>JADLZK010010593.1:0-600000 GCA_015847255.1 Hyparrhenia diplandra | reverse complement strand
GCTGAGGCACAGCGTTGGTAACGACGGCTCAGGCTCCGACGGCCTGCTTTCGACTCCTCTCCCGTGGTGGTGGTGTAGTTTGTGTTGTGTGCTTTGTGGGTCGATGTCCCAATCCGACCAATCGTTGTGGATGGAGGCTCGTGTTGGCGACCCAATCCAACCGAGCGGAACTTCATGTTTATTTTCTCCCATCCGAGTGGTATAGCTGTAACAAGTGGTAGGTGGTGGGAGTTTCTCCCAGGTTGAGTTGAGTGGGCGCTAATGGTGGCGAGTTGAGTTGATTTGGTACCTAGGTGTGCGGTGGAGTAGGGTACCCTTCTCGCTTGTATGGTTTTTCTCGCCCGGTTTCCAATCAAAAACCGGGTTGGCACTTGCCTTTTCCTTTTTCTCGTCTAATAGAAATCGCGACAAAGCTTTTACCGTCCTTTCTAAAAAAATTTGATTAGCACATCTTGACTGCTAATAGTTGGTTTCTAGAATCTGGACACCCACGACAAACATTTAGATAGGAGTTTACGTACAAAAAACTTTCTGCAGTCCGCCTACCCCACCACCGTTCGCTGTTTCCCATTCTCAGTCATCTTAACACTTGTATACTATAAAATCAACATGTATGCAGATTCGATTCAGATACAGATTCATATTACATTCAAAGTTTTATTTTCTTTTGAGATATTATTTATCAGAAAGCGATGGCATTTATTATTAGAAATATAAATATAAACGAGTAACAACAATAGTTAGCATAAAACGTTAAATTTCAAAAGTTAATTCTAAATTTGAATCACTTATTTTACCTTTTGCATAATCATACGGTTTCAGTCGAAAGGAAAGAAAGAAGAACAGAGACCCATAATACAGAAGGTAAGCGCTTAATACACTACTGATTCAATTATCAATCTTGTACCTTGTATTAGATTAAATATAAGATCCAAACTTGTAGACGGACTAACATTTATGTTGCTTGTAACATTATTTGTTGCAATATAGGAATAAGTTTGTTATATTAAGCTCCCCCTTTTATGGTTATCGTTCAGGGTTACATAATTAAATTGAGGAATAAGTGTTAATGAATGTGGATCCTTGAGATTGTGAGTATATCTTCTAATAAAAACTTCTGATGATCACTGGCCAAACTAAAGGTATGGCGGCGCTTAAACCCTGTTTCTAGTTAATATAGAAACACATGTATGCGTTAATGAAACATAGGCACATTCGTTGCAAGCTCGCAACACTTATGCAACTCTATTACCAACGCATATATATGTGATGCAATAGAACCTTACAACACCACTTCTAGCAACACATATAACATGCGTTGGTATAGATCCTAACAACATTTATTTAGACTTTTAGCTACGCAAATATGTCTCGCTAGAGGGGTGTTCCTTTGTAGTGATCGACCCTCCATGGCGTGCTCTTCTTCCGCCGCCGCGATGCTTCCTCCGTCTCACCTGACCACCCCGGCTCCTCCTCCGTGCTCGCTAGGGCCGACCGCTGGTCCGCCTCGAAACCGCCGACGGCGGCGCACCCTACCTCACCCGGGCCATGGCGTGCTCGATTTGGCGCTCGGGCGGCGACCGTCGTGGGAGCAAAAGACGCGGCGTAGGGCGTCGCTCGACCAGCTGGATTGGCCGATATGGGCCATGGCGCGCACTTGCTCGATTCGCACCATGGCGCAAAGACTCGGCATCGGGCCGGGAGCGGAGCGGAGCGGGCAACTCAGAGGGAGCGGCCGACACGACAAGCCTTGATTCGCGCCATCCTCACTCAGATCCGGCCGCGGCGGACATCTACTGCTCTCTCCCAACTACTCGAGGGCCTTCGCCGTGGCGGCGACGAGGAAGAGGATCGGCGAAGAACCTGCCGGTGCGGATACGGCATGGAATGTGGTGGCGGGGTCCTCTCCCATGAGCTCACGCCCGAAATAGCAGTCGCCGGCGTGGATGGGGGCATGCGGCGGGTGGCTGGGTCCTCTCCATAGAACGCGACGTGGTGGTTCTGCCGAGCCCAAAATAGCAGTAGCTTGAACTTGCTGCCGAGCTCACGCCATGCCGCAACCATGCAGTCTAGCTATTCAATGAAATGATTGAAAGGAGGTAACTTACCAGCTCAAGGAAGAGGGTGAGTGTACTCAAGCCAATCCAGCTAACCAAACACTCTCAAACTTGGCCAGGCTTCAACCAAACAAGTGACTATGACTTGCACAAACCAGGCTAAGTTTTAGCCTGACTCCAAAAGCTAGCCAGGCTTGGATTTGCACATGAACCAAACATGCCCATATATGTTAGGGATGACAATCTAATATTAAGTGATACTAAGAAATGCCTACACCCACCATCGTTAATATTTGACTATAAACCATACTCCCACCCACCCACCCCATCTTCTTCCCCACGTGCTTTCCCGTGAATTTTGATGGGGTTGGAGCTGTAGGATTCCAAAAAAAAAAAAACAATTTTTGAGGGGTGGTGTGGTGGTTCCGCTCTTGGATTCTTTGAAAAAGAGCACCGTAGGAGGTTCGTCAAAAGGGATCTCACATCTGTTTTTTTGCGCAGCCTTTAAAGTTTTGGGTTGTCAAGATCCATATCTCTTCATTTCTATGGTTTTCTTTTGTAATTTATGTTTGTGTGACATAGAAAAGGTCTATACTACATGATGTAAATTAGTTATTATGTCTTTAAGTGGTGTTTTTTGTTTGTGTTAATTATAGATTTTGATTACTTTTGGGTCTAATATTCTTACAATTAATTTTTTTTTTTTTTTTTGAGAATGACACAGACAACGCAGACGCCACAACACGCACGCACACTCACCCCTATGAACACACATACGCAAACCCTACCCCTATGAGCACCTCCGGCGGACCGAGCAGCCGGGCAGATCTCGAGATTCTCGGTCACCACAGCGCCTCGTCGTCGACGGGAACGCCGCTACCACTTAATGCACAACGCCGTAAATCCTGGGAAAATCCCAAGAAAAGGTGCGAGCACCGTGATTTGAACCCCTGTGGGTAGCGCCCCACCGACCGTCCCTACCATTGACTACAAAGCCAATTCACATTCTTACAATTAATTAATTAATATAATAATAATCAGGGCTGGATTCTTCTTGGCCCATTTTCCGCTTCCTGGTCGGCAACTGGAAGTCTGGAACTCGATTGGATCCGCGCCATACGCCGCATTGGGAGCACGGCTCGTCATCGCTGTCGCCGGGATTTCCCTTTCATCTGGGCGTCTGAATTACGTAATTAAAAACTGGATTTTATATTTCTGAATAACATGTTAGTCTGAAAGAAAATGTATTGATTTGGATTCCCGATTGACACTCCAAATCAAGGGGGTCCCATACCTCGCTGCATCCATTTATACACCAATTCATATTACATATTACACAAATGTTAATCATACATACGGCTGGCATACTCACTAGCTAGCACCTATCATCCGGCACGGAAGCTAGTGTTGGTGCCCCTGTTGCTGGGGCCCGGCGTGTCGACGTCCACCGCTATGTCGGCCACCTCCTCAACGAGGTCGTAGTGCTTCGCCGTCGGATCGTACTGTTTCATGACCAGCACAGATGCTACCGTCGAGAACTCTGGTAGCGCCAGGTAAGTACCGACCGGCCCGAGCTCCGGGCAGTCCGTGCTCCAGTCAGCCAGCGGCATGCATGGCGTGCCCTGCCCGACAAGGAACAGGTTGCACCCCCTGTTGCCTTGATCGCCTCCACCACCTCGTCTTTCCCACCCACTGGCTTATCTTCGTAACGGACAGAATCGTTCCCGTTGGCCACCTTGGTCCGGAATTCTTCAAGCAACGTGTCGTCAGCGGAGCGGTCACTGGTGGCACCGCCGAACTGTAACATGAAGCGTAGCACATGGAGCCCGATGCCTGGGTGCTCGACCATGCGCATGCCATAGGCCAGGGCCTCGCGGTCGTCGCGGCCTCCGAAGAAGATGACGACGATGGTGTAGGACACATCGCTGGCAGACACCTGAGCGGCACCGCCGAGGCCGCGGTCGACGAGGATGCCTACGGAGCAGGGCGCGTGGTGGAGCACGCGCTGGTTGATGTGCTGGTACTGATCGCCAAGCGACTCCATGTGGCCGTCCATCTGGTGGAGCTTGTGGAAGGGGGAGCACGATGAGCGCGGCTCGCTTCTGGTGCGCGCTGGTGACCACGTCCTCGTGGATCGTTTGCAGGTCGGAGATGGCCGTCATGGCCCGGATAGACACGCGGCTCAGCTGCTGGTACGTCTCGAAGGCCACAACGAGCTGGTCGCCGTCGCCATCGCCGTTGCGTCGCCGATTCCAGAATGGCATGCCGTTGCGACGCGCTTTGTGGACCAAGGAGATGGCGGACGATCTCTCAGAGAGCTCGACGAGGTGCATGGCATAGACGGTGATGCCACGCTTCCTTGTGCCACGCGAGGACTCCATCAGGTTGATGATGGTGGGTATGTTGCGCGTGCTGTGGAAGCAAGCCATCATGCGGAACTCGTCGTGTGGGTTGGCGCGCTGGACGGCGCGGTTCTTGTATGGCGGCCCCCGCCGTGCTGGCTTGTAGATTGCCATGACCACCGGCGTGGTGATGAAGGTTGTAATGAGCGCCATGAGCACGAGGATGGCGAAAGTCTCGTCGTTGAGGACATGCCGGTCCTTGCCGATGTTGAGGACGATGAGCTCCACGAGCCCCTTGGTATTCATGAGGAACCCGAGCGTGACCGCCTCACGGAACGGCACCTGCACGATGAGCGACGCCATCACCGTGCCGCCGATCTTGCCTATGCACGCCGTGGCGACGACGAGGACGAGGAGCGCCCACGAGTCACCGCCCTTGATGGTCATTACGTTCGTCTTGAGGCCGCTGGACACGAAGTAGAGCGGCAGGAACAGGCCAGATATGAGGTCCTCCACCTTCTCCAGGAGAACCCCAGCGAAGGGCCCGTCCTTAGGAACGATGATGCCGACAATGAATGCGCCAAAGAGCGCGTGGATGCCAATGGTGTCGGTGGCGAACCCGGCGGCCAGCACGATGGCCAGAGTCGCGCATATGTAAATCTCCTTCACTGGCTCGCCTTCAGGGGATCGCCGTGCCATCCAAGAGAGGAGAGGGCGCAGCAACAAGAAGGCCGCGACGACAAAGCCAGCTCCCGCTAGCAGCACCCATAACGAGACAAGTGGGAGCCGCTGCCTGACAAGGCAATGGCGAGGGCTAGAAGTATCCACGCGACGACGTCGTTTACGGCAGCAGCTGACATGGCCATGCGCCCGAGGTCGGTGGTGAGCAGCTTGAGCTCGGCCAGAATGCGTGCCAGCACCGGGAACGCCGTGATGGAGAGCGCGACGCCCATGAAGACGAGGAACGGCCCGTGGGCACGCCACGGGCGACGGTGTGCTGGAGGACAAACGAGGTGCCGATGCCCATGATGAAAGGAAGGGAAATCCCGGCGACAGCGATGACGAGGGCCGTGCTCCCGGTGCGGCGTATGGCACGGAGGTCCAGTTCCAGGCCGACCAGGAAGAGGAAGTAGAGGAGGCCGATGTTGGCGAGGGTGTCAAGAACCGTTAGGCTCTGCTTCGGGAACACGGTGTTGAGGAATGCGGTGCTGCGGCCCACCGCCGACGGGCCAAGAAGAATGCCGCCCTGATTATAATTATACTAATTAATATAACATTGGACGCGTCAAATAAACAGTCGATGGCAGGCAACAAGCACTCACGATGATCTCCGCGATGACGCGCGGCTGCCGCAGCGGGCGGAGGAAGAAGGCCAGCACGCGCGTCAGCACGACGACAATGCAAATTTGCAGGATGGCGAGCGGAAGTGCCGAGTGTAGCGGATTCTCTCCCCTGAACACACGCCGTCCGATGTTGCCTTCATTGGCTTCAACGCCTCCGCCGCCGCGTCGTCCATTGTCGTCCGACCTACGTGCCCGTCGCCCGGCACGATTCCTCCCTCCCTTCCTTCCTTCCTCTCCTTTCCCTCCCCACCCGTCGTGCAGCCTACGACCAAGGGGAAGGAGCAATGGATAGGAGGCCAAAGAGGGGTGCTAGACTCGTGGCGCTCCACATGCACGTTCCTATTTCTTACATACTAGCTTTGTATTTTTAGGAATTCATGAAAGGGAACGAGTATCTTGTGGAAACCAGGCTAGCTGTGCATACTTTGCAATCAAGACCATAGAATGTTCATCCAGTAGCTAGGGACAGAGGTGGGTTCATTTTGCAAAAAAAAAAAAAAAAAAAAACACCCGCTAGTGTCTGTTTTGGAAAACACCGCCTACGCCCTCTGCCTCCCGTCTCTTTTGGGCCCCTGTGCCTCCTTTTGTCTCCCCGACTCGCGAGTCGTGAGTGGTGAAGCGCCCATCCAGCCGCTGCCGGAGCACCCCCTATGGGCCGACACCTCCGTGTATAGTGTCGCCGCCGCCGCTAATCCTCCTTCCTCGCCGCGCCTCCCGCTTCCTCCAGGTGGAGCGCCCCCTCCACCACGGATAATCGGCCGCTGCGGGATTGTTGGCTGTTGTGGGACATTCTTGGCGGTCGTTAATGATCATTTTATACCGCCAACTTATGTCTGTTTCATGGGAAACTTGCAACCCTATGTTACATATACCTTTACTGTTAACCTAGTTTCACTTGTATTCCAAGAAAATATGTTTTGCAGGATTGTCGGGTGCCAAAATAAATGGCGCCCTCGACGCAATCAACCAAAGAAGCAACCAGCCTCGACACGTCATCAACAAGCAAGACGACCTCGAGGCCTTCAGCCGAGGGTCCCGACGGGGCGGAAATCGACTCGCCCGACTCCCCCCTCGGGAGGAACGGATCGACAGTTCACCCGAGACCCTCTCCGCCGGAAGCGCCCCTCGGCATCTCCTCTTTTCGGCAACGGACGCGACAACAAGGACGGGCGAGATGTTCATGCGCTGATAAAGCCGACCGCCTTGACACCCTGGATTGCCCCGCGCGGGGGACCCGCGGTGGTCAAATCCTTCGCGGACAATCGTCAGCCGGCTCTCGAACGCCTTTGTGGAGGTGCTGTTCGCGACCTCACCGCGTATTGTGACAACCACCCCCGCTGTAATGTCATCTCACGTGCCCATCCCGGCGGGTCTCGGAGGATACCGTAGCCACGCGACGTCAATCCCCTCGGGCAGGTACAACAACAGTTCCGTCACCATCGGCATACCCCTGGACACCGTTGCCAACCCCTGAGCATCCGCCCTTGGGAGCGGGGGTCTCGAAGTCAATGGCCCCTCGGCATAAATCATTGCAGATCCACGCCGCCCAAGAGGACACCAAGATCGGGGGAAGGACAGCCTCCTTTCCACGACGACAACCAAGGACACCCTTTCTCTCAAAAAGACGGGTACAAGGCACCGACCAAGCAATTTCCTACACCTAGAGGACATGTACTCACCGCCCTCCTTGAGACTATAAAAAAGGGGTGCCCGGGCATAGAGTAGAGCAAGTCGAAGCACCCACGCCTTGACTTCACGCCATTGGCAACCTAGCTCGATCACCACGCGCCGGAGACTTGAGGTTCCGCCTCTCTCTCACCCCTCGCTTGTATTCCCCTCGCTACGAGCACCTCGGTGCGAGATACACAACCATTTATCCGACCGGGCGTAGGGCGGGCGTTGGCCTGAACTAGTATACATCTTGTGTCATCTCGCACCAACCATCCGGTTCCCGGGGCGCCACAACACAATTACTAGTCGGCTAGCCGCACCCGGTTCAAACACCGACACTTAGCGTGTCGTAGGGGAGCCGCTGGCGTCAAGCACTTCTCCCACTTTCGGTTCCCGGATGGTCGACATCGACCGCACCGTCCCCGCCCCTTGCCCCCGGGTACGACGATCCGTTCGAAGCCCGGAGTTCCGATCCACCGGTGATGAGCACGACATGGTGCTCCTGCCGGGCAACCCCGCCGGCAAAGGCAAAGGTCCCACCACCTTGTCCGGCCAGCCTGGGCGCCACTATCGCCGCCAAGCCGTGCAAAGCGGCGTGCAAAGGCGCAAGCTCGCCGCATGTGACGACCGCGACGGCGACAGGATTGGTGTTAGCACTAGCCCTGGTGTGGGGGGATGAACCCCTATCCCCTCACGGGCTACTTTGGGCTAGGCCCTCCGGCCCGTCCCAGGACGATGGACTGAAGCCCCAGGCGTTAGAAGACCGCAATCATCGGGGATCACGGCCTAAACGTGGTCGCCAAGATAGTTTCCTAGTATAGCTCTATCGTAATCACTACATACTTTCCTATTGTAACCGATCAGGGATAGATCTTGTCGGATCGGATCCGACCTGTAACCCCCGCTCCCCGACTATATAAGGAGGGCGGGGATCCCCGAGGGACACGAGATTCTCAATCAATCAATACAATCTAAGCAGACGTAGGTTTTACGCCATCAAGGCGGCCGAACCCGGGTAAAACCCGTGTGTTTTGTCCTTCGCCGTTACGCTTAACATCCTCGTTAGTCGCCTAGCGCACCTCTACCGCTCAATCTACTAGCCGGGCATACCCCCTCGCTAGACTATCGCCGATAAACCGACGACGCTTGGCGCGCCCGGTAGGGGGTGTGCACGAAGACGCCATGGCTAACAAGATGGTGATCTTCCCTCGAATCCATGGCGGTCGACCCGATGGAGCACATCCGGTTCGGGACGCCGCGTGCGAACAACGGGCGCCGTTTTTCGGCGTCAACAACCCCGCGGCCGCCCGGATCCAATCTGCGTCGACATCCGCTTCTACAAAGACCGACACCGGTTCCAACTACGAGGCGGGGCCGCTTGACTCCCGATCGACGCTCACCCACCCGCTCATACCGCGTACACGCGGGCGTCGTCCATGACGTCGACAATCTACTCCTACGACTTCAACAGTTCCGTGTTGGTATGGGTGAGTCTTCCCTTTGGTTGACTCGACCACGCCGCTTTCTACCAATAGGGACAACATCGACCACAACACGGGCTCCCCGACGCACCTTCGAGGAGAAACAGATCGGTCGAGGGCTATGCTCCCCCCGCCGTGGTCCGGTCGTCACCACTACTCCCGGCGGACGGGGTTGTCCGCTTCTCGCCGTCTCCGCGCAACGACGACCAGCGCCCGGGCTTGTAGGATCGGTCGGAAGGCCGCCCCCGGTCCCTACGACTTCATCGACGCACCAACATACCATGAAGGCGCCCCGTCGACGACGTGCGACCACATCTCGCATGGCCAAGCTCTCTCCGATCCTAAAGGAGGAGGAAGAAGGCACCGAGCTCCGCGACGGCCGTACCGCTTCCTTATCCCCGTCCGAAACCACCACCACCGCCCTCTAGGAGCCGACGGAGATTGAGCTCGGCTATGACTCCCCGCTGCTCGACCGGGTACCGCCCCCCGAGATCTATGGCGGGGGGTCTTCGTCGAACGACTTCGGCACCCTTGAGGGGGAGACCGACGAGCGGCGCACCGCCGAGAGGAGCGCAACGCTGATCGGGCGCGTCGTCGGCGGGCAGCGGAGCAGATGCGGCTGCTCAAGCTCGGCGGCCGGGCCGGGCCTCCCGCTTGCCCGGGACTCTCCCCGAACCCCGCAGCTCGGTTCGATAGTGTGGCCGTATTCCGGTTCACAAGACGCCGAATGTAACATCGCCGCGGCCGCGACTCTCCCGCTACGGGGAGAACGCCTCTATAGATGAGGTCCGTGGGTACGCTCTACGCCACCCATGCCCAACTCAATCCGAGCCTCGGGTTCGTCATGCGCCCTCGGCCATCCCGTCCGGCGCCATCGTCGAGAAGTCACAACAACCGAGGCAAGGAAGAAGCATCCTCCATGCCACGAGCGAGCGATCGGTCCCCAGCGTCGCGGCGACGGCGTTCCGGCGCAGCCCCGCCCGGCTGGGCAAAACGCGAGCCGAACGGTCGGCGCAAGAGCACGGGCGGGCGCGGGGTGCTCGGCCGTGGCGCGGGTGGTCAACCACCCTAGCGCGTCCCGCCGATGGAAACCGACGCCCCCTAACCTCCGTGAAAGATCGAGATTGCTCGAGATGCCCGCTACGCATCACCGCCGACCAGCGAAGCTCACGAAGACGCCGAGATCCAGCGACGTGAGGAGTACAACATGATGTATGGGAACTCGACCGAACCTTCACGATCACTACGATCCGGCCCTACCACCCGGATCTCCGCCGGTCCGGTGGCCATTGGGCTTTAAGGGCACCAACGCCCTCTTGAAGTACTCCGGCGATCAAGACCCCCGCGGCCTGGTCATGCTCTACGAGATCGCGATCGATCGGCCGAGAGGCGGGAGGATGTTATGGCTAACTACTTCCCCGATCAGCCTCGACCAGCGTGCCAATCACCGCTCTGGCCCTCCCGTGGAAGCAAGGCTGCGTACATGGAACGATGTCAAAGAGATCTTCATCAGCACCTACAAGTCCACATGCAAGCGCCGCACGGCACGACTGGAGGCGGCCGCGCCGGCCGCAATGAGCCACCCCAGTACATCCGCCCGTTTCTCCGGTTCGCCTCGACGATCCCGACATCACCGACGAGGAGTGCGCCGGCGCGATCACCAAGGGCCTCGCCTCCAATGGCAACACGGCGGCCCGGGAACTGCGCAAGAAGCTCCATAGAACCAAGGTCACAACCATGTCCAAGCCGGCCGGACGTGGCACGTAAGTTTGCCGGCGGGACGGAAGGCGAGCACGTTTTCCACAAGGATTACGGCTACTCCGCTCGCCGGAACATTCCCCGACATGATGCCCCCTGTTGACGGTCACCAACGACATATTTTTCCCCCGTCAACTTACTACCATAAAGGGAGTAAAACTATACCTTTTATACTCATATACATTTATCACTAATAAAATTCCACTTGTAGTGTCTATTATTTTATTTTTGCAGATTTATAATAAAAGCAAGTGGAAATCGACCAAAAGTACGCCATCCGGAGAAGCGCATTATTGCAAAATACAAGCCCAGGAGCAAATCGACCCAAAACTTCAAAATTGGGCCGAGCCAAGCCCGGCCCACAACTTTTCAAGACGAAGGACAACACCCCACCGAGACCCGGCCGAAGCCGCCCTGGGGGTGCGCGCGCCCACCCCCCAGCGGCCGCACCCTCCCCGAGGCGGTTTCGGCCCGGCCTCGGGAGGCGGTTCGTGCACTGCGCAAATGGGGATTACCGACGTGGGATGGTCGGTTTGCTCAGATTAGGAAGGTTTACTGTGTCGGTTTTGGTGTAAATTAGCACTTAGGCCCCTCCTCCAAGTGTATAAGTAGTCCCCCTCTCCTCCTCTCTCAACACACACCACTTAGAGTCCAAAGAAACCAGCAATCTTCCTCTCTCTACCACCTCTACCTCTCTCTCTTCTTCTACTTCTTCTTTCTTCTTCTTCTTTCTTCTTTATTCTTTCTTGGTTAGCACTTGGAGTAGAAGAGCTACAAGGAGGGCTTGTCTCCTAGAAGAAAGTGCTTTGGTAATATATCTTCTCAATGGAGCATTCTTCTATTTGCAAGTCTTATATCTATGTTCTTGGCCTAACTTATGAACTAGAGTATAGTTTTGTTCATGTTCTTGTGTTGGTATATGAACTAGTATATAGTTTACATATCATAATCTTGACATGTTCATATCGGTTCATCATCGATCATCATATGCCTAACTTGATTAGAGGTGGGATATCTGTTCGTTGTTCCTTCGGGTTTGCTCTTGTTCTAGTCCGTCCATTCGACGAGTGGGGATCCCGGGGGACAAGAGTAGTGCTTTCGATATGCGGGCATGGTGCCCAAGTATTACGACACCCGCGAATATGAGTGCATGCCACGGTTGAGGGGTAGGCGGCTTGGTCGTGACAAGCCTTGACCGTCCCCTTGAAATCCCCCCCACGTTCGTATGTCTTTTCGTAGGAGTTCGTAATGCCTTGGTGGGAAGCGCACTTCCCCGTGGGGTCTCCCGGTATCCTAGACCTAACCATGCCTAAATCGGTTTGCATATGATCCTAACTATTCATTTGTATGGCCATGACTAGATACATTAGAATTACTCCATTAGGTTATTCATTTATTCTTTATCTATTTTCTTTATCCTTGTGGGTGGATTCTTAAGTGTGTGTCACACTATCCATAAACCGTTATTGCTTACCCCTCGTTATGAACAATTTGGTCTAAACAAACACATGTTCCTCTATTCGGATGCCATGCTAGCTTATTAAACACATGCCTTCCTTTGGGAAAATATAAATAACGATACCCCGAATACTTCCGGGTGAAATGCTAGAATGATAGATCCGTGCGCTTGCGGATGAAATATCTAAGATGGCAAGATCTATCCCGTTGACAATCCCTTTCGGATCACCGACATGGTGGTTTCACTTGGGAATGTCGGCGGCGTATTTCCGGCGCCGTTATTGGGGTTGGGTTTTATACCAAGTTTCCTTTGATTGTGCTAAGAAATGTCAACAAGCATTTAAAGGCGCCGTTCTTGGGGAAGGTATTGTGAAAAAATAAACTAGTCGGCTATGAATATGAACTGTGTGCGTGGCTACCATTTGCTCATACAAAGCTAATCTTTTATGTTTTCTCCTGTTGTGGGTGAAAACAGGGATAGTGTATGTCGGGTTTCCTACGCCCGAAAAACTTCATCTTCGATCCGGAGGCACTACTAAGGAAGAACAGGTCTCGTGCCGCTTCTTCTTCGCCGAGAACCCGACGGTCGAGACCGACATCCCTGCACCAACCGCATCTCAAGCTATGGCCCGAAGTCGCCGCGCGATTTCTCTACTCCTCGCCGTCACCAACGTGCGTGCCGGGCGGTGGTGAATGTGGCGGACAAAAACTTTGAGTCGCTTTGGGGCCGATCACCATGGTGCGAGCCAGTCCATTCTCGTGGATCGCCTAGCGAGGACGCCAACGCTCATCTCCAACACTTCCTTGAGCTATGCGACACAATCGTCATCAGGACGTCGAGCCCGGCGTTATCGGGCCTCGCTTGTTTCCTTTCTCCCTCGTGGGGAAGGCGAAAACAGTGGTTCTACAAGGACAAGGAAGTCGTCGCCGCACGTGGGCCAAGTGCTCGCGGCGTTCACGGCTAAGTTCTTCCCCATGGGCAAAACCAATGCCCCTCGAGGGGGAGGATCGCCAATTTCCGGCCAACATCAATGGAACCCATTCGGGCGTAGGAAAGGCCGCAAGAATATATTCTAGCATGCCCGCACCATGGGATGGAGAACCGGCTGGTGCTCCGGAACTTCTACAATGGTCTCACGGCCATATCAAAGGGCACCTCGACGCCGCCGGGTGGCGCATTTCTATCGCTCACCATAGATCGTGCAACAGCCCCGGGATCGACAAAATGGTGGCAAACCGTAGCCGGGCGAAGACAGAGCCCTAGCCAAAACACAAAAAGGCATGCATACCGTGAAGTAGGCGGATATGCTTGCCGCAAAAATGGACCTTCTGCTAAAGAAACTGGAGGAGCGCAGCACGGACTCAACTACCCGCCAGCCCCCCGCTTTACGCCATAGATGCTCACATGACCTGTGAGACATGTGGTGGAGTTGGCCACTCGGGGATAATAATCCCCTGAGACCCGTGAAGAAGCTGCATTTATCAACAACAACAACGGGTATCGCCAACCTCAACAAGGCCGAACAACCTCGTCCAGGCCACCATTCCAAGGCAACCAGGGGTACAACTCCAACTACAACCCTGGTCAGCCATCATTAAAGGATCTGGTATTGGGCCAAGCCAAGATCAATGAAAACCTCACCAACAAGATGAGCCAGACTGATAACATCTTAGAAGGAGTCAGCAGGAAGCTGGATGGACTCAACGCTACTATGACAAATCAGCTTTATTTCAATAGAAAGATTGAAGCACAAATATCCCAAATAGCCGCCGTCTCCCAAGAATGGTTGGAGAAAAGGCTTCAAGACAATCTGAAGCCCCCCAGAGAGTATAAATGCAAAGAACTACCGGAGGGGAAGGTCTACTCGTGACCCACCAAATGCCAACTCTACGGTGAGGAAGCGAGAAAGAGAAGCTACCCAAGAGGTAATCCCCACGTAGCGTAAAGAGCCGAAGTGGAGGAGGTACCATTGGAATATATAGACACAACGAACCTACCCTTCACCACAAGAACAAGAAAGCAGACACTGGATGAACAGTTCACTCGGTTCATGGAGATGATCCAGAAAGTACATGTAAGTGTGCCACTCCTAGACATGCTCCATGTGCCGTCATATGCCAAGTACATAAAAGATATCATCCGTAACAAACGGCCACCGCCAACAACGGAAGTTGTAAAGTTAATCAAGAATGCAAAGGCCGCTATCCCGAATCGCCTGCCTCGAAAAAGAAGAAAGATCCGGGGATGCCCTACAATTCCTCGCTCAATTGGAACACAAACATTCAACCACGCCTTATGTGATTTGGGCGCCGCAGTTAGTGTCATGCCAAAGTCCGTCTTTGACAAACTCAAACATACAAATCTAGAGCCAACATCTATGACACTACAAATTTGGCGGACTCATCTATAAGGTATCCAAAGGGGGATTGTAGAAGACATACCGTGAAAATCCGAGGGTATTTTGTCCCGATTGACTTTGTGGTGTTGGACATGGAATTCACTAAAGATACACCACTCATCCTTGGACGACCATTCTTGAGAGCACTACCGGGCACAGATTGATGTTGGGGCTGGAGAAATCCGCTTCAATATCAATGGCAATGAAGAAAAAATTTGAATTCAGGCCCGAGTCTCGAAGAGTGCAAAATGATCCCGATAAAATATAGGGAGCAAGGCATTAAAGAAATAGAAATCCAGCCCCAAAGACCGGCAAGACTTCCAAGGCGGTCGGAAAAATAAAAGGTGGGAACAAAAGAAAAAAAGACAGACTCTAAACCAAAGAAGGAAAAGGTCCCCATCTTTACAAAAGGACAAAAGGCCCCTAAGGTAGCTCCTCACCAAAAGAAGAACCAAAACCAAAGAAACAATCAAAATACACTCCTCCACAAAAGGTGTGGAAGCTAAAAGAAGTGCAGCCCTCCGTATCTCCGGGAGCCGGTGCACCATCAAACAACAAAACGGAGAAAGTCCCAAAATCCACGGACTCAAAAGAGTGGACCCTCCGCCGAAGGTAAAATGGCGGCTATCTCGGAAAAGAACAAAAATAAATAAAGATACCCACGGGCCTCCGTGATAGCTTAGGGGACGACCCTCAAAAAGTATCATTGCATTGCATATTTACTTTCATCAAATTTTATTTTATTTTAGCATGTTTAAATTTCAGCAATCTTGCATTAAAAAAATCCAAAAAAATAGAATAAGTAGCTCTTTTATGTGCCTTAATGCTTATATATGTGAGCTATAAAAATGTGTAGTCTTAGTCCCTTGTTGAAATGATGAATAGTTGCTCTGTCTTATGTTTTACCCATGCCTAGTTTATAATTCGAATTTCTCTAAAGTTTGGGTTTAGTGGCTAAGTCTAAAAAAAAAAACTCATCCCGAAAAAACTTGATTCATGTGGGTTGCATAGGCTCTATCTAGTCTAAGTTGTTGCCAAGTACGATATGGTACAAATGGATTTGCTATGATTTCGTCCAAAAGAGAAACTTGACATCCGAGAATCTACTTTGAAAGAAAAGAAAAATGATATGGGCTATGCTAAAAAAAAAAGAGAAAAAAATGAGATGAAAAATAGACATGTGTCCGAGGGCGAGTAGAGCCCACATCTCTAAAAAAAAAAAAAAAAAAAGAAAACAAAGAGAGGAAATAAAAGACAAAAGTCTAGGGCGAGAAGAGCCCACCTCTCCAAATATATATATATATATATATTTATATAGCAATAAAGCCCATACTATCTCGAAAAATAAATATTATCTAACTAAATAAATCCCTGATAAAAAGTTGATCAAAAGGATGAATGATAAGTATTTCTGTTATAACCGTTCTATCTCGCAACCGCCCAAGACTTTGAGAAAAGCTAGAAAGCCCCACTACGATGAAAGGTAATAAAGGGTGGGAAAAAAGATGTGCCATTTTATCCAAACTCTAGTAGAAAATATTATTATAACCCCGGCACTTGTGAAATGTGATCGGCATAGTAGCAACTCCCGATCAACAACCAAGTACTTATCTCTTTTGCTCGAGTACGCCGCAAAGGGTAAGCTTGGGGAGTTTGTTGACTGGTCACCAACGACATATTTTTCCCGTCAACTTACTACCATAAAGGGAGTAAAACTATACCTTTTATACTCATATACATTTATCACTAATAAAATTCCACTTGTAGTGTCTATTATTTTATTTTACGATTTATAATAAAAGCAAGTGGAAAATCGACCAAAAGTACGCCATCCGGGAAGCGCATTATTGCAAAATACAAGCCTAGGAGCAAATCGACCCAAAACTTCAAAATTGGGCCGAGCCAAGCCCGCCCACAACTTTTCAAGACGAAGGACAACACCCCACCGAGACCCGGCCAAAGCCGAAGCCTAAGGGGTGCGCGCAAGACACCCTGTGCGGCCGCACCCTCCCCGAGGCGGTTTTCGGCCCGCCCTCGGGGAGGCGGTTCGTGCACTCGCCAAATGGGGATTACCGACGTGGGATGGTCGGTTTGCTCGGATTAGGAAGGTTTACCAGGTCGGTTTTGGTGTAAATTAGCACTTAGGCCCCTCCTCCAAGTGTATAAGTAGTCCCCCCCTCCCTCCTCTCTCAACACACACCACTTGGAGTCCAAAAAACCAAAGAAATCTTCCTCTCTCTACCACCTCTACCTCTCTCTCTTCTTCTACTTCTTCTTTCTTCTTCTTCTTAGTTCTTGGTTAGCACTTGGAGTAGAAGAGCTACAAGGAGGGCTTGTCTCCTAGAAGAAAGTGCTTTGGTAATATATCTTCTCAATGGAGCATTCTTCTATTTGCAAGTCTTATATCTATGTTCTTGGCCTAACTTATGAACTAGAGTATAGTTTTATTCATGTTCTTGTGTTGGTATATGAACTAGTATATAGTTTACATATCATAATCTTGACATGTTCATATCGGTTCATCATCGATCATCATATGCCTAACTTGATTAGAGGTGGGATATCTGTTCGTTGTTCCTTCCGGGTTTGCTCTTGTTCTAGTCCCGTCCATTCGACGAGTGGGGATCCCGGGGACAAGAGTAGTGCTGCTCGATATGCGGGCATGGTGCCCTGGATTACGACACTGCGCGAATATAAGTGCATGCCACGGTTGAGGGGGTAGGCGGCTTGGTCGTGACAAGCCTTGACCGTCCCTTGAAATCCCCCCACGTTAGACATGTCTTTGTAGGAGTTCAAATGCCTTGGTGGGAAGCGGACTTCTGGTGGGGTCTCCCCTTATCCTAGACCTAACCATGCCTAAATCGGTTTGCATATGATCCTAACTATTCATTTGTATGGCCATGACTAGATACATTAGAATTACTCCATTAGGTTATTCATTTATTCTTTATCTAGTTTCTTTATCCTTTCTTTGGTGGATTCTTAAGTGTGTGTCACACTATCCATAAACCGTTATTGCTTACCCCTGTTATGAACAATTTGGTCTAAACAAACACATGTTCCTCTATTCGGATGCCATGCTAGCTTATTAAACACATGCCTTCCTTTGGGAAAATATAAATAACGATACCCCCGAATACTTCCGGGTGAAATGCTACAATGATAGATCCGCGCGCTTGCGGATGAAATATCTAAGATGGCAAGATCTATCCCGTTGACAATCCCTTTCGGACACCGACATGGTGGTTTCACTTGGGAATGTCGGTCGGCGCATTTCTAGCGCTGTTATTGGGGATGGGTTTTATACCTGCTTTCCTTTGATTGCGCTAAGAAATGTCAACACCCCCGCGATGATAAGCGACGTGGCGGCGTCCACGATAGCCGCCACCTCGACGACTCTGCGACATCGGTCGCCGGGGACGAGTCGCCCGAACTATCGCGGCGCCGCCGCTGATCGGAACCGCCCATGGAGGAGGTGTCAACAACGCCAAAGCTGCCGGAAGGAAGAAACCGCTCAACCGGCAAGACCCGATCAAGAAGCTCCTACACGGCAAGTGCCCCCGGCATCCGACTTGAATCATAGTCCGGTCGAGTGCCGGCACTTCAATGCCGAGTATGAAAGCGAGAGAAAGAAGCTCAAGCTCGATGACGAGCAGCCGCAGGAGGCGCCCAAGGTCGCCCGGGATCGCCCGGAAGACGACCCGGATGACGACGTCGACCCCAAGCACCGTTATCACGGCAAGACGCCGTCATCCACATGATCATGGGTGGCCACTATGGTTGCGAGGTGGGGCGGGATCGCAAGGTCTCCGCCCATAATGTCCTCACCGTCAAAGACTTTAGCGAGGGGGTCACGGACCCGATATGGCCCACTTTCTCCGAGCGGGTCATCACCTTCAACCGCGACGACCAGTGGTGCAACAACCCGTACCCGGGCGATTCCCACTCATTCTCGACCCGGTGATCGGACGCCTGCGCTTTGAGAAGGTCCTCATCGACGGAGGGAGTGCCCTCAACATCTTTGTTCGGAACTCGATGAAAGCTCGGACATCACGAAGGGCGACCTCAAGCCATACGACCATCCGCTACGGGAATCCTACCCGTGGGGAGTCATCGGTTCTGTCGGGCGGGTTACGCTCAGCGTATAGTTCGGCGGCGTAAGCATCATCGCATCCGAAGAAATGAACCGTCGTCACCGACTTCGAGTCGTCGTACCACGCCATTATAGGGCGGCCGGGGCTGACCAAGCTCATGGCAATCCCGCACTACGGCTACCTCATCCTCAAGATCCCCACGAGAGAAGGGGTCCTTACATGCGAGCCAACGTACACATGGCCTACGCCTGCGAAAAAGGAGGGCCTCGACAAGAGGGAGTTCATCCTCCAGTCGATACGGCAGGAGGAGGTCATCAAGAACGCGAAGAAGCTAAACCCCTCCGACCTCGAGATACCCGAGGAAGAGCGGACGAAGAAGACCACCAAGCCGCCGATACTAAAGATATCCAATCGGTGGAGGGCGACGCGGCCCAAGACGACCAAGATAGGCGTCAATCTTGACCCGAAATAGGAAGACGCGCTCGTCCGGTTCCTGAGGTAGAACGTGAGCATTTTCGTGTGGAAACACGCGGACATGCCCGGAGTACCTCGGAGCCGATCGAGCACCGCCTACGTGTCAAGCCGACGGCCATGCCGTGCGCCCGAGAAAAAATGCGTCGTTTTTAATAAAGAAAAATCAGCCGCTATTAAAGCGAAGTAACTAGGCTACTAGCTACTGGGTTTTATTCGTGAAGTGTATCATCCTAACGGATAGCTAATCCGGTCCTTGTAAAAAGAAGAATAAAGAATGGAGGATGTGCGTTGATTATACCGATCTCAATAGGGCTTGCCCTAAAGACCCTTTCGGTCTCCCCCTCATCGATGTCGGGTTGTCGACTCCACTGCAGGTTGCGAGCTACTTAGCTTCCTCGGATCGCTACTCGGGCTATCATCGATTGCCCTTGCGGTTGAGGACCAGGAAAAGACTTCCTTCATCACTCCGTTTGGGGCCTACTGCTACAATACTATGTCGTTCGGGTTAAAGAACGCCGGAGCTACATACCAGCGGGCTATACAGGGCTGCTTAGGGAACCTTATCCCCGACTTCGCTCAGGCTTATGTCGACGATATCGTGGTGAAGACCCAGAGCGCCCTCTCCCTGGTCGACGACCTTACAAGGGTGTTCGCTAAACTAAACCCGGGAAAGTGTGTCTTTGGCGTCCCTTCCGCAACTTACTCGGCAACATCGCTAGCGGCGACGCGGCATCGAGCCGAACCCGGAGAAAATCAGCGCCATCATGCGGATGAAACCGCCCCAAAACGTTAAAGGCGTCTAGAAATTGACTGGATGCATGGCGGCCTTGAGTCGTTTCGTCGCACGGCTCGGTGAAAAAGGACCGTCGTTCTTCAAACTCCTTCGTCTTTGAGAAGCTTTGTGGACCAACGAGGCTCAAGAGGCCTTCAACGGCTTCAAGAAGTTTCTCACCTCACCACCAGTGTTGGTGGCCCCGAACGACAAGGAAGAGATACTGCTCTACATCGCAGCGACCAACCGGGTGGTTAGCACCGCCACGTTGTCGGCCGCTGAGAAAGGGCATGTGTACCCCGCCCCAATGGCGGTCTACTTTGTCAGCGAGGTACTTAGTGATTCCAAGCAAAGGTACCTGCACATCCAGAAGTTGCTCTATGGGATTCTAATTACGTCCCGAAAGCTACGACATTACTTTGACCTTCACCCGATCACCGTGGTGTCCGATTACCCTTTGGGCGACGTCCTGCGGAATAAAGATGCCAACGGCCGTATATGCAAGTGGGCGATCGAGCTCAGCGTGTTCACCATCGAGTACAAGAATAGGAGTACAATCAAGTCGCAAGCATTGGCAGACTTCGTTTGCGAGTGGACCGACCTCGAGACTCCCCTTGAAGACACCACCCAGCGGGACAATGTACTTCGACGGCTCACTCAACATCGATGGGCCGGGTGCCGGCGTTTACATCATATCACCTTCCGGAGATACGCTCTGGTATGTTCTGCGAATCTACTTCCGGCGTCTAACAATGCCGCGGAGTATGAGGCTGCCCTCCATGGCCTCCGTATCGCCGCTGTTCGGCTTGGGATTCGCAGATTGCGGTGTTCGGGGACTCGGCATTGGTGATCGAGCAGGTCAACAAAGATTGGGATTGCAAGAGTGAAAAGATGGACGCCTATGTGGCAAAGAATAAGGAAGTTGGAAGGCAAGTTTTACGGGCTCGGCTTCGATCATGTGGTACGGGACTACAACCAGGCCGCCGATGAACTTTCAAAGCTCGGCTCCTCTCGGGCAAAGATACCGGCAGGCGTCTTCGTCGAAGATCTTTGGAAACCGACCATCAGTGATCCTGCGCCGGGGCCTCCACTCGAAACAGCCGACCAAATAGTTGCCACGTTATCCCGCACAGTTGATGAAGATTGGCGGGTCCCGATCATCAAATATCTGCAGGAAGCTCTCGTCCCCGAGGAAAAAACGGAGCAAGAACGCCTCATCCGGAGAAGCAAGAATTACGTCCTAGTCGACGGTTTCCTCATGAGGAAGAGCCTAGGGGATCGTGTCCTGCAGAAGTGCATATCCGAAGAAGATGGTATTAAATTGCTCGACGAGATCCACGGTGGGATCTGCGGTAATCATGATGCCTCTCGTACTTTGGTCGGCAAGGCTTTCCGTGCGGGAGATTCTATCGGCCGACAACGGGCGGCCGACGCCGAGCACTGTGCGTCATTGCACGAACCGGTCAATTCTTCGCGAAGCGAACACACGTCTTGCCGCCGACGAGCTCCGAGGCTGTACCCGGCGACATGGCCTTTCGTCTTTGGGGACCGGGCGCCATAGGGCCTTTCAAAGCAGCCCCGGTGGTTTCAAGTGGATCTTCGTCATGGTTGACAAATTCTCCAAGTGGATCGAGTACCTCCCATTGGTTGATGCTAACCAAAGATAAGGCCGTCGAGATGCTCGACGAGGTTATCCATCGTTTGGCATCCCAAACTCCATCATCACAGATCTCGGCATCACTTTCACCGGCAGCCATTTTTGGGATTTTTGCGAAGACAAAGGCATTCAGGTGAAATATGTGTCTGTCGCACACCCTCGTGCCAACGGGCGGGCCGAGCGAGCAAGCGGCATGATATTAGAAGCATTGCGTGGCGACTCTTCCGACCGGGCGGGAAATACCCCGGTCGCCGGCTTAAAAGAGTCTGCTGGCGTCGTGCGGGGACTCGAACCCAGCCTAGCCCAAGATGTGTTTCTCCATACTTCATGGTGTTTGGCTCCGAAGCAGTCCTCCCGGCCGATATCGCCTTTCGCTCTCCCCGGGTGGAGAATTATAATGAAGAAGTTTCAGAAGCACCTTGAGAAGATGAGCTCGTCGCGCTCGAGGAAACCCGCCGCAATGTTGCACGCGGAACGCTAAATACCTCGAATGCATTCGACGATATTACAATCGCAATGTGCGTGGAAGAGCCTTTGCGGTTGGCGACCCAGTCCTTCGAAGGAAGCAGAAGAGCGTTCACAAGCTGGGTTCTCATTGGGAAGGCCCCTTCAAAGTTAAGGAGGGAACCCGACCCGAGAGCTACGTGATTGACCACCATGGACGATATCGACATCCCTAACTCCCGGAACATTGAGCATCTACGACGATTTTTCCCTAACTTCGGGGACTCTGTAAACCAGCTTGTATCATCTCTTATTTTCACTGTCGCATGATTAATAAAGTTTTTTGAGTTCGTTGACATGGTTATATTTTCTTTCGGCCGACATAACAATTTATTTCCATGCTCGACCAAACTCTAAAAGTCACTAGACCCCCTAGAGTCGCCCCGTATTTGGTCGTTTTCGCAGATGCGTGGCGGTGTACTCCCCGCATAGATCGACGACGACCGGCGGCGGCTCCTTAACGTGGTCGAACAACCCAATAGCTTGCCCGAGCATCGTGTCTCCTTTGCCGCGGCTATACCGGCACGTTAAGGCTAGGACTGGCGTCTACCATAGGTGACATCCTTTCGACTACAACTTCTATGTAAACATATTATCGTCGACTATAATCGTATGCATGCTAAAACGATTATGACATAAAAACAAAGTACTAGCTATTAAATGCCACCCACATTCGGGCGTGGCTCGGCTAAATCCCATGTGTTTTTCACTATTTTTTCACCCTAAAAAAGTTTCTTGCTACGGCCAAAGAAACAAAATATTATGTCCGGGGCAACTTCACCTAGGACTTCACCTTCGACGACTCACGGGAGGGGGGTTCATCTCATCGGCAAGGCTGCCGCCGCCGCCTCGTCCCTCCTCCCCGGCGCGAGGTTCGAGCGGCGGCCTCCGTTGTCCCTTGTGCGTAGCCTTGGCGGGCCGCGCCGAAACTCCACAACGGGATAATGGGAGCCCGCCACCGCGGGCATGTTGAGCGAGATCGTGGGTCGCCGGCGGGTGAACTCCATGAAGTTCTCCCAGCCACCGCCGCTTGCCTCCACGTTCGACGGCGTCGTTGGGGGCGCTTCCTCCGGATTGGCCCCGCCAACTGCGTAGCCATGGATGGCATTAAGGACTGGCCCGACGCCTTGTAGCAAACTCTCGGTCGACCTTTCCCGGAGGGCACGCCGACCTCCGCCTCACTGTATTCGCATCCCGGGAGGCAGCCGCCCGGTGAAAAGTTCAGCACACTTCATTACTCTAATCTTTCGAACAGTACTTGTTCATCGACCAAAGGACGCGTCCGTCGCGATCGGCGGCGGTATTCGGAGCTCCTCGCCAAGCAACACATCGATCCGCTCATTCGCTTTGCACCGATTGCTTTGTTTGTAGAGTCTCCATGGACGACTCATACTCTACAAGGTATCATCGAAACGAATATAATTTGCATTATTACCGACTAGCTTTTGCAAAGATCTCTGACCTTATCGTTCGACCGAGTGAAGAACCGACAAAGTAACGACACTCACCGAGCACTTGGTCCTAGGCCTCGCGGCGTGTCCTCGGCTCCCGTGGCAACGATTTGCGTGCTCCTCCTCAAGCGGCTTGCGGTCGGGCGGCCCACCAAGCGCGCTCCGCGTCCCAGCAGCGGCCGGCGGTGGCTGGACGGCCTCGCGTTTCCAACGGAGGCGCCGACTTCCCCGAAGCCTCGCCTCGGTGGCGAGACGCCCTCTCCTACGCAAAGGCACGCCATTGGCACCGCCATTGCCGCCAACAGCGGTCCCTCTCAGCACGAGCTCCGCTCGCTCGTGCGGGCGGTCGCGCTCCCGGGAGAGCTCATCCAGCGCGCTGGCCTCCCGCAGGCCTCTCGGCACTCCTCAAGTTCCTCCTGCAGCCGCCGGGTCTCCTCGGTCCGCATATGCTGCCAGAAGCACGAGTTACGACACTACATATACAAAG
The DNA here is from genome assembly GCA_015847255.1 of Hyparrhenia diplandra. Classification (NCBI taxonomy): domain Eukaryota; kingdom Viridiplantae; phylum Streptophyta; class Magnoliopsida; order Poales; family Poaceae; genus Hyparrhenia; species Hyparrhenia diplandra. The sequence goes on along the minus strand of JADLZK010010593.1, from coordinate 576,052 downwards.
GACAAGCACGACAATGATTGGCAATGTACTTTACGCCGCTGAGACGGGCCGGCTCCCTCCTCGAGCCGGGCGTGCGGCGAAGTTGGCTCATCTTCTTCCTCCACGTCGGGCCACTCTGTCCCGCCCTCCGGTGCATCCTCCGCCGCCGCGTACCAACCCTCGTCCTCATACATCTCCCCGGTCTTCGCCCTCCACTTGGATATAATCCAAGGGGACTCCGGCCGAGAGGGAGGTGGGACGACTTGGGGCCTTGGCGCCACCGGTCTTTGGAGCATCGTCGGGCACTTGGCGTCCAGCGCCTCCCGGGGCGTGTCGGCACGGTCGGCTCACCTTGCTGCTTTGGTGTCGGCGGTGCTCGACCCGGCTGCTGCCGGCTCCGATCACAGCCCCTACATAGACGGCATCACTCAACGCATTCTCGCCTCGACAATGTGCATGGTTACGATTGCTAGAAAGTGCACTCACATGTCGGCAAAACGGAAGACCACGAATCGCGGCCTCGGAGCTGCCACCACTGCGGGCACCTCCGCCGTGGCGCCGACACGCCGCCATGAGGACCGGCGGCCACGCCCGGGCGTTCTCTCCCCTCGGCACCGCTGCATACAAAGTGACGACCATCGCTCAACGAGAGTTAACTCGGGGACTCGAGAACACCGGAGAATACTTACAAACGCCGCAAATCAACACGGACATCTTCTTCTTCGTCGGACAACACAACCGCCTTGTGGGCAAGCTTCAGCTTGGTGACGACGGAACGGTCACCCCGCCGTCACTTTCCTCCCGATGACCCCGGCACGATCGGGTTCTCGAGGGGGCGCTTGCCACCGGCCCGGTCCTCAGCCGCTTTGCCTCACCCTCTTGTCTCCTCGGTGCCGCGGAGGTGCGGCGGCGGCGGCATCCGGACGAGCACGCGACCACGCACGGCGGCTTCCTCGAGAGAGGCGGCTGAAATCCGGCTCCGCGACATACCGTGGATCTGCATATGTATATGACGGTGGATACATTCACAATCCGCGAGTCTATGCATCAATCAATCAATACAATTCAAGCGACACTTACCAACGGTGGCGGGTTCCCTGTTGAACGAAGACACCGCTGCGAGGGTCGTGGGGCGCACCGCCGCCGCCAGGATTTTTCGACACCGGTTGCGCACCTCCGCCGATGGCGGCCACTCCGCCGACTCCCGGTGCCGTCGTTCAGTCCAGTGTACTGGAACCCGAGATGATCCCTCCGCTTGAGTGGCTGTGTCCGGCGCTCCACGGCGTGCGCAATGTTGATGCCGCCCACGTGCGGTTAAGTCAATCATCTCCACCAGTTCCATCACCCGCTGCATATCGTTGGCTGGGGGCTCCGTCGTTCTAGCTTGGTCGCCTCACCGCAACACACGGTCGGATCGGCCGGTGTCGGCACCTCCGATTGCGCCGGTAGAACCACCGCGTGAACCAAGCAAGCGCGCGTTGGATGGCGGCGGCGTAGTGGGGAACTGGCCCGCCCGGTTCCCCCGGAGCTTCACATACACGCCACCCGCGATGCGCGACCCAGAGTCTCCCTTCAAGCCAACATAGAAGAAGTACCTCCACAGATTGAGGTTGGGCGGGATGCCGAGGAAGCACTCACGCAGCGTGATGAAGATGGCGATGTCAAGGATGGCATTCACCGGGCGGTGGCGTAGCCGGAGCCCATAGTAGGCGAGGAGCTCCGGGAGGAATGGATGCGCCAAGGCATGCCAAACCCACGCCCGAAGTGGCTTTCGAACACCACTACCTCATCCGTCCGAGGCATGGGGTGCGGTTCCACCTCCGGGACCCTCCGGCCGGCAACAACTTGCTCGGGCAGACGCCGGCATCCACGAGCTCTTGACGGTGTCGCCGGTGGGATCGCGATGCGGTCCACTCCTGGTCCATGTGGATGACGGGGTCCTCCGTCGCAGGGCACGGGTCCGCCCGCGCCCGCACCCAGCCAGACCATCGCGACCAGGCGGCTCCGCCGCATCCTCCCGGCAGCACCCTCCGCCGCGACCACGACGCCCTCCACGCCACACGGCGATCCATCTCGTCCCGATCGGTTCTACATTTCAAGAAGATGAACGATTGTCGATAAAAATCGAAAAGCTTCAAATCCGGATCCAAATCGACTTCATTTGAACTCAATCGACAACAAATCTGGCAGATCTACAAGGCACTTACCTCGGCGGCCGGTGGCGGCGCAATGAAGGCTGAAATCCGGCGGCGCGGCCACAAACCCTAGCTCGCTCACCGTAGCGGTGCGGTGGGAGAGAGGAAGGCTCGGGAAGATGGGCGGCTCGTCCCGGCGGATGAGACGAGGAGGTGGTGGGTGCTGGTATTTATAGTCCCGGCTCGTCCTGGCCACAAACCCTAGCTCCGGCTCACCGTGCGCGCGCCGCGGGCCCGCGCCTCCCGTTTCGGGTTGAGTGCGTCGTCGTCGGCGGCAACGTCGATTGCCATTGTTGCGCTTTCGGTGTGTGTGCGCTTGAGGCGCTGCCACGCGTCCTCCCTCATTTCTCGCGTCGGTTTGTTCCCCGCACGATCTCAGATATTTATTAACCAGATACGTTGCCTTTCTGATTCCTCGGGGCACGAGCGGCCAAATCTTCTCGATGAAGCTTCATCCTTATCTTGGGATTTTTCAGGATTTTTACGTTGTACTTTTTCCTTGATTCCCGGGCTACCAAGATCCCCTGCTGTTATGAAGAGGCTTGGATCTTCTCCTCGTCGATACTGGGCATATTTTGACCCATGCACGGTGCATTGGCATCCTACGTCCGGGTAGAAATACTATGCCCGGGGACTCCAGTATGGGTGATGCTCCGGTGTTTGGTCAATGCGCCAGCTAGGTTTCCGATTACTCGGGGACTATCGCTTAAATTTTCTAAAGACCCTAGCAAGATGCGTGATAACTCACCTACTCCTAGGCTCGGGGACTAAGTGGGCACACTTCACCTACGGTGAATCGTGCTCATTTCATTATCTATATTTTGAGTGTTTTTTCACTCTACGTGGGCACACTTCGCCAGAAAGAAAAAGATTTTTTTCATTGGAGCACCCAGCATCCAACAGGCGGACTCGTCAAGACTAGGCGATTGGAAACAATGGAAAGAAGCTACGAGAACGCAGCGGCGGGGTCGAGAGCTGTCCCGGGCTGGTCGGCGTTTAACTAGTCCGGTCGACACTCGTCACGAAGATCGGTCGACAACACCTCGCGATGGTCAAAGCATCAAGACTCTCTCACTGCAAAGATACAAATAAGTCGGGGACTAGGCCGTGGGGGATGAACCCCCTATCCTCTCACGGGCTACTTTGGGCTAGGCCCTCCCGGCCGCCCAGACGATGGACAGAAGCCCTAGGCGTTAGAAGACCGCAATCATCGGGGATCACGGCCTAAACGTGGTCGCCAAGATAGTTTTCTAGTATAGCTCTATCGTAATCACTACATACTTTCCTATTGTAACCGATCGGGATAGATCTTGTTGGATCGGATCCGACCTATAACCCTGCTCCCCGGACTATATAAGGAGGGCAGGGATCCCCCCCCCCGAGGGACACGAGATTCACAATCAATCAATACAATCTAAGCGGGGCGTAGGTTTTACGCCTTCAAGGCGGCCGAACCTCGGGTAAAACCCGTGTGTTTTGTCCTTCGCCGTTACGCGCAACATCCTGTTAGTCGTCTAGCATACCTCTACCGCTCAATCTACTAGCCGGGCATACCCCTGCTAGACTATCGCCGATAAACCGACGACACCTGGGGCCCTTGCTTAAGGCATCGCCGCGATGTCCCTCGACAAGGGATAGGTCGGACCTACGCCCGGCATCCCCGTCACGGCGGGCTAGCCTCGGGCGTCGCCCGAAGCTTCGCCCCATCACGACCGGATGGCGAGTTTGTGGTACTCCCGTTCAGCCTCAAGCCCGCCGCCGACGTGTTTGTGGGGCGTAGTGGCATGAAGTTCGGGCCCCCAAAGACACCCGAGTGGGACCTCGAGGACCGCCCCACCAGCGACATCGACACGCTCTCCTCCGCAAACAACGCCCGCGGCTTCTTGGGGCGGCGAGTTACGCCACCGGCCTCAAGACCCGAGGCATGCGGCGCTTGATGGCCATGTCGGACTATTGCCTCGGCGTCCCGGTTCCGACTCGGCGACGACGACGATGGCGACGCCGGCGGTGGATCCTTTCGCCATGAGTGCTTCCACCTCGGGGAACACCGACGAGGAGAGCGCCCGGCGGTGCGGGGGCTGGCCGCGATGGGCTAACTACTAACGCGCGGCACAACTCCGGACGGGCGAGGCATCAACGCCGGCCCCGGAACGGAGGCGCGGCTTCAGCGCAACTCCGTGAAGCGAAGGCCAAGCTCGGCGAGGAATGGGATCGCCTCGATCAGCTCCGACCAAAACCTCAAGCAAGATCGGGCCGCACCCGGCCCGTGGAGGAAAGGCGCGCAACGCTGTGCTCCAACAAGTCCACGCCCCGGATCGTCAACGACGCTAACAACGAGGGATGCCCCTCTTCAAAAGAGCAAGCCGTAACATCGCCGCCACCGCCATGATACCGCGGCAGATGCCCGAGCCTTCTACCCCGAGGGAAAAGAGAGCTCGCAGTGATGTACAACGCCCGGTCGACGAGGCCGCCTTCCAACAGGTCGAGAGCTCGGCCTCCCGGCGCCGCGACCTCTCTGCCGGACATCGACAAGCATCCTCCCACCACGACCGCGAGGCCTCCATCAACCCTACCCCGAAGAAGAAGCTAGCGGCGGCTGTTGGTATTTATTAAGTGCTAAAAGAATATGAAGGTTCTGCAAGCGCACAGAATATCATTGTAGCTTTTCCCTAGGAGAGTATTCTAGAGTATCGTATCCACAGGGAAACTTTGGCTAAAGAATCTAATAAGTCACAATCATACATCTACTAACTTAGCAAACCACTAGACTAAAGTGGGGGAGGTAAACGATATGATAGGACTTATGGACAAAATCACACAAGAGAATTCCATGGTAAATGTATAGCTAGCAAGTTGAGAAGACAGTGGGAGAGATCAAGGTTCCTATGTACTTCTCTATTACTTAGGTTCTATAATAGCAATTATACTAATGCACTTTGGAGCAACGGTACCTTTCCGGCTCTCGAATAGACTGGGAAGAGGTAGCCTGGGAAGGCCGCCAAAAGCTCTACGAAACACCAACCCGTGCGTGGTGGACTACATCGCCCGGTCGAGTCGTCACCTCCTGGGGCTACCACAACTATCCGTAGGTTTGGGCGCAACCTCGGGTAACCTATAGCCTAGACACCAAGTCTATACTTTCGATTACAACTCTAGGTACCGCGAATAACTAGAGCCCTCAATACGAAGGGAGATCCCATGCAAAGGCATAATAACTATACTAACCAAATATATTAAAGACATGGAAGTAAATAGAGAAGATAAATATATGAATCATAAGTCTTACAAAGAAAGGATACAAGACATACCAAACTCAAATAGACATCTCCGAACCGGTGCGTAACTCCACTCTCCCTAACTCTCTAGTTGCTAATCTACTACATTGAAGAGTCTAGCCCTAATTCTCTAGTGTGGGAGAGAGGTTGTCCTTACATTGGGACACCTCCATGACCAACATGTCAAGAGATAATGAATAGAATGAATTAGGGTTTTGCCCCGGGTCGGGGGTCTCGCTTATGTAGACCTTGGCGATGAACGATGACCCTTGGATCAAACCGACCTTGAGCAACCTGTTGGTATTTATTAAGTGCTAAAAGAATATGAAGGTTCATAGCAGCCGCGTAATACCATTGTAGCTTTTTACCTAGGAGAGTATTCTAGAGTATCGTATCCGAGGGAAGCTTTGGCTAAAGAATCTAATAAGTCACAATCACGTACTCCCTCCGTCCATCTATCGGAGGGATATTACCAAAAAAAAATTTCCAAGAATTGGAGGGATATTAGGTGGTCCTCTCATTTTGCTAATAAATATGATGCCTCGTACCACGTGCAGTTGTGCATATGCCCAATCTAATGCTTTGCATGCACTTTGGGAAATGAAACATAGACCGTGCAACGAGGTGATTAATTAAAAATCTGCATAGCTTTAGTACTCCTTGATCATTGTGCCAGAGGCTAATATCCCTCCGATAGATGGACGGAGGGAGTATCTACTAACTTAGCAAACCACTAGACTAAAGTGGGGGAGGTAAACGATATGATAGGAGTTATGGACAAAACCACACAAGAGAATTCCATGGTAAATGTATAGCTAGCAAGTTGAGAAGACAGTGGGAGAGATCAAGGTTCCTATGTACTTCTCTATTACTTAGGTTCTATAATAGCAATTATACTAATGCACTTTGGAGCAACGGTACCTTTTCGGCTCTCGAATAGACTGGGAAGAGGTAGCCGGGGGAAGGCCGCCAAAAAGCTCTACGAAACACCAACCCGTACGTGGTGGACTACATCAGCCGGTCAGAGCTGTCACCTCTGGGGCTACCACAACTATCCGTAGGTTTGGGCGCAACCTCAGGTAACCTATAGCCTAGACACCAAGTCTATACTTTCGATTACAACTCTAGGTACCGCGAATAACTAGAGCCCTCAATACGAGCGGAGATCCCATGCAAAGGCATAATAACTATACTAACCAAATATATTAAAGACATGGAAGTAAATAGAGAAGATAAATATATGAATCATAAGTCTTACAAAGAAAGGATACAAGACATACCAAACTCTGTAGACATCTCCAGAACCGGTGCGTAACTCCACTCTCCCTAACTCTCTAGTTGCTAATCTACTACATTGAAGAGTCTAGCCCTAATTCTCTAGTGTGGGAGAGAGGTTGTCCTTACATTGGGACACCTCCATGACCAACATGTCAAGAGATAATGAATAGAATGAATTAGGGTTTTGCCCTCGGGGTCGTGGGGTCTCGCTTATGTAGACCTTGGCGATGAACGATGACCCTTGGATCAAACCGACCTTGAGCAACCTGTTGGTATTTATTAAGTGCTAAAAGAATATGAAGGTTCCGCAGTTTAACAGTATACCATTGTAGCTTTTACCTAGGAGAGTATTCTAGAGTATCGTATCCGCAGGAAGCTTTGGCTAAAGAATCTAATAAGTCACAATCACGTACTCCCTCCGCCCATCTATCTGGAGGGATATTACCAAAAAATTTCCAAGAATTGGAGGGATATTAGGTGGTCCTCTCATTTTGCTAATAAATATGATGCCTCGTACCACGTGCGGTTGTGCATACGCCCAATCTAATGCCGTGCATGCACTTTGGGAAATGAAACATAGACCGTGCAACGAGGTGATTAATTAAAAATCTCGCATAGCTTTAGTACTCCTTGGTCATTGTGCCGGAGGCTAATATCCCTCCGATAGATGGACCGGAGGGAGTATCTACTAACTTAGCAAACCACTAGACTAAAGTAAGGGGGTAAATGATATATGATAAGAGTTATGCATAATATAATCACACAAGTTGAGAGGACAAATGGAGATATCAAGGTTCCTATGTAGTTCTCTATTACTTAGGTTCTATGATAGCAATCACACCATAACACTTCGGGACATCAGAACACTAGCCACAGAAAGAGATGAGAAGTGAGCTAGAAAGCTCCGACTACGGTCCTACAAACACCAACCCGAACGTGGTGGAATACGTCTGCCATCAGGGCTGTCACCACCTAGGGCTACCACAAACTATCTGTGGGGTTGGGTACAATATCAGGTAATCTATAGCCTAGACACCATGTCTATACTATCGATTACTACTCTAGCTACCATGAATAACTAGAGCCCTCAATACGAGCGGAGATCCTATGCAATGGTATAACAACTATACTAACCATATATAAAAGTCATGAGAGTAAATAAAGAAGACAAATATATAAATCATAAGTCTTACAAAGAAAGGATACAAGACATACCAAACTATGTAGACATCTCAAGAACTAGAGCATAACTCCACTCTCCCTAACTCTCTAGTTGCTAATCTATTACATTAGAGTGTCTAACCCTAATTCTCTAGTGGAGAAGAGGTTATCCTCATATTTGAACACCACCATGACCAACAGGTCAAGAGATAAAGAATAGAATGAATTAGGGTTTAGCCCTGAGGTCAGGGGGTCTTCTTATATAGGCCTTGGCGATGAACGATGACCATTGGATCAAACCGACCTTCAATAACGGTATAGATAAAACCTCAAGGTCGGTGGTAAACCGACATAAAAATCCGAGGTGACATGTGGACCCGGCCTAGCGGCCGCCTAAATTGCCACTGGCGGCCGCCCGGGTCTTGTGGCACAACCGTGTCGTGTGTCTTCTCGGTGTCTTCTAGAATGTTTTAGTCCACTTTTTGGGATGCAAACTCTTAGGTTTCTCCCCTCGTTCTTATCTCGCTTTTTATCTGTTAAGTCCCTCGCAAAGATATAAATCACCAAGGCTCATGGAATTATGTTAGTTAGACCCCTAGACTTATATTGATATTCATTTTAAGCCCTTATTCATGTTTAGTTGACTAGTAATATTATGCTATAACAGGTGTCAACAAGTTCCTCCAAGCTTACCCTTTGCTAGTCCCTAGCAAAGCCAAACTTAGCATTGGATCGGGAGTTGCTACAACGCTTTCACACCTCAAAAGTACACATGCTCTCAAACAAAATTTCCCTCTATGTTAGAAAAACTTTTTCAACCTTCAACTTACCCATATTACCATTAACCATAGAGCTTACAGCCTTTTCTTAGGATCTTAGACAATTGAAAGATAGAATCAAGTCAAACACCATGTCTCAAACTCTTTGCTCAACCTTCATTCTGGAGTTTTTGCAAGTTTTCAAAATAAAACTCAAAGTTCCTTTTGTATGACCCTCTCAAGTCTCTCATATGTGGTATTTGTAGATCCTCACTTAGACAATAATGTTATGTTGCCTTTCTCTCATAATATGTGATATTTTTGGAATAAGGCAAGAGGACACTATGCCTTCTTCCCTCTCACCCTATATCTAAAGATTATATGTGGAGCTCATAGGTGGGAGAAGACTACATCTACTTACTAAGCATGTATTGTAAGTTCAGCCAATGGATCCAAAGTCACGAGTCATACCGCATGTGCATGTGTATGGTGTAGTGGAATGAATATGATGATAGTGTGAAGAGTGGAGTGGAAAACAAGATGTAGTGGAGTGGAGTGTGCATGATCGGCATGACAAGTTTCTAAAGGTCAACAAAGATTGACCAAACTCAATGCAAAAGCAAAAGCAGCCTATATATATATCAAAGGGTTTTCCTAACTATGGAGCATGTATATATGGTCGTGGTAGGAGGTTCAACACTCGTAATACAGAACTTATTATGTGCACTTTTAATTTTCAAAAGATAAATCTCCGTAAATCTAGTATCACTAGGAGTAAGATAAATAGCAAACTCGGACTCTCATATATCATATCCGTCAATCACCTAGACTTGAGCAAGCATTTGCTACCCACAAATTTCAAGTTAGCAAATCTTAAGTCAAAGCATTTGCATTAAAAGTTTGAGAGAAATTAAGCTTGAAAGGTAGGCACTTGAAAGGAATTACGACGGAGCAGCCTATTCATCATCTCCAAAGCTAGAGATTATCTTCGAGTTTGTTTTATTATCACAATCTAATAAAGACTCTTTAATAAAGACTAGATAGATTCTTTTTATTTGGTTTCCTTCGTTATGCATCTTTTTATTTCTTTCTACTAAAGCAAACAAATCTAGCTAATATTAAATAAAAATAGAGGGATGCTTATTCGATACATGGGGGTTGCACTCCCCAAGCTAGATGTTGACATAGTCTTCAATGCTCTTGATGGTTGGAAGTAGAGGTAGACAACGGCGATGGTGTCATCCTATCATGTCTCTCTTCCTTGAATCCCTGGCGTAAATCCCGTTTATTGACGATAGTCTAGCGAGAAGTACCCGGCTAGTAGATTGAGCGGTAGAGGTGCGCTAGGCGACTAACAGGATGTTAAGCGAGACGAGCGAAGGGACAAAAAACACACGGGTTTTACCCGTGTTCGAGGCGCCTTGATGGCGTAAAACCTACGCCCCTGCTTAGATTGTATTGATTGATTGAGAATCGATGTCCCTCTGGGGTATCCTTGCCCTCCTTATATAGTCCGGGAGCGGGGTTACAGTCGGATCCAAATGAAGACAAGATCTATCCCGATCGGCTACAATAGGGAAGTTTGTAGTAATTACAATAGAGCTATACAAGGGGAACTATCTTATCGACCACGTCTACACCGTGATCCCCAATGACCGCCGTCTTCTAACGCCACGGGCTTCAAATTGTCGTCTGGCCGCCCAAAAGGCCTAACCCAAAGTGGTCCGTGAGGGGGTAGGGGTTTATCCCCCACGCCTAGTCCCCCGAGCACGCCAGATGCTGTGAAGGAGTCTTGATGCTTCGATCATCGAGGTGTTGTCGACCGGTCTTACTACGAAGTGTCGACCGTGGCTACATTAAGCGCCGACCAGCCCCTGACGACTCGACCACCGGCCGCTGCCCCTCGTAGTTTCTTCCCATTGCTTTCGACTAGTCTTAGTCTTGACGAGTCCGGCTCGGCTGATGCGAGGTGCTCTAATGAAAAAATCTTTTTCCATTTGGCGGCAAGTGTGCCACGTTGAGTGGAAAAACACTAAAAATGTACGCGTCGCAGCAAGCACGATTCACCGTAGGTGAAGTGTGCCCACTTAGTCCCCGAGCCTAGTAATAGGTGAGTTATCACGTACTCCTAGGGTCTAAGAAAAGTTTAAAATTAGTCCCCGAGTTATCAGAAACCTAATCGGGCGCAGCGCCATCGACCACCAGGGCTCACCCATTCCTGAAGCCCCCGAGCACAGTAATCCTGCTTGGACGTAATATGCCAATGCATGGTGTGTGGTCCCAAGATACTCACAGCACCGGCCAGGAGGAAAGCCCTAGGTCGAAAGGCATAGTATGATGGCAGAGTATCTAGGAAGCCCGAGAATCGAGGGGATGGAAACAGAAAAAATCTGTATGATCCCAGGATTATAGATGACTTCGACGAAAGGATTGCATGCGCACACCCCAAAATCTAAACCGCAAAGATATCTCGGTCAATTAATATGGAAGATCGTGGGGGGAACCGGCCGCCCCGAAAACGAGGGGGACGCGTGGCACAACCCCGACGCAGCCACCGGGGAAAGCGCAATAATGGCAACCGACGCCGCCCGCCACACGCACTCAACCCCGGAAAGTGGGGGCGCGGACCCATGGCGCGCACGGTTACCCATGAGGCAACCCTAGGGACGCAGCCGGGCTATAAATACCGCCGCCCCGGCTCTTCCTCGCCTCATTCGCCCGGAGCAACCGATCCAGCTTCCCGAGCCTTCTCATCTCGTCCCCTCTCCCATCATTTGCTACAGTGAGCTCGGGCTAGGGTTGCGATTGCGCCACCGAATCTTGCCTTCACCCGCGCCGCCGCCGATCGTTGGAGGTAAGTACTGTGAGATCTATCGATTGTATGCTTATTGATCCCAAATGTGCATCGCCTTGGATCCGGATTTGAAGAATCGCCGTTTATTTGTTCTTGTTCATCTTCTTTGGCCGCAAACCAACGAGAGAATCACCAAGACGAGATGGATCGCCATGCGCCGGAGGACGTCATGGGCGCGGTGGAGGTGCCGCCGGAGGGACGAGGAGGGGCCCGCCGCCAGCCGCTGGCTTCTTGCGGCCGTGTGGGGACCCGTGCCACTCGCGACGAGAGGACCCGTCATCCGGATGGACCAGGGTGGATCGCGATCGCGGTCCACCCGTGATTCCGTCCAGAGGAGCGGTGGACGCCGTTGTGCTACCCGAGGAGGCCGTTGCCGGATGGAGGGTGCCGGAGGTGGAGCCGTATCCCATGCCGCGGACCGACGAGAGGCGGTCGTGTTCGAGCTACTTCGGGCGTGGGTTTGGCCCCCCGACACACCCATTCCCGCTGGAGCTCCTTGCCTACTACAGCCTCCTCCTTCTCGCCATCTGCCGCCAAACGCCATCCTCGACATCGCCATTTTCATTCTGCCGTGTGAGTGCTTCCTCGGCATCCTCCCCAACCTCAATATTTGGAGGTATTTTTTTCTATGTTGGGTTGAAAGGGGATTCGGGGGTCGCGCATCGCCGGCGGCGTGTATCTAAAGCTCCGGGTAACCGGGCGGGCGATTCCCGCTACCCGCTTCCGTCTAATGTGGCGCGCTTGGTTGACGCGGTGGTTCTATCTGCCGCAATCGGAGGCGCCTTTGATGCCGGCCGATCCAATCCCGCGTCCGGTGAGACGGGGAAGTCGGAACGAGGAGCCCCCCCAACGACATGCGCCGCGTGATGGAGCCGGTGGCCATGATCGAGGAGGCCGCACGTGGGCGATCGTCGACATCGCCGCGCATACGCTCGTGGGAGCCGAACCTAGCCATTGAAGCGGAGGATCACCCCGGGTTCCAATACGGCCGTCCGAACGATGGTACCCGCGAATCACGGAGTATTTGTCGCCGTCTGAGGTCCGAACCGGTGTCCAAAATCCTTTTGACGGCCGGGTGCCCCACGATCCTCGCCTTGCGCCGACGTTCCATGCTTTGGAAACCCGCCACCCTTGGTGAGTGATGTCAATATGTGCTTGAATTGATTGATTTGTATGTGAACTTGTAGATTCGAATGTATCCATTTATTTGCCATATGCGGATACGGCATGTCTCGCGATCGCTATTTCAAATGTCTCCGAAGAGGCGCCGACGTCCGTGCCCGTGCTCGCCAAGATGTCGCCGCTCCCGCACCCACGGCTCGAGGAGGCCGGGCGGCGAGACGGCGGCCGAGGAACGGGCCACGGCAAGCGCCCCACTCGAGAACCCGTCCATACCGGAAAGTTCATCCCCGAGGAAAGTGACGCGGGCGACCGTTCGCGCCGCCAAGCCAAGTTTGCCCTCGGGGCCGTTGTACTTTCCGATGATGAAGAAGAAGTTCGTGTTGATTCTCGCGGCGTTTGTAAGTTTCCGCCAATGTTCTTGAGTCCCCGAGCACGAAGTCGTCAAATGATCGTCATCGCGTTGCCTTTGCGCCAGCCTAGAGGGAAAGAACGCCGAAGCGTGCCACCCAAAGCACACGGTGGCATGTCCGCGCCACGCCAGCGGAGGTGGACGCGGTGGCGGCGGCTCGAGGCCGCTCCGGCTACGCCGCCGACCCGATAAGCTTGTTGTGTGTGTCGACCATCAACACTTATTTATATAGGAGACAGTCTTGGGATTAATTACGCTTTGCATAGGGGGCAGTAACCATGCGGCGGAGCTAACGAGCACCGCGGATGTCCATCAACCCGGGTGTGTCCGCCCGCCGCCGCAGCCTCAAGAAGTGGCCGGCCATGAAGTACCCGCCGATGACGCTCAAGAGCCGATAGCGCCAAGGCCCCGTGTAGTCCCGCCGCCCACCGCCCCGAGCCCCCCGACTATATCCAAGTCGAGGGCGGTGACCGGGAGATGGATGAAGCCGGCGGCCGGAATGCGGCGGCAGAAGACTCACCACGGCAAAGGGCGGACCGTATTGGCCCGATGTCGAGGAAGAGGACGAGCCGACGCGTCGGCACGCCAACCGGAAGGAGCTAGCCGCCTTCGGCGTAAGCTTTACATCGACATTCTCATTCTCGTCGTTGTTTGTACTTTATTTATAACCTTGTGTTCTCACAAAGATATGCGGACCGAGGAGACCCGGCGGCCGCGGAAGAACCGGACGAGCGCGACCAACTTGCTCGAGCGCTGCGGAACTTGCGCCGAGAGGGACCGCCTCGATGGCCGACCGCTTCAATAATGGTAGCACGCAATACGCGCGCTTTGCACAAGAAAGGGCCGCCGGGCGACAAAGCGGGAGTTGCCGGAGGCCGATCGCACCGGATGGAGCGAGACGCCGTCCGAGCGCCCGGGGACGCCGGGCGCGAGGCGCTAGAGGCCGAAGCGCGCAAATGGCGCCGATCGGAAGTCGCTTGAAGAGGAACGATCCGAGCTCGCCACTGGGAATTGAGGATGCGTCGTGAGGCCCAAGATCAAGTGCTTGGTGAGTATTGCCATATGTTGAATAATTGTCTCAGAGACGGCTCGCAAGAAACGTTAGTAGTAAAATAAATTTCATACCGCATCGATTGATACCGTAGAGTATGAAGCGTCCCGTGGAGACCTACGGCGACAGCGTCTTTGTCGGGCGAACGGCGGATAGACCCGCAGCGAGGAGATCCGAACACCACCGCCGATCGCGACGGTATGTGATCCGTAACACCTGGATCGAGTACCGCTTCGAATGTAGAAAAAATGTTCTTAACTTATTGTGTGTCTCTTTGCAACCGGTCGCCGCCGAGGATGCGGTCGGGAGCCGGAGGTCGAGCGCGCCTTTGGGAGGGGCCACACCGAGAACATCCCGCAAGGCATCGGGCCGCCCTCGACGCCATCCACGGCTATGCGGTTGGCGGGGCCGATCCGCAGGAAGCGCCCCCAACGGACATCGAGCAACGTGACGCAAATGGCGGTAGCCTGGGAGAACTTCTTCGAGTTCACCCGCCCGGTCACTCGCGATATCGCGGCGACACGTTCGGCGGTGGTGCGCTCCCACTATCCCGTTATGGAGCTTCCGGCGTCCACTTAGGCAGCGCACACGGGACTACGGAGGCCATCGCTCAACCCGCGCCAGGAGGCGGATGAGATGGCGACGCTGCTCGCGGATGAGATGAACCCGCTCCTCCGAGTTGACGACGGTGAAGTCCTCGGGTGAAGTTGCCCCGGGCATAATATTTTGTTTCCTTTGGCCGTAGCGTGGAAGTTTGAGTGAAAAAACGCTTAAAAACACTTATTATTTAGCCGAGCCATGCCCGGATGTGGGTGGCATAATTAGCTACTACTTTGTTTTTATTTATAATCGTTTTAGCATGCATACGATTATGGTCGACGATTATTGTATTATTGCGTAGGTTGTAGAAAAAGGAATGTCACCTATGGCAGACGCCGTCCTAGCCTTAGTGCATCGGTATGGCCGCAAAGAAGGGAGACACGATGCTCGTGCAAGCTATTGGGCTGTTCGACTACACTAAGGAGCCACCGCCGCCATCGGTCTATGCGGGAGTACACCCCGTCCACGCATACTTGCGAAACGACCAAGTACGTGGATCGACTCTTGGGGGTCCAAAGTGACTTTAGAGTTCTACGAGCATGGAAATAAATTGTAACGTGGTCGAAAAGAAAATATAACCATGTCAACTAGCTCCAAAACTTTATTAATCACGCCGACGCCAGAAAGTACAAAATGATACAAGCGGGCTTACAGAGTCCCCGAGTTACGGGTAGAATTGTCGTAGGTGCTCGATATTCCAGAGTTAGGGATGTCGATATCCTCCATGGTTGTTAATCGATAAGCTCCCGGTCGGGTTACCTCCTTAACTTTGAAGGGGCCTTCCCAATGAGAACCCAACTTGTGTACGCTCTTCGCTTTCTTCGGAGGACTAGGTCGCCGACCGCAAAGGCTCGCCCTTGCACATTACGATTGTAGTACCGCCTGACGCCTTCAAGATATTTTGCGTTCCGCGTGCAACACTACAGGCGTGTTTCCTCAATCGCAACGAGCTCATCTTCTCGAGCTGCATCGGAGGCTTCCTCATTGTAGTTTTCCACACGGGGAGAGCGAAAAGCGATGTCAGCAGGTAAGACTGCCTCAGAACCAAACACCATGAAATACGGGGAAACACCGGTACTTCGACTGGGCTGGGTACGGAGTCCCCAGACAACGGTGGGCAACTCTTTCAGCCATCGACAAGGATATTTTCCATCTGGTCGGAAAAGGCGCTTTCTCAAAGCATCAAGGATCATGCCGTTTGTTCTCTCGGCTTGACCGTTTGCCCGAGGGTGGGCGACGGACACATATCTGACCCTAATGCCTTTTTCTTCACAGAAATCCCAAAAGTGACTACCGGTGAAAGTGCTGCCAAGGTCTGTAATGATGGAGTTCGGAATACCGAAACGATGGATAACCTCATCTAGCATATCGACTGCCTTGTGTTGGTTTGCGTCGACCAACGGGAGATACTCAATCCATTTGGAGAACTTGTCGACCATTACGAAGATCCATTTGAAACCTCCTGGGGCCGCTTTGAACGGCCCTATGGCGTCGAGTCCCCAGCACGAGAAAGGCCACGCCGCAGGTATAGTCTGGAGTTCATGCGCTGGGACGTGGGTCTGCTTCGCGAAAAACTGACAGTTCGCGCAATGTCGCACCAAATGTTTCGCGGCGGCGATGGCAGTCGGCCAGTAAAAGCCAGCGCGGAAAGCCTTGCCGACCAGAGTTCGGGAGGCAGCATGGTTGCCGCACATTCCGCCATGTATCTCGTCAAGCGCCTTAATCCCGTCCTCCTCGGATATGCACTTTTGTAGGACGCGGTCCCTAAGACTTTTCCTCATGAGGAAACCATCGACGAGGACATAATTTTTGCTTCGCCGGATGAGGCGCTCTTGCTCCGTCCTGTCCTCGGGAACGAGCCTCTTGCGAGTACTTTATTATCGGGACCCTCCAATCTTCATCGATCGCGGCGGGATAGTGTGGCAACTATGTGGTCGGCCGTCTCGAGCGGGGGCCCTGGTGCGGGATCACTTATGGTCGGTTTCCAGAGATCTTCGACGAAGACGCCCGCTGGTATCTTTGCCCGAGAGGAGCCGAGCTTTGAGAGTTCATCGGCGGCTTGGTTGTGATCCCGAACCACATGATCGAAGCCGAGCCCGTGAATTTGCCTTCCAACTTTCTTATTGCCGCCACATTAGCGTCCATCTTCTCGCTCTTGCAATCCCGGTCTTTATTGACCTGCTTGATCACCAACGCCGAGTCCTCAAATACCCGTAACCTCCGGATCCCTAGCTGGACGGCGATACGGAGGCCGTGAAGGGCGGCTTCATATTCCGCGGCATTGTTAGAAGCCGGGAAGTGGATCCGAAGGACATATCGAAGCGTGTCCCCGAGGGCGATATAATGTAGACGCCGGCGCCCGGCCCATCAATGTTGAGCGAACCGTCAAAGTACATCATCCAACGCTCTCTACCGGTGTCTTCGAGGGGGTCTCGAGGTCCGCCCACTCACAAATGAAATCCGCCAACGCTTGTGACTTGATGGTACTCCTGTTTTTGTACTCGGTAGTGAACAGACTGAGCTTGATTGCCCACTTACATATACGGCTGTTGGCATCCTTGTTTCGTAAGACGTAGCGGCCAGGTAATCGGACACCACGATGTCGTGTGATGATGGTCGAAGGCGCATGGCGTAACTTCCGGGACGTGATGAGGATCCCGTGAGAGCAACTTCGGATGTATAGGTACCTTGTCTTGGACTCGTTCAGTACCTCGCTAACAAAATAGACCGGCCGCTGGACGGGGTACACATGCCCTACTTCCGCGCGCTCGACAACAAGAGCGGTGCTAACCACCCGGTTGGTCGCTGCGATGTAGAGCGAGATTTCCTCATCGTCGTTCGGGGCCACCAACACCGGCGGTGTGGTGAGGAACTTGAAGCCGTCGAAGGCCTCTTGAGCCTCGTTGGTCCACCTAAAAGCTTCTCTGCCGAAGGAGTTTGAAGAACGGCAGTCCTTTTTCACCGAGCCGTGCGGCAAACGACTCGGGGCCGCCATGCATCGATTAACCACGGGCGTCTTTGACGTTTTGGGGCGGTTTCATCCACATAATGGCATTGAGCTTCTCGGGTTGGGCTCGATGCCACGCCTGCTAACAATGTTGCCGAGCAAGTTGCTGGAAGGGACGCCAAAAACGCACTTTCCCGGGTTAAGCTTCCACTGGTACTCGTTTAGTTTAGCGAACACCCTTGTAAGGTCGTCCACCAGGGAGAAGGTGCTCGGGTCTTCACCACAATGTCGTCGACATAAGCCTGAGCGAGGTCGGGGATAAGATCTCCTAAGCAGCCTTGTATGGCCCTCTGGTAGGTGGCTCCGGCGTTCCTCAACCCGAACGACATGGTATTGTAGCAGTAGGCACCAAACGGAGTGATGAAGGAGGTCTTCTCCTGGTCTTCAACCGCGAGGGCGATCTGATGATAGCCCGAGTAGCAGTCCAGGAAGCTAAGGAGCTCGCAACCTGTAGTAGAGTCTACAACCTGGTCGATACGCGGGAGACCGAAAGGGTCTTTAGGGCAAGCCCTATTGAGATCAGTATAATCAACGCACATTCTCCATTCTTTATTCTTCTTTTTTACAAGGTTCGTATTAGCTATCCAGTCAGGATGATACACTGCTCAAATAAAACCAGCCAGCTAATAGCCTAGTTATACCGCCTTAATAGCGGTGATTTTCTTTATTGAAACGACGCAGTTTTTGAGCGCACGGCTTGGCCGTTGGCTTGACTTCGTGGCGGTGCTCGATCCGGCTCCGGTACTCCGGGCATGTCCGCGGGTTTCCACGCCGAAGATGCTCATGTTCTCCCTTAGGAACCGGACGAGCGCGTCTTCCAATTTCGGGTCAAGGTTCACGCCAATCTTGTCGTCTTGGTTGCGTCGCCTTCCACCAGTTGGACATCTTTAGTGTCCGATGGCTTGGTAGTCTTCTTCGCCCGCTCCTCCTCGGGTATCTCGAGGTCGGAGGGGTTCATCTTCTTGGCGTTCTTGATGACCTCCTCCTGTCGGATCGATTGGAGGATGAACTCCCGCTTATCGAGGCCCTCCTTCTCGCAGTCGCACGCCATGTGTACGCTGGCTCTGCATGTGAGGACCCCCTTCTCCGTGGGGATCTTGAGGATGAGGTAGCCATAGTGCGGGACCGCCATAAGCCCGGTCGATCCAGTGCTGCCCGAGCAATGGCATGGTACGATGAATCAAAGTCGGCGACACAAAGTTCATGTACCGGATGCGGTGGTGCTTGGCGTTGCGAATTGCACACCTGAGAGTAATCTACCCGAGGGGAGTGGATGACTCTCCGGGCAAGGGATGCCCCGAAAGGGTGGTCGTATGGCTTGAGGTCGTCCTTCGTGATGTCCAGGGCTTTCATTGAGCTCCGGAATAGCATGTTGAGGGCACTCCCTCCGTCGATGAGGACCTTCTCAAAGCGCAGGCGTCCAATCACCGGATCTAGGACGAGCGGGAACCGCCCTGGATACGGGTTATTGCACCACCGGTCGCCGCGATCGAAGGTGATGACCCGTTCGGAGAACTCGGGCCATATTGGGTCGCTGACCCCTTCGCTGAAGTCTTTGACGGTCGGGACATTATCGGCGGAGACCCTACGATCCCGCCCCCACCTCACAACCGTAGTGGCCGCCCATGATCATATATGGATAACGCCGCCCTTCACGCGATAGCGATGCTTGGGGTCGACGTCGTCATCTTGGTCGCCATCCGGATGATGCCGTGCAGGCTTAGGCGCCTCCTCGGGCGCCTCTTCGTTGAGCTTGAGCTTCTTCCTCGCCCTCGTATTCGGCGTTGAAAAGCCGGCATTCGGCCGTAGTATGATTCGGGTCCGGTGCCGGGGCATTTGCCTTGGAGGAGCTTCTTGATCGTCCCCGCGGTTGAGGGCCTTCTTCTTCCCTCCGGCTTTGACATTGTTGACGCCGCCGCCTTGCGGCGATTCCGGTCACGGCGGTGCTGCGATAGTTCTTGCGTCCCTCGTCCCGCGATTAACATCTCGGAGTCGCCCGGGCGGCGACTATCGTGGCGCCGTCGTGCCTCTTGTCGCCACGGGGGTGTCACGCCGGGAGAGCTTTCCCGACGGGCGGGTAGCCGTAATCCTTGCGGAAAACGCATGCGGCCTCGTCCTGCCGGCGAATTTCTGCGCTACGTCGAGAAGCTTGGACATGGTTGTGACCTTGGTCCCGTGGAGCTTCTTCGCAGCTCTTCGACCGCTGAATTGCCGTTGGAGACAAGGCCTTTGGTGAACGCACTCTTCATCGGTAATGTCCGGGATCGTCAAGCGGACCTCGGAGAACCGACGGATGTATTCCCGAGAGGCTCATTACGGCGAAGCCGCGGCCTCTAGGTCGTATTGCGTGCCCGATCGCTGCACGGGATTTGTAGGTGCCGATGAAGATCTCCTTGACGTGCCGCTCCACGTGCGCGGCCTCGCTTCGGAAGGGCCGGGAGCTAGCGGTTGGCCGCTGGTCGAGGCCGATCGGGAAGCGCTTAGCCATAACGTCCTCCCTCCGGCCGATCGATCGCGATCTCGTGAGAGCATGACCCAAGCCGCGGGGTCTTGATCGCCGGAGTACTTCGAGAGGGCATTGGTACCCTTGAAGCCCAAAGGCCACCGGACCCGTCGAAGATCCGGATGGTAAGGCCGGATAGTAGTGATCGTGAGGTTCTCGGTCGGATTTCCAGACATCATGTTGTATTCCTCACGCCGGCCGAATCTCGGCGTCCTCACGAGCTTGTCGGGTTGGCGATGATGCGGTAGCGGGCGTCTCGGCGAGCATCATCTAGGCTGCTCACGGAGGTCGGGGACGCTGTATCCGGCCGGCCCGACGGCCGGTACCTCGGTCGGTGCACCGCGCCCGCCCCTTGCTCGGCCGCCGACCACCTTGGATCGCGCCGTCCCTTGGCGCCCGCCGCGCCCCCAGGCCGGGCGTCGGCGGCGTCGACGGCGAGACCGGTTCCCCCACTTGGCATGGAGGGACGCCTATTCCTCGCCTCTGGCGCTTTGCGGTTCCTCGCGATGACGCCGACGAGGCGACCGACGCGAGTGCGGGCGAGCTTGAGGCGGGATTGGTGGGCATGAGTGGCGTGACGTACTCGCGGATCTCGTCCACGCTGGCGTTTCCCGTAATAGTAGAGTCACGCGGCCGTGGCGATGTTACTGTTCGGGGTCTTGTGAACCGCGACGCCGTCGACATTATCGAATTGAGCCATTAAGTTCCTAGAGAGCCCCGAGCGATTCAGGACCCCCTTGCCGCCGCCGGTTGGGCCTGGTCGCCTTGGACGACGGGAGTCGCTACGTTCGCCTGATCTTGCTCCGCTTGTCGGCGACGTGCTCGGTCGGCGTTGCGATCTTCTTGAGCGGCACGCTGTTCGTCGATCTCCCCCTCCGGCGACGCCGGTCGTCGCCGACGGCAAAGATCCCCGCCGTACATCTCCCGGGAGCGATACCCGGTCGAATAGCGGGAGTCGTAACCGAGCTCCATCTCGACCGACTCTGAACGACCGGTGGTGGTGACCTCGGAAGGAGAGAGGAAGCGGTGCGGCCGTTTGGAGCTCGGTGTCCTCCTCCCCTCCTCGAGGATTGGGGAGAGCTTGGCCATGCGGACACGGTTGGCGGCCGACGACGACGCGCCCTCGCGGTACGTCGGGGCATCGATGAAGTCATAGGGCCCTAGGCGACCTTCCGACCGGTCCAGCCCGAGAGTCGGCCGCCGCCATCCGACGACGGCGTGAAACGGACGACCCGTCCTTTGGGAGTAAATGTAACGACCGGACCCCGGCCGACGGGAGCATGGCCCTCGACCAGATCTGTTTCTCCTCGAAGATGAATCGGGCAGCCCGTGTTGTTGTCGAGGTTGTCCCTCGGGCGAGAAAGCGAGGTAGTCGAAGTCAACCAAAGGGGAAGACTCACCCATACCAAACGTGAGCTTGTCGAAGTCTCCGAAGCGGTTGTCGACGTCGTGGATGAAGCGCCGTGTGTGGCATTTAACGCAGTGGGTGAGCCGATCGGGAGTCGGCGGCCCCGCCTCCGTAGCCGGGAGCGGTGCGGTGTTGTCGAAGCTAACGTCGGCGCAGATTGGATCTGGCAGCCGGGCGCGAGGTTGTTGACGCCGAGTATGGCGCCGTTGTTCCTGCACGGCGTCCCGAACTGGATGTCCTCCATCGGGTCGACCGCCATGGATTTAGGGAAGATCACCATCTTGCTAGTCATGGCGTCTTCGAGCCTACCTCCTACCTAGCGCGCCAACTGTCATCGGTTTATTGACGATAGTATAGCGGGGGTACCCAAATAGTAGATTGAGCGGTAGAGGTGCGCTAGACGACTAACAGGGATGTTAAGCGAATCGGCGAAGGGACAAAACACACGGGTTTTACCTGTGTTCGGCCGCCTTGATGGCGTAAAACCTACGCCCCCGCTTAGATTGTATTGATTGATTGAGAATCGATGTCCCTGGGGTATCCTTGCCCTCCTTATATAGTCCGGGGAGCAGGGTTACAGGTCGGATCCAGCCTGACAAGATCTATCCTGATCGGCTACAATAGGGAAGTTTGTAGTAATTACAATAGAGCTATACAAGGGAACTATCTTATCGACCACGTCTACGCCGTGATCCCCGATGACCGCCGTCTTCTAACGCCACGGGCTTCAGTCCGTCGTCCTGGGCCGGCCCAAAAGGCCTAACCCAAAGTGGTCTGTGAGGGGGTAGGGGTTTATCCCCCCACAGCTAGTCCCCGAGCATGCTGTATGCTACAGGTGAAGGAGTCTTGATGCTTCGATCATCAGGAGGTGTTGTCGACCAGTCTTACTACAGTGTCGACCAGGCTAGATTAAGCGCCGACTAGCCCGGGACAGCTCTCGACCAGCCGCCTGCGTCCCTGTAGTTTCTTCCCATTGCTTTCGACTAGTCTTAGTCTTGACGAGTCCGCCTGCTGGATGTGGGGTGCTCTAATGAAAAAAATCTTTTTCCATTTGGCGAAGTGTGCCCACGTTGAGTGGAAAAACACTAAAAATGTACGCGTCGCAGCAAGCACGATTCACCGTAGGTGAAGCGTGCCCACTTAGTCCCCGAGCCTAGTAATAGGTGAGTTATCACGTACTCCTAGGGTCTAAGAAAAGTTTAAAATTAGTCCCCGAGTTATCGGAAACCTAACTGGCGCAGTCATCGACCACCAGGGCTCACCCATTCCTGAAGCCCCCGAGCACAGTAATCCTGCTCGGACGTAATATGCCAATGCATGGTGTGTGGTCCCAAGATACTCACAAAGACCGCCAGGAGGAAAGCCCCAGGTCGAAAGGCATAGTATGATGGCGAGTATCCGGAAGCCCGAGAATCGAGGGATGGAAACGAAAAAATCTGTATGATCCCGTGGATTATAGATGACTTCGACGAGAAGGGTTGCATGCGCACACCCCAAAATCTAAACCGCAAAGATATCCGGTCAATTAATATGGAAGATCGTGTGGGGAACCGGTCGGCCCCCGTAAACGAGGGGGACGCGTGGCACAACCCCGACGCGCGCTCACCGGGGGAAAGCGCAACAATGGCAACCGACGCCGCCGCTCGCCACACGCACTCAACCCCGGAAAGTGGGGAGGCGCGAACCCATGGCGCCGCACGGTTACCCATGAGGCAACCCTAGGGACGCACCGGGCTATAAATACCAGCCCCGGCTCTTCCTCGTCTCATTCGTCCGAGCAACCGATCGGCTACAATAGGGAAGTTTGTAGTAATTACAATAGAGCTATACAAGGGAACTATCTTATCAACCACGCCTACGCCGTGATCCCCGACGACCGCCGTCTTCTAACGCCAAGGGCTTCAGTCCGTCGTCCTGGGCCGGCCCAAACACCCAAAGTGGTCCGTGAGGGGGTAGGGGTTTATCCCCCCCACACCGGCCGAACTCAAATAAACAACAAAGCTAGTGGAACTAGTTAAGCGTTGGTGGTTTTAGCCACTTAGCTTCTTGTTGCCAATGATTATGATTATTCCTTTAAGACAATAGTTCAACAAAGATTAATATATTTTTCTCGATTTTCTATGCGAGATAAAGATAATGATGCTTGCATATTTATTTTATTTTTATGCCACCACAAAGTAAATATCCTTTTGGGTTGTTACACACCACGTAATACTCACATGGGGCTTAGAGTTTTTTTCATGTCTATGCAACAAACAAATATTTATTTTCTTTTCTAATGCAAGGATAGTGCTATATTGTAAATATGCTAAAAGGAAAATAATTACGCGATGCATGGAAGTAAATATGCTATGCATATAGATAACTGCCGATCTTACCTTTTGGCGAGGGTTCAGTGTTTTAAGTCCTCTGAACGAGACTTCTTACCTTGTTGTTTCCTTGAGCGTATTATCTGATCTTGGCGATCGTGCTTCTTGAAATGGTGAAGGATGGTGTAACCCCAATCTTGCATGAAATCGGCTTCTCCCGAAACGTCGTAGGCTGCGTGTCGATACCCGAGGACCACCCGATATGTGGCGGGGAGGTGGAGTGTTTAGCGGATGAACAAAGCGATCATGGTTTCCGTGCGCGGTGGCGTGTGAAATAACCGCTCCCTTTACGTCCCATCAACGGGGGCGCGAGGAGATAATCGGAGCGGGGCGGGTCGACAGGGCAATCGATTGCCCTGTCACTATAGCTTGTGAAGCAGAGGCATTAAATGCGGCTCGCGCGCCACTACTCGGCTGGTATTTCAAGGTGCGTCGGGACCTTCTTCCCTCGGGCGTAGTGGAGGTAAGTTATCCGGGGCCTCCCCGCCCTTGGGCGAAGCGGGGCGGCGCGCCCTAGGCTTCCGACCTTCGGGCGAGACGGAGATTCGCTCCCGGGGGCCTCACCGCCTCCCGGGCGGCGGAGATGTCCCCTGAGGGAGAACGGTGGAGTAGCACAAGTATGCTTGTTGGGTTAATACCACTGTGAGGGGTTGGACTGAGCCATGTGGCGATGGATTTTATCAATCGACACGGGGAGTCGTCCTTGGTCCTTCTTCTACACACTCTTGGTGATTCCAACAGCCTCAGAGATGGGCCGGCTTTTATGTTCCCCTAGGCCGGCGTGGGCCAAAGCGTGGGTTACAAGCCTTCTCAAGGTCGGTGTTTCGAGCCCATCAATCGAGTGCTTGTAGATAGGCCGTCTTAGGCGACTTTGCGGGCCAAAAGATGATATGATTATGGATTCCTCAAGCTTGTAGATCGGGCGACCCATGAGTCGTCGTTCCTTCCTAGGCGGTTTGCGGCTGGGTTGCGTCTCGAGTTGCTCGGCCCGGTGTTGACTTTGGGCCGGATCCCTTCTTGGGTTTGTGGGCCGCCTCGTTTATCCCGGGCTGGAATTGTACGTGGGCTGATTATTTATGACCCGACAAGTATGCATTCATACTTTGAGTATATGGATATACTTTTTTTATATACGACAATAGTGACATTTTATGTAACATATTAAAAAATATGGGTTCCATCGAAATTTTTTTCATGTAGTAAGATCTAGAGTATCTTAATATGAGAATCTAAACATAGTCAAACCAATAAACAAGTATGAACACATACAATGTGGTTTTTCTGAATATATATATATATATATATATATATATATATATATATATATATATATATATATAACACAAACACAATAAATTACAAAATATATATGTTATATGATATATATAATATGATATCCTTGAATATACTTGAGTTATTACAGCACTATTCAAATTCGGGAATATGAATAATAAGACGAAGCGCTCACGCTCGAGCACCCAACTTTGATTAATATATTCAAAGTAACGGCCTTTACTATTCGGCTACTATGCGAGGACACTTTAAATATTCAAGGTTACTATTTGACACACTATGCGGTGCAATATAAAACTCAAAAGAAACTCACAACGATGCGGATGAGAGTATTAAAATATTCAAGGTTACTTGTATGACGAGAGCGACTTCTTGATTATTACATGCGTGATTATTAGCGTAAAATGCGTGATTAGTGGAAATTATGCGCGTCATTTCACGGGATCTTTGCAAGGTCGGGCGAGACCAAACTATTCTACGCCTACGCGTGTACTTATGCTTGTGTTGGTCCCTACTCGGTACTCACCGTATACATCACTAGCTCTCTTCATAAAGCGGCAGCTAATCCTATCCCTCTAACGCTAACGATAGCCGTTTTCCGTCGTGGCGTAGAACGCTAAGACGTCTATCGTCTCCCCGTGGCGGTTCCACCCGAAGGGAACACTTCTCTATGACTCGAGTTCTTTCGAGTTCTCTTAAAACGCCGCTATCCGGGTTAACACGAGAACAATACAAGAACAATACGCACGTGAGGTTTTCTCCTCTAGGGTCCATAGCATAGACTTAAACTTACATGGACGGCTACTGAAGCGGGGGATTCTCAAAGCTAAAACTGCTCCATTAAAGCAAACAAGCTTACATACGGCTTTCCCTTTCGGAAACCTCAAGCACTTAGCACAAACCTTATTACCTTACAGTCGCAGAGGATCGCGAGGACCTCCGTCACAAGCTAATTTACAAGGTGGATTTATACAACGGTAGTGGATTCTAACTTATTCGTGGTGGTGGTTGCTAATCTCGGAGGGCTCCCGGGATTAAGCTTTGCATGGTGTGGAAGTGGATGTGTTGTTGGATGGATGTCGCTATGTTTTCTTAGCAATATGATCTTATTAAAGCTAAGAGCAATAAGATAAACTATTAAAGCTAAGAGCAATAAGAGAAAGTCGAAGTCCTCATAGATCGCCAGCTTTTATAGTTAGAAATCATCTTTGAAATAGCTAGAGGAAAATCAAGAATGGTTATTAATTATAAAAAGACTAAATGATAACACTATAGATGATGGTTATAATATCCCAAATAAACAAGAATGGATAAATAGAATACAAAGTCAGAAATATTTTCCAAAATTTGATTTAAAAAGTCGGGTTTTGGCGGGTAAAAATGGCGTAAGAATCAATAGAGTGGATTTTGCTTTCACATGTCCTCAAGGTCATTTTGAATGGATAGTAATGCCTTTAGGATTAAAGAATGCCCCCATTATTTCAAAGGAAAATGCAAAATATATTTAATGAAAATCTAGAATTTATAATAGTTTATATTGATGATATTTTAATCTTCTCAAAATCTTACAAAGAACATATAGCTCATTTAGAAACATTCTTTAGAAAGGTAGAACAACATGGATTAATACTGTCTAAGAAGAAAATGGAAATATGCAAAAGAAAAGATAAACTTTCTAGGTCATGAAATTGGGGAAGGAAAAATTCATTTGCAAGATCATATTGCTAAGAAAATTTTACAGTTTCGGATGTCATGAATGATAAGAAGACTTTGCAATAATTTTTAGGTATAGTAAATTATGCTAGAAATCATATTGAGAATTTAGCAAAGTTAAATGGACCTTTGTATGCTAAACTAAGGAAAAATGGACAAAAATATTTTAACTCAAGATATAAAACTAGTAAGAATTATAAAAGAAAAAGTTAAAGGTCTAAAACCCTTAGAGTTACCCTTAGAGGATAATTATTTTTATTATAGAGACAGATGCATCGAATTAGGATGGGGTGCTATACTTAAGCAAAAGCCTAGTAAATATTCATCAAAGTTAGAAGAAAAAATATGTAGATACGCTTCAGTAAATATAAGTTAAAAGCAATAAATAATACGATAGAGAAATTCTAGCATTATAAATGCTATAAATGCTTTTAGATTATACTTAGGTTTCAAAGAATTTACTGATGGGACAGATTGTGAAGCTATATGTAAATACTATAATAAAGTTAATAGCAAGAAAAGTTCAACTAGACGATGGGTTTTGTTTGAAGACATTATTACCGAAATGGTTATAAAGTTATATTTGAGCATATAAAAGGGAAAGATAATATTTTTGCCCGACATATTTTCACGATCATCTGTTTTGCGAGGAATGAAGAGGGGATCAAGCCCTAGTCCATATGAAACCGAATTTTACCATTTTGGAAATGATAATAAGCTAAGAATCTTTCCAATCAAGACCTTTAACTTCAAACCAAAAAAATAATGTTATCCTAGATAATGTTCAAGAATGCATATTAGATAATTTAAATATCAATATAATAACGAAGGGATGATAAAGGTTATATGTTAGCAATATTAAATAGCCTTGCGTAATATTTTCATATGATTAATGAAAAATGCAATCAAGAATATCACCTGAATATAAAGAAGAGAAACCTTTATATGTTATATATGAAGGAGCTAGGCCAGAATTTACACATCATATGAAGAAGTTATAGCTCAAAAAATGGAAAGAAAGAATGAAGGGGGTATACAATGGAAAAAATATTCGAAGTTGATGAAGCTTTATCATGGGCAAGAAGGTTGATAGGAATAAATTACTTCATAGAGCCGAGAAGCGAAAGACTATATTCAAAAGCATAAAAAAATAAATGAGAATAAGATCAATATGACCAACAAATACCTCGAAGATGGATCATCAAGAGTTCCCTCATATAAAGATGTTACAAAAAAAGATATATTGAATGAAGATATTATTGAGAGAAAAATAAAAGAAAGGCTAGAAGCTA
This sequence comes from Hyparrhenia diplandra, assembly GCA_015847255.1. Classification (NCBI taxonomy): domain Eukaryota; kingdom Viridiplantae; phylum Streptophyta; class Magnoliopsida; order Poales; family Poaceae; genus Hyparrhenia; species Hyparrhenia diplandra. Next base: position 547,785 of record JADLZK010010593.1, on the reverse strand, counting down.
TAATTCCTCAATTAAAAGAAGAAGTATTTGGAGGAAGCACGACATGAAATAAATGAAAAATTTCAATCCGTATGCCAAGAATATGAAGAGAATATAAAGAAAGATTATGAGGAATACATAAAAAGAAAGATTATGATTCAAAAATGAATATAAATATATCTGATTATGATAATAATGATGAAGAAAATAATGAAATGATAGATGATAACATGTTAGATATTCGTGGTCATGGGCAACCACCGAATATTAATAAATCACGATAAATCGATTTTGAAAATATTGATTAAATAAGCAAAATCAATATATTGGAAGCTCAATAACAATGAATATATTTGCATGTGTTGATAAGGTATTATCAACAATTTGCCCCGAATAATAATAACATAACACTACACATGCCAGAGTTTTGATTTGATGTTTTGCAACATCAATCAATTGGGCGTGGAAGGCCATATCCATACTCCAGTGAAAATTTTTCAAAAAATATGATTAAAGATAATTCATACGGCTGAATAAGATAAACATTGGCTACCGTCGTCAACATCCGATGACTCATCGACTTCATCGTGAGTTCAAGGACGATGCATGCCGAAATATTCTAGTGAAGCCATGAAGAGTGCCGCTATCCCGCAACACTAAAGATCAATATTTAAAGACGCTTAGTCTTTATCCTTGAAAACCATGCATGCACGACGTCAATAATTGATGTCCATGCCACGAAACCTCGCCGAAGATATCCATGAAGACCGTCACCAATTATTGAAGAAGAAGGACGAAGCAGATAAACACGAAGGACGCCCGAGGCTTACCCGAAGGGTTCCGAAGGCTCTTCTCGCTTCTATAAAGCAGGAAGGCTGTCCTCTGCATTCGACACCGGGAGAAAACATAGCGACATCCATCCGACAACACATCCACTTCCACACCATGCAAAGCTTAATCTCAGGAGCCCTCTGAGATTAGCAACCACCTCCACGAATAAGTTAGAATCCACTACCGTTGTATAAATCCACCTTGTAAATAAGCTTGTGACGGAGGTCCTCGCGATCCTCCGGCGACCAGTAAAGGTAATAAGGTTTGTGCTAAGTGCTTGAGGTTTTCCGAAAGGGGAAAGCCGTATGTAAGCTTGTTTGCTTTAATGGAGCAGTTTTAGCTTTGAGAATCCCTCGCTTTTCTGTAGCCGTCCATGTAAGTTTGAGTCTATGCTATGGACCCTAGAGGAGAAACATCTGTGCGTATTGTTCTTGTATTGTTCTCGTGTTAGCCCAGATAGCGGCGTTTTAGAGAACTCAGAAAGAACTCTGAGTCATAGAGAAGTGTTCCTTCGGGTGGAACTGCCTGGGGAGACGATAGAAGTCTTAGCGTTCTACGTCCACGACGGAAAACGGCTATCGGGTTAGCGTTAGAGGGATAGGATTAGCTTCTATTTACGAAGCAAGTTAGTGATGCATACGGTGATTACCGGTAGGACCAACACAAGCATAGTCGCACGCGTAGGCAGAATAGTTTGGTCTCGCCAGCCTTGCAAAGGTCCTGTGAAATAACCCGCACGCATAATCAATAATCACGTACTTACGCTAATAATCACGCATCTAATAATCAAGAAGTCGCTCTCGTCATACAAGAACCTTGAATATTTTAATACTCTCACCCGCATCGCCTTGAGTTTCTTTGAGTTTTATATTGCACTGCATAGTGTGTCAAATAGTAACCTTGAATATTTAAAGTGTCCTGCATAGTAGCCGAATAGTAAAGGCCGTTACTTTGAATATATTAATCAAAAGTTGGGTGCTGAGCGTGAGCGCTCGTCGCATTTATTCATATTCCCGAATTTGAATAGTCTTTGAATAACTCAAGAATACTCAAAAATATCATATTCATCGAATAAAATATTTAATTTATATTTTTATTGTGTTTGTGTAGTATCGGATTCAGGTTAAAAATATTTAAAGCGGTTACCAAAAAATTTTGTAAAAATTGAAAAGCTACATTATTTGAATTTAGAAATTAATACTTTGGAAAGTCTGTAAAGACTAAAGAAAATATAAATATCAAGTGCAGACTAAATAGCTCAAGAACATACTTGGCATACTTCACACGGTCAAATAAATTTATTAGTAGACTTAATACATAATTTCTATATAACTTGGGGTAAAAGACAAGACGATTTAGAACTAAAATTTGAAAGTCTTCAAAAAGAGCATAAGCGATTAAAAAGAACAATATTCAGCTATCAATAATAAGTTAGAGTTAGCTTTACAAGCTTTGGAAGAAAACAAAACTTATCTTGGAAGAAGTAGTCGAATACTGATTATATAAAAAAAGGATATAACATATCTATATAATAAACTTGAGAATACTAATATCATTGAGCATAACAAAGAAATTGTGCTATCATCTACGTAAGTAGTTAATAGATCATTAAATTCGAGATAAATGGAAATACCGACAAATTTATCTAGAAGAGACAAATCACTCCAAGTAGTAAATAGAGACATAAGACCTTTAGGGCTTATGGACAAAATAACGAGGAGGATGTGAAAATGTTGAAACATTAGAAGAAATGATAGATGTAGAAAGAGATCTCGAAAAGATATCGAAAAAATACATTAAGAAAAATAAAACCTCAACAAATATATCAAATGGGTTGGTTTGAAAATAAAAATGGGCTATATAGAATATCTAGAGAAGTAGAATTAAGTGTTTTAAATAATCTTGTTCAACTAAATATAGTTAATAAGCAAATTGAAAATGGATTAAAATATAGCGGATACGAATATATACACCAAGGTATGTATATCATAGGAATTAAAGGCATGACAAGGAAGAAATTAGGAGCAAAAATCCTAATAACTTTGTTAGATAAAAGATGGGATTCAAAGTGAATAAAAAACATTAGGATTTTTAGAAGGTGATATGAATGAAAATATGCTAATAACATATATAGCTCCGCATTTAATAACGTCAAGAAAAGAATTTATAGATAAGATGGCTTTTGGTTTCCGGACTAAAAGGCTATGAAGATTTTAAAGGAACAAATTTATTAGTAAGCATAGAATTCTTAGGAAGATTAACTAATAGAAGTGGTACAAAATATAAAATAAATGTGAATAATGTGATCGAAAGTATGCAGTCTAAAGGGATAAAATTTATGAGCCCTCTAAAAATAAGTTACAAAGAAAGGGCGGTGAAGAATGGAATATAAGTTCTCTTATAGAGCCGAAGATTTTAAAGCAACCTAAAGATTATATAAGTTATGAAAGTAAAGAAGGTTCAACTAATATTAGGTTTGTAGGTTATGAAGATAGAAGCCTAGATGACTTAGAGACATCTAGTTCGAAGTAAAATCAAGAGAAAATAGAAGAAATAGTATATGTGAATTCATAGAAACCTTAGATATAGATAATGAAATAAAGCATTATGAACAAAAGATAAAGAATATTCCTAACTAATACTTTTACGAATGGAATAAGCAAATGGCCCACTATAAGAGAAAAAGAAAGTTTATTTTAAAAAGAGAAATTTATAGACTTACCCAACTTAAGCAAGAAAGAGAATTAAATAATAGAAAGCTTAATGTTCCAATAAAAAAAAACTGAAGTTGTATTTAAGCAAGCTGAAAATAAGGCCCAAAAAGAACTAGAAGATAAAATAGAAAATATTGAAGAAAAAAAGAGATAAGTGAAGATGAGTAATGGGAAATAAATAATAAGTTGTTGTTAGAAAGCTATGAAGAAGAAGATGAAGATATAATTGAGCTAGGCAATAATAATTTGGTAGAGGTTACAAACCTTTTAGAATATGAAGAATTACATAGAATAGATAATTCTATAGAAGCAATGGATATAGATCCATCTTCATCAAAAAAGAAGAAGAGGCCCGGATATAAAGGTTGAAACAGAAAGAGAAAGACCAACTAGAAATCCGAAAAAATGGCCACCGGAAAAAAGAGGATTCTACATATAATTATATACCGGGCCAATATACTCATATGGGTTCAAAAAGAAGAGATTTTGAGAAAAAAAGGTTCAATTTCGAATTATAAGAATGATGGTGCCATATTGAATCTAGCAACACATGATCCTATAGATTGGCCAAATATACTCGGATATGGAAAAACCTAATAGTGCAAAAAATATATACGAATCAACATAATATAGGAAATAGAGTAGAAGATATGATTACATATTTAGAAACTTTTTAGGTGAATCGGTTATGTAACACCCGGTTTTCCAAAGAATACCAAGCGTTAACCATATGTGTGCCCGGGATGTCCACACGACACATATAGCAACAAAATGGTAAATATCGAAGCAATGCTTTATTATATAGCGAAACATATTTACATCAACTTACATATTTATCGAGTACAACGGAAACTATTTCTAATCTTCTATCTTCGGGCTCCATGCTCCACGAGAGACGGTTGGCCCGGGGGAGCACTCGCCTAGTACTCATAGACCTCCAAAGGAAACTCTTGGCTGGAACCGCCATCCGGTACCCATCCGGATTTTCATTGTTGATACAACAAGCGTCACTCACCATGCTCGACAAGTATAACATGAGGTTATGCAAGGCTCAAAAGGCTAGACACGGTTGAACTGCGGTAAGCATTTTTAGTTGGTCATATTTTATTTAGTTAAACCTCAATTGCTAGATTATGCTTAGGGCTCCCATAAGAGTATATCATTATCATCATCAAGATTATTCATGTCCCAAACCATCCATAGAACCATCTATCTCGAAAAAGGATCCAGCCGCTCGTGACCGTGAGCACGGCCGATATATCGCTTTGATCAAACTCTGGCAGAGGTGTACACTTTCACCTTGAGCCGTGATTGCCCATTGCCCGAGGTGGCCGGCCTCTTGACTCACTTCCAAGGTAAGTCGGCGGGGATCACTACGAAGCCTTTCACTAGTCTCTCTAACAAGTTAGCGTACCGCTAGGTTTCAACGGCTAGGCGAATGGAGGCCCCCTTCAAGACCGCACACCGACGACAGAACCGGCCACGGCTTGACGGGCAAGGAAGCCATTCTAGAACCGAGGTCCCCTTTGCGCTTTGAATAAATTCAAGAACTACTAAACAATATTAGAGAGTGCTAGTTATACGACTAAGGTCGTGCCCACTTTGACACTCAAGGTCTTGTCTTCCCCGGGTTGCCGCTTTAAGATTCAAATCCTTACGGAGGGCAAACTAGAGCACCCAAAAGGCCCAATGCTCTAGCTCCCTTCTTTCCATATTGCTCAAAAGCGCCTTATGTCCATGTCACTCAACATCATCATCTTGATCATTGATCCATATGTCATTAATCACGCTTAACATTATATTGTTTGGTTATTGCAAGCTAAGCAAAGCTATCCATATGCATAAACCCAAGGTAAACAAGGAATACCGGATATCAAAAGTACTAGGTAAATCCTTAGCATCGGGCCGTCGACACATGCATATGAGAGTGATTAAATGGTTACTTGGGTAATCAAGGAAACTCATGTTAAACTTGCCTCTAATGTTCGCTCCAACTTTCCAAAATTTTTCCTTCGAACCTTCCTCCATAGCTCTTCTATCGATAGCAACAACCATCACAAGCACCTTAACACAACCCTAGAAACAAGTACACCAATCATTACAAAATAATATATAGAGGTTTGAAAGCGCATTTACTTGTTCTACGATCGTGTGCGCATAAGCTAACCAAAAACAGAGGCACGATTAAAAGGTGTGAGAGTTGAAGGGTATATATGGAAACAATTGGATTTAGGTTTGCAATGTGGATCGGGATTAAAAAGCATATTGTGACAAAAGGGCATGATATTTGGATCAATGGATAGCTAAGGGGCAAGATGGCAAACAAAGGCATTGCGTAGATGTTGGCATGGTAGGAGCAAATGCATAGCAATGCTTATACCTGTAATGTTGTGGTGCATATGGCCAAGAAAACTTGTAGATATGTGTGTGACTTTATGGTATACATTGTGGTCAAATGGCATGACTATTGCCTGCGAGAGATTCAACGGGAACGTGCATGCCAACCGACATCAGCCCACCGAGGGACAGCGAGGGACAGACGAAAGTGTAACATAGGGATATATCTCTTTCACATTTGATGCTATGGCCATGAAACTTTGTAGAGGCATGTGCAACTATATAGATGATATTATATCCAAAGGGTTCGACATATGGTTTGTTGGATCAATGGGGAACGAGATTGTAAAAACAGGGTGGGCTCTTTGTGTTGGACAGGAGGGGTAGCAGGAACTTTGTCTCGATATATCTCGGCCATCATGGTTTGGAGAGACAATCAAACCCGTGGGATCATGTTCCGTGATGTTTTGAACAATTAGGTTGAAGGGCTTGATGGTTTGGACAAATGGATTAGCGAGAACGCCAAAACCACTTGAGTTGTAAATCGCCAGGCGCAGCAAGGAAGAACAGCGGGGATGATGATATCTCTAGTTTCTCAACTCCCATGGATAAACCCTTTTACAGAGGTGTGTTCAAGGACGTTATCTACATCTACACCAAAGGGTTTGCTGATCCATGCCACGAAACAAATAGGAACGCCAATTCGGCGGCGGCGCAACGCCGGGCGCGAAGGACAAAGAACACATATCGTGGGTAAACTTCATCGGGGGATCAACCATACATCGTCTAAAGTACTTGATATGCAGCAAGGATCATGATAACATGATGGGGATGGTGATGGGGTGTTCTCACCATGGGGATGGCGTGGTGGATCGATAAGACGCATCAACGGCGGCCCGATGATGACGATACGGTGCGATCGGGCTTCCTTCTTGCGTTCCGTTGATCGGGCGAGCCATGGGGAAGGAGGAGGAGGTGCGGGGGCGTCCCTCCTCTGTTCTTGGTGTGGGAAATTAAGAGAGAGGCGTGAGGGGGCTGTGGGGGGGAGTATATATGAGGGGTAGGGGATGGGAGGCGAAGGGGTGGGAAGCCAAGGGGTCAACACTTGATATTTTCATGTTTTGGTTGATATTTTTGTGAAATGTGTGGAGGGCTGCCAAGGGGTGACGTGGGAGAGGGGAGAGGAAGAGTTAGAGGGCTGGTTGGGCTTTGCTTTGGATCACAAGGGAGAGGAGGATGGGTTGGGCTTTGATCCGAGGCGTGGGTTAAGGCACGGTTTGGACTCGATTCGGCCCGACGCGACGATAGAGTTATAGGGTTGGTTTATTGTGGTATTTTGGGTTGTAGGCTTTGCTCAAGACAAGAATAGGTAGAGATTAAAGGGTGCATTGAAATATTACCCAAGGTGAGCAAAGGAGTGAAAAGAATAACTCTATTAGAAAGAAGGAACAAAGTTAGGGTTTGTGAGAAGATTAAAGATTGACAACCCATAAAAGCTTTTGGAACATGGATCAAGGAGTATGGTTTCCAAGAATTTGATCATGGTTTTGAGGTTATGGAAAATTGGTCAAAGATCAAGAGAGATATGATTTGGATTAAGCCCTATACGCATTTGAAAACATTTAAACTCATTTTTCAAACAAAAACACTATGCAAAGGCATGAGATGCAACACAACAACTTAGTTAATTATAAAAGTTTAAGAAACACACATTTTCACTATCTAGAATGTCAACAACTTAACTAAAGTTGATAAATTTTAGAAAATAATAAAAGCATTTGTTGTTATTTAGTGTTTTTTTTTTTTGAAGTCATATCCCAAAATAGGAAATTTTGGGGTATGACAAGTTAAAGTTTTATGGGAACAATAGGTAGAATCTTTCCCTATATATTACGGAGAATTAAAAAAGAGTCGGTAGTAATCCACATAATTTTGCAAATATTATATCAAGTATAGTAATAGGAGAAGATCCCGAATTAGGTTTTTTACTGTCTTACAAAATGAAAGATTAAGAGAATTAGAAAAGTTATCATTAACTAATTGGAAGAAAATAAAGCAATTTTCTCAACATTATCTATATAATGCTACAACCGCTAAACAAGGTTATAATATAGGAATAGTTAAAAAATATTTTCATAAGTTGCCGATCCTTTAGGATCTATGATATTTGAAGAATATAAAAAAAACAGGTACTAATGCATATAATATCTCTCGAGGCTATAACTTTTATTTTTAAACAATTAAGAAAGATATGTACTAATATACAAGCCCAAAGATCAATGAAGCAATCTGATTATAATTTCTATAATAATATAGTTCAAATACCATTGACATATGGAGAAGAAAGATCCAAGTATAAAAAATATCCTAAGAATTATAGAAAAGAAAATATAAGAAGAAAGAAGAGATATTTTCTACCTAAGATCTCGATATGAGCTCCTTTCTTACATAAGAGAAATGTAAGAAGATATAATCCTAGAAAGAATTATGATAGTACTACTTGAGATGTTTTATCTGTAATTCTCCGTATCACTTAAGCGAACTTGTCCTAATAAAGACAAGAAAAGATATTCTAATAAGCAAGAAGAACAAGAAAAGGTTCTAATAATAGATAGTCTAAATGAAAATATCTTAGTATGTGATGATGATATAATGGATGATGAATCAATATATTCAATTATAGAAACAGATGAGATAGAATATGATGAAGAACAGGAATCAAGTGAGGAAGAATTAGATTTAATTGATGAATTATCCGGATTAAGAATTGAAATGATGGATCAAATAGTTTCCACGTATAAGAAAGAAGAATACCATATTTTATCTAATACATGTTTATCTCCTTTTGCGGGAATGAATATAAGATGTGTGTATTGCATATATTATCAAGATCCGAAGAAAGAGCAACGTGCAGTCTATGTCTAAGACAAGCATGTATGCTATGTTTAAACCAAAAGAAAGATAGAAAGAATAGCATAACAACAAATATAAAAGTTGAGAAAAATAAATCGGAAGATATAGGCTTAGAGAAAGAAAGAAGCAAATATGAGAATAATATTCCACAAGAATTTCTCATCCCTAGATTAAGTTTTCAAACTGAACATATTTTATCATACTTTACACAAGATATTATAGACTTAATATGGGCAAAAAATATGCTTTGAAAGGCACTATAAGACCTTTCAAGATATACAAGAATATTTCTTAAAAATATATGAAGTAAAAGAAAGACATCCAGGAATGATTGTTAAAGCAAATGTCTTCCCTTTGATCCATATTGATAAAATAGTCATTGTCAAGCCTCATCAAAGATTTATAATATTCATGGTCGACATAGACTTGAAATACTTTAGAAATATACAACGAAATAATGATGATGATATATCACTCCAAACCCTTATAGATCATGGGCTAATCCATGATATTTATGGTACATTGAAAGAAATAAATAAATCGATCTTGGAAAGGCCATTAAAGAAGCATGTAAGAAGTTAGTATGTATCCATGGAAAATATAAGATTAAATTTTGTTCCAATCCACCAAAATTCACACAACCAATAAGACCAAAGAACCCATGATATATATATTAAAAAGGATCAATATAGTTTAATTAAGGTTTGGAAAATTGAGGAAGACTATAAAGAATTATTTACCAAGAAAACGAATCATGATAATTGGAGAATATTTAGTGAAGCAAAAGAATTAGAAGGTAACGTCATATTTGACTCAAACTATCATATGATGTATCAAAATAAGATAACAAAAATATTCTTCCAAGAATACTATAATGCATATAGTATAATAAAAAAGGAGTTGGAAGATTGATTAAACCCAACTATGGTGAAGAAACTCAACTAAGAAAAGAATACAGAGAATTGTTGGCTATCCATCAAATATGCCAACCTTTGAGGATACGGATTTTGAAGATATTGATTAAATAAGCACAATCAATACATTGGAGGTTCAATAACAATGAATATATTTGCATATGTTGATAAGGTATTATCAACAATTTAGCCGAGGAATAAACTCATACACATGCCGGACTTTTGATTTGATGTCTTGCAACATCAATCAATCGGGCGTGGAAGGCCATATCCATACTCCGAGTGAAAAATTTTCAAAAAATATGATTAAAGATAATTCATACGATCAATAAGATAAACATTGGCTACCGCCGTCGTCAACATCCGATGACTCATCGGACTTCATTGTGAATTCAAGGGCGATGCATGCGAAATATTTTAGTCAAGCCATGAAGAGTGTCGCTATCCCGCAACACTAAAGATCAATATTTAAAGACGCTTAATCTTTATCCTTCGGAAGCCATGCATGCACGACGTCAATAATTGATGTCCATGCCACGAAGCCTCGCTTTGAAGATATCCATAAAGACCGTCACCAATTATTGAAGACGAAGAACGGCCAGATAAACACAAAGGACGCCCGAAGGCTTACGTGGAAGGGTTCTAGAAGGCTCTTCTGCTTCTATAAAGCAGGAAGGCTGTCCTCTGCATTCGACACCGGCAAAAAAAGAAACATCGCGACATCCATTCGACATCTGCACATCAACCCACTTCCACTTCCACACCATGCAAAGCTCAATCTCGGGGAGCCCTCCGAGATTAGCAACCACCACCACGAATAAGTTAGAATCCACTACCGTTGTATAAATCCACCTTGTAAATTAGCTTGTGACGGAGGTCCTCGCGATCCTCTCGCACACAAAGGTAATAAGGTTTGTGCTAATTGCTTGGGGTTTCCCGAAAGGGAAAGCCGTATGTAAGCTTGTTTGCTTTAATGGAGCAGTTTTAGCTTTGAGAATCCCTGCTTTTCTGTAGCCGTCCATGTAAGTTTGAGTCTATGCTATGGACCCTAGAGGAGAAACCTCTGTGCGTATTGTTCTTATATTGTTCTCGTGTTAGCCCAGATAGCGGCGTTTTAGAGAACTCTGAAAGAACTCTGAGTCATAGAGAAGTGTTCCCTTCGGGTGGAACTGCCTGGGGAGGTGATAGGCGTCTTAGCGTTCTACGTCACGACGGAAAAAACGGCTATCGGGTTAGCGTTAGAGGGATAGGATTAGGCTGCCGCTTTCAAGAGGGCTAGTGATGCATACGGTGAGTGCGAGTAGGACCAACACAAGCATAGTCGCACGGCGTGGCGCGAATAGTTTGGTCTCCCAGCCTTGCAAAGGTTACGTGAAATAACCCGCACGTATAATCAATAATCACGTTTTACGCTAATAATCACGCATCTAATAATCAACAAGTCGCTCGTCATACAAAGTAACCTTGAATATTTTAATACTCTCACCCGCATCGTCGTGAGTTTCTTTGAGTTTTATATTGCAATTTGCATAGTATGTCAAATAGTAACCTTGAATATTTAAAGTGTCCCGCATAATAGCCGAATAGTAAAAGTCATTTACTTTGAATATATTAATCAAAGTTGGGTGCTCGAGCATGAGCGCTCGTCTTGTTTTCATATTCAAATTTGAATAGTCTTTGTAATAACTCAAGTATATTCAAGGATATCATATTATATATATCATATAACATATATATTTTGCAATTTATTGTGTTTGTGTGGATATGGCCTTCCACGCCCGATTGATTGATGTTGCAAAACATCAAATCAAAACTCGACATGTGTAGTGTTATGTTATTATTCCCAGGGCAAAATTGTTGATAATACCTTATCAACACATGCAAATATATTCATTGTTATTGAGCTTCCAATATATTGATTTTGCTTATTTAATCAATATCTTCAAAATCGATTTATCGATTTATTAATATTCCTGGTTGCCCATGACCACGAATATCTAACATGTTATCATCTATCATTTCATTATTTTCTTCATCATTATTATCATAATCGGATATATTTATATTCATTTTTGCATCATAATCTTTCTTTATGTATTCCTCATAATCTTTCTTTATATTCTCTTCATATTCTTGGCATACGGATTGAAATTTTTTTATTTATTTCATGTCTCGCTTCTGCAGTACTTCTTCTTTTAATTGAGGAATTATAGCTTCTAGCCTTTCTTTTATTTTTTTCTCTCAATAATATCTTCATTCAATATATCTTTTTTTTTTTGTAACATCTTTATATGAGAGAACTCTTGATGATCCATCTTCGAGGTGTTTGTTACGGTCATATTGATCTTATTCTCATTTATTTTTTTTATGCTTTTGAATATAGTCTTTCGCTTCGGCTCTATGAAGTAATTTATTCCTATCAACCTTCTTGCCCATGATAAAAGCTTCATCAACTTCTGAATATTTTTTCCATTGTATACCCCCTTCATTCTTTCTTTCCATTTTTTGAGCTATAACTTCTTCATATGATGTGTAAATTCCTGGCCTAGCTCCTTCATATATAACATATAAAGGTTTCTCTTCTTTATATTCAGGTGATATTCTTGATTGCATTTTTCCATTAATCATATAAAAAATATTACGCCAAGCTATTTAATATTGCTAACATATAACCTTTATCATCCCTTACATTTATTATATTGATACGAGAAATTATCTAATATGCATTCTTGAACATTACCTAGGATAACATTATTTTTGGTTTGAAGTTAAAGGTCTTCGATTGGAAAGATTCTTAGCTTATTATCATTTCCAAAATGGTAAAATTCGGTTTCATATGGACTAGGGCTTGATCCCCTCTTCATTCCTGCAAAAAATGATGATCGTGAAAATATGTCGTAAAATATTATCTTTCCCTTTTATATGCTCAAATATAACTTTATAACCATTTCCAAAATAATGTCTTCAAACAAAATCCATCATCTAGTTGGACTTTTCTTGCTATTAACTTTATTATAGTATTTACATATAGCTTCACGATCTGTCCCTTCTCAAAATTCTTTAAAACCTAAGTATAATCTAAAAGCATTTATAGCATTTATAACTCGCTAGAATTTCTCTATCAAGATTATTTATTGCTTTTAACTTATATTTACCTCAAGCGTATCTACATATTTTTTCTTCTAACTTTGATGAATATTTACTAGACTTTTGCTTAAGTATAGCACCCCATCCTAATTACGATGCATCTGTCTCTATAATAAAATAATTATCCTCTAAGGGTAACTCTAAGGGTTTTAAACCTTTAACTTTTTTTTTTTATAATTCTTACTAGTTTTATATCTTCGGAGTTAAAATATTTTTGTCTATTTTTCCTTAGTTTAGCATACAAAGGTCCAAATAACTTTGCTAAATTTTTAATATGATTTCTAGCATAATTTACTATTCCTAAGAATTGTTGCAAAGTCTTTTTATCATTCATTACATCGAAAATTGTAAAATCTTCTTAGCAATATGATCTTGCAAATGAATTTTTCCTTCCCCAATTTCATGACCTAGAAAGTTTATCCTTTCTTTGCATATTTCCATTTTCTTCTTAGATAGTATTAATCCGTGTTGTTCTACCTTTCTAAAGAATGTTTCTAAATGAGCTATATGTTCTTTGTAAGATTTTGAGAAGATTAAAATATCATCAATATAAACTATTATAAATTCTAGATTTTCATTAAATATATTTTGCATTTTCCTTTGAAATAATGCGAGGAGCATTCTTTAATCCTAAAGGCATTACTATCCATTCAAAATGACCTTGAGGACATGTGAAAGCAGTCCACTCTATTGATTCTTCCGCCATTTTTACACACCAAAACCCCGACTTTTAAATCAAATTTTGAAAAATATTTACTGACCTTGTATTCTATTTATCCATTCTTGTTTATTTGGGATATTATAACCATCATCTATAGTGTTATCATTTAGTCTTTTATAATTAATAACCATTCTTGATTTTTCTCTAGCTATTTCAAAAGATGATTTCTAACTATAAAAGGCTGGCGATCTATGAGGACTTCGACTTTCTCTTATTGCTCTTAGCTTTAATAGTTCTTCTATATGCATTTTAAATTCAGCTATATCTTTAGGTGTTGCTTCTATAGGACTAGTCTTAATTATGTAATTTGGGTTTATTATGTTAATTTTGCATATTATACCATTCTTATCCCAATGCTTCATTAGTATTTCTCCAATTATTTGGATATCTTTCAATCTTTGAACTATTTTATCTATATCTTTTTTAGATTTTATATCTCTATACCAATTTGGCGCTAAAGATTGTAAACCAAAGCATTCTATACATGTGTTTGTTATATAAAAATCTTCTATATTTTCACCTAATTCTTCATTTGTATTCTTTTTAGTTCCTTCAATTTCTAAATTAGAATTTATATTTCTTACCACTTACATTATGTATGGGATATTATCTTGATAAGGTACAAATGTAATTCCTTGCTCATGTATGATTGTTGTTTGCACGAGAAAATTGTAAAAATCTTAAACCTAACAACATATCAACATTTATCTTGGATAGATCTCTTATTGTGATCTCATCTATTATATACTTTGTATTATTTATTTGTACTTCAACATTATAAGCTATTTGATTATGAAATCTTGTTATTCCGCACATGTCAGTAGACATTTCTCGCTTTATTTTGATCTATTGTATGGACTATTTACGGGCATCTTGCAAAATATTTATCATGTATTAAGTTCTTTATGCAACCGGTATCTAACAATGCTAATATTTTATAGGTAACTGTAGGAGTTAAGTTTAATTTTACTGGTATTCTTATACCTACTATTTCTTTAAATGGCAACTTAACTATAAATCTACTACCAAAATTTAGTATGGCTTCTTTTAATTGCATAGTCTTATCATTATTTTTATTTAACACTTGCTTTTATTTTTATTTAAAACTGCTTGATCTTTTAATTCAAAGATTACCAAAAGCTTTTTCTTCATTTTTACTTATGTCATTGAATTCTATCTTAGTTCTTAGTTCTTCTAATTACGCTTCTAAATTATTTATTCTATTTTCTAGAATTCTAACTCTCGCTTGTTAATATTCTATCTTCTAGTTCTATTTCTATTTCATGTCTCCATTTCTGATTATTTGTTTTTAAACATGAAACACATGCTTGCTTTAAACAATTACTACATGTAGCTCTATTGTCTTGATTAGGATAGAATATGCAAAAGGTACATTTTATATTATAATCACCACTTCCTTTTATCCAATCATGTGCACAATTATCTTGGTCCATTAATTCGAGTTTTTGGTTCTTCAAAACATTAATATTATTAGATATTATATCTAATCCTTCCATAGCATTATCTAAATTGCATAATTCATCATCACCTAAGGAGTTTATAAAATTGTTATAATTTTCAAAGCATTATCTACTTCTTCTTCATAACTTTTAATAATAACTTATTATTTATTTTCCATTGCTCATCTTCACTTATATCGTTATCTTTAATATTATTTTGTATAATATTTATATCTTTGTGATCCTCAATGTTTTTCTTGTTATTTATATTCAACTCAACTGCTTGCTTGAGTTGATTAAGTCTATAAATTTCTCTTTTAAAATAAACTTCTTTTTCTCTTATAGCGTGGCCATTTGCTTATTCCATTAGTAAAGTATTCATTAGGGATATTTTTTAATTTACGTTCATAGCACTTAATTTGGCTATCTATTTCTTCCATTATGAACAAGGTATTCAACTATAATATGCTTCCAATATTATTAACCTGAATCCGATACCACACAACCACAATAAAATAATAAATTAAATAATTTATTCGATGAATATGATATTTTTGAGTATTCTTGATTATTACAAAGACTATTCAAATTCGAAATATGAATGCGATTACGAGCCTTCACGCTCGGGCACCCAACTTTGGTTAATATATTCAAAGTAACAGTCTTTACTATTCGGCTACTATGCGGGGACACTTTAAATATTCAAGGTTACTATTTGACACACTATGCGAAGGCAATATAAAACTCAAAGAAACTCACGACGATGCGGGTGAGAGTATTAAAATATTCAAGGTTACCGTATGACGAGCGACTTCTTGATTATTAGATGCGTGATTATTAGCGTAAGTAATGTGATTATTGATTATGCGTGCGGGTTATTTCACGGGACCTTTGCAAGGGGGCGAGACCAAACTATTACGCCTACGCGTGCGCGACTATGCTTGTGTTGGTCCTACTTTCGGTACTCACCGTATGCATCACTAACTTGCTTCGAGAAAGCGGCGGCTAATCCTATCCCTCTAACGCTAACCCGATAGCCGTTTTTCGTCGTGGCGTAGAACGCTAAGACGCCTATCGTCTCCCCAGGCGGTTCCACCAAGGGAACACTTCTCTATGACTCGAGTTCTTTCGAGTTCTCTAAAACGCCGCTATCCGGGCTAACACGAGAACAATACAAGAACAATACGCCGCAGGTTTCTCCTCTAGGGTCCATAGCATAGACTCAAACTTACATGGACGGCTGTAGAAGCGGGGATTCTCAAAGCTAAAAACGCTCCATTAAAGCAAACAAGCTTACATACGGTTTTCCCTTTCGGGAACCCCAAGCACTTAGCACAAACCTTATTACCTTACAGTGCCGCAGAGGATCGCGAGGACCTCCGTCACAAGCTAATTTACAAGGTGGATTTATACAACGGTAGTGGATTCTAACTTATTCGTGGTGGTGGTTGCTAATCTCGGGGGCTCACGAGATTGAGCTTTTGCATGGTGTGGAAGTGGAAGTGGGTTGATGTGCGTATGTCGAATGGATGTCGCGATGTTTCTTTTGCCGGTGTCGAATGCAGGAGGGGCCGGTCTTCTGCTTTATAGAAGCGTAAGAGCCTTCGAACCCTTCCGTAAGCCTCCAGCGCCCTTCGTGTTTTATCTGCCGTCCTTCGTCTTCAATAATTGGTGACGGTCTTCATGGATATCTTCGGGGCGAGGCTTACGTGGCATGGACATCAATTATTGACGTCGTGCATGCATGGCTTCAAGGATAAAGACTAAGCGTCTTTAAATATTGATCTTTAGTGTTGCAGGATAGCGACACTCTTCATGGCTTCACTAGAATATTTAAATGCATGCATCGTCCTTGAACTCACGATGAAGTCCTCGATGAGTCATCGGATGTTGACGACAAAGAGCCAATGTTTATCTTATTCAGCCGTATGAATTATCTTTAATCATATTTTTTTGAAAATTTTTCACTGGAGTATGGATATGGCCTTCCACGCCCGATTGATTGATGTTGCAAGACATAATATAAGGATATAAGGTCCTGATTCAGCATTAGTCTTGGGGAGGATCTGTCCCTAGGAATCTGATGAGAAGAAAATCTGCAGTATGCTTGATTCTTGTCTGGGTAGCATACTGCATGTTACGAAAGTAAAAATACCAAAACTGCGTCGGTTTCAAAGCCTTCATCTCTGGTCGATGAATGGGCATTGCAACTCGGACTACAAATGTAAGGATAACTAATCCTTCGGGTGTATTCTCATTGATCTGGCAAACTCTGCATAAAAAATCATGACAATAATAAGATAAAATGGTGTCTATACATTTTTTTAATATACAATGTTCTAGCTAAACAACCGTAGGAGAGAGAAACAGAAATATGTCCAGGAAAAAAATAAATCATGGCTCATGGTTGTTAATTGACTTCGATGCTCTTAATATTTCAATTAAATCAATTTGTTCAGATGCATTTCATCAAAAAATAGTTTTTCCCAACCTATATAATCTTGTAATTCAAGAGTGCATATGCAACGGATAGGTTCGTGAGACCCAAAAACATATTTGAAAAATAGGTGGTGCCACATGTTGTCACTTTACTAGTTAGACATCAGAGAAAACTCCAATGTGGTTAGGTGCTCTTTGGTAACATGCACAGTAACGCAAACGTATTCAAAATTAGTTCATTTGAGTTTGCGGCAGGTAGCATTCGCAGGCTTAAATTATTTTTAAATTATTTTCGTTTGTGTTACCTGCTGTAGAACCAAACAGCTCGTTAGTTCAGTCAAACACAAATAAGAAGTCACTCCGTTCCAAATTATTGGCCATTTTGGTTCTCCTAGAAACATACCTGGTGAAGCCCTGCACTGTACATTAACGGTAAAAAACAGTATCTCAACAACAGCCGCACCAGCAGTGCTGACAAAAAGCAATGAAGCAATAGAATTTTTTTCAGAATTTAGCAACGACTGAATGGGAGGGCTGTTGCTGGTGTGGCATTCCATCGAACAAAAAGGGAAACAGGAAGCGGAGGTCTTACGGTGGGAGCTGTGAGGAGGGAGCACGTCGATGCTGCACCATGTCTCTCCTGCTGTTGCGGCCGTGAAGGCTGTGGAGGAGGCCGGTGGCGGCGGCCGCGGCGCTTTGCGGCTGACGACGAAGATTCAGCTCCTCCGGGCTCTGCGGTTGCGGAGCGGGCACTTCGACGGAAGCGCACGACGGGCGGGCTCACGGCGTGGCGTCGGTGGTAGAGCACGGGCGAGGATGGAGGCGGGGTGGAGGAGTGCGCCGAGACGAGGATTTGAGGACGACAGTGATGGAGCGATGCTGGGGGATGGGGATTTTCTTTCGAGGTGGCCAGAAGCACCTGGTAGGATCCAAAACGTTCATTGCGTGGTTTCGCTGACTTTAGATGGTCCGTAGGATCTGCTGGTGCGTGGGATCCAATGGCTGTTGTTGAGGTACTGTTTTTACTGTTATTAATGTACAGTGCAGAGCTTCATCAGGATTAAAGGATTTTATAGATAGATAGATGTCTAGATAAATAATAAAAGCAATGTATCTAGAAATGCCGAAACATGATAACATGGTAACAGAGCTCTAGTGATAGGATTCGATCCTCACTTGGCCTCTGCCGTCGCCACCGGATGGCAAGCAATCACCGGCAAGCAACTTAATTTTTTTCCTCCTCTTTTTTTCCCGCCTCCACAGGTCTCACAAGCCCCATTCGCTGCTGCCGCATAGACTGGCCATGCACACCCTGAACGGTAGCCACATCAGCACTCTGGGCTGTCAGTAGCTCCACAAAAGAGAGGAGAGACAAGATGGTTGTGCCAGTTGTACGTTAGTGCCATTCATGTTCCTTGATGCCCGGTTATGCACCAATGTGGCCCAAGTGGCTCATGGGTGGGCAGCAGCTATGGGCTTATCTCACTGGTGAGGCTAAAATGTCTGCTATGTCAGATTCTCTACACACCACCCACGTATCCACCCAATGTTGAGGATGCCATCAAGAGTTCAAGACTATATATTGGAGGTGGGTTATGATGGAGGCCTGTCAGTCTGATCTTGCTGTCTATGACACTTGGCTGTGTGAGAAAGCTTATGCTAAGGCCATCTTGCTTGCGAGCATTGCGATTGATCGATCTCTCAATATCTTGCCTCCATGTAACACCCACGTCCAAAATCTGCTTATATGGCCAAGCTCGCACTTGGAACGGGCCTACATACGCATAGCACCTCACTCACACTTTCGTTCTCGCTTCGTGTAAAAGGGTTAACCCAAAGGCGTTACCATTGGAACAAGGCTTATAAGCTCACTGCCCCATATGTGGCGGATGTCCACCACCCCTATGTACACCCCTCCACAAGCATGCAGCAAGGGTTGATGATATGATACCATTGGAACAAGGCTTATAAGCTCACTGCCCCATATATGGCAGATGTCCACCACTCCTATGTACAGCCCTCCACAGGCATGCAGCAAGGGTTGATGATATGATCCCATCTGAGAGCAATAGGTATCGGGATTAATTGTATAGGATGGCAAAAAAGTACAAGGGTACACAAATAGGCAAAGATCAATAGGGTTTATAGAAACACCCAATCCATGGTGATCCTTGCCTAATCAAGCATCATCTACTATAATCCTGCAGCAGCCCAGCCATATGGGCTTAACACTCCCCCTCAGTCGAAACGTCAGCCACTCTGCATGGACAAGACCTAAACTCCCTGAAGAAGGCAGCCCTTCGGTGAAGAATATATGCATATTGTGAAGAGGTAGGAACATGCAGAACCCGAAGATCACCAATAGCAACTTGCTCCCAGACGAAGTGAAGATCAATCTCAATGTGCTTCGTTCGCTGATGCTGAACTGGATTGGAGGTCATGTTGGCCAGTACGCGATACTTGGCTTCAGCACTTGATCTTGACACGGTGTTGTGGCGTTTGGAGGACCGTTTGGAGGACCATGAAACAAGATTTCGCCAACGAACGCAGCATAGCCCGTGGTGGACCTGTGAGTGACCGAAAACCGACCTAGCATCAGTGTAGACCACAAGATCAGTCAAAGAGGGCGGTTGCAGCAAAGGACCAAGGTGAAGAGTTCCTCGAAAATAGCGAAGAATCCGCTTCACGGCAGCAAGGTGAGGCTCACGGGGATCGTGCATGTGAAGGCAGACCTGCCGAACTGGCCGAGTGAACGTCAAGCAACCATTGGATTGGTGTCAACTGGAGTGGAGCACGGCTTGCACTTTGTTATCCCTGCGTGATCTAGAATGTCTAACATATATTGCTGCTATGAGAGGAGGCCATCACCACTTCGCTGAACCTGCATACCAAGGAAGTGATGCAATTCACCAAGGTGATACTTGGGCAAGGGCGTCGTAGCAAAGGACCGAAATCTTGTTTCATGGCGAACTCTAGCTGCAGTGCTGAGACCGGGCGAGGAAGCTGCGAGGACTATGTCATCCACATAGAGCAACAGGTAGGCTATGTCTGATCCACGCTAGTAACCAAAAAGTGAGGTGCCTGACTTGGCTTCAACAAACCCAATGGACAGTAGGAATGAGGCCATCCGGCTGTACCATGCATGACGAGGAACTTCTTCACATCTAGCTAGTGGCTTCACATCTAGTTGGTGGATGGCCAGCAGCGAAGGAGAGCACCGTGCGCAAGATTGAGTGTCTCATCGAAGTCAACATCAGGTGGCTGAGTAAAGACACGAAAAACCCAGCATGCCTTGTACCGCTGGGTTGCCATCAAACCGAAACTTGTGCATGAAAATCCACTTGCCACTTGCCAGTGACGACGTTTGCCTGCAGGGGTCGAGGAAGTATGATTCTGCAAGAGGTCACTGTGTTCTTCAATAGCCGCTCGCCAATTGGGGTCAGAGAGAGCGCTACGAAAGGTCTTCGGCACCGCAGATAGGGGGCGGCATGGTAGACAATAGGCATCCAATAGCCGCTCTTGAATCGCGTGGCCATGGCGTGCTGGTTCGTCATTGGAGCAACAACAACGACGCCCTTGGCCACGCCAGCGTATTTAACTTAGATGGTGTTTGAACAGAGGGTGCCTATTCTAACACCATCTGTAACACCCCAAAATCTGCTTATATATGGCCCAACACCGTATGTGGAACGGGCTTGCATACACGTAGCATCTCGCTTACACTTTTGTCATCGTTTCATGTAAAAGGGTTAACCCAAAGATGCAACGCTCACCCTCCTAAACTTCCAAGGTAATATTAAGCCCACCAACCACACATGAGCCACTTGGGCCACATGGGCCACTTCACTACTACTGCAGGCTACTAATGAGCTTGGGTGTTACACTTCACGTATCTGCTTCGTGGTAACTACGAGGTCCATAACAAGGTTATGTATCTTATATTATTGAGTTGTTTAGACTTCTAGCTTGTCGTGGAGGGACTCTCATCAATAGATTGCTCCAGTCAACCACAACCACACATGAGGCACTACACTACTACTGCAGGCTACTAATGAGCTTGGGTGTTACACTTCACATATCTGCTTCATGGTAGTTACGAGGTCCATAACAAGGTTATGTATCTTATATTGTTGAGTTGCTTAGACTTCTAGCTTGACCGTGGAGGGACACCCATTGTTAGATTGCCTAGACAGCTTTGGAGCTGAGTTCCTCTCTTGGCATTTTCCTGAGTTCAAGATTGTTTAGTTGCCGAGGCAATGCCTTTGCACTGGTGGTGTGAGTTAGGCTCCGCAACAAGACATTGGCCCTCCATGCTAGCTGCTACAACCTCACAAGTGTCTTTGTTGTCGCCTGCCTCACTGCCTCAGCCCTAGCTAGTGGCGGACTTCTATTCTGTGTGCTATTGTGGCCAGCTAGGCCATGAGGAACCAACTTTTTCACAAGAAAAACATGGCCGTAAGGGCCACAACCGATGTTCCTCTCTAAGCTCGAGTGGTTATTCTACTCCTCAAACCTCTCTACCTTGATCGCCAGTATGGATTGGTGCTGCTCGAGGAGAGAAAAAGGAGAGGGAGAGAAGAGTGTAGGTGAAAGAGGCAAACGAAATCTCAAACGTGCATTTGGATCCAATGGTTGAAGGACATGGTCTTGGGGATGAGATACTGGGAGACTGCAAAAGCATTCCCCCAATAATACTAGATATTTTATTGCCTACTGCGGTAGCCCCATTACCAATTTGTTGTGGAATCATATGGGAGGACTGCTAGAGATGCTCTTAGGGTGCGTTTGGTTTGCACCCTCGCCTGGGAGCCAATCGTACGCCCTGCGTTGATGCTTGGGCCAGGCACGCTTTCCAGGGTGGGAAGCAAATAGTCCCTTTTAGTCACTAGTATAGGGTGGGATCTGCACTTTGTACATGTTTTTATCCAACCTTTCAGCAATAGATCTAAGTTGCATTTCTAACGAAAACCACTTACCAAACCAAGAGCCTCTGCAGCTGTTTTTAAGTTACCAGCAGTACATATGCTCCTGTATAGATATAGAAGGTGAACCCTCTCGGCAACATGCAAGTTCTTTTCTAGTCCAGCAGCCACCATTTCCATCTCTGCCTGCACGAAACAATAAAATGTCATTATGCTTGTAAGGATGATAATGCAGTAACAAAACTGAACAGTGCATTCTTCAGAAAAATAATCATCTTGCATAGGCAATTGGCGCCTGGACATGCAAAGTGGAAACCATTTGCTGGAGGACACTGGTAGTACAAAATCCCTAGTACAAAAATGTGTACGGAGTGTCCACCAGCAAATGATCTCCACTTTGCATGTCCGTAGCTAATTTTGCCTTATAAATATGTGCTCTCAGCTATGTACCAGGAAAACTACTTTTTAGACCAAATGCCTTAACCCTGCTTATATTGAAAACAACAGAATCTGCTGGGGATGCCAACCAGGGAAACTATTTAACAGAGGCATGACAAAAATATCAATCAAACTGGCACAAAAAATCTAAGCTTTATATGAGGCATCATCTGCTGCTCCAGGCCTCCAGGTCTAAACATGCTACGTCCTAACTCAGGCACACAGGACATAAGCAACATGGACTTGCTTCTTAGCTTTAAATAAGCGTTTAAATAATAAAGAATTAATATTGTCTAGTTATACTTGTTGGCACCTACACACAGCACCCAGGTGAGATCAACCCTCACCTCTACTCTCCCCACACCCTTCCTTATCCAAGGAACGCCAGGCAGCGGCACACACACACACACTTACACGGTTTCAGTTGTGGCTGAAACTGAACTCTGAATATGAGGCAATGAACTGAATTTTTACATTGCAAATTGGGGTCCTATTTATACACAACTAAATGTACCAACTATGTTACCATAGGTATGGCTGCCTACAGCCACCATTCCTAGCACTATTGCCACTACATGGCTGTCTAAGTCCTACCTAATCTAAGGTACAAGGTATGGCTGAGCCATACCCTTTGAATGGCTTTGACAGTCATCACCATATTCAGCCATGCTGCTACAGCAGGGGAGACGATGGAATTGCTAATCCTAATCTTCCCTAATATAGCAATCAAAGGAGCAAACAGCAGGTTATGTCTTACAATTCTTCCCCTAACCCTGTTGTTGCTTTCCCACCACATCCATGCCAATCTCCTTCCTCAGTTCCATGAACCGAAGACGCCCGAGCGACTTACGTGAGAATGTCAGCGAGTTGTCGTCCAGTCTCGGCGAACTTAATGACAAGGTGTCCTCCATCGACGCAATCTCGAAGGAAGTGGAACTTCACATTGATATGCTTGCTCGGTCGTGGAGGACTGGATTCTTCGCCCGGTAGCGATGGCGGCTGGTTTTCCATCTTCGATGCGGTGGGCAAGCCTCAACGTCGGTGAGCTCACCCAACAGCCGGCACAGCCACAGCCTAGCACGCTGCGGTTATGCGCTTACAACGTACTCCGCCTCGCAAGTCAACAATGCCACCATCTTCTGCTTTAGTGATTGCCATGCAATCGGCACGGACCGAGGAAGGCGAGCACGCCCGGCGTGCTCCGCCGTCCCACCAATGTTGCGGCCATGTCGCATCCGCATCCGAACACCATGAGCTCCCGCTCAATGGTCTTGGATTTGGGCGGTGCTTTGATGAGCGCCGCCAGCTGCAGCCCGCCCAGCGCTTGGGGGAAGGCGATGCCCATGTCGGGGCCGGCGGCGCGGCGCGCCAGGCCCGGCGGCGGCGCTGGCGGCGGCCCTCCTCGTCGCCCTCCTCCACCTCATCCTCTTCCTTCTCCTCTTCTTCTCCCTATCTCCCCTTCCCTCCCGAGGGCGAGCGGCGGGCGCGAGCGCGCGACGGCGTCGTTCTTGGCCGGCTCAAGCACCTGATCGCCCGGCCATGACTCCGGCGCGAGCAGCCCCGCTAAAGACAGACTTCCCTCCCTTGCTCCTCTGGTCCTTTCCTCGCCCGGTCGCTTGACGCCATCCAATGGTCCTCCAGCGGATCCTCCGAGAGCGGCTCACATACATGACGGCGAACGCGATGTACATGATGTACGGCCGGGTTTAAGTGAGCACCGCAGCCCGCCTGATCCTCCGGTGGCGCATTGTCAACCTTCGCCGTCGTCTTTGTGTTTGGAGAGCTTGACCTGCTCCTCCATTGGTGTCGCCATGGGCTTACAAGTCGTCATCCCGACCCGCTCTAGCGACCGGCGCGTAGCGCGGCTACGCCGGCGTGACCGCGTCCTTCCCGAGCCTCACCTCGATGCCGAGGTAGTATGACAGCGGCGCCCGGTCAATCATCAAAATTGGGCCGCCATCTCTTCCTTGAAGGTATCGATGTCCTTTGCTGCGCCCTAGTGAAGATCAAATCGTCGGCGTACACCCCGACGATGAGTTGCTCCTTCCCCCATCGTCGGGTGTACAGGCGTGCTCCGTGGGGCACCGCGTGAACCCGAGCTCTGCCATGGTGGCGTCGAGCTTGGCGTTCCATGCCCGCGGAGCTTGGCGCAACCCGTGGCGCCTTGCGGGCCGGACACCTTGTGCTCCGCTCCCTTCACCCGCAAAACCCGGCACACTGGCATAGACCGCCTCCGCCAAATCGCCGTTGAGGAACGCCGAATTGGCGTCGGGGTGATGAACCGGCCAATCCTTGGCTGCCGCGAGCGCGGCGGCACGCAGCGACTCCATGAGCCGCGCGGCGGTCTTCAAAGTCGATGCCTTCCGCGGCTGCACGCGCCCGCGAGTCGTGCCTTGTGCGACGCCACGCTCGTCCTTCTTCACCTTGAAGACCCACTTATGTCCAATCGGTCGGCATCCCGTCGGCGGATCGACCAAATCCGAGGTCTTCTTGGCCTCAATCGACCTCATCTCTTCCAGCATCGCCTTCCGCCACTCCGCGTCGCGCTGCGCAATTGCAAATGTGGCTAGCTCCTCTGCGCTCATGAGCAAGAGCTCTAAATCAACATCAAGCAGGCATGCCGCCAGCATTGGCGCCTCTGCTTCGCCGATGACGTTGTCCACTCGACAGAATCGCACCTCCACTCCTTCGTGGAAAGCATCCACAAACTCCGAGATGTTGCTCGGTCTGAGACGAATTCCACACCGCCCGCGGAGGAGATGCACCCTGTTCGGGCGAAACAGGGCAAAGGGGCAAAGCTAGATCTGCCGCTCCAGGACTTGGCGGCTCCACCGCCTACGCCTCTGCCCCCTGCGGCCCTACCTCCTCCGCGCCGCCTCCGCGCTCTATCACCCGTCGCTCGGCGGTGAAGCCCTCCGTGAGCCCGCCAGACTCTGCTTCCCCCATCGCGGTCCTGTCCCAGCTCCATGTCGCTGCCTCGTCGAAGACGACGTCCCGGGACACCACCAAATTCCCGCTAACCGGATCATAGATCTTGTAGGCCTTGGATCCTTCCTTGTAGCCAAGGAACACCATCTTGGTGCTCTTGTCCTCTAGCTTGACGAGGCCCGGCTTGGTGGCCTTAACATGGCCGACGCAGACCAAGCGTCGCGCAAGTTTGCCACGCCTCGTAAAGGCGTCTCGCCCCTTCAAGGCCTTCATGGGCGCCGCGGTTGAGGATGTGTTCACCGCTTACCCTAGAATTCCCCGGCATTGACTTCGCCTTCATCATTGACCTCGCCATCCCGACGATGGTTTAATTTCAGCGTTCCACCACGCCAAAGATGTATGGCGCAATCGGGGTGGCGCACCACCCCTTCCTCTGCGCGATACATGGCGAATTCCACCGCCGTGAACTCGTCGCCACGGTCCGTCCCGAGCACCCGTGGCCGCTTGCCGGTCCGCCGCCGCCTCACGCCTTGAGGCGCTTGATTGCCTCGGTTGTGTCACTCTTACTCGTGAGGAGCTGCCGCATGAAGCGGCTATTTGCGGTCAAGGAAGTACCACCTCCGCCGTGTGTCTTCGGTGAGATGGGCCGCAAAGTTCCCCATGGACCAGCTTGAGCTCCTCCGCCGCGCGAAATTTCGCGCCGCCTGGGGAACGGCATCCTCCTCTCGCTTCCCGCCGGGCGGACCCACAACATCTTCCCAGGTGGCCCAGAGCATCGAAGCTCGGGTGGTGGCTGTAGCGTGTGCTAGAGCCAAGGCTCCTCCTTGCTCTGCGCCGCCAGGCAGATTGGATGCTCCACCTTTAGATCCAGGAGGTAGAGCCGATTGCGGGAGAGCGTGTGACCTTGGCGAGAAGCCACCACTCCCGGTCCCGAATCCGCATCGTCATCCCGAATCGGCACCTCCGACCCGCACTCATCCAACTACCCCGGACCGGCGATGTTGGGCGCGCAACTTCGGGATGAAGTAAACATCCGTCGGCCTGCGGTGCTCGCCGTTCGGCGCCGGCGGCGGTGCCTTGGCGCGGATGGTGACCCGCGAACCCTCACGAACTTGACCGATCCGGTCTTGTTTTCATCGAGGTCAGCCCGGTTGCTTGCCGGTCGGTACCACCTCTGCTCGTGCTTTCGTCGCCCCGGCGCACCTAGATGGACCAGCGCGCGGCTTCGGCAATGTCGGCGGCGGCGGCGTAGTCATCTGTTCGCCTCTGCCTCCCTGCCGCCTTCACGCAAACCCACGATACTCGACCATCAGCGGTGTGTGCTGGTTGCCACTCTCATCACGAGCGGTCGCGCGTCCTCCTTCGGCCGTGGCGTCGGGCACTCCGTGCCAGTGCCCTGTTTTTGCGCACTGCGGCGGGACGTTGGGGCATAGTTTTTCTTCTTCCCCTTGTCCTTGGGCTTTCCGCGCCCTTTGTCGCCGCCCGGCGTTGCGGCTGCGGTTGGAGGAGCTCTCCTCGATCTGCCGCTTCTCCATGCGCGCGGTCCACACCTCCTCGGTGAGCAGCAGCTTGCCGCCCCCTCCTTCGCTTTAAAGCGGTGTCGATCCGGCCTTCCGATAGCCGGAGTCGCCCGACCACGTCCTCGAGCGAGACCTCGTCCAGGTCCAAAGTGGTCTCAATGGTGAGAGCCATCTGGCTGTACTTGTTTGGCGCGGCGCGATGAGCGGCTTGCGACGTCTTCCTCGTCCACCTTCCCAAACGTCGCGGCCGGCGGCTCACCGAGGCTGGTCGGCGTGAAGTCCTCCATGGCCTCGTCGTGGTGGAACTTGAGGTCGTCGAAATCCTTCTGCGGTTGTTGCGCCTTCGCCCTCTTGGCTTGATCCGAGCCGATGCGGGATGAAGCGAGCATGTCTCATGCCTCCTTCGTCGTCTCCTTGCGCCCGATGGCCTCGTGGAACTCCGACGGCATGGATGAGAGTAGGGCGTCCATGGCCCGGACCTCGTCGTCCTTGATGTCGATGCCAGTCTCCACGACAGTCTAGAGCTTTCGAGCTCTGAGCTTCCACTTCATCAGCACCGCCCACTTGCCGCAGTTGGTGCGGGTGAGTTGCGGCCAATCTTGCGCTCTCACCTCCCGCACCGTCCGAATCACCACCTCCTTCGACGACGAAGACCCTCAGGAATCCTTCTTCCCGCACACCTCCGTCTCCATCCCGCCGCCGCCGGTCACCGCGGAATCGTCACCGCCCACCATCAATCAGCCGCTGGGCTCCCACCACGGTGTACGGCTCTAATACCACTTGTTAGCACCTACACACAGCACCCAGGTGAGACCAAACCTCACCTCTACTCTCCCCCACACCCTTCCTTAATCCAAGGAAGAGGAAGAACAGTAGCTCTTTGCGCACACACACGGCTGAAACTGAACTCTGAATATGAGGCAATGAACTGAATTTTCCATTGCAAATTGGGGTCCTATTTATACACAACTAAATGTACCAACTATGGTACCATAGGTATGGCTGCCTACAGCCACCACTTCTAGCACTATTTCCACTACATGGTTGTCTAAGTCCTAGCTAATCTACGATGCGAGGTGTGGCTGAGCCATACCCTTTGAATGGCTTTGACAGCCATCACCATGGCTATTCAGAAGGGGAGATGATGGAATTGCTAATCCTAACCTTCCCTAATGCAGCAAACAGCAGTTTATGTCTACAATACTCCTACACAGGTCCATGCACAATTTTGAACTCACAGTTCAATCAGCACATCAAGACACAGTACACAAAGGGGTGAAACTAGAATGAGTGCAGAACATGTGTAATGCCAAAAGACAAGCTTTCAAGCTTAAAACAAAATGACATACAGAATTGTCCTCTGGAGGAAATATGTGATGAATTCTACAAATCTTCACAAGTTCATCCAGTGCTTCTAGCCGTTTTCCTTGAATCTCTAGAGCCTAGGGACGAAAAAACATGGAATCAACATTGGAAGAACATGGAATCTCTGCAGCTATGTACAGGTAGGTAAATGCATACCCAGCATTGCAAGAAGCATGCCCGTGTACGGTAGCAATTGATGCACATACAAGAGTGGCAGCACGAAACTTGTCTAGTCAATATTGCTAGCAAGACCAGCGAGAAACTCCCTTGGATCCTCACCATTAAGTTTTTGCGGCACCGATGTCTTTTGCTGCTCTTTATTAAGCACAAAATATCAACGAGTCCAGATCAAGCATGGTGGATGGTAATGATAAAATAAAAACAGTATGTACAAAGAAATACATTAAAAAAAACTGTCTTGCAGCAGAAATTTGCAAATAGCTGATGAACGGGGTAATTGAAGCCAAAACAAATTCTTTGAACAAAAGCAATAAATACCTGCTGCAATCGCGTCTAAAACAAAGTTCACTGCTGCTCTGTAGAAAGAATCACGAGCATTTTCAGTATCAAAGCAGACCTTTACCCCCGATATCTTGCATAATTGCCTAAGCTGCAAATCAAAGCATGATTACACAATACTGACAAGTATACGGAACAAATTGCAGTATCAGTCCAAAATAAATTCAGGTATACCAAAGATTGTGAAACTTATAGCATGGTGCGGTGATCAAACACAAGGCACGGCTGGTGGCGCGCAGCTTCGCCAAGCAAGAGGGGCGACTATGACGGCGCGTTAAGCTCTGGTGGCGTGTATGGAATCGGTTAGAGTCCTCGTGCTTTGTGGCTCAGGGAGGGTGGCAAGTCCACCACATGGGCGCCAAGTCTGCCTTCCTCAACGGTGACCTCAAGGAGGTGTGTGTCTCCCGACCATTGGACTTCGTCGTCACCTAAGAAGAAGGCAAGGTGTACTACCTCCACAAGGTCCTCTATGGTCTGCGGCGGGCCCAACACACCTGGAATCTTGAAAGCTTGAAGCCACACTCAAGAAAATAGGCTTTCAAGCAAAATCAAGAACGAGAAGGTGGAGGCGTTTAAAGCGCAGATGAAGAAGGCGTTCGACATGGGCGACCTCAGCCTCCTCTGCTTCTACCTTAGCACCAAAGTCGCCCGGGATGCCGGCGGGATCACCCTCCACCAAACCCACTCGCCAAGCGCATCCTTAAGCTTGACAACATGACAAGCTGCAATCCAGTTCACACCCACTCACTACCACCCGCTCATCGGTAGCCTACGCTACAGTTCATACCCGGCGGACCCGAGGCGATTCGGCGTCGGGTATGTGGCCCGGCTCATGGAGCGACCAACAATGGAGCATCTGCAGGCCGAAAGCGCATCCTTCGCTACGTGGTGAGCACCCTCGACTACATGCAAGAGCCCCTGAAACGGCATGCTTCATCGGCTATTGCAACAAATACCTTGCGGTGACATTGACAATAGGAAGAGCGCAAGCGGACCATGTTCTTCCTCGGCGTTGCTTGGTCACCGTAGTCCCTCAAGCAAAAGGCGGTGGCCTCCTCAAAATTTGTGAAGCGGAGTGCATCGCCACCACCATTGCAACAAACCGGGCACTATGGTCATCCAAGGATCTTTGGCGAGATTCACGACGAAGGTTGATGTGGTTGAGATGAAGGTGGGCGACAAGTCTGCTCTAGCTACGGCCAAGAATCCTGTCTTCCATGAAACAAGCAAGCACATTCGCATCAAGTACCACTTAGGGATTGCTAGGAGGAAGGAAGAATTGAGGCCCGCCCACATCGCCACCACTATCAACTCATGCGATATTCTCACCGGTCATTTGGAAAAGTCAAGTTCCAAGAGATGAGGGAGGGATTGGGCTATAGCGGATCACCTCAATACTCGGCCAAGACTTAGGGGAGAATTGATAGATAAGCCTAGTGTTAGTACTTGTATCTTACTTTTCCTGGAATTTACACTTGGCTTCTAATAGCCTAGCATTAGGAATACCTAGTGTCCACTTTAGGTGGTCGAGAAAGTGCTAGAGCAGATGAGAAGAGGAGAGTAGCCATCTGTCTATAAAAGCGGTGGCAAGACCGCAAGAGTCATTGTAAAACTCAGCTATTTACTTTCAATCCAAGCGGCCAAGGGCCAAGTTGCCCTCTGGGCTCTGCCCAAATCTCGATTCAATTTGTGGTTTCTTGGACAACAAAGCACTAACGCAATCCGCCCCCACCCCCCACCACCCCGACTTGGTCGACGGCCAGAATCCCGATGGGCGCGATGCCCGACTAGTTGCGCGGACGGCCGGTCGGCAAGTGAGCGCAACTTGGAGTTGGAAACGAGCCGTGCAAGTTGGACATGATCCGCGTCGGCTCAGCGTCTGGTTGAGGGGCGCGACCACGAATGGTTTGGATCTGGGTATGAAAAGAATGATTAGCGGCTATGGATGGATTGTGGCGGCGGCTGCTGCTGCATGACTACTAGGCGCGAAAAAAAAGAAGAAAATTGAATATCGGCGAGGGCTACCCCAAGGAAGAGATCGATCTTCGAGGCGCAATGGCGATCAAAAGGGTGGTGGCTGGATCAGAAACCTAGAGCTTTGGTACCATGTTACCAATAAAGCGAGACTGAATTCGATTATTACTAGCGAGGCCCAAAAAGGAGACAATATATAGAGTACATGAGGGAAACCCTAGACTAGAGAGATTACACAATGCCCTTGGACTATTATACCTTAACAAAGCGGTGTCATACGGGGAATGTTTCTCATGATTTTGTTGGTTAGCTCGATTATTGGTCTATTAGGAGTTTTTGAAAATCTTCATGATAGAACACATGCACCAAGTAAACTATGATACAGCCTAGGTTAGGCAGGCATTTGTTTATATAACTAATTCATCACGTACCACGCCTCATCTAGACAACATCGAGCAACACCATAGGGTTTTTTTTTTTTTTTTTGGCGAAACGCAACACCTTAGTTCCATAGTGCAATCAAGGGCTTAGACCATGTGCAAGCTATATCTTTCAAGTACAATGGTTTCAAAGGTTTAGTTACGGAAGCCCTACCCAACGGAATGTTCTGTGTTCGCCTAGAGAATGACATGATCATCCTGGTCTATATTTCAGGAAAGATCCGGTCTAGCCCTATACGAATACTGATGGGGCACCATAAACCTTCCTCCAATTTCCCTTCATCTCTAGCCTGAGACAATCGCTCTATTAGTTCTAACAACGGGACAGTTTAAGGTGGGATCTATGCACATGAGAAGCGCATGCCATTGCATTAGAGAAGAGAAATCAATGCTTATCAAACATAATGATACAAATTCTGAAGTCATTCGCATATATGAAAGATTATAGCACCAATGTTAAAAAGTAAAAGCACTAACTTGAATTGCATCATCATATCTGTAATCCCTCCCCATGACTCTATTATCAATTATTGCTGGCACAAAAAAAGGATTTACAGATTTCAGTAATAGCAATAAGTAATTCTAGGCAATGATGAAGGACAATCCACTTTAGTTCCCAAAGAAAAAGGGTAAATATGTTACATGTACCTATAATTCTGGTTGATCGATTGTGTACATACATTAATATATATAGAAAACAATAGTAGCATCCCACAATGCAAGTATGAAGTGGGTTAACTTGATTTTCGAATACAGAAACAACAAGGTTCCTCCTTTTTTGTTTCACATTTGGACTATATAAGTAGTACATTGCTAAAGATACTAAGATTCACATGCAATATTTTATCCGTGTCAAATTTTATTCACTGTTAGATAGCAAAACTAAAGAACTATTACAATTTCAGGTAATAATAATCATGACAACAGCTAAGTTATCATTCAAATTTCAAAGAGTATAATGTCAGCTAGCTTTGAGTTGTTATTACTAAAGAATAACAAATGCAAGTGTAGAAACAAATAAAATGTGTTACAAGGAAATCGTGCTCCAAATGACATTTCTGCCGATTTCGAACATTCTGTAAATACTAAATCAAATAGGACTTCAAAGGAAAAGTCCTTTTCGAGAGCGAATTCAGTAAAGTATATAAACAACACTAACCTCTGTACCATTTAAAAACTCCTAGTTTTATAGAATAATATAAGGTCGTAGTGGCATTATATTGAATTCTACTCAAACTAGAATGAGAGCAAACCAAACCGATGTTACCACACTGAGCATCCCCATGTTATACTATCAATAACAGCTCAGCATGTATACGAGCTCAAATTATTGAGGTTGTGAAATACAAACTCAATTTGCAAGCAATTTATACCCAAAAACATGAAAGGTTAGAAAAATATAAAAGATGTAGCAGACTGTTTAGGGCAACAAATTCAAAATTATGCCAGCAGACTAGAATTGAAATTCACCTCTGACCAGTCTGTTTGCCATTCTAGCCCACTTCTCTTTCTGGTCCAGATTCCATCACCGTCGCTCCAACCTTCGGCCACCAGTCTGGCAACTTCACTTGTGAGTACCTCCTCCAGACCTCCTTTGCTGGCTCTGGGACACGACTGGTCCGAGCTGCCTCCATAGGCGACGACGACACAGCAACCATCACCTCCTTCCCTCCCAGACTGCGGTCCCTCCTTCGCACAACCGCCCTGCCGCCTTCACCTCCACCCCACAATCCCTTCCCCAACCCGCGCCGCCGCCACGCCCGTAAGACCATCCCCAGCAGCACTCGCACTGCGACGGCGCAGGCAAGCAAGAAGAGGAGCGCTCCGGCGAAGTAGCGCAGCGACGAGCGGCGGAAGGTTAGGACCACGCGATCCCCGCTGACCTCGCGTACAGCCGAACGTAGGTCGCGGTAGGCGGCGTCGGCCTCGGTGCCGAGGCGGTGGATCTGCAGCTCCACGAGGCGACGGAGGCGCCAGAGCTCCGCTTCGAATGCACCGAATCCATCGTCGGGGTGGGCGACCGGGACGGACTTGCCTCGGGAGCGGTTGGGGCTAGGTTTTACACCGCGGAAACGGCGTGCGAAAAAAGCTATCGTCGTGGTGGAGGCAGACCGGTGGCCACGACGGAGGTGACGGTTGAGGAAGGATGGGGAAAGCGGCGAGAAGGTGACGGTGGCAGTGGCTGCGGCCATCGAAGCGACGGCGGGGGGCTTGCGCTACCCAGAGCAGAGAAGCCGTTTTCACAAATCACAAAGGTAGTTCGGGGAATGCTTAAAAAATAGTTCGTCGGGGAAGCCAATTTTGCTAGTCTTTGTGGCATTAAAATTTCAAAATTACAATTTTATATATCTGTGTCATTGATAAAAAAATAAAGTAAGCCAATTTTATATACCAGTACGATCATATTTCTGGGGCGTTTGATACTTCGGATATTAATTAGATTTATAAATAGGGAATTTGGTGATTATACCTTCGTTTTGAAGGCTATTGGTGTTTTGCTCTTGTTTTTGAACTCTGCAATTGTCATGTCTCAGGGGACAGGGCACAGGATGGCCGGCCCAAGAAGCCCACGGGCGCCCCTGGGCTCTCTAGCGCGCACCCACCGCCCTCGTCACGCTACCCGCGACTTCTTCAACAATTAAAGTAAGAGTTGGATTATGATTATCTTTAGGACTTTTGGTGTGTATAAGATATTCCAACTCTATAAGAAAATCTCCTATTAAGAAATAAATATGATTGCTTCTAAAAAGTGTTCCAATCTATAAGGAAACCTTTAAAGATTGCTTGAGTTACAAATCCCATAGGAGTGTCATATAAATAGGGAGTATGTAATCTCTTTTTGGGGCAAGCAATAAAAAGTATTTTCCTTTCCTCTCTACCTGCCTAGCCCGCCCCCCTCTTCCCACCCGACGCGTGTAAATCGCCCGCCCGACTTGGCGCGGCCACGCCGCCCAACGCCCGTCGTCTTTGCCCGCCGGCCCGGCGCTGTGTCGTCGCCGCCCCCTCAACGCGGTTGTGGCCGACCATTCTAGCCTTCTTTTTGACATCGTTGCCTCTATGCTATTAAATGTCTTATAAAAAGAAAAAGAAAAAGCGGTCGGGCAAAAGGCATACCCTATCTATTTAGAATTGTTCCCCATTATCTCTTGTAAGCTAGTGCGTGAGGATGAGGAGCTCCCCAATCCCTACGGTCCGTGCGGTGGTGGGTGTCGTCACTGCCTCCCCTCCGGCCACCTTCAAGTCGCCCCTCCCGCCCCCTTTGCCACCAATGAAGTCCCCCTCCCCCTTCCCTTTCCCCTTCCCTCCTAAGCGCCACCATAGCTCGCTCTACCCTCCCCACCAATTTCACGATCGGTCCGGTGGCGGCGGCACCCTTAAGCGGCGGCCTCGGTGGCCATCGTCCAACGTCGATGGCCCAGCCGGCGCCCGGTAGCCCGCCAAGTTGTGCTCATCGGCCTCGACCTCTCCGCTTTGGGGGCGATAAGCCCTACGGGCGGCGGCGGCCTCCCACCTCATCGTCCCCCCTCCCCCGTGCGTCGTGGTACACGCACTAAACCGTCCACGCCACGATTCTAGGACCATCGCGATGCACGCATGGTGGGATGACACCGCCGGCCCCGTGCTCGACCACCCACGATGCCTCGGTCCACCCGGCACCCTCCGCGCGTGGCGGCTCCGTCACACATCGCCCGGCACAGATTGCCGTCCGCCATCAAATGCTTTGTCGCCACAGACACTTTGTCCTTAGCCATGGACGTATTGGTCATGATGGCATCGGTGTTGCTTGTTAATTAGGACCTCTCGGCATGTTAATTTGGACCTTTATGTTAGCACGTAACGTGTTACTATGATGGCAATTATATGGATCTATATGTTTAGATTATTTTATTGTGTGATATTAGATTGTAATTATATGGATTATGAGCCTGTTGACACCTGTTATTGCATAAATTTAATAGTCAACTAAACATAAAATAAGGGCATAAAAAGAATAACAACATAGACTAGGGGCTTTACTAACATAATTCCACGACTTTTGGTGATTTATATATTTTCAAGGATTAAACAGGAAAAACCTAGAGTTTGCAACACATACGATGTAAAGACTTGCCCAAGAAGTAACTCAACTTGGCCCCTACGTAAGAAGACTATAGAAGACCCCAGAAGACAGGCCCCTGAAGGAGGGACCCACTTAGCATAGGGCTAGGGCGGCCGCGCCGGGGTCCCACCTATCAGCCTCCAGCTTGTTAGATCGGTACACAACCGCCACTGAGGAGAGATCTAAGCCATTGATCAAGGTCGGTTTGATCCAAGGTCTATTGTGCATCCTCCGGAGCTATATAACAAGACCCCCTGGCCCCTAGGTGAAACCCAAATTCATTTCATTCATTATCTCTTGATCTATTGATCATCAAGGTGTCCCAATGTGAGGACATCTCTCTACTAGCGAATTAAGGCTAGACTCTCTAATGAGTAGATTAGCAACTAGAGAGTTAGAGAGAGCGGAGCTGCGCTCCGAATCTGGAGGAATCTTCAGAGTTTGGTATGTCTTGTGTCCTTTCTTTATAAGACATATGTTATATATAATTATCTTCTTTATTTACTTTCATGTCTTTCATATAATTGGTTAGTATAGTAGTTGTGCCATTGCAGGGATCTCTGCTTCGCATCGAATGCTCTAGTTTTCTAGTTATCTAGAGTAGTAATCACTACTATAGACATGGTGTCTATCCTATAGGTTACCTGAGATTGCACCCAATCCCTACGGAATAGTTGTGGTAGCCCCAGGTGGTGACAGCCCTGACGGCAGACGTAGTCCACCATGTCGGGTTGGTGTTTGTAGGACTTTAGTCAGAGCTTCCTAGGCCCCTTCTCATCTCTTTCTATGGCTAGTGTTCTAATGTCCCGAAGTACTTTGGTGTGATTGCTATCATAGAACCTAAGTAATAGAGAAGTATATAGGAACCTTGATCTCTCCCAATGTCCTCTCAACTTGCTAGCTACACATTTATCATGGAATTCTCTTGTGTGCTTTATATCATTCATAACCCATATCATATATCATTTACCCCCCTCACTTTAGTCTAGTGGTTTGGTAAGTTAGTAGATGCATGATTATGATTTATTAGATTCTTTAACCATTGCTTCCCTGTGGATAAATACGATACTACGGAATCTTGCCGAAAAAGGTACAATGGTACTCTATGTGCTCGCGGAATCCTT
Organism: Hyparrhenia diplandra; assembly: GCA_015847255.1. Classification (NCBI taxonomy): domain Eukaryota; kingdom Viridiplantae; phylum Streptophyta; class Magnoliopsida; order Poales; family Poaceae; genus Hyparrhenia; species Hyparrhenia diplandra. Next base: position 511,001 of record JADLZK010010593.1, on the reverse strand, counting down.
CTTATTCTTTTGGCACTTAATTAATACCAACAAGCTTTTTGGCGCCATTGCCGGGGAAACAATTGGCGTAAAGATTTTAATAATGATCTTGATATCTGCTAATTTAGTATATCACTAGCTTTAGTAGGCTTACCTTTCTTACGTTGAGTGTGGAATAGACGGGACAAAAAATGTTGTTTGCGACCTTCCACAAGATTCCACAAAAAAAGGAAAGAAGAAACATTGAAGAACCTAGGGTGCCTGAACATTCAAGATTTATCTATAATGGAACCCCTGCCATCTCTCGTGTTTTTATTCATATATATTATTCTAACCATTTGTAGATCTCGAGAAGAAGTCGCCGTCATAAGAATTCAATGCACATATCTCAAGTGACGTACATAAAAGCTACACATCATGGTAAGTATGATTAATAAAGGTGAGAACGCCTTACTCATGAACTATAAATTGATTGATTAGTTATCATTTAATTTCTTGCTTTGCATTGCATGTTTACTTGATTAATTCATGCATCCCCTTATTGAGTTTGTGTTTTCTTATTTAAACCCATTGCATGCTTAGTTCCTTGCATATATTGATGTCATTTGCATCTAAAATTTTTTTTCACCAAGATCATGCTCTTTCATCTCTAATTAAGTAAATCTCTATAATGCTTTTTGTCTTCCTTATTTGCTATAATATGCTTTGGTTTGGAAGTACTACATGTGTACTTTCAAAGGCTTTTAAATTAAAAGTGGTGCTTAGGTTAAATAGCTTTCCTTAATTGAATTAGACATGGAGTCTAGTTTGGTTATTGAACTAAGAATTACTTGCATAGGCGTTGGTTATTTTGTCGGACTAACCCATCTACAAAACTCATAAATCCAATTCGGGAAGTCAAGAGATGAAGCAAGGCATATGATAAACTCCAACCTTGTGTAAGAGGAGACTCGACTCATTCATCATTGATGGAAGAATTGTAAGTATCAAATCATTCACTTTGTCTTTTGCTACAAGTTACATTTGCCTTGAGCCATGCTAGAGTGCAGCCACAAACAAAATGTGTAATAAGTCGGGATGAGCAAAATATGTGCTTAGGTAATCAAAAAACCATATGTTCATTAGCGTAGATAAAATCATATGAACTTGGACAACAACCCCTACTTCAAACTTTTATATTCCACTGGATATGTGTCCACTAATATTTTTGTAGGAAAGGATCTATGCTATGTCTATTCGATGAAAATGAGTGTCATATAACACGATCTATAAAATTAATCACTCAAAGGAAGTGGATGGACAAAGCAACATGCCATAAGAAATGTCAAAGACAGGTAAGTCGATATTTATCTCATATTTATTTCTATACAACTTTTGTCTTAAGTAATATATATGGACACATGAAGGTTCAAGTATAAGAAAAAAAAAAAAAATATGAGCACATGAAGGCTCATGCAAAAAAAAAAAGAGGAATATGGAGAAAAGAAATATTGTTGAATTTCTGCTTAGAAAAAAATATATCATCTATTTTATAAAAGCTCTAGGCAACTAAGGCCCAAGTGGTCAACCACTAATGCTTAATTTATTCCACGAGCTTTATTGTCTATTTGAGTTCAACGAGTTTGAAGGACCAAGAAGACATGACAAAATGGGAGATGTTTCATCCTTTGTCGGAGTGCAACCTCAATAACAATTATCATCAATGCTCCACGAGGGTTGGACATCACTCTTGTCTATCTGGCCTCAACTAAGAGGTCAAAGACTATGTCAACATCCAGCTTGGGGGAGTGCAACCCCTATGTATCCAGATAAGTATTCCTTTATCTTATTTAATTTTGGCTAGATTTGTTTGCTTTATTAGGAAGAAAAAAAGATGTGTAACCAAATAAAAAAGAGTCTATTTAGTTTTTGTTAATGAATCTTTATTAGAGTGTGAGAATAAAATAAACTCAAGATAATCTCTAAGCATAGAGATGATGAATAGTTGCTCTACCGTAATTCCTTTCAAGTACCTAGCTTTCAAGCTTAATTTCTCTCGACCCTTTAATGCAAACTACTTTGACTTGAGATTTGCTCTAAACCTAAAACCTATGGGTTACAAATGCTTGCTCTAAAGTCTAAGTGATTGGCCGGATATGATATATGAAAGTCCGAGCTACTATTTATCTTGCACCTAGTGATACTAGATTTACGGAGATTTATTAGAAAATTATTAAAGTGCACATGATAAGTTCTTGTATGATAGAGTGTTGAAACTCCTACCGACCCATATATACATGCTCCATAGATTAGGAAAACTCTTTTGATATATATATATAGGGGTACTAATTATTACGTAGTCCCCGAGCCCAATTCACCACCGACCCGCGCCCCCTACGCCGCTTCGTCCCAACCCATTACAGGTGTTCCCATGGCGGTTCGAGACCTGTCAGTGGGTCCCTACGTTTTTCTCTAGAACCCACCATATCACCTTACCTTAGATCGTGGGATGGCGGGAGCGGCCGATTCTGCGCCCATTTCGTCGCTCGAGGCCGCGGGGCTTTCGGCGGCGCAACTTCCGACCCATCCATGACGCGCTTCTCTCAACCCATCCCGCCCGGTGCCCTTCACCCTAGAAACGCGCCCACCACGACCCCCGGCGTACTTCCCCGAGTCCCTTCCTCCGGTGGATCGGATCGCGACTCTCCTTCCCATGCCCCGGTGGTGACGGCGGCGGCGGGGCCCCCTCTTGCATCGACCCGCGGCATGGCCATCCCGGCGCCCGCTGACCCATCTCCCCTTCACCAGCGACACTGGCGCCTCATCTCCGCTTCGATTTGTGGTCGGCCCGTCGTGGGGCCCGTTAATGGCGTCCCACTGCCCCCCATGGCGGCATCCCCGTCCGTTCCCCTCTTCGTCCACCACGGGTTGAGATCTCCATCCCCATTGTAGCGCCGCCTCGGTGCGGCGCGCATAGCCATGAACACTGCGCCATCACACGGCCTGAGTGAGCGGCGGAGGCGTTGCTAGTCCTTCCCGGAGGTTTGTTCTCATTTTTCTAAGGTAATCCATCTTACATGCATGCTGCTTGCCATTTTAGGACCATGCGAGGAGGGCACAAGGCAGAATCAACATGCAATCCATTGCTATGGCTCCAGATCTGTTCTCATTTTTCTGAGGTAATCCATCTTACACGCATGCAGCTTGCCATTTTTAGGACCATGCAGGAGGGCAAGCAGAATCAACATGCAATCCATTGCTATGGCTCCTGGATTCTTTCTTTGTTATTATGCTCCAGCCATGTGTTTCTTTAATTGGTTTGATTTGACATAGATTTAGCAACAATATGTCATTTTTCAGTTCTATACGATGACATGCATATAAATAGATCAAGGAGACTATTTTGATCTTGTCACTTTATTTGCAGTCTTATTTACTTATGAGCTTGCTGAACTAGTCATAATAATGAATCACACCTATGGTGACAGTCAGCTAAGAAACTATCGTGCGTTTATTTGATTCCTAGTAATTATTTTTTGTGAAGAAATATTTTTACATTTGAAAAATTACCTAATCAGTGTGGTGTCATTATGAGCAATAGCTGATAGGTATTGCCTATTGTGCTAGCTACATAAAAGTTTCTGGTGAACAAGCATAAATTATTTTTCATTTTTCTTAACCTAAACTGAATCTTCTTAGCTTAAGGAATATATCAGTTTTTTTAATCTCTAAAATGTTTGTTGCTAAGACCCAATCAGCTACATAATGCAATGTTGAAATGTCATATTTTAAATTTTATATGACAATTTGCTTTCACGTAAACTCTTAGCTTATAAATAATGTTTTTCTAGTTGTAATCCCAGACAGAAGCTATATTGCAATATATATTTATTTTATCTGATTTTTTTAAATTTTTTTGTCAGGATCTGGAGGCCAGAAGTTTGCTAATGGTAATCTTCCTCTGCTTACCATTTCATTTTGAGCATGATATTTTGTTTGCCCGATGGGTGGTTTGCTTTCTGGTGACACTTCAGAGTTCAGTCACACCCTAGAGTTTGATCAAGTGAAACTATTCCATTTTAAGCTAGCACTCTTTTTTGTATCTTTAGTAGCATAAGCTGGAGAATGCAGTAGTAAAATGTGCAATCTAGGTATAATAGAGAGAAACCCATCCTAATATTTTTATTTTTCCGATGGTTGGTCTTTCACAATGGTCTTGCCTACCAAACAATGACATTGCTCATAAGGGAAAGATGCTGCAGTGACGACCATGAATGCTTACAATGCTGCTCAGGTTTGATCTTTGTGTAAGAATGACTGCATATCTTGTTAATTGTGGCATGCTTTTGACAACTGCACTCTCTTTGCAGTAGATTAGTTAATTTGTCTATTACATGTTTGGAGGTTGCTTGCGTTCTTGCACCCCAAAAAGGATCAATTAAAACATTATTTGTCGGTTTGGGAAAGATCAAATTATAACAGTACTGTGGTTTGGAAAATAATCCAAACAAAATAATATATGTTGTTTTGAAACAGATCCAATCAAAATAGTTATCATTGGACCATTTTTCTATTAAATATCTATTTGTGTAATATGGCATTGTCCAAGTAAAAAGGAGCTGCCATGGAAAGAATATATCAAACAGCTGAACTGCCGCTCCTCACTCACCCCCATCACCCAGCGCTTCTCTGCTTCGCATCCTTCACCTCCTTGATGAGATGCCGCTAGTTGTGCCTTTGCGCCCGTAGACATGATTTGTGGCAGCTGCTTGCTGTTGCACTGTCGATGCAGTGGATGGGATATTGCAACTTCAAGAGAAACTCAAATCTGATCTCTTCTGACTTTACATTTGTTTAATTAGTAATAGGCCGCCTACCAATCAGATTGGCATTGTCATTGATTGCTCCATTGTCTTCTATTATCATTATTTTTATCATAATTTATTCTGTAAATGGTTTGATTATCATGCATTGATGCTTGTGTGTCGCTTTAGTTAAGTCTTTGCATGTGTGGATGTTCTACTTCTGGTCATATATGAACTCTTTTTTCTTCACTTGTTAATTTTGTTCATGTGACCTAATCTTTTTTAGCTAATATCGTTTACAATCTGGATCAGAGATATTAATTTACTTCAGCTCAGCTTGTAATGACCGTGCTTTCCTTTTTGAATATGTACTGCGTCATCTGTAAACTTTTTAGTGATCACCATGTTGTTCGAAAGTCACTAAATAATAAAGTGTTATAAAACACAACTAGCGGACATAGCACAACACATTATACTTGAAAGTCACAGTCCATTAGAATTTCAGGTTGCGAGGTGCTTATAACTGTATAGACATCAATTAGACATGGTATTTAGGCTTTGCAAATGTTGTTCAATTGCTCTCTTAATTTTAATGCCACTTCTGAAATACTGATGCTAAATTGAGCTTGGGAGACACATGATAAACTTTAATTGAAGAGCAATTAAATCATCTTTTTCCTAAAATTATATTAGAAATTCAGTATAGTTCATTTCCTATATAGACATAGCACACCAGCTGGCTTATTTATATAACGTCTTTGCAGACTGGGGAAGATATAGGTCAACAAAGAAAACACAAAAAGAAGCTACCTTGTACATCAATTCATATTGAATAATAAAAAGACTGAAGTACAGAAATAGTATGCAGTCTTAAAAGTTGGGATCACCTCTTGAGATTTTATTTTAGGTTCCTAGACACGAGAGCTCTCTACAAGTCTTGTTTGGATGAAAAAAATAGATTGAAAGCTTGTTGTTGTAGCTATGCCTGCAGTTCCTCTACTGTGAGCTGCTGGACCACAACAGCTTGTGAATTTAGGTTTGATCATTGCACTTTAGATTATTTCCATGTATGTAATCATCTATTTTGGGCCATTGCGGCGCATGGCACTACATGCTGCAACTAAATTCTTTTCTTGATACATCAGTATATTTCTTGGTTTCTCTTTTACCACCAATTACATAATAACTGCAGCATGGGTAGAAAATATAAATAGAAAGCATCTAAACCTGAAGATAGGATGACCGGCGCGTGGTGTTCAAAAAAATCCTTGCTGAGATTAGGGCGCTTTCATGATTTAGAGCTATTATTTTCTATAATATCTCAGCTCAGATGAGCTGTCTGGTGTAAACAGGGGTTTTGTCTTGTCAAGCACTTGTGCAGGCATTAGTTAATGAAATTATTTTCCCAAATATGTGCCTTTTCTACTTCTTTTTTCTGGCAAAAGAAGTGATATTTTTTGCATATGAGATTAGAGGTTTTATTTTTCATTCTCTGTCAAGAACTGTTTATACTTTAAAACAATGTATTTATTGGGGCCCTTGGATTGTTCAAAATGGTATATCTGAATCTTTCAGGCTAGCTAAAACTTTTATATTGGACATGCTTGTTTGGAAATAAGGTATTTCCTTTTCACTGTGAATGAATAATGCACAGTTTTATTCTGATTGTCTACATGTAGGGAATCATATGACATTGTTTTGTTTTTTGTTGAATGGATTTTCTACTTACCTATCCACCAGGAACCAAGTTTTAGGACTTCTCCAAATGTGAGCATTTGTACCGCTTTCACCTCATATAACTATATGTTAGTTGTCGTCACTATACTGAATTCAATTACTTCATTAAGATAAATTTCTTGGCTTTCAAATTTTCTTTTGTTTCAACGACAACCATTTTCTGTAATTTTTTTGTTGCTTCCTCTTGCATATGAAATTGCATTCCTAACAACCAATTGCAATTTTAGTAGCCATTTCTATTTTCTCCATTCTGACAATCACATTGTGGATTCAGTCCTGTACATGCAATGTAAATGTTTCCGATGCAATTTTTTTAAATGCCACAGACCTCTTTTTTTTCTTCCATTCGGTTGCTGGACGGATGCTGGTCCGCCTGGTTTATAGAATGCCTCAAAACCTGAAGAACCTGTTATTTAAGAGCTGATTATGGCAGCATCTTTGTTCCCAACCATTTCATAGCAGTATTGCATCTTGCTTTCCTATGTCTCATCACCAGAATTCCTTTTCTAGTTCTGATTGATGTTGCCATTAAAGTAAGAAATATTAAATGTGGGAAAAACCTTCTGACCTGTTTTGTTTGACCGAAATCTCAGAAGTTCCCATTCTCTCGAAGACATATATCGACTAATGAACTAATTCTGAATATTTTTTTTTTTTCTCTTGCAGAATGCACATGGATGTTTCAGCCTGCTTTCATTTGTGGATGGCGCTTTTTGGAAGAGTTTGCTCATAAGATGGGCAAACCTGGCGTTCTCCGTCAATTAGCAGTCCTAGATGTGATTGTACGATGCAGATGCAACTAGTTGAATTCTGATTTTCCTTTGGGGATCAACCAGTTCATACACCACGGATCAGCTCATACAACTTTTTTATGTTCATATATCTGGATATACAGCATAGACAAGCTATAAGCCCATAGGCTTATTCAAGTATAGAAATCACGCTGAGTTGATTGACCAGCCGATTGCTTATGTAAATGTATAGCTTCACAAGATAATTTTTGAACCCTTCATTTTTGTACTCGACCATTAAGAGTATCTTCATTGAAGGTTTTGTTTTTATTTATTTCTCAGCATTTTCTATTTGCATGGATCATATAGTAATGACGGTGAAAAGATGATTCTTACAATTACGGATGGTCAGATGCCATTCTTTATTTTTATTTTTTTGACAAATAAAAACAAATTCTACGAGATGGTTAAATACCTGTCGTCCATATAAAGGTAAATCTCTATTTGTCAATCACAAAAAATTATATGGTAACTGAACTATGAAATAATAATTGTGAACAAATTAAAAAATCTGTAAACCTTATAACATTATCTTTTGTCAAGTAGTCCTATAAAATTGTCACGGAAAAAGTGCTCTATGGGTCACCTCTGGCAAAAAAATCAGAATCACGTGATTTTTAAAAGAAAAGTCAGCCTCACTATCTGGGCCAGGACCGCGCGAGGTCCGTGTGCTGCTGCTGGCGCGTGCGGAGGGGCGCGGCGCCGGGTGGCGCGGGAACTGATGCGGAGGGACTGGGCTGGCGCGGGGTGCTCGGGGACTGATTAATAATCAGTACCGGGGGGGATTACTAGTGCAGCTATATATATATATATATATATATAGAGGTATGTTATTAGGGGCTTAGGGCTTCCAATACCTACAGGAAAGCCCCAACACAATGTCAGCTAGCTGGTTCCACCAAACCAACCTCCCACCAGGCAGCCATCGGCCAGCTAGCCCAACCCACGGCCCACCTACGCGGCCCAGCAGACCCTTCATTCGCAGGCCACATATAAACTCCACCCAAACCCTAATCCGCATCCGTCAGCCCGGGATTCCCCCACCCTCCCCGGGCGCCACCTGCTCTCCTCTCCCTCCCAGAGATCTTGTACCCACTGCGGGGACGACGGCAGGGACGATAGCCACCTGCGACGGCGCGGCCCCGCCCTTCTCGAAGCATCGGATGCACGGCCTCACCTTCCCCACCGGCCCGTCCACTTCACCGACCCAAGCGGCCACCTCTCCACTGCCGGTGCGCCTGGGTTCGGTGCCCCGTCGATCCCCCGCCGATGATGGTGCTCGGGTTCGCTGGTGGTGGACTAGCATCAAGAGACGGAAGAGAGCCTTTGCGGTAGGCGTGCTGTGGCGCCAGCAGCGGCCTGATCCGCCTCCTCTACTGCCGGTGGCCGATCTGGATGTGTGCGGCCGGCCGTGCTCATGTCCACGCCCTCCCCTTCTGATGGGGACGACGCTGGGCTCCCACGTGCCTGTCCCGGTGGCCCTTCCCCACGGCCCCATCTCGACGGGTGATCCAGGCGCACGCTATCGCAGTAGCTCCCGCCCTGGACGCACCCCTCCCCATCGCGGAGACGACGTGTGCTTCCTAGCTTCCTCAAGATCGGCGCCGTCGGCGTTTGCATGGTGGCCGTCGAGGGAGACCTTCGAGTGCCTGCACAGGGTGCGTGCGCCTCTCTATCTCTACTGCCATTCTTCCTCTTCCTATTTCTTCTTGATTCGTATTTAATCAAGCTGCGTTTCATAACCCAGAACCCCTGTTAGATGAGGAAAAGTTTCCATTTTGCAGAATGCTTGTCGGAGATTGATACTCTGTTGCGCCCAAAATGTTTGGTCATTGCTCTCTACTATATGCATATAAATATATTCTTATTATAAGATTAAGGACAACGGAATGCAGTCTCTCTGCCTCTGCCATATGTTAAATTTTGGCCAAGTCATGTTTGTATGCTCTTCCATTTTAACATATGTTTGAGCACATTTCAATATATTATTTTTTTTCGCTGCAGGTGATGCGGCATCATTGATTGGCTTAATCATTTTCAGTACATAATTTCTATATATTCTTGTTGGCTGCAAAATGACTTGAATGCTGAAAATGAACCCCACTGTTAGTTAATTTTGTTCCGAAAATTTGTTTTTGCATTCCTTTGGTTACTATGCTTGCATAATTATTTTTTTACGTATTTTGGAATGGAGTTTGGAGACCTGATTAGAATAAAAAAAATTGCATGTTTATGCATGAACTTCTGCATAGAAGCTTGTTCGTTATACTGGAGTGAAGCTTGTTCATTTTACTTGAGTGAATTGCTTTGCTCGCTTTCTTTTAAAAAAGAATTGTTTTGAGCTTTCGATTTGTGTGACTGATCTGTCTCTATGTGCTTCAGCTGACCATTGAGAGTCAGCCTGGACGCTTTTGTGCTAGGTGCAGGTTCATTGAGAGTCAGCCTGGGCGCTTGTGCTAGGTTCAGGTTCATGGAGAGATGGAGACTAGGTACAAGCATGGTGACTCTCTGGTCTTGCTGACTGCTGCTTCTCTTGGTCACTCTTGTGGTGACTGCTAATCCTCATTTTGTGTCCTTTTTGTACGCAGGGAGCTGTCGCCTCCAAAGGACAGAAAGCAAAAAGTCTACTGATACAGTAAGTTCTTTATTTTCTCACCTGCTTGGCCATTGGGCTATAAATATAGGAAATTTCATTTGTAGTATTGTTCATATTTGCTAAAATGTTATTTTCTCATATTTAGATGCAAGCTGTTCTTTCTGAATCATCAAGCAAGGCACCATGGACTGCAAGGGCTGGGCCTATGTAAGTTCTTTTATGCGATGTTTTGTCAAACTTATACCATGAAGTATATGGGGTTTACATGCTTTTTGTGTGAAATAATAGTTTTACATGGTTCTTAAGCATCATTTCAATAGTTCCATCAACCAACAGATTTTAATGCATTGGTTTAGCATCCTGTTCTTGTACAATTTGTATGCATGGCTGGCTGTCCCCGCTGTAATTGCTTCATTGCTGTCCTTTTGCGATGTCTAATTTATATGCACGGCTAAACTGTAATTTTCTATGCTTGTAAGAATGGAGGTCTATGCACTTGCTGTAAGTATATATAGTGTTATATGCTTGCAAGAATAGGTTCCTATGCACCTATTGTGGATTCTATGCTTATAAGAATTAAGTTAAACAAGAATGAATTGTGATTTTGAAGAAACATTTTGATTTGATTTTTAGAACACTTCCATATGCATTGTTGTGGTTTTATTGTTGTTGCTGTTGATTCTTGTTGCACGACTAACCATAATTATTCGTCTCTTCTAGGATGCAGACTATTATAACAAGTTAGAAGAGCCGGATCAAGAAAATTATATGCTTGACCACCTTGCATTTGGGATCACACCTTGCATTTTATATGCACGACTAACCTTGCATTTGACCACCTTGCATTTTGAAGAACCATAATTGTATTAATTTTAGTTTCTCGTAAAAATCATATCATCGGCGCATCCCCTCCGTGAGCAGATCTTGTGGTGACGAGCACGCACGCGCCACCGGTTGTTGCCCCCTCGGTAGCGCCGCGCCGCACCTGGAGTTGCCTTCACGCTCAAGGACTGCCACGGCGACACCGACCTGTAGCTCCGCGGGGCGCCGCCCCTGATCTACGTGAGCAACGGCTGTCTGTGCCTTGTCCCCACCTTGGAGCCCAGATCCGGTTCACTCTGGTGTCGGGCGCTCCTGCGGCACCTGTGTGCCTTTGACCCGCAAGCGAACGGGCGACCCTGCAGCACTTGCGACCTCATCCACGGGGCAAGGTGATGCGCTCCCTGTGTCGAACCCTCTCTCCATGTGTGCTCATCTAGGATTTTTTTTTATTGCAAACATATGTTTCTATGCACGGATGTTTGTATGCAAACATATATGTATATATGATATACTAATATATGATCGGGTAGGCCTCAACTAGCTAGCTGTTTTTTTCTTGCAAAATTTGTCCGTATTAATGGTTGAGAGGGCAACACAAATTCAATTAAAATGCTATGATCTTTTCCATATTTTGGTTGTGTGTTCGGCATTAATGCAGCTGAGAATAATTTAACAAATAGCTTTATACGCCTGCTAAAACATGTTTCTATGCTTTTGTTGCTACCGTAAGGTTTCTGTGCCTGCCTAATTCTTCATTGCTGCTGTACTTGGAGCACAGCTCTATGCATTTTAGAACAAATTTATACACATTGTTGAAACATTTCATATATTTGCATCATGGCTGATATCCCTCCATTGTTGCATGCAAGTGTTAATAGCAACCTGTGGTGTTGAAACTTATTTTTGGATGCATAGCAACCGGGGTTATTTTGGATGCTACTGTGGTCATGAAAGCTATGTTTCAATCTTAATTTGGATGCATAGGAATTGAAATTGAAATCTTCATATTTGAATGCATAGAAATTGAAAATGGCCACCAGTGACACTAGTGGTGTAAACTCGAGCAGCCAGGTGTGGACTGAATTAGATAAACTAGACTGGGTTAGTGCCTTGATGCTACTGTAGTAGTGTTAGTAGCAACCTGTGCTTATTATGCGTTGCTATGTGCTATTGAAACTTATTTTTGGACCATAGCAACCTGGGTTATTTTGGATGCTATTGTGATCATGAAAGCTATGTTTCAATCTTAATTTGGATACATAGAAATTGGCACTAAAATGAAATCCTAATCTTTGAAGGCATAGAAAAATCTTTTTTAATGCATTATGGGAGCACATTTATATGCATTATTATCAGAATGCACCTAAAAAACGCAAACACGATTTGTGTGCAGTTAAACAGGGAAGCAGTGGTGGTGTCTGCTCCATCCAGCTCGCGTGGGCGGTCAGCGAAGCTAGGGCCAGCTGTGGTGCCGGTGTCATCGTGAGCAGTGACTGCTTTCTCAATGACATTTGGTATGCTGTCACCCTGTTGTCCTCCCTACAACTTCTGCCTGTCCTCCCTACAACTTCTGCCTGTCCTCCCTACAACTTCTGCCTGTGAGCTGCTGAGATCAAGCAACATGGTTTATGTCTAATTCATATTTTAGTTCAAGTCTCAATTACAGAGGATATGTGGATTTTTTTATGCACGTGAATTATGTGTCTTTGCTGCATAAAAAATATTCATGTTTCAGTGAGAGAACACATCCCGCTTCAGTGAGAGCTCATACACGCTTGGTCTCATGGTTAGAGTTTTTGCTGGGTATATTCATGTTTCTATTGCCTGTCTTGCCATTATATTACAAGGTTTTTTTGCCTGTGTTTAAGCTTGTTTATATGCCTCCCTTGTCGTTATAAGGTTCTTTAGGCGCTGTTTAAAGCATGTTTATATGCCTGCATTGCCGTTGTAAGATTTTTTGCGGCGTGCTAAAATTTTGTTCATGTTGTTCATGCGTTTGATTTTTTATGCTCTTGGCCAAGCAACTTATTAGTGTTGTTTATTTCCTATTAAAATTAGATCATTAGAATGGAGCTATCTATGCTTGAAAAGATAGACTTATAAGCTATGTTCATGTGGTTTTCTATGCAATATTGATGCATCCATTTGGATATTAATTTTTGTTTCTGTGCTTGCATGCAAAAGTTTGTAAGCTTAGAAATTATGATTTGGCAACAGGACTAAATGGGTTCATGCGTTTGATTTTTTTATGCTCTTGGCCAAGCAACTTTATTAGTGTTGTTTCTTTCCTACAAAAATTAGATCATTGGAATGGAGCTATCTATGCTTGAAAAGATAGACTTATACGCTATGTTCGTGGGTTTTCTATGCAATATTGATGCATCCATTTGGATATTAATTTTTGTTTCCGTGCTTGCATGCAAAAGTTTGTAAGCTTAGAAATTATGATTTGGCAACAGGACTAAATCTGAATAAACTCTATAGATTTTCTAGGCTCTAATTTTCTACTACACTAGTCTTAGATATTTCTATGCTTGATGATATTTCTATGAGATTTTTATGCATAGGTTTTTCAATTTTCTAGTATTTGCAGCGATGTGTGTTTTTTTCTAGCATTAGTTGGGAAATGTAGAGTTTCAAAATTACCTGTTATTTTTAAATGGTGCCACTGTAATAGTGCCACTGTAATGTAATGTTTCTGTGGATGTTATTTCATATTTACCTATTGTTCTAATAAATACTAGCCTCACTGATATGGGTCAAGCTATCATTTGTTTGTGCTATTTCATACTTAACATGGACACTTGGAACTGAATGAATGGTGATTTCAACATGCACGCTGTGTTTTTGTTCTGCAGATAACTACTACATGGATGGCGATTGCGTCGCGTTGCCTCTCTAGGTGGCCTGGGTGGGTTGAGCGACCTGGATTCATCTAGGATTTTATTTTCTTTTTTCTTTTAGCAAGCAAGCATAGTGGTCTATGCATGTTGAAATTGTGTTTTGAGACCTGACAAAATCTTGTATGTGTGTTTCTATGCATTATTTTTTTTTTTTTTGAAATATGTAAGGTTGGTGATACTTTTAGAACACTTTGGTGTACATTGTTGAAAATTTGTAAGCTTGTAAACAATTTATACATGTTGCATACACAATTCTGTACATTATGACCTGAGTAGTTTTCTAAGCGATTTTTTGTGTGGTATCAAAATGTTGAAACGTATCTTGACCATAGTGTCGAAGTATTATATGCTTGAAATGCTTGTATTGAGTTACGCACAGAGACTGATTAGCGGGTCAAAGTGTTATATGCCAAGGAAGTAAGTTGCTATGCGATAGTGTCGAAGTATTATATGCATTGATTTCGCGTCAACACTCTTCTATGCAGTCATCCAAAGAGTGTTATGTACCATAAAGCACCCTGATGAAGGTGGGGTCCAACTAGAACTGGAAAAGTGGAATTGGAGGAGGTAGCACCCGCAAGGTGGGTCTCTGACGTCAATGCTGGAACCCAGCAGTCCACCACTGGCCATGACACATCGCGGGCAGCCACATACGCCCACGCGCGCGACGACCTGGTTGGGTTCCACCATTTGGGTGGGTGCTGGCTAGGGCTCCCCAACTCTTATTAGCAGCCCGGGGCTCCCAATAGTGCAGCCCTATATATATATATAGAGGCTGCTTACTTTGCATTGAGTTTGGTCAATCTTTGTCGATCCTTAGAAACTTGTCATGTTGATCATGTACATTCCACCTCATTTCATTCCTCTCCACTCTATTCCACTTACATTTATGCTACTTCTGAAGGAATATGGGATCGCTACGCTAGCTAGAAAACAAAACTTTTCTATCCATAAACCAGGAACTACTTTGCTAGTTATAGATCACGCGAGATTACCACTAGACGCCAGGTGCAGTGACGATGTGTCGACCCTCGATGTAGATGTGCGTCGCAGCGAGTGCCGTCGCGATTGCTCATGTCCCATCCCTCCACGTCGCGGTTCATCCTTGTGCTCGGATCAAAGCACCTCCCTGTATCCCACACGTATAGGGAGGAAGCAATGCGCCTCCGGTTGCTAGGTCCACGAGGAGCAAGAGGCGAGGGTGAGGGCGGCAGCGGTTGCTAAAGTGGCGTGGCTTACCCTAGCCCCACGCCCACCTCTCATATTTATAGGCGTCCCTAATAGGCTCCCGAGCTGGAAGCCCATTAGTAACCCTAAGCCTCGTCTAATTGGATGAGAACCGAATTAGGCTTCCTTCCCTTTAAGCGTGCGACCCTATGGGCTCACGCACACATAGACATGGCCTGAGTACTCCTACTCGACCAATAGTTGATAGCAGCCTCTAGCAAGACGTGTCAACTCCCATGTGTACGCAATGATCATATCAGACGAACCACCACAAACTCACATACATGTTATTCCCTTGCCACACGATATTTGGTCCACCTCGTGAGTTAACACTTAACCCAAGCACGACCATACATTTCTTGATCCAATCATTCGAGTGGTCCAATGATATCTCTCTCTCATGGAGAGGGGCAATTCCATCATGATTGACTATGCCTCATAGCATGCTTCCTGACAAACCCGAAGACCACCTTTATAACTACCCAATTACAGAGTAACGTTTGATAGTCCCTAAGTAGGTCGTTTCACATCTTGAGTACATACGACAATCTCCAGTCTAAGGACATAACGCACATGATGTGTAAAGAGATAATAATAATAACATCTCATGTCGGGTCAATCCAAATTCCATGTCATACATGTGCCCACAATATTAGTTTGACATCTCCATGTCTATGACTTGTGAAACATAGTCATCAACCAATATGTGTGCTGATCTAATATTCATGTGTGTCCTCACATGAACTCCGACCAGGGACAATTATAGAATAACCATACAAGTAAAGAGTCTCATAAACAATTCACATAATTGCCAATCGATACAAGTTGCCTTTAATGAATATTCATGAACACATAATATATCATGGATACAAGGCGATACAATCATCTCTATGATTATCTCTGGGGCATATTCCCAACAACTTCTACTCTGGAAGTATGCATCCACCATAATTTTCACCATAGATCCACCAAAAATGTTCTACTCCTACCCTGGAAGTGAGCAACCAAAAATATTCCTTACACCATCCATCTAGTGAAACATCTCATAAATCTCCCATGTTCATGTTATTATCTCTCCAAATTATTGCAGAAGAGGCTTGGGTTGTATTTAAAAAAGAGAAGAAGAAAACAGAGAGAGAGAGAATAAAAGGAGAGTTAAAAAAATGGATAAGTGTCTGCTATGAAAACAATGGGTACTTAGATGTCCACCTCTCCATGAAAAAAAAGAGAGAAGGAAAGAAAAAGAAAGAGTATACAACCTAGGTTCTCCCGAAGATTTTCAAGTCCCAAAAATAGAGATATATTTCCTCAAAGAGCAAAGTAGAATTAGGCTTTCACCTCATTCACCATACACCTTCCACTATATTTATTCCACTACACCATACACATGCACATGCAGTATGACTCGTGACTTTGGATCCATTGCTTGACTTTACAATATATGCTTAGTAAGTAGATTTAGTTTTCTCCCACATATGAGATCCACATATAAGCCTAATTAGATATAGGGTGAGAGAGAGAAGGCATAGTGTCCTATTGCCTTATTCAAAAAAAAAAAAATACCACATATTATGAGAGGAAGGCAACACAACATTATTGCCAGTGAGGATCCACAAATACCACAAATAAGAGACTTGAGAGAGTCATACAAAACTCTGGAATGAAGGTCGATCGAAGAGTTTGAGACATGGTGTTTGACTTGATTGTTCTATCTTTCAATTACCCAAGATCCTAAGAAAAGGCTATAAGCTCCATGGTGAAAGGTAATATGGGTGAGTTGAAGGTTGGAAAAGTTTATTCTAATCTAGAGGAGAAATTTTGTTTGAAAGCATGTGTACTTTTGAGGCGTAAAGGCATTGTAACAACTCCTGATCCAGCTCTAAATATAAGTTAATTTTGCTAAGGGACTAGCAAAAAAGTAAGCTTGGGGGGATCTTGTTGACACATGTTATTGCATATATTTAATAGTCAACTAAACATAAAATAAGGACATAAAAAGAATAACAACATAGACTAGGGGCTTTACTAACAAAATTTCACAAGTTTTGGTGATTTATATATTTTTAGGGATTCAAGAAAGCCTAGAGTTTGCAACACATACGATGCAAAGACTTGCCCGAAGTAATTCAACTTGGCTCCTACGTAAGAAGACTCTAGAAGACCCCTGAAGACGTGCCCTTGAAGGAGGGACCCACCGGCATAGGGCTAGGGGTGGCCACACTAGGTCCCACCTATCAGCCTCCAAACTTATTAGGTTGGTTCACAACCACCATTGAGGAGAGATCTAAGCCATTGATCAAGGTCGGTTTGATCTAAGGGCTACGCATCATCCTCCGGCTATATAACATGACCCCCCCTCGCCCCCGGTGAAACTTGAATTCATTCCATTCATTATCTCTTAGATCTCGTTGATCATCAAGGTGTCCCAATGTGAGGACAACCTCTCTACTAGCTTAATTAGGGCTAGACTCTCTAATGTAGTAGATTAGCAACTAGAGAGTTAGGGAGAGCGGAGTTGCGCCTCGTTACGGAGGAATCTTCGTGAGTTTGGTATGTCTTGTATCCTTTCTTTATAAGACATGATATATATATATATATATATATATATATATATATATATATATATATATATATATATATATATATATATATATATATATATATATATATATATATATATAGGACTCGCTATTTGGTACCTATAGGCACTAAATATAATTTAGAGCGGAAGCATAGCTCCCGTGAACCTCCCTAACCGTAAGTGCTACTACCATCCAGGGGAGTAAGTATTACTACCGTTAAAGGCATTTTTCAATTTCCTTAATAAATGTTCCGTCGGGCGCTGCATGCATGAGCCTTCCCATGAGAGTATAAGTCTTCATCCCGCAACCGTAAGTGTTACTACACGGCTCCTGCAACCGTAAGTGTTACTTGCCATCTTTATGTGTGATGGGCGACATCTCCACTAAGTGATCCATCCACAGGAGTAAGTATTACTACCCCTAAAAAGACATTTTTTCAATTTCCATAATAAATGTTGCCGTCGAGCATGCATAGATATCTGCATTACCCGTTGGCTTTTTGGCTTTGGTAGTAACAACTATGGTAAAGTAGTAATTGTTTCTTTGTTGTAAATTTTCAAGTAGTAAATTAATTTACTAATTTAATATTTTTATACAAAACGATATGGCAAAGTTCAGTTTCTCGACAGTAGTAATTATTACTTCCTGGCGGCCGTTAGCACAAGCAGTAGTAGTATTGTTTGACAGTAGTAACTATTACTTCCTGCATCCTATAGTAACAATTACTTCCTGCAAACAATAATCAGTGACTACAAACAATGGTAGTATTTTTACGTTCTTCTTTTTTTTGGTTGTATTTTCAATCGCATCAGTATTTAGCCTCAACTAACAGTAAATGATGACACCTTTTTCAAAACATAAATGCTATCTTTTTTTTTTCACGGTGAGGGAATTGGTAGTAAATGGCAAGGATAAAGTAGTACATATTCGTGGCGCGGCTGTCTTGTCAGTAAATATTGTTGAATTTGCTTTGTCAACCTTAGAAAGTAGAAGCTAGCTAATGATTCATTGGCGCATAATCCGGCATGACTGAAGCGGAAAAGCATTTATGGAAGGTATTGAATCGTTTCTTTCCCAAAACTTTGAAATCAGATCATAATTTAAGATTTTTTGTCAAGTAATTATTTACCAAACAGGCGTGGTTCCTAAACCTACGTGGTCTGTCCCCATTCATAACCGTGTAAATGCATGCCTGCGATCAAGGAAGCTGATTTGCCTCCTTGTTTTCTTTCTAGTGGCATTCTCGTCTTAGTAGTAAGATTCTTCTCTCTCTTGGTATGGTATATTACTACTTGGTTTAGGTCTGTAAGCGTAAATACATGCATGAATCTAATGTTCCTGAAAGTACTGCTTGCTATATTTGCTGAAAGTATTTTCAATTGCATCAGTAATATGTGTTACTACTAATCATGACATCTACTGCGTGACATTCTCAACTGTTTTTTGTTCTCGTAGGCGATGCATTTCAAGAAGCAAAACCGTAAAAAGACAGATACGTCGGTAGTACAGCTTGATTTGGAGTAGTTTTTTTTTTTTTGGGTGGGGGGGGTGTGTGGGCAGTAATTTGCTGCTTTGCGGAAGTAATCAGCGAGACAAACAAAAATGAGAAAACAAATATTTTCTCCTTTCATCATTACACGTGAACTTTTGTGCCAAAATTAATCAAATTGTTTCCTGACAAAAAGCATGGATCAACCAGTGCCAGCCTTCTTGACCACCAAACCACTTAAGAAACGGAGAATGAAGAACAGAAAAGCTAAAGAAGTGGCCGCGCACTCGATCGGCAAGACTGAAGTCACCATCATGCACCACGGAAGGCCAGATCTGCTAGGGGAAGGGGCCTACCGCCACCGTCAGTTTGGAGGGGCGCACGCCTCCACGACAACTCACATCGCGCAGACGACCACCATGGGGATTAGGGGCGCCACATGGAAAATCTGATACCCGGCCATCTATGTCATCGGTAGCGTCCATGGAAAGGGTGGACGCGCTGGCTTCTGCAGTGACCACAACAGGGCGAGAGGCTGCCGCCGTCCTCTGCCGGCAACGGATATGAAGTGTTAGGAAACAAATCTGAAGAGATCAATATTGAAGAAAATCTGACGGGATTAAAAATCAAGATGCAGCTCACAAAGTGTAGGAAATCTCACCATAGGAAGGAAAGGGCCATCCGCACCCGAGGATAGCCACACACAGGCTAACCGGGGTGTGTGCCGGAGATGACGAGAAAAGGCAGGGAGCAGCGATTCGCCTCCAGTACTAGCGCGGTGAACCAGGGCTGCCGCCGGTCGCGTCAATGAGCAGTGCAGCGCCCTCCGGTCGCGTCATGGTTGTCAGGGCCGCTGCCGGTCGCTGTGGGGGCGACTCCCACCGTCGGGGAGAAGACGCTGCCGCTGCCGGGCGCGTCGCTGGTGATGGAACGGCGCGGTGGCAGCCGCCGCCGCCGTGGGTGAAGAGCGCGCCGCGGGTGCGAGGAACTAGCCGCGGCCATCGTAGATATTTTTGACGGGAGAGAGAAAACGGAATAGAAAGAGAGAATAAAGGATCGTGTCATCATATATTTATATACACAAGTGGCGATTGATGAGTAGTAAATATTACGGTTATCATAGCCACTATTTTATGTTTGCGGGCAATTAGTACTGTCGTGGCCTGAGAATTACGGTTAGCATGGTTCGGGAAACAAAAACGTGCTCGCCGGACCCGGGCGGCGCGCCACCGTAGCTTTAAACATTATTTAGAGCACGTATCCCAAATAGTAGAATAGAATCCATTCTACACCCACCGAGCCAGCCAGCCAACCAGGTGACTAGACCCAACCAGAGGACGCGCGATCCAGACCACGTGCATCGTGCCCCGCGCGCTTCCCTACAACCAGTCCGCACTCCGCAGACCACGTCCTGACGTGGCCCACCCAGACCAGGCACCCCGCGCGACATGCCAAAAAATCCCGTGAGAGGATCCTGCTAGATGACGTCGTTCCAGTGTAGGCGTTATTTTTTTATGATGCAATACTGAGCACATACTGTAGCCAAAAGTATCAACTCCTATCCACTCACGTGAAGGCATTTTAATTACTGAGCGGTGGATTACTAAAATAAAGACTAATTACTAAACACAATGGATTGACTATTGAAAATCAAATTTGATAGATTACTAAATTATTGAGATGCATTACTGAACTTGATCAACTACTGAAAACTGTTGATTACTGAGAATGTATTATGTATTATTGAACATGTGTTACTGAACATGTACATATACTTACTGACATCACTATGTAAAAAAAGACCTCTACAGTCGCTGCGTTGAGGGCTTCTGATAGCCGCTACGCTGCGTCGCCCCCATTAGGGTCTCTAAATGTCGACTTTTACTGGACTGTCTCAGAAGCGGCCTCGCAAATAAAGCTTTTAATACGTGGCGGGATTTCGCGGCGTCTCAAACTTCCCGCCCCCCAGTGAGCCCCTTTGTTACACACGCGCGTGGAACGCTCTGCGTGTCCTAGGGTTTTTGCTCGACCGTGGTCTACGGTATCTACGCATATTATTGTCTAAGATGCGATCGTATTCTCGGAAACGCCACGCGACTCAGCGGCATCGATGAATCGACGTATCGCATCCAAAAAGTAGTGACTTGCCCGGTAGCGAGCATATATGCATCAGAAGCTTCGACCTGCACGCACCCATTTTACAAAAATCGCTGCTCGTGAATAATGACGCGCATGTCGTGAGCGCTGCGCGCATACCACGCTGCCTTATGGCTGTGTGTGGCTTTCGGTATGCGGCCGATTGGCCGTCTGTCAAAAGCATTAGTAATATCTGGACCCGTGCGGGGACGATGGCGGCGTAATGCGGGCGGATTCTGGAACATCGCCAAACCCATATGCGTGGTTTTACGCTTCATTCTGACAGCGTCGTGGATTGCACATGCAGTAGTTCCTTAACCCTTTCTCTGACGTTCATTTTGTCCGCCGATCTGTAGGTTTCGCTTAATTCTGGACATGGTTTTTTTCGATGGCGCCTTCCGCATTTTCAGGCGGCTTGTAGCGGATCTTTCGGCCGTAGCTACGGGAAATTACGGATCGTGTCCCTTTCGCGTGTTACTGCGTCGAGGTTTCTATTTAGGGCAGCGTTTACGATTGCTTTCGGCAATCGACGGCCTTGCGAGACTACGAGCGGTGGTTCCGCAGACGACGAAAACACCTTCAGCCGTTAATAATTTAGATATTACGCACGCGGATTCGCCGCGGCCGACTATTCAAAACCCACGGACACTGTTAGCAGCGATGGTAATTACTTATTCGCCATTACGCGGGTTAAGATGGAGTGCATGCATCGCGTCGGTGACTAGAGGCATACAGGTCCGATCACAAACAAATGGCGGGCGCCACGCAACATGGAAAATTCATGTGTATTTCTTAAAATTCATGTGTATATCAAAATTCATGTGTATCTCGGAGAATGTTCTTCACACGCATATACCGGTTGTTCGGGGCACGCCACCGCAGTTGTTCACAACACAAATAACACAGTTCAAATGCATGTATCCACCGATGCGTCATGCGGCAAAAGGGAAAATGAAGGAACTCACGGTTCCGCGAAACGAATACTAAGCTTCGTGGTGATGATCTCTTCCATAACAAACTTGGCGATCTCCTCTCTAATATCCTCCAAATTAATTGAATTTCCGACAAAATTGAAATCCTAATACAAAGAAAAGGTAGGCATAAGTGTTCGTTGTACACATGGTCTTTATTGCCAAACAAAGGTAGGCACATGATGGAGCTGCACTTCGAAGTTACCTCGCGGACGTCCGTATGAACTTGTTTCATCGCGGCCCGAGGAAGTGGTGGGCGTGTAGAACCCACATGTCTTTTCATCGCTTTTGCATCGGGTAATCGCAAAACATATGAAACACGCTGGTTATTCATTCGAATGGAAACACGTGCGGTGCGTAACTCCCAAGAAGCACTACTTCTTGCATATTCTTGTTTGGACCTCCATGCTTCTTGCCTAAAACATGCTTGTTTGGACCTTGCCGCCCTATTTGTTGAGCCACCGCTTCGATTCTCGTAAAATGCACTCACGAGAGGCACTCGACATTCTTGTCATGCGAGCCACTCCCGCATTCTCGGCCGCAGCTGCGAGGCACTCGGGTCATCCTTGCCTTGCGAAGCCGCTTTCCACATCGTTAGCCGATGCACTCGCAAGGCACTCGGCGTCCATTTGGCATCGAAAGTGAGTCGCCAAGATTCCCCATCCATTGCGGCGCGAGAGGGACTCGATCATTGCCGCCATTCCCATTTAAGCTGCGTGTCATACGGTCCTTTAGATTGACTTTCATTGAGGCGGCACGTAAGTAGGCAATGGGAGGTTTTGGGATGGTAAAAGAAGAGAGCTTTAGGAATGCTACAAAGTAAGGCGGGCTCGCTCCAATGGATCATCTTTTTACACATAGCCTCGCCTAAGAGTTTTAATCTCGCTTTTGGGGATCTAGTAGTGTAGCCTCAAAACCGAGTTTCATGATCAATAAAAACAATAGAATGTCCTTCCAAAGTATTGGTTGACCTTTAAGATGTAGTTGATTGGGTATACCATTCCCCTTGCTACCTCAACCGATAACCTCGAAGTCTTCACCGCAAGGGTACATGGTGCCGACGCGGGAAAGTATCTCAACCTGCAAAGATCCGCCGACCGGCTTCGCGACGCAATTGCTTCTTCACACCACCTACACGGCTAGGGGGTGTTGGCGTGCAAAGGAACCATGTCCTCCTCGATTCCAACGCCGCCACCTTAGCCGTGAGCTCATCTAGTTGAGGTCCAAACTCTTCTCTATATGCTTGACGCCAACGCACTGAGACTTCCTCTTTTCGTACATGTCGGCGCAAGCCGCCAAAACTTCCAACCAGTCATACTAGACATACCACGCGACACGCCTACGCCTCGCTGCCAGGGTGCCCGGGACCTCTGTGAGCATATCTCTTTCCCTTACACCGGTGCCCTCTCGAAGAAGCACGGGCGGTCTTCTCTAAAACCTTCTCGGATAAAGACCGAGACTCTTCACGACCAAACAATTGCGGCCTTATTACACCGACACGGCCCGTGATTTTGCACCGCCGCAAAAAATGCCGCGCGGTTCACTTTGGAAAATTCATGCCAAGGATTCTTGATGCTATTGTGGGTAAGTAAGTGTCCTCCTTCTCCCACACTTCGAACTTTGCCTCATAACCTCCCTGTACCCGTGGCGGTGGTCATGCTTGTTCTTCTCCCTAAGCCGCTTGTATCTCTCACTTGTTGCCGTGCCTCTTTGCTGCTCTTCGCTTCAAATGAAAACGCCCAATCGCCCTTGGTGATGTATGGGTGCTTCACCGTGGCATCCAACCCCTTCATGACGTAATTCCGCACTAGATCGCTTTTGAAGGTCCTAAAACTTTTGCCCTCTTGACCGCCACAACTTCATATATGCTATGCGCCTTAAGTTTCCTACAAACTCCAATGAATTCCGGACACGCTTCTCAAATAACAATTCCTTTGTTGCAAAATAAGGAAAGGAAGAGATCGAATATGTGAGCAAGGGGACCTTTTGTCTAGCAATCGCACCCGTAAGTCTCTTCATTCTTAGCATGGCCACCTTCTCGGTGGGAAACCCGTTAAACTTGAGCGCCGTGACAACTATCTTGCCTTCCTCGCCACCTTGTGTGTGTCCCGACCCTCCGGCCGCGACCGGAAAGCCGATGGCTGCCCCTCTCCGCAAAAAAATCCCGAACGCCCCCTATGGTACCATCATCTCTCTCTTGCCCCTCAGGTACCATCATCTATCTCTTGCTCGTCTCTTCATATGTAGCTCTCCGACCATCCTCTAGAGAATAAGTTGTTTCGTTGCGGATGATGTTGTAAATGTGCCAAAGGACACCTACATCAAAATGCGATTTAGGTTACACAGAGAAGTCAACAGCTAGCACTAAGCAAAAAAGCTAACAATAAGTAGGGTTTGTATATCACATAGCTGCAACTTACCATTTTCGAAGCGTCGTCAACGGCCGACACACGACAAAAGCTTCACCTGGCGGTTCTAGGGCGAGGAAAAGGTGCGATCATTGTTCTATCTTGAGCACGTATATTCATCTCTATAAATAAAATAAGCGGCCGGTAGTTGCGGTTTCCTATGACAAAACCACCAATGATAACAACATTATAGTAACACTCGAAAGTGTCAAGTTTAGTATCTACAACCGAAAATATCCATGTGAGGATAAAATTATACGATTTAATTACGTAATAGGCTTTCTTATGAGGACTAAACAAACCAATCGAGGCGAGAACAAATAAAATGTCGAAAAAACTGGAAAGGAAGCCAGAAAATGTGTTGGTTGTAATATGAATGAGACCATCCAACACCTTTTCCTAGATTGTCCGTATTCAAAAACGGTATGGAGGATCATCTTTTTATGCTCTTGGCCTAAACCAGCCTAGATCTATATAAGCCATATGTTTGGTACATGGCTTACTAATCGTAATAAAAGGTTTAGAAACTTGATTTGGGTTGGCGCCACAGCCTATATCTTTGGGCCATTTGGGCATTTGTCGAAACGATATTATCTTTAACAAAATGAAAGTTTTCTCGTTTGTCGAAGGTTATTTTCGATGAGCCTATTGGTTGCGTGTATTGAGCCCGAGCTTGCATCGTGATGAAACGGGACAAGAACACACTCTCGCTAATTAGCGTAAAACTAAAAGTGATTACTTTGGAGTTTCCCTATAGAGGGTGGAAGCACATTTATCATTTGCTTTAGTTCTCTTTATCCTGCTTTTTAGAGACTTGTTTTGCTTTTTAGTTCTCTTTTATCCGTTTTAGAGACAAGATAGTAGTAGTACTTCGTGAGCGGTTAGTGTTCTCAAGCTTGTGTATTCATCTATGAAGAAAAAATAAGCAATAAAAATAAATAAAGATAACCACGGTGCCTCCGGATAGCTTGGGGAGGACCCCCACGTGTATCATTGCATTGCATATTTAATTCCATCAAATTTTATTTTATTTTAGCATGTTTAAATTCCAAAGAATATTGCATTGAAAAAAAAACTAAAACTAAAACTAAAAAAAAAAAATCCAAAAATAGAATAAGTAGCTCTTCTTTGTGCCTTAAATGCTTATATTTATGAGCTATAAAAAATGTTTAGTCTTAGTCCCTTGTTGAAATGATGAATAGTTGCTCGTCTTTTATGCTTTGCCCGTTGCCTAGTTTATAATTCGAAGTTCTCTAAAGTTTGGGTTTAGTGGCTAATTCTAAAACTCATCCCTGAAAAAAAAAAACCCCATGTGGGTTTGCATATGCTCTATCTAGTCTAAGTTGTTGCCAAATATGATATGGTACAAATGGATTTGCTATGACTTCGTCCCAAAAGAGAAACTTGACATCCTGAAACTATGCTTTAAAAAGAGAAATGTTTTTGGGCTATGCTAAAAAAAAAAAATGAGATGAAAAATGGACAAGTGTCCGAGGGCGAGTAGAGCCCACATCTCTAAAAAAAAAAAAAAAAGAAAAAAAAAGAAAAGAGAGGAAATAAAAGACAAAAGTCTAGGGCGAAAGAGCCCACCTCTCCAATATATATATATATATATATATATATATATATATATAAAAAATATAGCAATAAAGCCCATGCTTTCTCAAAAAAAAAAAATAAATATTATCTAAATAAAATCCCGAATAAAAAGTTGATCAAAAGGATGAATGATAAGCACCTCTCATTTATAACCGTTCTATCCGGTAAACGCCCAAGGCTTTGAGAAAAGCCGAAAACCCCGCCACGATGAAAGGTAATAAAGGGTGGGAAAAAGATGTGCCATTTTATTCAAACTCTAGTAGAAAATCTTATTATAACCCCGGCACTTGTAAAACGTAATCGGCATAGTAGCAACTCCCGATCAACAACCAAGTACTTATCTCTTTTGCTCGAGGACGCCGCAAAGGGTAAGCTTAGGGGAGTTTGTTGACGGTAACCAACGACATATTTTTCCCTACAACTTACTACCATAAAGGAGTAAAATTAAACCTTTTTATACTCATATACATTTATCACTAATAAATTCCACTTATAGTGTCTTGTATTTTATTTTGCAGATTTATAATAAAAAGCAAGTGGAAAATCGACCAAAAGTACGCCTTCCGGAAAGCGCATTATTGCAAAATCCAAGCCCAAGAGCAAATCGACCCAAAACATCAAATGCGGGCGAGCAAAGCCCTCGCCCACAACTTCGAGGGCAAAAGATCGACACCCCACCGAGACCGGGCCGGGCCGAGCCCCGGGGGTGCGCTACAAGCACCACCTGTGCGGCGCAAGCACCCCCGAGGCGGTTTCGCCCGACCTCGGGGGGGCGGTTTTGTGCACCTTCCAAAACGGGGTTTCCGCCCTTTAGTTGGTCGGTTTATGCGCATACAAGGAAGGTTTACCAGGTCGGTTTTTGGTGTAAATTAGCACTTAGGCCCCTCCTCCAAGTGTATAAGTAGGCCCCCTCTCTCTCCCTCTCTCAACACACACCACTTGGAGTCCAAAGAAACCAGCAATCTCTCTCTCTCTCTACCACCTCTACCTCTCTCTCTTCTTCTACTTCTTCTTTCTTCTTCTTCTTTCTTCTTCTTCTTTCTTCTTTATTCTTTCTTAGTTAACACTTGGAGTAGAAGAGCTACAAGGAGGGCTTGTCTCCTAGAAGAAAGTGCTTTGGTAATACATCTACTCTATGGAGCATTCTTCTATTTACAAGTCTTATATCTATGTTCTTGGCCTAACTTATGAACTAGAGTATAGTTTTGTTCATGTTCTTGTGTTGGTATATGAACTAGCATATAGTTTACATATCATAATCTTGACATGTTCATCACATTTCTTCATCGATCATCATATGCCTAACTTGATTAGAGGTGGGATATCGGTTCGTTGTTCCTTCGGGTTTGCTCTTGTTCTAGTCCGTCCATTCGAAAGTGGGGATCCTAGGGGACAAGAGTAGTGCTCTAATATGCGGGCATGGTGCTCGGGTATTCACGACACCGCGGATATGAGGGCATGCCACGGTTGAGGGGGTAGGCGGCTTGGTCGTGACAAGCCTTGACCGTCCCCTTGAAATCCCCCACGTTCGTATGTTACGTAGGAGTTCGTAAATGCTTCCTATCGGGCCGTATGGTATCCGAGGGAGTCTCCCCGCTATCCTAGACCTAACCATGATTAAATCAGGTTTTGCATATGATCCTAACTATTCATTTGTATGGCCATGACTAGATACATTAGAACTACTCCATTAGGTTATTCATTTATTCTTTATCTATTTTCTTTATCCTTTTTATTTGGTGGATTCTTAAGTGTGTGTCACACTATCCATGAACCGTTATTGCTTACCCCTGTTATGAACATTGTGGTCTAAGCAAACACATGTTCCTCTATTCGGATGCCATGCTAATTTATTAATCACATGCCTTCCTTTGGGAAAATATAAATAACGATACCCCGAATACTTCGGGTGAAATGCTACAATGATAGATCCGTGCGCTTGCGGATGAATATCTAAGATGGCAAAGATCTATCCCGGCTGATGTTCCATTTCGGATCACCGGCATGGTGGTTTACTTGGGAATGTCGGCGGCGCATTTCTCGACGCTCTTATTGGGGATGGGTTTTTATACTGTTTCCTTTGATTGCGTTAAGAAATGCCAACAATACATAGCTAAATGGATGTACCAAAAAGTCAAAGCGACTTACAAACCGAAATGGAAGAAGTAGTTCGAGGAATAGATGAATATAAACAAACCGTAGTTTAGCAACAGTTCATTTAGTAGGAAATTTTTGTAAGACAAGATAGTAGTAGTACTCGGCGTAGCGGTCGGTGTTCTTGAGCTTGTGTATTCATCTATGAAGAAAATAAGCGGCGAAATTATCGCCTTTCCTCACTAGGAAAAAATGGAAAGGAAGCTAGAAATGTGTTGGTTGTAATATGAATGAGACCATCCAACACATTTTCCTAGATTGTCCGTATTCAAAAACGGTATGGAGGATCATCTTTTATGCTCTTGGCCTAAACCAAATAGATCTACATAAGCCATGTGACAGAGCCGACCAATTTATAAGAAATCAAGTATAATTCGAATTACCAAGCAATCGCGATCTACACTTGAGTCCATATAAACCCGGTATTCGAAAATCTCGAGTGATTTCAAACTCATCAACAATACAACCAAGATCGTTGAGCTCGGTAGTCCCAATCTGCGGTATCTCAAACCAAATTCAATATATATTAATCGAGTGTGATGTACACATTTATTTCAAAACAATTGATGTCTTGGAATCAATAGCTTTCGGAAGCAAAATAGTTGTACAACGGAAATAAAATAAGATAGTGCCAACTTGATGTCACCCCCTGTAATAGCAAGAGGCAGGGGAAATATGGAGGCCGCCATGCCCTAGGCATTATTCTTCAACCACAACACATCACAATTGGATCAACTCATGCAAGACGGAGTCACACACAAAGGGGGGGAATTAACCCGTGAGTACTCAATTGTACTCCATAAGACTTACTCGTCTTAAAACCGGAAAATAAGGAAAAGACTCTAAGGAGTATGCTTGGCTTTATCTGGGGCTGGCTGACTCACATTTATTTTCAGAAAATAAGGTTGATTAGTTCGCCTACACATACTATTCAGGTTCTTCCAAGTTAAAAAGTTGTTATTATATACATAACCATAAGTCCCTGTATAGTCAAGATTAAAACATATGCTCAACAATATATAAATAACACATAAGTAACTTGATCAACATTTTAACATCGCGGCATGAATAAGATTAACCATTATTGTGATATTAGGACTACATGCGGCCGCGGAGACAGACGGGTTCTCACCGTCCCGGAGAGAGATGGCGATTCGAATCGATTGCAAACCAAATTTGGCGAATACCTGTCATACACTAGGACTACTTTGCAAGGGGCGGTCCTAATCACTTCCAAGATGTTAGGGGACGTAAAGTCTCCGGACTGTCGACAACCCCTCCTCTTGAGCCACCAAGTGAGCGGCAACGAACGTGATCTAGCCCTCGTGCGCATCTTCTTGTGCCCATTAACCTCACCAACCACACCTAGGAGGGACGTTAAGCATACACGGTACCGCCCCTAACCTTCCCACAAGCTTCGTGGCTCACGACCGGCGGAGCCTACTATATGAACAGTAACGTTCAACTTCCGGCCGAAGCTTTTCGACAAAGAGATTAGTCCTTAATCGATCGGATGGAAGACCACAATACCCATCCAATCTAAACATGTTTTATTAACCGGTTCTCGGCGACTTGTTAATCACCAACGTGATTATCCCAACAACAATCCTCACCAAAGGACCGAAAATCACCGCTCTCTGCAAACATGATAACGAGCATTTATTTAACCTAGACTCCTAAATAGGATAGGACAACTTCAGATATCGTGCAACAACAATGGTTTCACTTTCGTATCCTACACTTAATGCAACATTCAAAAAGGACTCAACAAGTTAATTAAGAGAAAGCATAGGTAAGTTCAAGCATGCACCGGGGCTTGCCTTGAGAAAAGTAGCGGGGAAGAAGTTAGAGTCTTACGGAAGCCGGAGTCACGGTCCTCCTTCTCTGTGGGGGTCTTTTAGCCGCACTCCGAGATGATGAAGGTTGACCTCCTGCTCCTTGATCTCCTCCCGAACTAACTCCTCCGATCTCGAGATGATGCATGCATATGCAAGACGGTTAATATCAATGCACGTAAAACATGCTTGTATATAAATAAAATGGAATGATGGATGAATGCGTTATGATGAATGATACTAATAAGTGCATATCTCTTACGTAAACACACAATTATATCTACATAAGAAACCCTAGTAATCTACATTAAGCAAACACCTAATTCACTACACACCTTGAAAATAGCAGCTAGACATCTTTGTTTACTAAAATAGTCACCACGAGGGGAGTTCTATAACTCCAAATCAGCAAACAAATACTCGTTGGAAAGCTAACGAAATTATCTACAAAACATTCCGTATCACCCCGACCAAATTCGACATTAACAAACCTCGAAAATAGCAAATACAGAGGCTTTGTTTTCAACCTACGGGCAACATGCAGCACCTATAACCTACAAAACGGCTTATGCAAACTTCACCACACACCTGACCAGCTAGCAAAACAAGTTATAATCTACCAAATAGACCTACTTGACCAAGCTAAAAAGATAAACTAAAGCACATAAAATGACATGCCCTAAATATCCACTACATAAAGCACACTTAAAACTATAAAAGCTAGAATTAAACTAGTTTTATAAAAACATGATACCAAAGAACCTAACCACACTAACAGGTCCTTATTATCATAAGAACAAACAATATATCACCCAAACATTAGCACCATGCTAAATACATGCATTTTGCAAGCATTTTCCATGCGGCATAAATATGATAAATATGAAACCACCTTAGAAAATTCTACAAAAATTACAGTAGCATCATACTGGTCTAACATGCCTACCATAAAAATTTCATAACAAGATAATGCATAATCTGTCCTACACAAAAATGGCAAGATAGCATAAAAAAAGGGGCATGAAAATACTTTGTACTATGAAATATATGAAACTGCCTAACCATGAACATGAACAGCTACATAACGGTCTGAAATGCATGTACAAAAAAGTAGCATGGCAAAACCCTAGTAATTATTTTTTCTATGAATTTCCTAAGAAAACATGGTAAATAGCACATAAATCAAAAATCACATTTCATCAACAG
Organism: Hyparrhenia diplandra; assembly: GCA_015847255.1. Classification (NCBI taxonomy): domain Eukaryota; kingdom Viridiplantae; phylum Streptophyta; class Magnoliopsida; order Poales; family Poaceae; genus Hyparrhenia; species Hyparrhenia diplandra. The sequence goes on along the minus strand of JADLZK010010593.1, from coordinate 479,782 downwards.
AACATAGCATGTATAATAATTTTCCTAGACTCTACATCCAAAAACATGAACATTTTGCACAGGAATCACTATTTTATCATGCACCAAGAATTAGCTATGCATTTACCCTAAAACATGGCATTTATTGCAATAAATCTAGATAAATATAAAAACATACAGAAAATGCCAACTCATATTTTTATCTCGCAGATCTACTTGACAAGGATCACAACAAAATTTGTCCCGCTCAAATCAGAGCTAAAATGAGCATTCTCACAATTTTCTAAGCCATGCACTTTGAAATCACGAAAAAAAAAACATAAAAAGAAAATGCTGGGCGATAGGCGGGGCCCAGCGTGTCATGGACACAAAACAGGGCACCGGCGGGTCGGCGGCGGATCTCGGCCCCGGCGTTAGTCCTCCGGCGAAAACCAAGTACACCTATAGACTCACGGTGGCGAGATCTCACGCGTACCGTGCTTTTCCCCGCTTGAACTCAACCCCTAGCATGCACGACGGCGGGCGGCGCTACGGGATGCGGGCTCGGCGAAACTTCGCCCGATTACGGCGATGGCGGCTAAGTGGGCGTGCGCCGGGGCTTCGACTTCAAAGGCGGCGCGAATCGGCTACACGGTCGAAAAAGAAAAGGCGACGGGAAAAGGTCCACGGCGGCACGCTCCGGCGGCGGCGGCAGCGGTCGCGCGGTGGGCGTCCGGCGAGCGGGGAAGGCAGTGGCTCCGATTAGTGGGCGTCAGCTCAGGCGACAAAGGGGCACGCGTCGAGGCGCGATGCTAGGATCGGTTGGGTCCGGCACGGCGCGGCGACGACCCTTGGCGGGCGCGATCGCAGCCCGGCCGGTGGTGGTCGGCCGTAGCGGTGGCGGTGTTCGTCGATTGGTCTGCACCGCAGTTTCAACACGGTGGCGGTCCGCGAGCGTTAGCTAGGGCAAGAAAATGGCAAAGGAAGCCGTGGCGGCGAGGTTCGGCGCGGCGGCGGCCATGGATGCCCGATTTTTAAGGACGGGACGGGATGGCCCTACCTTTCGACTCGGGTTTCAGTACGGTTCGGGAGACGTCTAGCACGGTCGCGGGTTCTTTGGGGAGCTGGGTGGGGTGAGGATGTGATGGTGGCGGTGCTAGCGGCGGCCGGGCGGCAATGGCGATGGAGGGCGGCCACCTTCTGGCGCGCTCCCCGCTTGAGCGAGAAGGGAAAGGAGGGGCGGGGAGTGTAGTGTGGAGCACGGGATGCGGCTTCCCTCCCTCTACAAGGCACCGCACGCACGGTGTCGAAGGACGCGCCACGCGGCTTTGTGGCCGGCGTGGGGGCGGGGCGTGACGGGCGGCTTCCCTTTCTCTGTTTTTTTTTGAAACAAACCCCTAAATCAACTATTTTACCTCCTACCTCGAGATACGTCTTTGAATTAGTGAAAACTCTAATTGAACAAAATGTTCCTTACAAAATTCTAAACAAAACACCTATAGAAACTTTTCCCTAATTTGGCCTAGTTTTGAAACTACAATCGATCAAAAGCATCGACTACTCAGGGTCAAAACGAACCCTAATTTGCATGAAATTCAAACGAACTTGAAAAATTTCAAACATGCTCCACCCAAAATCATGAAACCGGCCTATAACATCCTTTGCTCTTTAGGAAATTAGCTACACTTTTCATGAAGGGTTCACACACATGCAAGACCTCTAGCTAGGACTTTTGAGCAAAACGAGATATATCACACTCGAGTTCAAACTAGGTCAAATCAAGTCAAACTACCATTATAAAATCTAATTAGGGAACATGACCAACATGACTCATGCTCTAAAACATACTATGATCATCACTAAGAATAAATAAACATTAAACAACTAATTATGCAAACAATTCATACATGAAATGACGAGGCAAAAGCATAGCAAATAAATTAAACACATTTAAACATACAAATGACCACTATCATTTCATGTGCATGAATGCATATGACTAAATGGTGATTATGCTCATAAAATGCAGATGCTAATGACATGCTTAAAACCCGGGTGTTACAAATCTACCCCCTTAAGAAAATCTCGTCCCGAGATTTGCCGGTATAACCATTCGTTAGAAAATACGGGATAGACTTCTCGTAGATACTCTTACTCGTTTCCCATGTAGCATCCTTCTCCCCATGGTTACTCCATAGAATCTTGTATAGCTTCACCGTCTTGTTACGAGTTGTTCTTTCTTTAGTATCCAATATTTTAATTGGCCTCTCAAAGTAGGTCAAGTCGATATCCACTTCAACATTTCGATTTGGAATTCGTTCTTCGGGGCACTCTCAAACATTTCTTCAACTGAGATGCATGAAAGACATTGAAGACTGATCTCAACTCATCAGGTAGCTATAACTGGTAGGCCACTTTTCCTTTTTTTGGCAACAATATAATAAGGACCTACGAATCTAGGTGCTAACTTCCTTTTAATTCCAAAGCGTTGTGCTCTCTTCATTGGAGACACCTTAAGATACACATAATCACCAACTCTGAATGTCAAAGGTTTACTACGCTTGTCAGCATAGCTTTTCTGACGGGCTTGAGCTGTGGCTAGATGTTGTTGCACTTGTCCCTAACCTTACGCGCTCGCTTCATCAACGAAATCGATGCCATAATAGGTTCTATCTCCGTTTCAACCCAATTCAAAGGTGTTCTACACTTTCTACCATACAAGGCTTCAAATGGTGCCATCTTGATACTTGCTTGATAACTATTGTTATAAGTGAACTCTGCAAATGGTAACCATTTGTTCCATGGGCCTTTAGCAGATAAAACACAAGCTCTCAACATGTCCTCTAGAATCTGATTTACCCATTCTGCTTGTCCAGTTGGTTGCGGGTGGTATCTTTGAGCTACGGTAGCTTGGTGTTTAAGGCTTTTTGTAAACACTCCCAAAATCTATCGGTCCATTTAGATCCTTGGTCGGACACTATGTTTTTGGGTATTCCATGCAGACGAACCACCTGAGAAATGTAGATCTCTGCGTACTGATGTGGTTCATACCTAACGTTCACGGGAATGAAATGTGCTACCTTGGTTAGTCTATCCACAATTACCCAAATTGCATCAAATCCTTGCGGGTACGTGGGAGTCCAATAATGAGATCCATAGTGATGTTATCCCATTTCCAATCAGAGGTAGGCATTGGTTGTTGCAATCCAGCAGGTTTCATGTGAATGGCCTTGACTCTACAACAGATTGTCACACTTGGCTACATGAGTACAATTTCTTTCCTCATCTTGGTCCACCAAAATCGTGACCTCAAATCTCTGTACATCTTGTTGCTACCGGATGGTTTGATAAGGTAGGCGAATGTGCTTCTTTCAAGATTTGATCTCTAAGTTCCTTATCCTTGGGTACAACAAGGCGATTATCATACCATAGAACTTCATTCTCATCAATCCTGAAATGTTCACTTGATTCCTTCTCGAGTTTCTTCCTGATAAAAGGGATACCCTTATCTGTTTTCTGTCCTTGGATTACCCTCTCCTCCGAGAGCTTTGCACTTGTGTGTTATGCAAGACTCAAGGTGCATTAAACTAAGCTTCTCTTCTAACACTGGTTGCTTAATAGTACAATGTGCCTTCCGGCTCAAGGCGTCTACGATGACATTCACCTTGCCCAGATGGTCATGTACTTTCAAATTGTAATCCTTGATTAACTCCAACCATCTTCTTTGTCTCATGTTCAACTGATCTTGAGTGAATATGTATTTCAGACTCTTGTTATCTGTGTAAATGTGGCACACATTTCCAAGCAAATAATGGCGCCAAATCTTCAGGGCATGCACAACGGCTGCTAACTCCAAATCAGGTGTGGGGTAATTCACTTCGTGTTTGCGTAGCTATCGTGATGCATAAGCAATCACTCTTCCTTCTTGCATGAGTACACAACCAAGACCTGTACCACATGCATCGCAAAACACGTCAAATGGTTTCTCTATATCTGGTTGTGCAAGCACTGGAGCGGTTGTTAACAACTCTCGTAATGTATGAAAAGCTGTCTCACACTCCGGTGTCCACACAAACTTCTCGTCTTTCTGCAATGACCTTGTCATAGGTTTGGCGATCTTAGAAAAGTCAGGTATGAATCGACAATAATACCCAGCTAAACCAAGAAAACTCCGAATCTCTGTAACAGAGGTCGGCGCCTTCCAATCCATGACTTCTTGAACCTTGCTTGGATCCACTGAAATTCCATCTTCGATAGGACATGTCCAAGAAATTGCACCTTCTTTAACCAAAACTCACATTTGCTAAACTTAGCATAAAGCTTGTGTTCTCTGAGCCTGGCTAACACAATTCTGAGATGCGCTGCATGGTCTTCTTCATTCTCTGAGTATACCAAAATGTCATCAATAAACACGACCACGAATTTGTCTAACTCGGGCATGAATACCGAATTCATCGGGCACATAAAATGAGCCGGAGCATTTGTCAAGCCGAAGGACATGACAAGATACTCATATAACCCATATTTGGTCGTGGAAAGCAGTCTTGAATATCATGTGGCCTCGATCTTGATTTGATGATAGCCCCGAACGAAGATCGATCTTGGAAAAAACCTTAGCCTTGGACAAGCGATCAAAGAGAATGTCGATGCGTAGCAAAGGATACTTGTTCTTGATCACACCGCATTGAGTGGTCGGTAATCCACACACATTCTCAAAGATTGGTCCTTCTTCTTCACAAAAAGCGGGCATCCCCATGGTGATGAGCTTGGTCTAATCAAACCCTTATCTAGCAACTCTTGAATCGAACTTTCAACTCGGCCAATTCATGGGGCGGCATCCGATAGGGTCTTCTGGATATTGGTGCTGTTCCTGGTAGAAGCTCTATGGCAAACTCTACATCTCTATCTGGTGGTAATCCCGGCAAGTCTTCCGAAAAACATCGGGGAAACTCACATACCACCGTATATATCGAGATTCTAGTAACTTGTAGAGCAAATGGAGACACGATTCGATTGGGTGTTTGGGGAAGAATTATCGATGTTCTTTTCCATCCCGGGATCTTTCAAAAGGATGACCCTATTCAGGGGTGTCTATAATTACTCCCCATGTCTTCATCCAATTCATTCCCAAAATGACATCCAAACTCGGCCGAGGGTAATACTATCGGGGAGGTGACAATCTCTAAATCCCCAACTTTAATCACGTACATTTCGACAACCTTCCTGGTGAGTTTATCGGCTCTGGCGAGCTAATACGATAACCATAACCCAAATCGGATATATTCTCCTTATGTTCTTGGGCAAAGCTTCGCTCATAAAAGAATGAGGCGATCCGAGTCAAACAATACGACGACATTGTGATTGTTGACTAGGCAAGTGCCGCGTGATTCTGAGACTCTCATACGGACTCTCTTCAATATTGGTGGAGTGAATCTGTCCAATCTTACACTGTAGGGTTGGTTACTCTTGGGTTGTGGGCAAAACCTAGAAAAATGTCTGGCGTCCCACAATTATAGCACTTGTTGCGGTAGAAGCACTATCAATACCATCGAGTCTTTGCTCTCGGAGCGGGTGTAATATAAGCCTTCTGGCGAGGATTCTCACACTTGCGGCTCCTCTTGCAATGGGGCATCCGGTTGGTGGTAGCTTGGATGACTAATGAGTAGAATCTTGTTCGACTTGAAGTGGACTCACTTTGTTGGCATTTCTTAACGCAATCAAAGGAAACGTATAAAACCCATCCCCAATAAGGCGTCGAAATGCGCGCCACGACATTCCCAAGTAAACCACCATGTCGGTGATCCGAAATGGAACTATCAACGGGATAGATCTTGCCATCTTAGATATTCATCCATTTAATCGGATCTATCATTGTAGCATTTCACCGGAAGTATTCGGGTATCGTTATTTATATTTTCCCAAAGGAAGGCATGTGATTAATAAATTAGCATGGCATCCGAATAGAGGAACATGTGTTTGCTTAGACCACAATGTTCATAACGAGGGGTAAGCAATAATAGCGGTTCATGGATAGTGTGACACACACTTAAGAATCCACCGACAAAAAAGGATAAAGAAAATAGATAAAGAATAAATGAATAAATGAATAACCTAATGGAGTAGTTCTAATGTATCTAGTCATGGCCATACAAATGAATAGTTAGGATCATATGCAAACCGATTTAATCATGGTTAGGTCTAGGATAGCGGGGAGACTCCCCCGGATACCATACGGCCCGATAGGAAGCATTTACGAACTCCCTACGTAACATACGAACGTGGGGGATTTCAAGGGACGGTCAAGGCTTGTCACGACCAAGCCGCCTACCCCCTCAACCGTGGCATGCCCTCATATCCGCAGTGTCGTAATACCCGAGCACCATGCCCGCATATTAGAGCACTACTCTTGTCCCCCCCAGATCCCCACTCGTCGAATGGACGGGACTAGAACAAGAGCAAACCCGAAGGAACAACGAACCGATATCCCACCTCTAATCAAGTTAGGCATATGATGATCGATGAAGAAATGTGATGAACATGTCAAGATTATGATATGTAAACTATATGCTAGTTCATATACCAACACAAGAACATGAACAAAACTATACTCTAGTTCATAAGTTAGGCCAAGAACATAGATATAAGACTTGTAAATAGAAGAATGCTCCATAGAGTAGATGTATTACCAAAGCACTTTCTTCTAGGAGACAAGCCCTCCTTGTAGCTCTTCTACTCCAAGTGTTAACTAAGAAAGAATAAAGAAGAAAGAAGAAGAAGAAAGAAGAAGAAGAAAGAAGAAGTAGAAGAAGAGAGAGAGGTAGAGGTGGTAGAGAGAGAGAGATTGCTGGTTTGCTTGGACTCCAAGTGGTGTGTGTTGAGAGAGAGAGGGAGAGGGGGCCTACTTATACACTTGGAGGAGGGGCCTAAGTGCTAATTTACACCAAAACCCGACACAGTAAACCTTCCTTGTATGCGCAAACCGACCAACTAAGGGCGGAAACCCCGTTTGGAAGGTGCACGAACCGCCTCCCGAGGCTAGGCAGAAGCCGCCTCGGGGGAGGGTGCGGCCGCACCAGGTGTCTGTAGCGCACCCCCCCAGGCTCGGCTTTGCCCGGGTCTCGGTGGGGTGTCGCTCTTTAAGCCACGAAAAGTTGTGGGCCGGGCTTTGGTCGGCCCCATTTGATGTTTTGGGTCGATTTGCTCTTGGGCTTGGATTTTGCAATAATGCGCTTTCCTAAGGCGTACTTTGGTCGATTTTCCACTTGCTTTTATTATAAATCTGCAAAATAAAATACAAGACACTATAAGTGGAATTTATTAGTGATAAATGTATATGAGTATAAAAAGTTTAATTTTACTCCCTTTATGGTAGTAAGTTGACGGGAAAAAATATGTCGCTTGGTTACCGTCAACAAACTCCCCAAGCTTACCCTTTGCGCGGCCTCGAGCAAAAGAGATAAGTACTTGGTTGTTGATCGGGAGTTGCTACTATGCCGATTACGTTTTTTACAAGTGCCGAGGGTTATAATAAGATTTTCTACTAGAGTTTGAATAAAATGGCACATCTTTTTCCCACCCTTTATTACCTTTCATCGTAGCGGGGCTTTCCAAATTTTCTCAAAGCCTTGGGCGGTTGCGAGATAGAACGGTTATAATAGAGGTGCTTATCATTCATCCTTTTGATCAACTTTTTATCCGGGATTTTATTTAGATAATATTTATTTTTTTCGAGAAAGCATGGGCTTTATTGCTATATTATATATATATATATATTTGGAGAGGTGGGCTCTGCTTTCGCCCTAGACTTTTGTCTTTTATTTCCTCTCTTTTTCTTTTTCTTTCTTTTTTTTTTTTTAGAGATGTGGGCTCTACTAAGCCCTCGGACACTTGTCCATTTTTCATCTCATTTTTTTAGCATAGCCCAAAAAAAACATTTCTCTTTTTAAAGCATAGTTTCCCCTGATGTCAAGTTTCTCTTTTGGGCGAAGTCATAGCAAATCCATTTGTACCATATCATATTTGGCAACAACTTAGACTAGATAGAGCATATGCAACCCACATGAATCGGGTTTTTTTTTTTTCGGGATGAGTTTTAGAATTAGCCACTAAACCCAAACTTTAGAGAACTTGAATTATAAACTAGCACAGGGGCAAAGCATAAGACAGAGCAACTATTCATCATTTCAACAAGGGACTAAGACTAAACATTTTTATAGCTCATAAATATAAGCATTTAAGGCACAAAGAAGAGCTACTTATTCTATTTTTGGATTTTTTTTTTTTAGTTTTAGTTTTTTTTTTTTTCAATGCAATATTGCTGGAATTTAAACATGCTAAAATAAAATAAAATTTGATGGAATTAAATATGCAATGCAATGATACCTGTGGGGGTCCTCCCCAAGCTATCTGGAGGCCTCGTGGTTATCTTTATTTATTTTTGTTCTTTTGAGATAACTGTCATTTTACCTTTTGACGGAGGGTCCACTCTTTGGAGTCTCTGGGATTTGGGACTTTCTCCGGTTTTGTTGTTTGATGGTGCACCGGCTCACGGAGATACGGAGGGCTGCACTTCTTTTAGCTTCCACACCTTTTGTGGAGGGGTGTATTTTGATTGTTTCTTTGGTTTTGATTCTTTTGGTGTGGAGCTTTCTTCCTGGTCTTTTGTCCTTTTGTAAAGATGGGGACCTTCTCCTTCTTCTTTGGTTTAGGAGCTGTCTTTTTCTTTTGTTCCCACCTTTTATTTTTGTCGACTTGGAGGTCTTGAGGTGCCGGTCTTTGGGGGCTGGATTTCTATTTCTTTAATGCCTTGTTCCCCATATTTTATCCGGATCATCTTGCACTCTTAGAGACTTCGGGGGCTGAAACTCAAATTTCTCTTCATTGCCATTGATATTGAAGCGGATTTCTCGGCCCCAACATCAATCTCATGCCCCGGCGGTGCTCAAGAATGGTCGTCAAGGATGAGTGGTGTATCTTTGGTGAACTCCATGTCCAACACCACAAAATCAACTCGGGACAAAATACCCTCGGATTTTCATAGGGATGTCTTCGCAATCCCATTTGGGTACCTTATGGATGAATCTGCCAGCTGTAGTGTCATAGATGTTGGCTCAAGATTTGTATGTTTGAGCTTGTCAAAGATGGATTTTGGCATGACACTAACACCGGCGCCCGGATCACATAAGGCGTGGTTGAATGTTTGTGTTCCAATCGGCGGGGGAATTGTAGGGCACCACGGATCATTCTTCATTTACGGCGCATTTATCTTCGAGGATAAGCGGCCTTTGCATTCTTGATCCAACTTCACAACTTCCGTTGTTGGCGGTGGGGCGCTTGTTACGGATGATGTCTTTTATGTACTTGGCATATGATGGTACATGAAGCATATCTAGGAGTGGCACACTTACATGTACCTTTTGGATCATCTCCATGAACCGAGTAAACTGTTCATCCGTTAATACGCTTCCTTGTTCTTGTGGCGAAGGGTAGGTACGTCGTTTACGTATATTCCAATGGTACCTCCTCCACCACGGTTTCTTACGCTACTCCGTGGAGTTACCTCTTCGAGCAGCTTCTCTTCTGTTTCCTCACCATAGCATTGGGATTTGGTGGGTCACGAGTAGATCTCCCCCTCCGGTAGTTCTTTGTATTTATGCTCTCTGGGGGCTTGGATTGCCTTGAAGCTTTTTCTCCCACCGTTACTTGGAGACGAGCGGCTAGCCGGGCTATTTGTGCTTCAATCTTCTTGTTGAAGGTCAAGCGACTTGTCATAGCGAGTTAAATCCGTCCGGCTTCTTCTTTGACTCCTTCTAAGATGTTATCGATCGGCTCATCTTTTTGGTGAGGTTTTCATTAATTTTCGCTGGCCCGATGCGGGTCCTTTAATGATGGCTGACCAGGGGTTATAATTGGAGTTGTATCCCCCTCGGTTGCCTTGGAATGGTGGCTGGGATCGGTTGTTCCGGCTCTACTACGGTTAGCGATACCCGTTCTTTGTTGTTGATGAAGGCAACTTCTTCACGGGTCTCGGGCGTTATCCCCCTGAGTGGCCAACCTCACCGCCGCCTCTCACGAGGTCATGTGAGCGTCGTAGCGTAGGCCGGGCGCCGGCTGGCGTGAGCATCCGTCTTTGCGCTCCTCCGATCTCTTCGGCCAGAAGATCTATTTTTGCGGCAAGCATATCCGCCTCCTTCACGGTATGCATGCCTTTTTTGTGTTTTGGCCGAGGGGCTGTCTTCGCCCGGCTACGGTTTGCCACCATCTTGTCAATCGGGCTGTTGCGTCGATGGTGAGCGATAGAAATGCGCCACCGCCGGCCGGCGTCGAGGTGCCCCTTGGATATGGCCGTGAGACCATTGTAAAAGTTACGGAGCACCCGGCCGGTTCTCCATCCCATGGTGCGGGCATGCCGGAATGTATTCTTGCGGCCTCTCCCACGCCTCCGGGATGGGTTCCATTGATGTCTGGCGGAAATTGGCAATCCTCCCCTCGGGGGCATTGGTTTTGCCCATGGGGAAGAACTTGGCGAGGAACGCCCGCGAGCACTTGGCCCATGTATCGGCGACTTCCTTGTCCTTGTAGAACCATCATTTTCGCCTTCCCCACTAGGGAGAAGGGAAACAGACGGAGCCCGATGACGTCTGGCGCAACATCTTTGATGACGATAGTATCGCCGCTCAAGGAAGTCTTTGGAGATGAGCGTTTGCGTCCTCACTAGGCAGTCCACAGAATGGGCCGCCTGCACCATGGTGATCAGCCCAGTACGAAGCACGCAGAAGTTTTTTGTCCGCCACATTCACCGTCGGCCCGAGTGGGCACGTTGGTGACAGCGGGAGTTGAGAAATCGCGCAAGCGACTTTCGGCCATGGCTTGAGTTGCGGTTGGTGCGGGGATGTCGGTCTCGACCGTCGGGGTTCGGCGAAGAAGAAGCGGTGCGAGACCGGTTCTTCCTTAGGAGTGCCTACGGATCGGAGATGAAGTTTTCCCAGCGGAGGAAACCCCGACATACACTATCTGTTTTCATCCACAACAGGGAGAAAACATAAAAGATTAGCCTTGTATGAGCAAATGGTATCCACGCACGTTCATATTCATAGCCCGCTATTTATTTATTTTTTTCACAATGCCTTCCCAAGAACGGCGCGCCGAAATGCTTGTTGGCATTTCTTAACGCAATCAAAGGAAACAGTATAAAACCCATCCCCAATAAGAGCGTCGTCAATGCGCCACGACATTCCCAAGTAAACCACCATGTCGGTGATCCGAAATGGAACCACAACGGGATAGATCTTGCCATCTTAGATATTCATCCGCAAGCGCACGGATCTATCATTGTAGCATTTCACCCGGAAGTATTCAGGGTATCGTTATTTATATTTTCCCAAAGGAAGGCATGTGATTAATAAATTAGCATGGCATCTGAATAGAGGAACATGTGTTTGCTTAGACCACAATGTTCATAACAGGGGTAAGCAATAACGGTTCATGGATAGTGTGACACACACTTAAGAATCCACCAGCAAAAGGATAAAGAAAATAGATAAAGAATAAATGAATAAATGAATAACCTAATGGAGTAGTTCTAATGTATCTAGTCATGGCCATACAAATGAATAGTTAGGATCATATGCAAACTGATTTAATCATGGTTAGGTCTAGGATAGTGGGGAGACTCCTGGATACCATACGGCCCGATAGGAAGCATTTACGAACTCCTCTGAGAACATACGAACGTGGGGGGATTTCAAGGGACGGTCAAGGCTTGTCACGACCAAGCCGCCTACCCCCTCAACCGTGGCATGCCCTCATATCCGCAGGTGTCGTAATACCCGAGCACCATGCCCGCATATTAGAGCACTACTCTTGTCCCCCCAGGATCCCCACTCGTCGAATGGACGGACTAGAACAAGAGCAAACCCGAAGGAACAACGAACCGATATCCCACCTCTAATCAAGTTAGGCATATGATGATCGATGAAGAAATGTGATGAACATGTCAAGATTATGATATGTAAACTATATGCTAGTTCATATACCAACACAAGAACATGAACAAAACTATACTCTAGTTCATAAGTTAGGCCAAGAACATAGATATAAGACTTGTAAATAGAAGAATGCTCCATAGAGTAGATGTATTACCAAAGCACTTTCTTCTAGGAGACAAGCCCTCCTTGTAGCTCTTCTACTCCAAGTGTTAACTAAGAAAGAATAAAGAAGAAAGAAGAAGAAGAAAGAAAAAAAAAGAAAGAAAGAAGAAGTAGAAGAAGAGAGAGAGGTAGAGGTGGTAGAGAGAGAGAGATTGCTGGTTTCTTTGGACTCCAAGTGGTGTGTGTTGAGAGAGGGAGAGAGGAGGCCTACTTATACACTTGGAGGAGGGGCCTAAGTGCTAATTTACACCAAAACCCGACACAGTAAACCTTCCTTGTATGCATAAACCGACCAACTAAGGGCGGGAAACCCCGTTTGGAAGGTGCACAAACCGCCTCCCGAGGCCGGGCCGAAACCGCCTCGGGGAGGGGTGCGGCCGCACCAGTGGTCTTGCGCGCGCACCCCCGGGCTCGGCCTTGGCCCGGTCTCGGTGGTGTCGTCTTTAAGCCTGAAAAGTTGTGGGCCGGGCTTTGCTCGGCCCGTTCAATGTTTTGGGTCGATTTGCTCTTGGGCTTGGATTTTGCAATAATGCGCTTTCCCGAAGGCGCATACTTTGGTCGATTTTCCACTTGCTTTTATTATAAATCTGCAAAATAAAATACAAGACACTACAAGTGGAATTTATTAGTGATAAATGTATATGAGTATAAAAAGGTTTAATTTTACTCCCTTTATGATAGTAAGTTGACGGGAAAAATATGTCGTTGGTTACCGTCAACACTCACTTGGCCTCTTCTTGATCTTGGTAGCGGCATATGCATTGTTACTTTCCTCTTGTAACAAGCGGTCAGCGACGAACTCATTGAAGCTCTTTCTAAACGGGGCTCCAATAGTCTTCGCATCTTCGCATTAAGCCCTCTTAAAGCTTGCTATTTTCTTCTCTTCAGATCCACCATATGTGGTGCATATCTGGACAAACGATTGAAATCTTCAAGGTACGCAGTGATGGTCTTGTCATCTTGATTAAGCTTGATAAATTCACCCAACTTCATGGCAATCACACTAGGATAAATATAGGCTTCACGGAAAGTCATGCGTGAACATATCGGGTAATAGAAGTATTAGCCGGGTAGGTGGCATGATGATTTTTCCACCAAATTCCTGCGGGTCCTTCAAGCAAATGAGTGGCATAATCAGCTTTACGCACCTCTGTCGAGATCAACGATCTGAACTTCTCCTCTGTTGGTGTTTCTTGCATTACCAGAGAAAATCCATGGCGCACGGAAATACCGTTGTAGCACTTCACCCGGTGGTAGCGAGGGTATCGTATTTTACACAAGGGCGGTTAGCCTTGTGGCACTACGGTCTATGTCAACCTAAGGCAAGGGTTTGTTTTCTAAGAGTAGCGAGGTATCTATAGGCTAAGTTTTTCGGCAAAGATTTCTAAAGTCTTTGTCTACTCACTTCGGGCACCGGCCCTCCCCAAGCCCGGCGAGTCCGGCAATTAGCTCTACGACCGCGGCCCGAACGTGGAGGGATTTCAAGGGGCGGACAAGGCTTGTCACGACCAAGCCGCCTACCCCTCAACCGTGGGATGCACCGCAAAAGGTAGGTGAACGCTAGTCCAAACACCACGTTTGCACTATTGGTCCACGATTCTTGATGTTGGCCAAGGTTCCCGGTCAAAGAGTTCCTTCACCAAGAACTAACGCTCTTAACGAGACAATCTACCAATCTTGCAAGTCTACAATAGCTAAGAAATATACGAAGGAAATTAAGTAGTCTGCAAGATAATCACAAGACTCCTTACCAAAGTGTAAGTAGCTTGCGAGAGGTACAAGCCGGGGCGGTGCCGACAAGTCCCACACTCAGATCTCCTAGGAACCGCGGAACACCGAGGGGCGAACCGGCAACTCCGGTAGAAAGAACAAAGCTTCTTTCTAGCTTTTCCCTCTCTCACTCTCTAGAATTTAAAAGAAGATGGAAGAAGTAGAAGAAGAAGAACTAATTCTACTCTCTTGCACAAGTGGACTGGTTTCTCCTTGGAATTGTTATGTAGAGAGGTGAAGGAGGGAGCTATTTATACACAAGGGGGAGGGGCCTAAGTGCTAAAATCACCTAAACCGACACAGGGACACCTTCCTATTCTGCGAAACCGACCATCCAACGTCGGTAGTGCTCGTTTTGGAAGGTAACAAACCCGCCTCCCGAAAATTTGGGCCCAAACGCCTCGGCCGGTGCGGCGCACTACCAGTGGTGCGCCCGCCCCTAACGGGGCCTGCACGGCTCGCTTTCGGCCGGCCGGGCCTCCTTGCCGTGAAAAGTCGTGAGGTGGTCTTAGCCCGCCCTGGTTTTGACGTTTTTTCTGATTCTTGTTTGGGCTTGCCATTTGCTCCTTTGGGCCTTTTTCTATTTGTTGGTTTTATTTCTTTTTCTTTGTCTTTTTTTGGCCCAAAGTGATCATCCTTGAGTTCGTACACGCAAGTCCAAATAAACACCAAAACTTTGGAATATGTTAGTTGAAATCCCTATTTCTAGGTTGTTTTGGTGTTGTGTTGATGGTGTTTAATTTGCGGTTGGTTACCGTCAACAAACTCCCCACACTTAGCCCTTTACTCATCCTCGAGTGAAGGCACGAGGGGACTAAAGTGGTTCAATCTCCAAGATGTAAGCTTGCATACGAGGTTATTCCAAGCCTTACCCGCCTTGTGAGCATTCATGGTGGTTACCAAGCTATCTTAGAATAATTGAGCAATGGAACGGCATGAACTTCCATCTTCTTGCTACTACTCATGCGCAAAGACTTGGTAAGTTTTTTTTTTGAATTTTTGAAAGAAATAGCATTGCTCTTTATGGCATTGACTCTCACAAAATCACTCTTGTTTGAATTTTCCTCTCAAAGCACTCTTGTTTGTATCACTCTCACTCATCCTATTTTGCGGGTTTTTGCGGATCTTTAAGTGGAGTGATGCATACATTCTTCCTCTGTATATATTGTCGGGTCAAGCTCACGGATCGTTGGAAAGAGGTGTCATACCCTTAGATCGAAACGTGCAAAAGTGTGTGGAGAAAGATGATGATATATTTTCTTTGTGGTTACTCCTTGACTCATGATCCTCTTTCCTTCTTTTTGTATGCTTCTAGAGAGATACAGGCTATTTTTCTCTCTTTTTTAAGAGATGTGGGCTCTACTAAGCCCTCGGACACGTGTCCATTTTTCATCTCTTATTCTTTTTTTCTTTTTTTGAGCTGTATCTTTCTCTCTGCATTTTTCTTGATAACAGGAGATGATCATGGTATAATAAATGGAGTATTTATTTGGTGGATGGTAAAGATGCATGTTGTGCGCAATTCTCATTGTGAGAACCGGGCGCGTGTATATGTGGGTGTACGTGTTTTTGATCTTGGGAGTATGAGCCTCTCTCAACGCGGGATCAACGGAGCGACAAAACTCAATGCAGTTAGGAAGTAGCTATAGTGGATAATCATGTCATTATTCAGGCTTTTGGTAGGATTTGGCTAAGTCAAACCATGAGCATGCTTTATTTTAAATTTTTCGAAGATAAAACCAAGTCTTATTGCAAAAGAGAAAGCAAGCGTCAAGTCATTCTACCATATCACAAAGATCAATTATTTAGATAAGCATGGGGTCCCTAAAGGATAGTTGCTCAACAAGGTATGGATTATGACGAGGAATAAAATGTATGCATGCCATGTATCAATTGGTAGATATAGAGATGGAGCTTGGTTCAGGTTTTAGCACTTAAAGAAAAGTCACAAGTCAACATTTTAATTTTAATAAATCGCGTACCTTTGACTTGTGAGCCTCCCCCACACTTGTTTTTGTACCTATTTTTAATTTTCTTTTGCACAAGGACAAAAACAAGTGGAGACATAGACAATAATATAATAATAAAACTTTTATTGAATTAATAATTCAAACTGGGGCGCACACTTGAAGGAATTACAAAATGATTGGAAGGGAAATACAGAAAAAATTAAACTAGTGCTTGGCGCCTAATTATTGATAGAGAGGTAGAGCATCTTAAGCAGGCTTCCGTAGGGCGTGCTCTGCGTTAGCAGCTCTAGCGACCCTAGCCAGCTTAGTCTTGAAGTTGAGGCAGAAAGAGTCTAGTTCCTTCCTAATGTCTGCATTCTCTAAGTCTGCCCCTTCTACCTCTGCGGTTAAGGTTTTCACTAGCTTGTTTAGAGAGTTGACTCTAGCGTTTAAGGTTGCTAGCGAAGGGACCTTAGGAACCGTGCTACTCCCAGCTGTGTGCAGTGATGGAGTACCCTCGAAACGGCTCTCGAAAACATTGGGAGCCTTCCTAGGTGTAGCACGGGGTACCCTCATTGGGCCCTCACTACTCGAGCGAGTTTCAACAACATTCGGGGCCTTTCTAGGATTCACCCGAGGGATACGAAGTGGAGCACTTGGAGAAGTCACTGGAGTAGGAGTTGGCTTCTTCATAAGCCCTTTCCCACGTCCTCCTGTGGGCATGTCGACACCGACAACGGTGTACGGGTAGTTGTAGTCGGAGGTATGGAAGGAGGACGTCTCTGTTGATGTGGTATGGACGTCAGCTGCTTCGCGCTCCTTCCTCTTGATGCCCAGGGTGCCCATCGTAGGACGAGGTGGGCGCCCAAGGATACTCTTGCGTGTCACGGATCTGCCCGTGGACACATAGCTGTTCCCTCCACTAGATGAGTGGCGTGGGGGAGGGAGCACGGCAAGAGGGGCGACGGAGGACGGTTCAACCTTGTCACTAGGGAAGATCAAGTCATCCTCGTTGAGGGTGCACAGTGAGCGAGCAGAGTTGTAGAGGGTGATAGCATGGCTCGCCATTGCAGCTGTTCTTGACTTAGAAGAAGAAGTATTGAGGAGAGGAGAAGAGCAAGAAGGAGTGGTGTGAAGAATGGAGAGGAGGAGGGTGGATTTTATAGGACAAATTCTCCTCTCTCGGTTTGGCGGTCGAAAATCAAGGAGCAAACCTTACTATCAGTAGGTTGTGAGAAAGGAGAAGGAGATGGGCGAAATCCCGGACCCAACGGGGCCGGCCAGGGTGCGGGCGCACCAGGTGGTGCTTGGCGCACCACCCAGTGTCCCCCGGTCGGGTTTTCGGCCACATCCATTTCCTTTTTCTAAAAAGTTTTAAACCGGTGTTTGCCGCACGAGAACGCGTTCCTTTCTTTGCCGATCTCTAATTGATCCTTAAATTCAAATTTTGAAAATAGATTATGCTTTGATTAATTTAGAAAGTAGATATCCTTTGTGTAGCAAATGACCAAGATAAATTTAGTGAAGTAAAAAAAAATAACAAGGTAAATACTTTATTTAAAACAAAGTAAAAATATATAGATAACTTTTATGTTTTATTATTACCTTATGTATTTATATTTTTTATTTATATATATATATATATATATATATATATTTTTTAGTTGTAACAATTTTAATTTATAAAAATCTTTTTTTTTATATGCTGATCAACATAAATTAATTCTCAAAGCATAAATCTACTCTATCGAGCTCTTGGTTAAGATCGAATCTTACGGCTCAAAAGAAAAGATTAAAGGCGTTGACCGTTTACCTTTTGTATCTCACTGCGTCATCTTGGATTGTGATTGCACCATGTGGCGGCGTGTTGATATGGCGGTATAGGTCCTTTCCATTTGCTCCTTAGCTTTCCTTTCGCCGAATAGTTTCACCCGGAGTTCAATAGGAGTACTTTGTCTCCCGTGGTGAATTCTTTTTTGATCTTGATACGCTGATCATGCCATCTTTTTGTGCGCTCTTTATAGAGCTTTGCACCGTGGTACGCCTTTTTCGCCATTCTTCAAGTTCAGAGATTTGTCTCTCGACGGTTCTTCCCATGAGTCGACGTCCATATTCCACTTCTTGATGGCCCAATGAGCTCGATGCTCCAGCTCAATTGGTAAATGGCGGGTTTTGCCATAGACCGCGGTGATAAGGGTGACATGCCGATGGGGGCTTTATACGCCGTCCGATATGCCCGAGAGAGCATCGAGCGGCTTGTTTTTCCAACCCTTCCCCATCTCGTTGACCGCCTTCTCGCAGGATGTTTTTGATTTGATTATTGGAGGTTTTAGGCTGCCCCCGCCGGTTTGGCGGATGATAGGGGGTAGCAATATTGTGCAGAGTGCCGAGCTCCTTCAAGAATGCCTTGAATGATTTGTCCTTGAAATGCGATCCTCCGTCATCGATCACCATGCGTGGCGTTAAAACGGGGAAGATAATTTCATGGAACATCTTCGTCGCGTGCTTGCCATCGCCAGCTACGCATGGTAGTGCCTCTACCCACTTTGACCGCGTAGTCATCGCCACCAGGATGTACTACGCAATCATGGGACTTACGGAATGGACCCATGTAGTCAATGCCCCACATCAAATATTTCTATTTGAAGGTTGTAGTGTAGGGGCATTGCATCACGAGGTGTGATGTTCCCAGCTTACGGCGCTTGTAGCATCTTCTCGATGAACTCTTTCGTAATCGTCGTACATCGTCGGCGAAAGAATCCGCCTTTGCCAAATTTTGGCTTGTGTGCGGAATACTCCTAGATGTCCGGCGTAGGGAGATGCATGACATTTTTTCGATGATCGCATTCCTTCCTCCCTTGGTATGCATCTTCTCGCCAAGCCGTCCGCACACACCCGTACATATATGGGTCGTCCCATAGGTGCCGTCTCGCTCCATTTGGAGTTTTCGCTTGTTCTCCCTGTGTGGTACATAGCCTCGCAACCATGTAATTCACAATGTTTGTGTACCATGGGTTGAAGTGCGACACCTTTGAGTAGCATGTCGTCACGCAGTAGTCGTTGATTGGTAGTTCCCCATGTTAGTTATACGCGACAAATGATCCACAACCGTATTTTCTACTCCCTTTTTTATCTTTTATCTCTATGTCAAATTCTTGGAGTAGGAGAATCCAAATGGATCAAGCGAGGTTTTCGCATCCTTTTTTTGGTAAGAAGATACTTAAGGGCAGCATGGTCTGCGTAGTAGATTATTATTTTTGCGCCCACTAAGTAGGAGCGAAACTTCTTGATAGCAAAGACTACTTGCCGAGCTCTTTTTTCTATTGTAGCGTAATTAAGCCGGGCTCCTATCGAGTCTTGCTAGCATATGCGATGGCATGCTGCTTTTTGTCCTTGGTTTGGCCTAAGACCGCACCAACAAAGATAGTCGCCAGCATCGCACATGATTTCGAATGGCAACGACCAATCCGGGGTTGGATGATCGGAGCCGAGATGAGTGCTTTCTTCGGGGTTTCAGCGTGCAAGCACTCATCCGTGAAGTCAAAGGGTACGTCCCTTGGCTAGCAGGGGGCGTAAAGGGGTCTAGCGATTTGTGAAAAATCTTTTATAAATCTTCTATAAAACCCGCATGACCTAGGAAACTACGGATCCCTTTGACATTCACTTTGGGTGGTAGCTTTTCAATAACGTCTATTTTGGCTTTGTCTACCTCTATCCCCCACATCGGACACGAGATGCCCAAGAACGATGCCTTCTCGGACCATGAAGTGGCACTTTTCCCGCTTAAGTACCAGGTCCTTTTCTTGGCATCGCCGGCAAGACCCGGTCTAGGTTCTTCGTGACAACTTTCGAAAGTCTTACCATAGACGGAGAAATCGTCCATGAAGACCTCCATGATCTCTTCGATCATGTCGAGAAAGATAGACATCATGCACCGGCGAAAAGAAGGGTGCATTACACAGCCCAAATGACATTCTACGATAGACATAGGTTCCGTATGGGCATGTGAACGTGGTGTTGCTCGGTCATCGGGGTGGATCGGGATCCGGTGGTAGCCGAATACCCGTCAATGAAATGTAAGAAAGAATGTTTTGCTAACCGCTCCAACATTTCATCAATAAAGGGCAGCGGAAGTGATCTTTCTTTGTTGCCTTGTTAAGTTTTCTATAATCAATACACATTCTCCACCCTCGTGACTTGTCTTTGTGGAATGAGTTCGTTTTTAGTGTTCTCAACGACCGTCATTCCTCCCTTTTTAGGAACCACTTGGACCTGGGCTAACCCAATCACCGTAGTGGTACGGGATAGATAATCCCGGCATGAAGAAGCTTGAGAACTTCCTTCTTCACGACTTCACGCGATCGCATTATTGAGCCTGCGGGGTTCGCATGAAGGGGTACCGTCGGGGGTCAATGGGAATGCGATGTGTGCATAGTGTCGGGCTTACCCCTTTTAGATCTTGAAGGGAATACCCAAAGACCGATCAGTGTTTCTCTAAGACGGCTATTAGCCGGGTAGTTTCACGGTCACTAAGCTTATCACTTATGATGACAGGAGCTTGTGAATCACCATTTAGGAAGACATAGCGTAGGCCTGGGGGTAGGGGTTTAAGCTCAACTGGAGGCCGAGTTAGCTCTTCCTCTTTGGGAAGTTCTATGAGTTCTCCTGAATCGTCCTCTTCTTCAATGAAGAATTGGGCGTCTTTTTCTAGGTCTGTTTCTGGGTTCTCATATAGCATAACTCCCATGACCTCCTCGGGCGTGTCATACTCAAGGAGGGGTTCTGTTACCGAGTTTTTGGCTCGAGTAACTGGAATAGAAAACTTTTTCTTCCCGAGTTTGACATCTTAATCCCCAGATGTTGATAGATCAAGAATCTTCTCCAAGGGATGCCCGATTAGGATGTCGAAGTCTTGGATATCAAAAATATGAAAATCCAGAGACAACTTGACATCCTTGTGTAGGAAGATTTGTTCATGTATAACCTCCACGACTTTTAATGGTGGTACGTGGTGCTATGCGCAGGTCCGTCTTTGTGGGGTCCTAATGGCTTCCTCGACACAGGCTTGTGCAAAGGTTTCGGACATTATGTTTATCCCCACAGTAGGGTTATACATGACTTCCACCAAGTTTCCCTGATATTTGCAATGGATTGGTGTAGAGGGGCCACTTATCCGAATTTCTTCGAAGGAAGGTCCTTCCTCTCGCAACCATTCCGTGCTCATTATAGTCGTTAGCTCCTTAATAGACTCACGGAGAAAGAATTTATCCAGGGGTTGTTCAGGGCTAGCCGGGATAGGTGGTTTCTTCCATTGTTCGTACTTCGAGGTGTCACCGAATTGATCAGTAAAGTCAACCTCGAAGAACAGGAGATCCGTGCATGCGGTCTCACGGAGTTACTGTTCGAGGCGAGGGGCAGGGTCTCTCTATAGGTTTAATAGGTTCGGTTTTTAGCCGAAGAGACTTCCTCCGGTTTCGCTTAGGTTCTACATGGATGGGTTCTAGTGGAGGGGTATTCTCAAGAATACGGTTTAGAGAGCTTCTCCTTCATTTGTGGTTTTATGTGCAAACGACCCTCCTGCAGCCTAAATCAAGCAGCGGCGAGGCGGTTGCCCTATCCAATCCTACCCGTAAATGCCAAAAAGCACATGGTTTGGTATGGGCCAGTCCGGGCCGGATCGTGTAAGCGTGGTAAACCGGTCCCGGCTGCACCTAAGGTTTCACCCTCTATTTGTTGGAAGTTGAGTATCTCTTGTCGCAGGGGCGCGATTCTCGATATAGGGTAGAACGCTACACGCAATCTTTTCGCAGTTCTTCCCATTCTCCGTTTACCAACCCTACGTTATGGGCGTACCATTGAGTCGCCCTCTCGGTGAGAGAGAAACGAAACAACTTCCACCTCAGCGTGTCGTGTGTCATGCCTCGAATTGTCGCAGCCACAGAGCTGCTCAAACTCCTTAAGTGATGGTAGGGGTTTTCATATTCTCGAGCCCGAAAAGGCTCGGGCCCGAACCATGGCTATAAAGCCGGGGCGGAGCTCATACTCGAAGCGTGATTGGCCTCGCAGATTGGCGTGGTTCTACGAGCTCGCCCTTAGGAGCGCATGTGGGATTTGTAGGGTAGGTTGCTCCATGAGTAACCGGGACTCTTTTGGTATTTTTGTTTAAAGGGATACTACCGGTCACACAGTCGACTAGGCTCGAGGTATAACTACGACAACCGTCCCGCAACGGCGCCAGAAATGCTTGTTGGTGTTTCTTACGCACACAGAGAAATCCGCAAGCGCACGGAAATACCGTTGTAGCACTTCACCCGGTGGTAAGCAGGGTATCGTATTTTACACAAGGACGGTCGCGCAGCAGGCTTTTCTGGTCTATGTCAACCTAAGGCAAGGGTTTGTTTTCTAAGAGTAGCGAGGTATCTATAGGCTAAGTTTTCCAGGCAGTGATTTCTAAAGTCTGTTGTCTACTCACTTCGGGCACCGGCCCTCGCCCAACTGGGCAGAGTCCGGCAATTAACTCTACGACACAGCCGAACATGGAGGGATTTCAAGGGACGGACAAGGCTTGTCACAACCAAGCCGCCTACCCCCTCAACCGTGGGATGCACCACAAAAGGTAGGTGAACGCTAGTCCAAACACCACGTTTGCACTATTGGTCACAGTTCTTGATGTTGGCCAAGGTTCCCCGGTCAAAGAGTTCCTTCACCAAGAACTAACGCTCTTAACGAGACAATCTACCAATCCCGCAAGTCTACAACAGCTAAGAAATATACGAAGGAAATTAAGTAGCTGCAAGATAATCACAAGACTCCTTACCAAAGTGTAAGTAGCTTGCAGAGGTACAAGCCGGGCGGGTACCGACAAGTCCGGCACTCCGTCCTCCTAGGAACCGCGGAACACCGAGGGCTTAACCGGCAACTCCCGGGTAGAAAAAGAACAAAGCTTCTTTCTAGCTTTTCCCTCTCTCACTCTCTAGAATTTAAAAGAAGATAGAAGAAGTAGAAGAAGAAGAACTAATTCTACTCTCTTGCACAAGTGGACTGTTTTCTCCTTGGAATTGTTATGTAGAGAGGTGAAGGAGGGAGCTATTTATACACAAGGGGGAGGGGCCTAAGTGCTAAAATCACCTAAACCGACCTGGGGACACCTTCCTATTCTGTGAAACCGACCATCCAACGTCGGTAGTGGTCGTTTTGGAAGGTAACAAACCGCCTCCCCGGGGGCCCGAACCGCCTCGGCCGAGTGCGCGGCCCTGGTGGTTGCCCGCCCACCAGGCCGGGCCCCGCCCCCGGCTCTCGCTTCGCAAGCTGGGCCTCCCTTGCTGTGAAAAGTCGTGAGGTGGTCTTGGCCCGCCCTGGTTTTGACGTTTTTTCCCGATTCTTGTTTGGGCTTGCCATTTGCTCCTTTGGGCCTTTTTTCTATTTGTTGGTTTTATTTCTTTTTCTTTGTCTTTTTGGCCCAAAGTGATCATCCTTGAGTTTGTACCTGCAAGTCCAAATAAACACCAAAACTTTGGAATATGTTAGTTGAAATCCCTATTTCTAGGTTGTTTTGGTGTTGTGTTGACGGTGTTTAATTTGCGCTTGGTTACCGTCAACATCCTCCACCGAAACCATCCATTCTTCGGCTTCGTTTGGTTCACTTTCGAATGTGTGAACTTAGGTGGATCGGTTCCCTTGAATTCCTTGTATGAATGGAGCCTATCTTCAGCATTATTGTTTCGGTTTCCTCTACCCTTTGCGGTGTTGCGCGAGATGTTGCGCAACTCACCCAGACACTCATCAAAGAACGGTTCCGGGTTGACAGGAGGTGGTGGTGGTTGGTTGCTCCCTCCAGCACCTGAGCGTGTTTGAACCATCTGCATAATCCAACCAATAGCAATTCTTAGATGATGTTGATATGGTGTAAATGCATTGAATTTAAAGTTACGCAGAATTTATTGCGATAATAAATTCATTTCAACAAATACAGTAACCATAATTCCAATAGCATCACACCCATCATCGCAATAATTATGATCAGCCTGGATTATGTAGCAAATCAACTTCTCCATCCAATGTACGCGTAATCCAAGGTTCGATATAGTCACCATGACCATAATATCAAAAATCGCGCACATTGCTTCACCAAAATGGAACTTCTTCCATTAAATTCTTCAAAAGCTGAATTGACATTTGTAGGGTTTGATTACTTCAATATCTTCGGTGTTGATAGTCTCTCGCCAAAATAGGAACACTAAGGGTAGGAATGGGTATCTGGCGACTGGTGATAAGCTCATATCTCCTACGATAGGGCATGCTAGCTAATAACTAGCGTAATCAAAAGGGATGGACGGCAGCAACGAAACTCAGTGGGACTCATATCTCCTACGATAGGGCATGCTAGCTAATAACTAGCGTAATCAAAAGGGGGCCCAAGACGGCAAAGAACGAAACTCGGTGGGACAATAGGGCATCACTACGTCCTTGTTGCTTGTCTTCTCCATCATAAGCTTTTTCTACACCGGCGCGTAGGAATGGCGATGATCACGATAGAGTTGGTAGAAATCCTCTCTTAAAAAGATCAGCTCTCATCTACTGGGTCCATTCTAGAAAACAGAAAGTAACTGTCTCTAGCAATCCTCGGTTGTTCCAATATCCAAACTTATTAGGGTACGGATTGTAGCACTGTTGGCAACTTCTTCAGATGATGGCTCGTATTTGGTGATAATCCAACTTCTCCAACGAGCTATAAGGTAGGGCAGGAATGGAAGGATTAATTCTAGGGATGATCCGGTTTACCTAGGGTGCGGTCATCTATGGTTTAGGGTCTCTATACGATCTGCTTAACCATATGCGAAGATACCAGGGCAGGTGAAACAACTCGTCTCTATTGGTACTATTGCGGACCTGGGAATGAAAGAGCCAATTGTAACAGATTTGGAAGATTGTGTAAGATTGAGAACGAGATGGATCGGTTTCAACAAACGGGACAAGTACTCACTAAGGAGGAGAGACGGGAATAAGGGTAAGAAAAGAAATACTTTCATTTCATTTTAATGATGTGGATGCATGAATGACATGATGCATGAGCGTATCTTACGTCCTCATAGAATAGGAAAGATAAGATACTACTCGTATAAATGGGGGCACATCTACGTTCTCTCAAAAAGAAATAAACCGCAACTAGTCGATCTACACGTTTTTGCGTTGTTAGTGTACCCGCAATTTCATCTCAGCCCACAATATATTTATGCAATGCATGAATTTAAATTGCATATACCCGCTTCGTCGAGTCCACCCGACGGCATCGCAAACCTTGCGAAAAAAGCACATTTTACACCCAAAGCACACCTGTGTACCCATACACAAGTCTACGAGGGCACTACCCGACCCGCAGCTCTCAAAACATTTTTTTTATTTTTTTACCCCCTAGACTGGCGGTTGTCCGATCATGCTCTCACAACTCACATCTTACCTTGGGCGTAGAGGCATTGAACATCATTTACCTGGGGCGTAGAGGTATTTCGATCCATACATGACTACTCAAGTGAGTAGTCCCGTACTACTGGCCGCACGGCAACCAAACACAAACAACAAAATATGATGCATAAACCCATCCCAAGTTAGTAAAGCCACCGACTGTCCTTAATTAGGCATAAGGGTATGACCATGGCACTATTAATTTTTGCAAATCTTTTACTCACACCACCACCAAAAGATTTTGTTTCGCAAAATTTTCATAAAAAGATTAGTGGTTCATTTTAATTTTAATACCAAATCGGATTGTTAAGTATTGAACTAAGCTCGATGCCATTTGTGACAGAGCCGACCAATTTATAAGAAATCAAGTATAATTCGCAATTACCGAAGCAATCGCAGTCTACACTTGAGTCCATATAAACCCGGTATTCCGGAAATCTCAGAGTGATTTCAAACTCATCAACAATACAACCAAGATCGTTGAGCTCAGTAGTCCCAATCCACAGGTATCTCAAACCAAATTCAATATATATTAATAAGAGTGTGATGTACACATTTATTTCAAAATAATTCAGAGTGCGGAAGCAATAGCTTTCGGAAGCAAAATAGTTGTACAGCGGAAATAAAATAAGATAGTGCCAACTTGATGTCACCCCTGTAATAGCAAGAGACAGGGAAATATGGAGACTGCCATGCCCTAGGCATTATTCTTCAACCACAAACACATCACAATTGGATCAACTCATGCTAGACGGAGTCACTTTGCAACAATGGGGAATTAACCCGTGAGTACTCAATTGTACTCCGCAAGACTTACCCGTCTTAAACCGAGAAAATAAGGAAAAGACTCCAAGGAGTATGCTTGGCTTTATCTGGGGTCGGGCCGATTTGTTGACACCTGTTATAGCATAAAATATATAGGCTTTTATAACTGAAATAAGGGCTTAAAATGAATATCAACATAGTATAGGGGCTTTACGACATAATTCCACGAGTTTTGTGATTTATATATTTTCAGGGACTAAACAGATAAAAGTAGGTAAAAGCCCAAGAGTTTGCAAGCCCTACGATATAAAAGACGTATCCGTGAAGCAATCCAACTTGAAACCCACGTAAGAACATTCCGAAAGACACCGAAGGCACGACCCACAAGTCTGGGGCCCACCCGGCGTGTGTGCCGT
The DNA here is from genome assembly GCA_015847255.1 of Hyparrhenia diplandra. Lineage (NCBI taxonomy): Eukaryota > Viridiplantae > Streptophyta > Magnoliopsida > Poales > Poaceae > Hyparrhenia > Hyparrhenia diplandra. The sequence continues at coordinate 453,313 of JADLZK010010593.1, read as the reverse complement.
GGCGGCCGCCCTAGTAGCGGCGGCGGCCCATGGGGCCCACTGTCGGCCTCCCCTTCGACGTCGGTTCCTAACCGCCATTGAGGAGCAATCCCGTCCATCTATCAAGATCGGTTGGATCCAAGGGCTATGGTGCATCCAATGGAAGACTCTAGAAGGCCCGCACTGAATTCGGCCCATCTAAGCCTATGTGCATTAGCATAATACATGGTGGAAGGTTTAGTACCACATTGCCTACGGAACTAGGAGGGAGGCCCGGAGACCCCTATATAACAAGACCCCCGCCCCTCTCTGAAACCCTAATTCATTCCATTCATTATCTCCTCGACTTTGTTGGTCATCGAGGTGTCCCAATATGAGGACAACCTCTCCACTAGAGAATTAGGGCTAGACTCTTCAATGTAGTAGATTAGCAACTAGAGAGTTAGGGAGAGCGGAGCTATGCTCCTGTTACGGAGGAGTCTTCGGGGTTTGGTATGTCTTGTATCCTTCCTTTGTAGGACATTATGATTTATTATATATTTATCTTCTCTATTTACTTCATTCATATATTTGGTTAGCATAGTTGTTATATCATTGCATGGGATCTTCGCTCGCATCGAGTGCTCTAGTTATAGACATAATTAGAGTAGTAATTGATAGTATAGACATGGTGTCTAGACTAGAGGTTACCTGAGATTGCACCCAATCCCACGGATTGTTTGTGGTAGCCCCAGGTGGTGACAGCCCTGATGGCCGATGTATTCCACCACGTTCGGGTTGGTGATTGTAGGACCTTGTCAGAACTTCCTAGCCCCCTTCTCATCCCTTTCCGTGGCTAGTATTTTGATGTCCCAAAGTGCCATGGTATGATTGCTATCATAGAACCTAAGTAATAGAGAAGTACATAGGAACCTAGATCTCTCCCGCTGTCCTCTCAACGTGCTACTACACATTTATCATTAGGAATTCTCTTGTGTGATTTATAGCTCTTATCATCTATCAGTTAGCCCCTCACTTTTGTCTAGTGGTTTGCTAAGTTAGTAAATGCATGATTGTGAGTTATTAGATTCTTTAACCAACGCTTCCCCGTGGATACGATACTCTAGAATACTCATCCTAGGGAAAAGCTACAATGGTAGGTGTTCTGTGCGCTTGCGAATCCTTCATATTGTTTTAGCACTTAATAAATACCAACACCGACTCACATTTATTTTAAGAAAATAAGGTTGATTAGTTCACCTACACATACTATTCAGGTTCTTCCAAGTTAAAAAGTTGTTATTATATACATAACCATAAGTCCTGTATAGTCAAGATTAAAACATATGCTCAGCAATATATAAATAACAGCATAAGTAACTTGATCAACATTTTAACATCAGCAACATGAATAAGATTAACCATTATTGTGATATTAGGACTACAGTGCCGCGGAGACTGACGGGTTCTCACTGTCCAGGAGAGATGGCAATTCGAATCGATTGCAAACCAGCTGGCGAATACCCTGTCATACACTAGGACTACTTTGCAAGGGCAGTCCTAATCACTTCCAAGATGTTAGGGGACGTAAAGTCTCGGACCTGTCGGCAACCCCCTCCTCTCGAGCCACCAAGTGAGCAGGCAACGAGTACGACCCCTCGTGCGTATCTTCTTGTGCCCGATTAACCTCACCAACCACACCTAGGAGGGACGTTAAAGTGCAGTACCGGCCCCTAACCTTCCCACAAGCTTCGTGGCTCACGACCCGGCGGAGCCTACTATATGAACAGGTACGTTCAACTTCCGACTGAAGCTTCCGACAAAGAGATTAGTCCTTAATCGATCAGATGGAAGACCACAATATCCATCCAATCTAAACATGTTTTATTAACCAGTTCTCAGCAGCAGCTTGTTAACCACCAACGTGATTAACCCAACAACAATCCTCACCAGTGACCGGAAATCACTGTCTACTGCAATCATGATAACTGAGCATTTATTTAACCTAGACTCCTAAATAGGATAGGACAACTTCAGCAAGGATATCTGTGTAGCAACGGTTTCACTCGTATCCTACACTTAATGCAGCATTCATAAAAAGGACTCAACAAGTTAATTCAGAAAGCATAGGTAAGTTCAGCATGCACCGGGGCTTGCCTTCAGAAAAGTAGCAGGAAGAAGTTAGAGTCTTCTGGAAGCTGGAGTCACGGTCCTCCTTCTCCTGTGGGGTCTTTTGGCTGCACTCCGAGATGATGAAGGTTGACCTCCTGCTCCTTGATCTCCTCCCGAACTAACTCCTCCGATCCTGAGATGATGCATGCATATGCAAGACTGGTTAATATCAATGCACAGAAACATGCTTGTATATAGATAAAATGGAATGATGGATGAATGTGTTATGATGAATGATACTAATAAGTGCATATCTCTTCTGTAAACACACAATTATATCTACACAAGAAACCCTAGTAATCTACATCAAGCAAACACCCTAATTCACTACACACTGAAAATAGCAGCTAGACATGCTGTTACTAAAATAGTCACACAGGGAGTTCTATAACTCCAAATGCAGCAAACAAATACTCGTTGGAAAGCTAACGAAATTATCTACAAAACATTCCATATCACCCTGACCAAATTCTGACATTAACAGCCTCGAAAACAGCAAATACAGAGGCTCTGTTTTCAACCTACGGGCAACATGCAACACCTATAACCTACAAACGGCTTATGCAAACTTCACCACACTTGACCAGCAAGCAAAACAAGTTATAATCTACCAAATAGACCTACTGACCAAGCTAAAAGATAAACTAAAGCACATAAAATGACATGCCCTAAATATCCACTACATAAGCACACTTAAAACTATAAAAGCTAGAATTAAACTAGTTTTATAAAAACATGATACCAGCAACCTAACCACACTAACAGGTCCTTATTATCATAAGAACAAACAATATATCAGCCAAACATTATCACCATGCTAAATACATGCATTTTGCAAGCATTTTCCATGCAGCATAAATATGATAAATATGAAACCACCTTAGAAAATTCTACAAAAATTACAGTGACATCATACTGGTCTAACATGCCTACCATAAAAATTTCATAGCAAGATCATGCATAATCTGTCCTACACAAAAATGGCAAGATAGCATAAAAACAGGGCATGAAAATACTTTGTACTATGAAATATATGAAACTGCCTAACCATGAACATGAATAGCTACATAACAGTAAGAAATGCGTGTACAAAAAGTAGCATGGCAAAAACCCTAGTAATTATTTTTCTATGAATTTCCTAAGAAAACATGGTAAATAGCATATAAATCAAAAATCACATTTCATCAATAGAACATAGCATGTATAATAATTTTCCTAGACTCTACATCCAAAAACATGAACATTTTGCACAGGAACCACTATTTTATCATGCACCAAGAATTAGCTATGCATTTACCCTAAAACATGGCATTTATTGCAATAAATGTAGATAAATATAAAAACATCCAGAAAATGCCAACTCATATTTTTATCTCGTAGATCTACTGACAAGGATCACAGCAAAATTTGTCCTGCTCAAATCCGAGCTAAAATGAGCACTCTACGAATTTTCTAAGCCATGCACTTGAAATCGAAAAAGAAAAACATAAAAGAAAATGCTGGCGGCGACAGGCGGGGCCCGCGTGTCATGGACACAAAACAGGGCACCGGCGGGTCGGCGGCGGATCTAAGCCGGCGTTCGTCCTCTGGCGAAACCAAGTACACCTATAGACTCACGGTGACGAGATCTACGGCGTACCGCGTGCTTTCCCGCCATGAACTCAACCCTAGCATGCATGACGGCGAGCGGCGACGCTACGGATGTGGGCTCCGGCGAACTCGCCGATTACGGCGATGGCTGGCTAAGCGGGCGTGCGCACGGGCTTCCTGACTTCAAGGCGACGTGAATCGGCTACCCGTCGAAAGAAAAGGCGACGGAAAAGGTCCGACGGCGGCACGCTCACCGGCGGCGGCACGGCGGTGCGCGGTGGCGTTCCGGCGAGGAGGGGCTCGAGTGGCTCGATTCGTGGGCGTCGAAGCTCAGGGGGCAGCAAGGCGCGTGCGAGGCGCACGCTAGGATCGGTTGGGGGTGGCCGGAGTTGGCTGGCCGCGGCGACCAGCGCGGCGGGCGAGCGCTGATCCACGGCGGCGGTGGTTGGTCCAGTAAACGGTGGCGGTTTTCGTCGGTTGCTCACTCGCACACGGATTCAACACGAGTAGGCGGTCACAGAATGTCGGCTAGGGCAAGAAAAATGGCAAGAAAGACCATGGTGGCGAGGTTCGGGAGCGGCGGCGGCCATGGATGCCGATTTTCCGGCGGACGGGATTCCGGCCGATTTGGCCCTACCTTTGCTCGACTCGGGTTTCCAGCGGTTCGGGGAGACGTCTAGCACGCTTGCGAGGCTGCTGGGGAGCTAGGTGGGGCAAGGATGCGATGGTGGCGGTGCTAAACGACGACGGAGCCGGCAATGGCGATGGAGGCGGCGCCGCGGCCGCCGCTGGCGCTCCCGGCTTGAGCGAGAAGGAAAGGAGGGGCAGGAAGTGTAGTGTGGAGCACGGGACGCGGCTTCCCTCCTCTACAAGGCACCGGCACGGCGCGGTGTCGAAGGACGCGCCACTCCTACCTCGAGATACGTCTTTGAATTAGCGAAAACTCTAATTGAACAAAATGTTCCTTACAAAATTCTAAACAAAACACCTATAGAAACTTTTCCCCTAATTTGGCCTAGTTTTGAAACTACAATCGATCAAAGCACGACTACTCCGGGGTCAAACAGAACCCTAATTTGCATGAAATTGAAACGAACTTCGAAAATTTCAAACATGCTCCACCCAAAATCATGAAACCGGCCTATAACATCCTTTGCTCTTTAGGAAATTAGCTACACTTTTCATGAAGGGTTCACACACATGCAAGACCTCTAGCTAGGACTTTTTGAGCAAAACGAGATAAATCACACTCGAGTTCAAACTAGGTCAAATCAAGTCAAACTACCATTATAAAATCTAATTAGGGAACATGACCAACATGACTCATGCTCTAAAACATACTATGATCATCACTAAGAATAAATAAATATTAAACAACTAAATATGCAAACAATTCATACATGAAATGACGAGGCAAAGCATAGCAAATAAATTAAACACATTTAAACATACAAATGACCACTATCATTTCATGTGCATGAATGCATATGACTAAATGGTGATTATGCTCATAAAATGCGGATGCTAATGACATGCTTAAAACTAGGGTGTTACAAGCCATATGTTTGGTACATGGCTTACTAATCGAAGAAAAGGATTAGAAACTTGATTTGGGTTGGCGTCACGCCTATATCTTTGGGCCATTTGGCGCTGTCGAAACGATATTATCTTTAACAAAATGAAAGTTTTCTCGTTGTCGAAGGTAATTTTCAGATGAGCCTATTGGCTGCGGTACTGAGCCCAGTTGCAGCGTGATGAACAAGACAAGAACACACTCTCGCTAATTAGCAGAAAACTAGAAGTGTTTACTTTGGAGTTTCCCTATAGAGGGTGGAAGCACATTTATCATTTGCTTTAGTTCTCTTTATCTGTTTTAGAGACTTGTTTTGCTCTACCTTTTTATCCAGTACTTGTAATAACTGGCTGTGTACATCCTCGGATGTAGAGGCCGGATGTTTTTCTCATCCATTATCTAAAAAAAAAGCTTCATCGCCTGAACAGATTTGAAAATTTCAGTCACCTGGAAATTAGCAAGGCCCTAATATTATACAGTTCAATTCTGTAATAGGCAGTCAGTGAGGACTACACAATCCACGAGAGGCACAGATCACAAAAATTGCACTCCCTCCGTTCCAAATTGTAAGTCGCTTTGACTTTTTGGTTCGTCCATTTTGCTATGTATCCAGGCATATTATTGTGTCTAGATATATAACTAAATGGATGTACCAAAAAAAGTCAAAGCGACTTACAAACCGAAAACGAAGAAGTAGTTCAGAATAGAGGAATATAAACAAACGTAGTTTAGGCGTTTAGCAACAGTTCGTTTAGTGGGAAAATTTTTGTAACACAAGATAGTAGTAGTACTCGACACAGCCGGTCGGTGTTCTCAAGCTTGTGTATTCATCTATGAAGAAAATAAGCGGCGAAATTATCACCTTTCCTCACTACTTGGCGAATGAAAAATTCAGGCGACACCGATGATGTGTCGATGCTCGGAAATCACTGAAGTAGCTACGTCGCCTGAACAGATTTGAAAATTTCAGTTACCTGGAAATTAGCAAGGCCTTAATATTATACGATTCAATTCAGAATAGGCGTCTATGAGGACTACACAATCCACGCAGGCACAGATCACAAAAATTGCACTCCCTCCATTTCAAATTGTAAGTCGCTTTGACTTTTTTGGTTCGTCCATTTTGCTATGTATCCAGGCATATTATTGTATCTAGATACATAGCTAAATGGATGTACCAAAAAAGTCAAAGCGACTTACAAACTGAAGCGGAGGAAGTAGTTCAGGAATAGAAGAATATAAACAAACTGTAATTTAGCAACAGTTCGTTTAGTAGGAAAATTTTTGTAAGACAAGATAGTAGTAGTACTCGACAGAGCAGTCAGTGTTCTTGCGCATGTGTATTCATCTATGAAGAAAATAAGCAGCAGAATTATCGCCTTTCCTCACTAGGAAAACTGGAAAGGAAGCCAGAAATGTGTTGGTTGTAATATGAATGAGACCATCCAACACCTTTTCCTAGATTGTCCGTATTCGAAAATGGTATGGAGGATCATCTTTTATGCTACTGGCCTAAACCAGCCTAGATCTACATAAGCCATATGTTTGGTACATGGCCTACTAATCAGAATAAAAGTATTAGAAACTTGATTTGGGTTGGCGTCACGGCTATATCTTTGGGCCATTTAGCGCTGTCAAAACGACATTATCTTTAACAAAATGAAAGTTTTCTCGTTGTCGAAGGTAATTTTCAGATGAGCCTATTGGCTGCGGTGCGAGCCCGCTTGCGGCGTGATGAACAAGACAAGAACACACTCTCGCTAATTAGCAGAAAACTAGAAGTGTTTACTTTGGAGTTTCCTATAGAGGGTGGAAGCACATTTATCATTTGCTTTAGTTCTCTTTATCTATTTTAGAGACTTGTTTTGTTCTACCTTTTTATCCAAGACTTGTAATAATCGGTCGTGTACATCCTCGGATGTAGAGGCCGGATGTTTTCTCATCCATTATCTAAAAAAAAAAAAAGCTTCGTCGCTGAACAGATTTGAGAATTTCAGTCACCCGAAATTAGCAAGGCCCTAATATTATACGATTCAATTCTGTAATAGGCGCTTTATGAGGACTACACAATCCACGAGAGGCACATATCACAAAAAATTGCACTCCCTCCGTTCCAAATTGTAAGTCGCTTTGATTTTTTTGTTCGTCCATTTTGCTATGTATCCAGGCATATTATTGTATCTAGATACATAGCTAAATGGATGTACCAAAATGTCAAAAGCGACTTACAAACCGAAGGAGGAAGTAGTTTAGAATAGAAGAATATAAACAAACGTAATTTAGCAACAGTTCGTTTAGTAGGAAAATTTTGTAAGACAAGATAGTAGTAGTACTCGATGAAAGCAGGTCGGTGTTCTTGCGCATGTGTATTCATCTATGAAGAAAATAAGCAGCAGAATTATTGTCTTTCCTCACTAGGAAAAACTGGAAAGGAAGCCAGAAATGTGTTGGTTGTAATATGAATGAGACCATCCAACACCTTTTCCTAGATTGTCGGTATTCGAAAATGGTATGGACGATCATCTTTTATGCTACTGGCCTAAACCAGCCTAGATCTACATAAGCCATATGTTTGGTACATGGCTTACTAATCAGAATAAAAGGATTAGAAACTTGATTTGGGTTGGCGTCACAGCTATATGCTGGGCCATTTGGCGCTGTCGAAACGATATTATCTTTAACAAAATGAAAGTTTTCTCGTTGTCGAAGGTTATTTTCAGATGAGCGAGCCTATTGGCTGTGGTACTGAGCCCAGTTGCTGCGTGATGAACAAGACAAGAACACACTCTCGCTAATTAGAAGAAAACTAGAAATGATTACTTTGGAGTTTTCCCTACAGAGGGGAAGCACATTTATCATTTGCTTTAGTTCTCTTTATCTGTTTTAGAGACTTTGTTTTGCTCTACCTTTTTATCCACTACTTGTAATAAGTGGTGTGGTACATCCTCGGATGTAGAGGTCGGATGTTTTTCTCATCCATTATCTAAAAAAAAAAGCTTCGTCGCCTGAAAAGATTTGAAAATTTCAGTCACACCGGAAAATAAGCAGCAGAATTATCACCTTTCCTCACTTCCTGGCGACTGAAAAATTCAGGCGACACCGGATGATGCGTTGATGCCTGCTGTTGGATGGAAATCACTGAAGTAGCTTCGTCACCTGAACAGAGGTCCCAAACCCGGGTAAAGGAGGAGGGTTGCGTTAAGTTTGGCGAACCAGCGTAAAAAATAGCCACTCTAATGGACAGAGGCACAGATCACAAAAATTGCACTCCCTCCGTTCCAAATTGTAAGTCGCTTTGACTTTTTTGTTCGTCCATTTTGCTACGTATCCAGGCATATTATTGTATCTAGATACATAGCTAAATGGATGTACCAAAAAGTCAAAGCGACTTACAAACCGAAAGGGAGGAAGTAGTTCAGAATAGAAGAATATAAACAAACCGTAGTTTAGCAAATGGTTCGTTTAGCGGGAAAATTTTTGTAAGACAAGATAGTAGTAGTACTCGACAGAGCAGTTAGTGTTCTCGATCTTGTGTATTCATCTATGAAGAAAATAAGCAGCAAAATTATCACCTTTCCTCACTTCGTGGCGACTGAAAAATTCAGGCGACACCGGATGGCGCGTTGATGCCTGCTGTTGGATGGAAATCACTGAAGTATCCATGTGAGGCTAATATTATACAGTTCAATTCTGCAATAGGCAGTCTATTAGGACTACAGTAACCACAGAGTCACAGAACACAAAATAAATTAAATGTAGTTCAGGAATAGAATAGTATAGACAAACTGCAGTTTAGTAACATTTCATTTAATAGGAGCAGTCATTGTTCTTGAGCATGTATATTTATCTATAAAGAAAATAGCAGTAGTAGTTGCAGTCTCCTAAAACAAAAACACAAAGGTAACAACATTAATGTAGTAGGCAGGTGTCAAGTTCAGCATGTACAACTCAATACATCCATCTGAGGATACAGTTATACAGTTCAATTCTGTAATAGGCAGTGTATGAGGAGTAGACGAGAGCCTGTTCGCTTGTTCTTGCAATCTTGCTTCATCTTGTTTCAGCTTATTCTCTCACAGGATACTATTAAACAAGCGAACAGGCTCTCAGGGGCACAGATCACCAAAAAAAAAGGTAGTTCAGGAATAGTGGAGTATAAAGAAACTATAGTTTCGTGGCGGTTCATTTAATATGCACATTTTTGTATGACAAGATACCTGTAGTACTCTCACAGGCGGTCGTGTTTACTTGAGCACGCATATTCATCTATAAAGAAAATAAGCAGCAGTGGATAACAACAACATTGTAGTTATATATAGTAGCAGTCAGGCCTGGTAGCAGTGAGGTGTCAAGTTCAGTATGTACAACTCAATTATATCCATATTATGAGGATAAAATTATAGTTCAATTCTGTACGTAATAGACAGTATGTGAGGACTAGTCGACCTGTTCGCTTGTGCTTGCTTCATCTTGTTTCAGCTTATTCTCTCTCACGTACAGAATACTATATATTAAACACAAGCGAACAGGCTTCAGAGGCACAGATCACGGAAAAACAAAAAAAGGTAGTTCAGGAATAGTGGAATCTAACAAACTGTAGTTCAGTAACAGTAGGCACAGACAAGATTGATGGGCTAGATATCAAACCCTAGAATGGCCGGCCGGCCTGGTGGAGGAAGAAGCCGTCGGAGAAGGAGGTCGCTGGCGGAAGCGGCGTCGGCTTGAATGGCGCGGATGCGTCGGCGGTGGCGGCGGGCTGATGAGGCGGCTGGAAACCCTAGAGTCGCCTGTGAGGAGTGTGGCTAGGAACCAAACACCCCCGATCGAAATGAATCGCCTGCCTGTGACGAGGCGGGTAAAATTTTTTGAGTTTTGTAAAGGCTCTACGCGTAAAAATCGTAGCGAAAAATTGGGCGGGCACATGTAAACGTATCCTCCGGGATGGTATTAGACTATCTGCAAATGCGACGTTAAAGCTTCCTCGAGTACTACGTACATAGAGAAAAAAATTGCTGCAGCGGGTACTGAAAGAGCCACGCTAAAAAAAGTTGATGCACCTCGGTTCGGTATTCTGAGCGGTGGTAGAGGCGTACTGGAGGAGCCATGCACGGGTCCCACCTCTTGGAAAAGTGAGAGAGAACAGGAGAGAGACAATGGGCCCCATGATTTTAAGTAACTAAAAAGCGTTATATCTCATAAACTAAAAACCCAAATTAAATTCCGATTACACCATTAAATTCGTTTCAATAAATTCTTCAAAACAAGATCACACATGAATATATTTAAATAAAATTATAAATGGACCCCACTGTTGGTAGTTGGTATAGAGTAGAGATATAAAGAAGGATGAGTGCGGAAGATAGTACTGTAAAGGAGGGAATCTTGATGACTAGGCAGTATAGAAGGAGTAAACAGAGTAACATGAGTGCGGATAGTCTTTCGTTTAGGACAAATGACACGGTCTCCAAAACATAACTTTGACCGCTTATTATTATAAAAATATTTATGGAGATGTGATGTATGTATAATTTTATCAAAGTATTTTTTTAAGACAAATCTACTCATATAATTTTTACATTTACAAACTCAACAACTTAAAAGTTATTGATGATTTTATATTCCCGATGTTTGACCCAAACCTTGTCCAAAACGACTTCTAATACCATCCCGGAGGGAGTATAATAAGCTGTTCGGCTGATTTTGATTGATTGAATTGTATTATTTCTGTGAAAGAGAAGCCACTTCAGCTGCAGCTGGCGCGTGGTGGGGCCGTCCTGTCAGGGTCATAGTGCACACCCGTGGAGGGGCCGTCCTGTCAGGATCTACTACCTGCGTTTGCTCTCCCTCTGTATCTGCTTCTGCCTCTCACGATTCATTCCATCTCTCGCTCTCTTCCATCCCTTCTCCCAGCTGAGCTCCAGCCCGATGTCTCGGTCTCCTTTGGCGGAGTCGTCTGGAGGTGGACGGGCGAGGAATAGGCTTCAATGGGATCTAGTTGGTGAGCTCAGCGGGTTCCCGCTCATCAGTTGTCCGGACTGCGGTCTTGCTCGGGTGGTGGAGGCGCAGACCAAGAAGGATGGTGATAACCGCGGCCGACTCTACTTCAAGTGTGCTAGGAAATGGGGTGAGTATTTCGTTCTGTAGTGTTGACATGTTGTCCCGGGCCTCCCTGCCCCTAGTTTTGCACTAATTTGTGTGCCTGTTTTTCAGTACCCTAATAAGCAGCAGTGTCATTACTACCGATTTGAAAAGGAATACTTCGAGGTCTTGAAGGATCTTGGCATCATAGTTGTTCGCCCTTCGAATTGGAAAGAGGAGCTGGTGCTGGATGAAGAAGAAGCTTCAGTGGGCGGTCCAAGTGGTGACACCAAGAAGAAAAACTTGGAGCAGATGCTGGAGGACTTGATGAGGAAGACGAACATGTTTATTATTCTGTCTCTTGTCTGTGTTGTCATTGGATGTGTTCTGATGTATGCTGTAAACATGTAATGCCCGATGCAATGTTATTATTGTGGTAATTTGTGAATATCACAACGCGTCAGTGCAATGCTTGGTGTCAAGATTCTGCACCTGTGAAAAGTCAACTGAGTGGAGTGGATCCACCTGTGCTTAATAGGGATGTCATCCGTTGACCTGCATTGTGTAAAGGCGTGAGTGATACTCCTCCGTTCATCAAAAAAAAAAACATAATTTTTTGACCTTTTCAAAATCTAATTTGACTATTCGTCTTGCTCAACATATTTGTGTAAATTCCAAAATAAATTAGCTATTGTTATAATATCTTTAATGATCTAATAAGTCATAACAAAATTGATAATATTTATATACATTATTCAAACAAAACGAATGGTCAAATTAGATTTTGAAAGGTCAAAGAATTGTGTTTTTTTTTGGTTGACGGAGGGAGTACTCCACGTTTGCCGACTGCGTGGGTTCGCAACTATAGTCTACAGACACGCGATACTAAAAAGCGCGTGAGTAATAAAGCGACTGCCTGTGCTGAGTCTACTCTACGACGTCGTCCGCCACCTCTCTGCACTGCGCAATTGGAGCGCGAACTCACTTCCGCGCCCCGGCTACATCTATCTCGTCGTCGCCGTCGCCGTCGCCGCTATAAGCTTAGCTTCACGCGTCGCCTTCCACGTACCACCACCGCCGGGCGCACCGCGTCGTCCTCGCCGCGCACCATGCAGCGGCTTCCGTCGGAGATGCTTGCATTGGTTGCCATCCGCGTCGCCAAGGAGGCAGAGGATCCCATGGACGACCTCACCATTCTGCGCCGCACCTGTAAGCAGATGGCAGAGGTGTGCGGCGACGCCATGGTGGGACGGAGCATCCCACTGGAGCGGGTTTTCCAACAGAACAGGGAATGGCGTACCCTCGTCACCAATCTCGCCATCGTCGGCAACCCGGAGGCGTGCTTCAGAGCAGGCCTGTCTGCCCTGTTCGTCGATGGCCGCGGCACCGTCGCGCCCCCGCTCGACATGCTGCGCGACGCCGCCGATGCGGGGCATGAACTCGCTTCGTACGTACACGCCCTTGCTCTCTACAGGATGAACACCGGCGCCGATGACGACGACACTGCACGAAAGGTGTTGCGGGGGATCGAAGGCGACGCGGTGACGGCAGCGACGTGGGGCACCAGTAACTGTGCACGCCTCCGCGCACAGGCAATAGCGGTGTTGAGCGACGAGCTGATGGTGGCGCCGTATCCAGCGGGTTTTCGGTTTCTCCGTCGTCTCCCTGCTCTGGCCCAACCGCCGGTGCCTCGCCAACACGGGCATCTTCGATGCAGCGTGCGGGGCTGTGGCGACATTGCCGGATGGTCGGAGTCGGAGCGTGGAAGTCAACCGTGGGGAGTGTCTTTGCCGCAGCGGCGCGGGCAGGATCAGCGACGAGTCTACTTTGTTCTTCGTTGATGGCTTGTGGGCATGAGTGTACTTCGTTCTTCCAATGCAGGGGAGTTGCTCACAGTTGCAGGTGACGCCTAGCTAGATATAACAACTTTTGGTAGCTTTTGGAAGTGTGCACGCGTCGTAGGTGATGCATATATGGTGTGCATATGTTCGATCCTTACCTAGCAGTGATGTTCAAGAAACGTAGATCTGGATGGAACAAAGACCGAGATGTTTTAATTAGTTGTAATATAATCCGTGTGTTATAATGCTCACTTCTGCTTCGAGTGTCTACCATTAATTCTCGCCCCACGCTGCGCCAGCCATGGCCGCCCGCGAGCACCCCGGCCGGCATATGGCTATAGTTAGCCGCCTCTCGGGCTGAACTCTCTCCCTTCTTTCTTACCTTGCCACCTCGAGGCTCGTCGGCTTGAAGGCGCGCTATTCCTGTGCCGTTGAGGTCACCTTTGGAACGCTGCCGTGTCCGCCGGTTCACACGCCGGCCGGCCGCGCGTTCGAGCTAGCGTTCACCACGACGGCAACAACCCCTCTGCGACCCATCCCCGCCTCGACCGAGTTTTGAAAACCGTTTACGCCGCACTCCTGATGCCTCCATATCCCGTCCATGTAACCTCGGCCTGTCCTCAGTCGCCGGAGAGTGTCGCTCCCCGCTCCACCGCACGCCCTGCCAGCCAACGTCGGCGTCGAGCTCGCGGTAGGCGGAGCCCATTCAAACCCGCTCATCCGATAGCATAGATAGGGGAACGCTAGGTTCGGGGATCACGGTGTTCGTCCTCCCGTCGCTAGAGACATCATCTCCGTGTGCCGCGCCATGATGGACTTCTCCTCGAAGGGGTGATTCACCGTTGGCGGTTTTTCTAAGACGAGGGAACAAAAGTAGAATGCAAATGATAGAAAAAGATTGACACGCATCATATTAATTAAACCGATACAAGGAAACAAGTATAACCCAAATTAACGAAAGATAAAGAGATTGCCATGCAAATGTTAACCAACAACCGATTCCTTAGCAAATTAACCACACGTATCATTGTATCTTTTACACATCCACACAAATCGAGACAACAGATAAATTAACATAAAAAAAGAAGAGAACCTAGGCCGCCTTCTTGGCCTTCTTGGCCGCCCGCTTGGCCGGCTTCGGCGCCCGCCTTCCCCGGCCGCCTCCTCCGTTTGGCCGGTATCCCTCGGCGAGGTTATCGGCCGGAGATTCGATCCGGAGGGCGTAGAAGTTGGCCCTCTCCTCGAGGGGCAGATTCACCTTTGGCAGGCCAACATCATGTCGGCCAGGCCGTTCAGCTTGGTGAGGGCGGCGCGGAGGCGCTCCACAGCGAACTTCATCTCCTCCCGGGTGGCGGCCATGTCGACGATCGTGGGCGGCGAGTCCGGCTTTCCCGTGACGAGGGCACGAAAAGAGAAGTTAGTGTTGGATAACGGGAGGGGCGGGGGGCGGGGGTATAAATGTGGCGTTTCAAAAGACGGTTGCTCGGAAAAAACGTCACCGGTGACCGCTGCGCCCAATGGCCGTCTCCTCGGCACTCAACGGTGACTGTATTTTTCCAAAGCACAACCGACATTAATTGTTTGTTTTTGACAAATTTTACATTGAACAAGTTAAGATTCAAATCAAATTTAAGAGCTATTTAATTTTAATCGCTCTTTGAACTGAAAACAAAACAGATTCGAGGGGACGAGGGAGCAACACACAGCAATAATATATAATTTATTAATATACAAAAACAAAAAAAAAATAGAACATATATTAAAAATGATAAAAAAAGGAGGAAGGCCGCCGACCTAGTCCTCGTCGTCCTCCTCCTCCTCCTCCTCCTCGCTGGCGTCGTCCTTCTTGGCCAAGGCCTTGAGGACGATCCCGGCCAACTCTTCCACCTTGGGGGCGTAGTGGTTGATCTTTTCATCCAGAGGTCGATCCACCCTTGGAAGAAGAGCATGGCCGTCCGCCAGCTCCTTCAGCTTCATGAAGGCAGGCCGGAGACGATCGAGGGTGAAATCCCTCTCGATTACCTAAAATTCTTATTTTGGTTGTTTCCCCATCCGACATAGTGCTAGTGACATCCACATATAGTTTATATGAAACTACGAGAGACATCTCTAAGATTTGTGAACAATGTCTAACACTATGTCGGATGGGGAAACAACCAAATTAAAATAAGAATTAGTGAACAGAGTGCTGGAAGAAACAAGTTACAGACCCGTGCTGGGAACAAGGAGTCTGTAGTAGTGGGCGTCCGTCCTTCGTTCTCGTCGGCCCAGTCGGTGCCTCGGCTGGCTGGTGCTGATTTGTTGTGTGAGAAAATTACTGCTGGCTGGCTGGCTTTTGTGAGAGAAAAGCACTCTTGGCTAGTGGCTGAACCAGCTAGCTGAACGATCAGTGCAGGTCACTGCAGATCACATTGCGCGGCCTGCAGCAAAGATGGACGGAACGACGGTGGCAGACATGGGCCCCATTCTACAGCGAGGTGTGTAGGATACGCAAAGGATTCACATGCAAGGGTGTGTATAGACGCGCTTTGTGTAAGTATAGATGAGTCTGTAGGAAAAGGCGCCGCCCCAATTTTTCGCTGCAACGCGTCATGTCGCCATTGCGCCGGAGTGCACCGGCCGGCCCGATCATTAAGGGCGTGTTTGGTTGCCTGTGTGGCATCCCAGACTGGCTCGCATGGCTCAGCCTGGCCAGGTTAATTTGGCCATGCCAAATGCATGCAACGGCCCCCTCTGTTTGGTTGCCTGCATGAACCCAACCAGGCTAGCTAGAGCTTTGTTGTTTTTGTACCGTGCATTTGCGTGAGATTTAAATTTGTGCATGCATGGTTCTTGTTTGGTTGCCTGCATACATGCTAGTTGCATCACATTCAAATTGTCACAAGCTACAAGACGATCACAATAAAAGTAACTAGTCTTTTACCATAGCTTCCAAACTAAAAACCCTATGACTACAACAATAATTAGGACTACTACGAGCACTAGTAAACAGTGCCACTGATCTCCAACAGGTTGGTTTACAGGTGGATTAACAAGTGGTAGTAGAAGGGGTGGATCCACCTGCTGTCCAAGACCAGCTGCAAAAGCTTGCTCGGCCTCCACTTTTGTGTTATATTTCCTGTAGCAATTTCCCTGGAACCTATATACTTGCTCGTGTGCTTCTTTCCAGGTTGAGTACACCCCAGGTTTGCTGCCATGTTGAACCACATACCATGCCATTGCTGCAAAAGAAACAAATTGTAGGAAACATAACACAGCATGGCTTATGTGTGCTCAGAGTTCATGTAGAAACATCATTGGCTAGGTCATGTGCTCAGATTATAGGAACAACGATCACAGCCCTAAGGCATGTGCTTAAAGTATAGGAAAAACATCACAGACATATAGGGCATGTGCTCGGATTTTATGAAAAAAAACATCACAGTCAATAAGGCATATGTAATCCCAGGCTAGGGTTTCGAAGAACAAGGAGAGAGGAAAAAAATCACCTGAGAGAGGAGAGGGCTCAGATCCACTGCTACAACACAAGAGAGAGAGAGAGAGAGAGAGAGGCCTCAGATCCACGATTCACAAAGCAAGAACAAATCGAGAGGGGAGAGAAAAAAAACAGGGCCAGGTGGCGAAGAACTTCGAGCGGCGGGAAAGAGCAGGAGGAGGGAGCGAGGGGGATATATAGGCAGAGATTGGCGCGAAGGGAGGAGGAAACCCTAGAGAGTTGTCATCTCCAGGCGGCCGAAATCGCCGAGCGCGCGCGCACGAGGGAGCACGGAGCGAGCCTGGCCGGGGAGGAACGCTCGATTCGGCCGTTCCTCTCGAGCCTGGCCGTGGAGCACTTTTTGCACGAAAGGGGAGCCTGGCTCGGGGACGAGAGCAGGTAACCAAGGGGGTGTTTAGTTGGTGAAATATTTTGGGTTGGGCTACTGTAGCACTTTTCGTTTATATTTGGTAGTTAATATCCAACCATGGACTAACTAGGTTTAAAAGATTCGTCTCGTACTTTTCAGCCAAACTGTGCAATTAGTTTTTTTATTTACCTACATTTAATGCTCTAAAAATGCGTTAAGAGATTCGATGTGACAGGGAACTGTAGCACTTTTTGGGTTACTGTAGTACAAACTAAACACCCCCCAAACACTGGGACACTGCACGACGGGAGCCTGGCTGGGGGCATATCCAGGGCACCAAACACGCCTTAAAATCCCACGTCTCTGCACTTCTGCAGTCTGCATCTGCACTGGGTTTAACTCACCCGCATATCGCTGGCTCGCCCAACTGAGCGCGGACTGTTGAGCGCGGACTGCATATGGAGACATGCTTGCAGAGGCCTTCGGACTCAAGAACTCTGATTTTTCTTTTTTAATCTGTGGCCAAAACTTGTAACTAGTCTTTCTCCCTCATAGTAACTCCAAATGTGATAGTTTTTCTTTCTATTTTTTTAAAGAATAATGCTGTATATATCAAGATATTGTATTCTTACTGCTATTACTTTTGTCATGTTTTATTGAGAACATTTGAAATTTGAATTTCAAAATTACAACTTCGATAAACATTTTTGGTTCATCCAATGATTTCAGCGAGAAGAAGTCAAGCACGTAAAAGTTGTATAACTTCTAAAGATGTAGTACACCTTTTATATTGGCCATTTCTTCATCCGACGATAATCAAGGGTAACATTGTTCACAAGATTTACACATATCTCATATATAGTTGATGAAACTATGAGAGATATTTCTAAGATTTGTGAACAATGTCACTAGCACTACTATGTCGGATGGGGAAACAACCAAAAAAATGTAGATCTTGCTAAGTTCTGAAACTCTCTAGTTGAAAACTTTTTGTTTTGACATTACCTTGTAAAGGAAATCTAGGTCTCAATTTCAAAAAATTGGAAATTGAAATTTAAATGTTTTAAGTGACCTCGGATAGACAAACCACCAACATGACGATTGTAACTCTCAATTATCCATGAAACTTTGTAGTTTACAACGTTTTGATTTGGCATCATCTTGTCATGGAAAAACATGCAAATGTATTGAAAACATTTAGCTTAGAGACGCCGCATTGGGATATATAGTTTCGTCTGAAGAAAAGGCGTCTCTGCCCATTTCCTTGGACGTGTTCCGCGCTCCGCGGGTCATGTCCGTCACTCGACCGCTACGCCGCCCGAAGCGTCAACTTTTGTTCACCTCCCGCCACGCCTAGAGCTTCCAACAAGAACCCTAATTTTTCTTTTTAATCTATGGTCAAAACTTGTATAACTTCTTAAGATGTACATCTTTTATGTAGGTCATTTATTCATATGATGATGTCACGGTAACACTGTCCCACGAGATTTACACATGTGTCATAGAGTTTATGAAAGTAGAAGACAAATTTCTAAGATTCGTGAACAATATCACTAGCACTATGTCGGATGGGGAAACAACCAAAATAAGAATTTTAGGTCTTGCTAAGTTTTGAAACTCTCTAGTTGAAAACTTTTTGGTTTCACATTATCTTGTAAAGATAAACTATATATATATATATAGGTCTCAATTTCAAAAAATTGGAAATTGAAATTTAAATTTTTAAGTGACGCGTCGGATAGACAAACCACCAACATAATGATTGTAGTTCTCAAATATCCATGAAACTTTATAGCTTACAACATTTTGATTTGAGATCATCTTGTCATGGGAAAACATGTAACAGTTTGAAAACATTTATCTTACGTGACGCGCACCGGGATAGTTTGTCCGCCCCATTTGGCTCGACACCTCCGCCGGAGTGCACCGGCCGCTGCCCCCGCCCATAACCCACGCCCCCTGCACCAGTCTTCGCACCCGCATTATTGCTGCTGACCAACTCTTCTCCGCACAAAAAACGTAGCTAGAGTGTGCGCGCCCCACCAAAAAAGCTCCAGCCGCGCCGCGCCGCACCATGGAAAACCTTCCACGTGACATGCTTGTAGAGATTGCGATTGGTGTCACCAAGGTCTCAGCGAATCCCATGGAGGACCTCCACAATCTGCGGGCCACTGTTCACGTATGAAAGCGGCGTGCGGGTACCCCCGGTGGGATGGAGCATCCCGCTGACCGGTCTTTGTACCGGCGGCGGGGCTGGTGGCCGTACTACTCGCTCAAGTATCGCGGGAATCTTATCACCAAGCTCGCCGCCGTCGGCAACCCGGAGCGTGCTTCAAAGCCAGCATGTATGCCGTCTTCGTCGAAGGCCGCTGCACGTCACGCCGTCGCTTGAGTCGCTGCGGGCGCGCCGCCGCGTCGAGGGGCATGAAACCGCCAAGTATGTTCTTGCTCTTGTGTTCTCTGGGGCCAACACCGGTGCCGCGAACGATGACTATGCGCGGGCGGGTGTTGCGTGAGATCGAAGGCGACCACCCGGCGACGGGCTGGCCGGCCGCGTCTGCGAACTGCGGAACTGGAACTCGCTGAACGGCCCCGGCGACATGCATGGGATTTCTTGAGGAGCGACTTGATGACGGCACATATACCGCCAAATTGGAGTAGAGAATACCGTCCTCCAAAGACCACTGGTGCGCCGCCATTCACGGATGGACGGATTCATTTCGGGCGTGGAGGATGTTCTCTGCAAATGAGGAGTGTAGGATCCGCAAAGGAGTGTGAAAGTTTCTTCGTGGTGTTGTGTGGGCACTATAAGCAAGTTTTAAATTGGGATTGATCGATCTATCGATCACATGCGTGATGAAAAGTTGGATGTTTTGTTAGTTGTAACCATGCATATTTTCTAAAAGTGACGAAAGGCCGGATTCCTAACAAATTTTCGTTTTAGGGCCAGATTCCCAAATAAATGGTTCCAGATTCCTAAGACAAACTTATTTCAGGGGCCAAATTCCTAATTCTCCCATAGTCCTTCCTATTACTCCAAACAATGTTTGAAATTTCAAAATAGCACACAAGTTCTGAGTCGCCCTTTTACATTAACCGGTAGGACCATGGTGTATGCGCATCGAACACTCTACGATTTGCCACCTCGGTTCCTTATAGTGCTATGGGCGTTTTCTCTCGCAGATCTCTCGTCTCTTCCTTCTCCCATACTACACCTACTGTACTAGTTAGTACTCTTCTCACCTCTTCTTCGTCCCCGACTTTCCAAACTCATCTCAACCAAACCTGAGTACAGAGCGGTCCGACACGCGGGGTGGTCTCTCGCCTTTCGCCTTCGTCTCCATCCCGGGCGGTGGTGCTCTTTATCACATCCATGCAGCTAGATATGGTTTTTCATGTGGTTTTTGAAATAGCAAATACAGAAGTTTTTCTTTTTTGGTGGTTGCAGATCTGGATTGAGTCCCGGCCGTTCAGATCTCGACTTCATGTGGTCTCAAGTCCCTACCACTCGATCTCGTGTTTTAGCTAGTGTTGGGTTGGGAAGGAGGCCGAAGAAAATGTCACAAAAGAAGCACATCTTCTTGGGTAAACACTGCTGAGATCTCTGAAATGCACTTCTTTTTTGAAGTTTTTTTAGTGGCTCTAAAAAGGTTTTGTTTTGTCTTGTATATTTGTGTGATTCATGCTATAGCTTGTACAACCACAAAGACCTACGCGGGAGATTATAAAAGTATGGGTGCTGGAGGTCGCCGGCGGGGCCACTCCCCTCTCCTCGCCGAGTCGAGCATTTTTCCGAGTCGCGCTTCGACTCCGGCTCAACAAGTTTGGCAAAAGAAGCTTTGGCTCCGGCTCCTCCTGCACCCCACTGTAGCTAGGAGCCACTTTTCTCTCTCCCTCCCTCTCCCTCTCACTGACATTGGGCCATGTCGCTAGGAGCCGGAGAAGCTCGATTTTGGGGCTCCCCCGGCTCCGGCTCTTGCGCGCTACAGTGCCTTCGTAGCTTAGGTCTTGCTTCCTCTTTTTGACAATGTTCGCTTGCTCTTGCTTCATCTTGTTTCAGCTTGTTGTGTCTCACGGAATACTATTAAATCAGCCAAAATCAGGCGTTAGCAAAACAACCTGTTCTCCGTAATGTTGTTATATTATCAAAAAAATTGTTAAAATTTGGAATGCTCTGGCTCTCCAAGAATCTGCATCGAACCTGTATTGCTAGTTTGTGCATTGTGGCTCAACAAACGAATTCAGCTTGATTTGTTCCGTAAAGAGGCAAATTTTGGCCTTGTGTTGAAACAAATTTGGCATCGAACACTCACCTCCTTCTCTCTCTCTCGATCGATCGAACAAGCATGTGAAATGACTCCATACGTGACCCCTGATGTACAGTACACCTACTGTACATAGTGTTTAGGCATGTCATCATCATGATTACGATTCTACAGACCCGTGCTGGTGCAGATGACACTGCGAGGATGGACGGAACGATGAGTTTTTATATTCCCAAAAAAGTTTTGACCCAAACCCTTTTCCAACAATACTACGGGGACTCGCGCTGCCGGCAGAGGCAGAGCCGGCCGGCCGTGCCAACGTGAACGCTTCTGGTTCCTTGTCGCAGAAGCGTCGGATTAATTATAGATGAGAGAGAGCATGGCCACCGGCGGGCCCTAAATTTAAAATACCTAAAAATGTTTTAACTGACAAACCAAAAATCTAAATTAAATTCCGATTACACCATTAAATTTGTTTCAATTAATTCTTCAAAACAAGATGTCACATGGATATACGTATTTAGAAAATTACAAGTGGGCCCACACGATGAATGCAGAGAAACTGGGAATCTTGATGACTAGGACAGAATATTCCTTCTAAAGGAAGCAAATAGAGGAACGTGAGTCAATTTTTTTTTCGTTTTTGCAAAAATCCAAGGATGGTACTGTAGACTAGTTTAGCAAACTCTTGGAGATGCACTGTCATTTTACTTTTAATTGTGAGAAATTGTGAAATTTAATCCTGCCATTTGGAAATATGACACGAGAATTAAACGCTCTACGAAATATGACCCATGTTGTGCGATTTGCTATGAAATCTAGACTTTTCGAATTTTCCGTTTTCAATAATTACAGGGGCCATTTTTCACTTTGTTTAGGGCATCGGGGCCGCCTACCAACGCACCGCCGACCGTCGTGCGAGCTTGCCACGCGCGCCCACCCTATGGATGTGGGCCGGGCAAATGAGGCGCTGGGAGGAGCAGTGGAGAGCGCGTGGCGTGTAGACTTGGGGCAGCGGACGGCGGTTCGGCAGCTGACGGCGCTATCGCGCTGCACTTCGCGGACTCAAGACGAAGGTCGTGCTCGGTCTGACTCTCCGTGAGCCAGCGACGGGCTCAAGAGGAATTGAGGAAAGGGTAATGATGTCCTTTCCCATTCTCAAACAGTTAAAGAAATTTTCTAAATTTATAGAAAATACAAAAATCCCAAAAAAAATCCAGATTTCATAAGAACTCGCGCGACATGGGTCATATTTCATAAGGCATGCGAATTCCGGGTCATATTTCTAGCGGCACACGATAATGGGTTAAATTTCATAATTTCTCGTTAATTGTATAAATGAAGCTGCTAGGAAGCAATGGTTTAGCAGCTCCCTGTCGTAGTCATATCTTGTTGGCTACTCTACTAAGCAGCTCCCTTTCGTAGTCATATCTTGTTGGCTACTCTACTACAAGCAGCTCCCTGTCGTATTTTTTTAGGGCAAAAATCTAGATGAAAAACTCAATACTAACACTCCTGCCCACACCTAGGGTGGCCTTGTCATCTGTCTTACCAACCTCATGATCTTTGTGGACGACCTTGGAGGCGGATCCAAAGACCGGATCTAGCGCAAACGCTAGGAACAGTCTCTGTTGTGTTGTCTTACAAATCTACTCAGTATGTGACTCAATCTAACTTGTACAAAAATTGTGTTGTCTTAAATATCTTTTTTCGGGTTGATCCTGGACAACCACAAAGAACTAGTGGGCGTAAAATTATAAAAGGATTAAAGAGAAGATCATATCCATCTATCTATGGTGCTCGAGCAATTTGAAGATAATACTAGATCTTTATGGTGCGGTCTAAGTGAATAGTAGTAGGAGTAGGTGTGCAGATCGATGGTGCCTTTGTGCAAATGGAGGGTGTTTAGTTCCCATGCAACCCAAAAAGTGCTACAGTACCTGGCACATCAAATCTTTTAACGCATGCATGGAGTATTTAAATATAGAGAAACAAAAAAAACTAATTACACAGTTTAGCTGAAAAGAGCGAGATGAATCTTAAGCCTAATTACTCTATGGTAAGACAATAAATACCAAATACAAACGAAAAGTGCTACAGTCAGAATATTTCACCAACTAGTAATTGTGTCGAAACAAATTTGGCAGCCCTATATCAAATGGAGATGCAGGAGCTTGGCCAAACTCTCTCTCTGTCTCTATGCGCCTCTCGTCTCTTCCTTCTCCCAGTACTGCATCGAACAGGCCTGTCAAATGACTCCATATGTGACCCTACAGGCCGGTCATGGAAAAAAGGAGTCAGTGCAGGTGCAGATGACACTGAGCGACCTGCGCCAAGGATGGATTTGAACGACGGGTGCGATGACACCGAGCGACCCGCACCAAGGATGGACCTGAACGACGATAGGCAGCATGGGCCCCACTGTACTCGGGAGGATTCGCATGCACGGTATACAGAGTACTACTCCCAGGGCCCCAGGCCCCTGTCCCGGCTCCTCGCTCGACTCTTCACAAAAAGAAAAAAGAAAAAAAAATGATTTCTATTTTTAATCTGGGAGTGCCGCCAAAAGCCTAACAGTCGAGGACCGAGCGTAGCTCGGTTGGTTAGCTCGCCAGGTGAGCGAGCAACCGGACGCTAGTTCGATTCCCAGGATAGTGTGTGTACTAGTTGTAGTTAGGTCTGGTTGTACACGGGTAGTGTGTGTCGTGTGCGTGTAGTGTGTGTGTGAGTGTGTATGAACAGATACTACAACTGTACCCAGAGTAAGAGGCAACTCAAAAAAAGCCTAAAACAGTCTTTCTCCCTCCTATTAATCCAAACTCTATTTCAAATTCGAAATAGTACACAAGTTACAGTCGCCCTTAGCAAGATTTAAGAAGCAAAAATGTGTCGCCCTACATTAACCGGGTGCCCGTGGGGCCATGGTGTCAGCATCAAACACTCTACAGTACTACTACTACATATTGAATATGTTCGGCTGATTTTGGCTGATTGAATAGTATTATAAGCTGAAATAAGATAAGCCAGTTTTTTTTTTCGTTTTTGCATAAAATCCAAGGATGGCAAACTAGTTTAGCAAACTCTTGTAGATGCTATGTCATTTTACTGTTAAATGTATACATGAAGCTGCTGTAGTCCTCATATATCTTGTTGGCTATTCTATTCTTTAGGGTGAAAAACTCAATGAAAGTGAAGAAAAGACATTTTCCTGACAACTTGTGGAGGTAACATATGTTACTGTTAATTATATACATGAAGAAGCAATGGTTTATTAGCTCCCTGTAGTACTCATATCTTGTTGGCTATTCTATTTTTCAAGGTGTAAAACTGGATGCTAAGACTCTCCACAACGTTACAGGTGCTCAAAAGGATCTAACCCTGCAACTGGTAGAGCTGGTGTGCCTCCTTCCACCAGTCGGTCCAAGTGAATAGTAGTAGTAGCTGTAGTTGGTACTCATTGTCCCTGCTAACATCGACGAGAGGGGCTCGTGGCCGTAGGACTATAATAATTAATAATCTTCCATATAGGTCTCGAGCTCTGGTCATGGACATGGCTAGCGCTTAAGACCTGCGCTGGACATTATAATCCTGCCGAGGGCCGCAAGCGTCTCAACGGTGTTGTTGTCATCCCTATTCGAAATCTGGACCAGAGGGACGCCCATATTTGTCTTCGTAGCTTAGGTTTGTCCTCCTTTCTTTGGCAAATTTCCTGATTTGAATACATATTTGAAGTCCAACCCACACTCACTACAAGTGTCCCCCTGCTGGAAGTGAAATGAAACAAAACTACTCTTGCTTTCTCCAACCTTCTCCCACCCTCTACTCAAAATTGAAATTGAGGAGCGTGGCTCCAAAAGCTCAAAACATTCTGTCTCCCTCCTCCAAACTCTGTTTAAATTCGAAATACTAGGTGTACGTGTATTACACAAGTTATAGTCGCTCTTAGCAAAGTTGCGTCTGAAAACCGGTGCCCGTGGGGCCATGGTGTTCGCATCGAACACTCTACTAAAAGTTCTTGTCTTTCTCTCTCCCAGTCTCTCGTCACTCTCGTCGCTTCCTTCTCCTCCCGTACTAGTACTAGTAGTACCACCACTCTTCTCTTTGCTCGGCGACTTCCAAACTCTTCTCACCAAATCTTACCAAATAAAGAGTAGAGAGCGGTCCGACATAGGGATCTGCCTCGTCCTCGGTGCCTCGCGTCTCCATCCTTGGCAGGTGCACCTCTTTATCACACCCATGGATCTAGATATGATTTTTCATGTGGTTTTCGAAACAAGAAATACGTAAGTTTTTTGGGTGGTTGCAGATCTGGGATCCGTCGGGGGCCTCGTGTCCCTGGTAGCGGCTACGGTGAGGTCGCGTCATCGTCTTGACTTCCTGACCGGGGATCCCGGCCGGCGTGGGAGCGCGGCGGAGAACGAGGCGTTTATCGCGGCGTTCGACAGGATTGCCGACGCCGTCGTCTGCGAAGTCCCGGCCGCTCAGATCTCTGGTGTTTTACTTGTGGGTTGGGGGCGGCGGCCGAAGAAAAAGTCGCAAGAGAAGCACATCTTGTTGGGTAAACACCTAAATCTAAATTGTAAAGTGCATTACCCTTTTTTGAAGTTTTTTTTTTGAATGGCTCTAAAAAGGTTTTGTTTTGTCTTGCATATCTGTGTGATTCATTTTATCTGTCTTAAATACCTTTTTCTGATTGATTCAGGTATAAACACAAAGATCTATGCGGGAGATTATAAAAGTGTGGGAGGAGGCCTAAGAAAACGCGGAAAAAAAACACATTTCTTCTTAGGTAAACCCCGAATCTAATCCCAAAGTGCATTTCATTTTTCACTAACCAACCAATCCCAGATCTATAAACTTCCCACTTTAGCAAACTTGCGTCAGGAACCCTGAGAGTGAAACTAAATTATATTTCCACCCTTCGTTTACCTCTTCTCGTCTGTTTTTTTTTTTTTTTTTTGGTGTTCCCATGTACGATAGATGGGCCGTCCACTAGGCTATAACTTTGCTAAGAGCGATCAGAATTTGTGTAGTACAGTACACGTGCTACTAGTATTTCCAGCCTTCATTTACCTCTTCTCGTCTGTTCTGTTCCCATGTACGATAGATGGGCCGTCCACTAGGCACTAAACTACCTCTTCTGGTTGGAGCCAAGTTTTTTTTTTTTTTTTTTGCAAAAATCCAAGGATGGCAAACTAGTTTAGCAAACTCTAGGAGATGACTCCGCCCGCAAAATTAGAGGCGCAACCAAACACACGGCAGGAGATGCTGTCATTTTATTGTTAATTGTAGTACATGAAGCTGCTACGAAGCAATGGTTTAGCAGCTCTCTATCATACTCATATCTTGTTGACTATATTTTTTCAGGGCGAAAAACTGGATGAAAAGCTGGAGGAAGGTGAAGAAAATAATTCTTCCATGTTCAGCTGATAATATTAACACTCCTGCTCACACCTAAGTACTACTGCCCCATAATGGGGGAGGGAGAGGCCTTGTCAAGGAGATGTCACCCTCATCGTCTTTGTTGATGCGGACCATGAGGACGACCTTGGAGGCAGTATCTAGCATCGGATCCCGCGCGAACGCCAGGAAAGGTATCTTCTTGTGTTACAAATTTATGTGACTCCTGCCATCTAACTTGTATAAAAATTGTGTTGTCTTAAATACCTTTTTTCGGGTTGATCCCAGTACAAACCACAAAGAAGATTTTAAAAGGATCAAAGAGAAGATCATATACACATCTATCTATCCTCCTGGAGCAATTTGAAGATAATAGATCTTGTGTTGTGGGCACAAGTTGTGGTGCGGTCCAAGTGAATATACAGCAGCAGTAGCTCTCTATCGTCCCTTTTAACATCTAAGAGAGGGGCTCGTGGCCGTAGGACTATAATCTCCCGTGTAGGTCTCGAGCCCTGGTCATGGCCATGGCTAGCGCTTAAGACCTACGCTGGAGATTATAATCCTGTTGAGGGCCACAAGCGTCTCGATGGTGTTGTCGTCTTTATTCGAGTCTGGACCCGAGGGATGTCCATATTTGTCTTCGTAGCTTAGGTCTTTCGGCAAAATATGTAGTGCAAACCACCATCTTCGTGTAAACCTGTGTAAACCACGGCAAAAAAATTATGTAAATTCATCAAAAAAATCACACATGTAGATGATATGATGATACACAGCCTTGTAAAATATCATGTCCAAACTCGACTCCGTTTGTGACTGAGAGTTATAAAAATAACAAATTTCTAACAAATTGACTGAACAACTTTCTGGATTGAAATTTGTTATTTTTATATCTCACAAACGAAGTCGAGTTTGGACAAGATATTTTACAAGGTTGTGTATCATCATATCATCTATATGTGTGAATTTTTGGTGAATTTAGATGACATTTTTTTTGCCATGGTTTACACGGGTTTACAACGAAGACGGTGGTTTGCACTACATATTTTCTCTAGGTCTTTCTTCGACAATGTTCTTGCTTCATCTTGTTTCATCTTATATTGTCTCACAGGGTACTATTAAATCAGCCGAAATTAGCCTTTAGCAGAACAACCCATTTCTCTGTAATGTTATTGTTATCAAAATTTTGTTCAAATTTGGAATGCTCTAGCTCTCCAAGAATCTTGAAATAAATAACTTAAGATCGAGAGAGTATTTATCTATACAAAGTTTGGCAAATTTCCTAATTTGAATACATTTTGAAGTCCAACCCACGCTCACTACAAAAACTCATTCGGTGCAGTGTCCCCTGGCTGAAGTGAAACGAAACAAAACAACTCTCGCTTTCTCCACTCTCCTCCCGCCTCCACTCAAAATTGAAATTCGGGCGAGCACGGCGCCAATGTCCTCGGCTCCTCGCTCGACCACAAAAAAAAAACCCCCGATTTCTATTTTTAATCTGGGAGTGTCGTAGTGCCGCCAAAAAGCCTAGTCTTTCTCCCTCCTAACTCCAAACTCTGTTTCAAATTCCAAATACTAGTAGTACACAAGTTACAGTCGCCCCTACTAGCAAACTTGCGTCTGAAAACCGGGTGCCCGTGGGGCCATGGTGTCTGCACCGAACAATCTACAGGTACAACCACAAAGAACTACGTCCATATTTGTCTTCGTAGCTTATGTGACTCCTGCTATCTAACTTGTACAAAAATTGTGTTGTCTTAAATGCCTTTTTCGGGTTGATCCCAGGTACAACCACAAAGAACTACGTCCATATTTGTCTTCGTAGCTTAGGTCTTTCTTTCTTCGACAATGTTTGCTTGTTCTTGCTTCATCTTGTTTCATCTTATTTTGTCTCACAGGATACTAATTAATCAGCCGTTAGCAGAACAACCCGTTTCTCTGTAATGTTATTATTATCAAAATTCCTTGCATTGTAGTATGATTGTATCTCTTGCCTCTAAAATAGCTTTTCAACTTGGCTTAAACCTATGTTTCACAATTTGGCTGGTAGGGTCTGTTATTGTTTTCTGAACCCTGGAAGAACATACTTTGCCTGGCAGGTTATTATTTATAGAAATGCAGTTTCTAGTGGAAGTGATCAAGAGATCTCAAGCGGCATTTCAGCTGCGAGGATGACCCCATTACTAAGAATGTTTACAGCTCGATTCACCCGTACCGTGCATAGCAACCAAAAGAACAGCCATCACAGGCACTTTCTAACACCTACAGTTCACCAAACTCGAACCATACAAAAAAAAACATCCATTTTGATCTCCCAACTCGCCCAATTTCTTTCTCACCTCAGCTGTGCCTGGGTACTACAAACTAAGCATCTCCCTCGTTGATAAGGGCGTCGATGTCGACCTCGTGGACCACCGCGTCCGCCGTAGGCGCGTAGCCGTCGAGGAGATCTGCGTAGTTCGCCAGGTGCTGCCCTTCGGGGAACCCCTCCACCCCGCCGAGGTCCGCCTGCACCATCGACTCCGCCATCGCCAGTGCCATCACGGCGCCACGACGAAGTGCGCGTACCACCGCGGCACGCGTGCGGTTCTGCTCCGCCTCCAACTCCTGGGTACGCGCTGCGCGCAAGCAAACAACAGGATTAGGAAAACCGGCGTAAGCACAAGGGCAATCAAGCGACTCACCGGCGAGGTGGAAGTCGGCGTTCTCCCGCTGGATGCGAAGGAGCAGCCAGGTCATCGATGGAATTCGTCTGCTGGCGAAGGCGCTCGATCGGAGTGGGAGGAGGAGACAGAGCCGGAGCACGTGGAGGCTGGGGAGCCACAACCCGAGGGTGGGTCCCACGGCGGCGGCGGGGGGGAGCCGAGGTGCGGTGACGGACGCCCGGACCTCCAGGCTCGGCACCAGGCCGTAGAACCACCCTCCATCGGAGTGGTACAAGATGAGGGGTGCGGAAGAGGAAATGGACTACGTAAGAGTGGAGTGAACCCATACGCAGGGGAGGGGGGCAAGCCTGAACTCTTCCCCTCCCTTTTCGGGAAAAAAAACTAAAAGGTGTGGCGGGCCGCCGTCGAAAAACCCTTTCCCCCTTCGCGGTTGGCGGTCGATTTTGCCGCCGCACCCCATCATCCGTGGCGCCTCCTAGAATATGTATTTATTCTTCTAAAAAAAAGAATATATATATATATATATATATATATTGGTTCTAAGAAAAAGAATATATATTTATTCATGCTTGTAATATTGTTCAAACATGTCGTTGTCACGATTTGTTCATGTAAAATATTGTTCCATGGGAAATGGGGACTCGAATCTAACCTGACGCGACGGGGTTGAGATTTATTTGAGGTGTTCAACAAAAAAACGCAATTCTTTGACTTTTGAAATCTAATTTGACCAAATTGCATGCGCGCGCCGCCAATTTTTTTGACCCCATATAGCGTCCGCCTATCCCAATTTTTTTGGACCGAGAGAATCGGGGTTCAATAACTCTTGACATTTTTTTTATACTTCAGACCCATGTTGGATACATGCGACTGTAAAATGCCCGCGTCGTAGCCTATACGTACTGCTTCAACTCCTTCCCTCCACTCTGCTTTTTTTCGAAAGCGTGCTCCACTCTGCTTCAACTCCTTCACTTCCCCGCCAGGCGTGCCGCCGCCTGCGTTCCTAGCCTCTTCCCCCCCCACCACGCGCCGCTGCCTCCATTCCTCCTCGCCCTCTCCTCCCCCCCTGCCGTCGAAGATGAAGTGGCACGGGGAGAGGGACCCAAAGACGGGAGGTTCGTCCCCTGGTTCCTCGTCCCCGGCGATGTCGACGGAGGTGAAGACGGAGGTGACGACACCGCCAAAAAAGTTCAACAAGGGCGTCCCGGCCGCCTCCACGGGTACAACAAGCTGGGCATCTGCGGCCGCTTCGTCCTTGTCTCGTGGAAGACTAGAAGCTCCGTGGCCACTCACAAGCATCAAACCCTAGCGACGCCGATGATGGAGAGGCGGAAGCGGCATGCGGCGATGGCGTTGGAGGAGTTGCGCCGGCAACACTGGGAGTTGGAGGCGCCACCCCTCGCCGGGCACGACATGCAGGCTGATGCGGCGGCGCTGACGCCGCTACCGCTGCCGGTGCCTTGTACTTCGCCTCCGGCAGCGGCGTCGTTGAGGCGGCTAGCGGCCAAGAAGCCGGGCGGAGGCGAGGGCGAAGGAGAAGTCCTCGGCAGCGGCGCCGAGGCAAGCGGTGAGGAAGGCGGGCGGTGGAGGCGACGCCGAAGGAGAAGGAAGCGAGCTCGTCGTTGGCGCGGTAATAATGCCTCGTTTAAAACTTTTTTTCCACTCGGGGATGACCCCATTTCCATTACTTTTGATTACGGAAACACAAGCATTCATTAGAAGTTTTACGTAAGAGAAGCTACAAAAACGCAGACATGCCTAAGAGACTCTACTAAGCTTAAAACTGAACACAACGTAACCTCCCTTGAACCCATATATCACGGGCAATCGGACCACGATAGCGCTCAAACGGTAACAAAGAAACACCAAAAGTAGACTAAGCCCTCTACCCAGAGCACCAAAACTTAGCATAACAACTCCCAAATTCTAATCATCTAGCCTATTAACATGGCCTCACGTCATATATATAGATTATAGACCTTTTTGATTCTTTGAGAACATGTTACTTGCAAAAGATCCTCATGATTTCGGATCTCCTTTTTCCTAAGCACTTCTCCAGTCTTCCATCCCGCCATCTTCCCGGTATATATATATATACTCCCTCCGTCTCAAAATAGATGTCATTCTCGCTTCCCGAGAAATCAACATTTTCAAAATGCCGGCAATTATATATTAAAATATATAAATAATAAAATATTTATGCTAAGTAATAAATATCATTGGAAAGATCTTTAAGTCTAGTTTTTTAACAAATTTATTTGGAGATTTAAATGTTGCACGTATTTTCTACAAACCTAGCTAGTCAAAGTTGAGAAAGTTTGACCGGCACGCATCCCATAGTGACATCTATTTTGAGATGGAGGGAGTACTTGTTTAAAACTCAAAATTGTGGAAACCAATAGCTGTTTTGGCATATATATAGTTCTGTGAATGGTACGTAGTACTGTAGTTCTCTAGCCACCGCCCGCATAGTTCACTTTTCTTCATCTCATTGCGCTTTAAACGTGATTTGAGGATTGTGATTTGTTTTTTGTTGACACGATCTTATCTCGACCCCTCATATAATTGTTTCTTGCATATATATATGTAGTGTCTGGAGGTGGTGGTTGTGAAACCCATCATCGCGGAAGCTCCTGGAAGTTTCTAGGGCTATTGAGGATCTCAACAAAGGGAAGGCCGAGAAGGAGAGGCTCATGATGCAAAGGCTTGACCAAGTCTTCCCGGCCGTTGAGTCTGCTGTTGAGTACGTGAAGAATTAAAAGGCCGAGAAGGTACAAAGGTTTCGGGACAGGGTGCGGTGCCATTCGCTTCGATGCCGACACCACACTAATTAATGTGATCGATCTTATCTTTGTCTTGACTTACTTTTGTTGATGATGTACTATCTAGCTAAGTTAGTATTAAAACTATGTGTGATGATCGATGCAAACTCAATGACCGCTTGCTCAATTTGATAAAATATATGATGCTAGTAGCTTGTTCGTACAAATTGTTGACTACACATACATATGCCTCGCATATATAGCTAGCTATTTAATTTTACAAAGATATACCATGTTCGCTTTTACAAAGACTGAGACCATGTTCGCTTTTACGGCATTGAGAGATGGTATGCCATCTCAAATCAACCTCCAAGGCCAATATGTCACCACATAAAGCCAGAAAATAAAAAGCTAGAGGTACTTTTATAACAAAAGAACAACAACCAGTTCAAACACTCAAACCACACCATAAACCTGCACGTCACATGAGCTTTAACAACAGCAATAGCTATGCATACTCATTTGCGCACTGGCTTTTTTCGGCGCCTTTTTGCCACGGGGCCCTCCTTCTCTTTATGTCCATCTCTGAGGTATGGAGTCAGCTCGCTCGCCAGAATCCTAGGGATGATTTTTGCATCAAAAGAAGGGATTTCACTGAACTCATAGATACCTTCCTCTTCCACTGGATTTTCAAGTCCGATAACCCGCTTTTTCCTAGGGAGAGCCACTTGTAGGTTCTTGCTTCTAGTGTCGCGCACATAGAAGACTTGGCTAACCTGATTTGCGAGTACAAATGGCTCTTGCGTGTGCCCGGCCTATCCAAGGTCAACGCAAGTGTAGCCGTATTTGTCTTTCTTGAGACACCTTTGATTATCGGGAACCCATCTACACCGAAAAATGGCGTACTTCATGTCTCCTGGATACGAGAGTTCCCATATCTCTTCAATCACGCCGTAGTATGGTTTCCGCACGTTCTCAGAATCAGTTGCAACAATACGAACACCAGAGTTCTGGTACACACTTTTCTTGTCTTGATCAGCGGTGTAAAGGTGTAGCCATTTATGTCATAGCCCTGATAAGTTGTGACTGTGAAGAAAGGCCCCTTTGCCAGCTGTCGAGCTTTTTCGTTGTTGCAAGAGTCGTCTGAACTGGCAAGTCGGTCTCTGATCCAGATGTTGAACCGTCTAATATGCACCCTCGTTAACTGAGACTCGGTCCAATCCGGATTTTCTTCCTGCAACAACTGATAATGCTCTGCGATGTAAGGATCTATCTCTATTTCGTGTAGCATCACAAGAGAGTGGGCTTTGTCAAAGTCGTCTTTCTTCGGAGTAATTTGCTTCTCCCCAAGAAACCCCGTCCCCGCTAGTCTTCCGTCATGGCGAGACTTGGAGATGCCGATTGGATTATTTGGGTCGGATATAGCGGAGACACCAATCGACCACCTCCTCGGATAGAATAGCACTGTGCCATGCTTCCCTCGGGGTGAACCCGACTCTTTGAAAACCTGTTCGTAGTACTCATAAATCTCTCATACGGATACATGTGGTGGAGGTACATCGGTCCAAGATACCCGATCTCCTTAACCGGATGGACCATGAGATGGACGGATATGTCGAAGAAAGTCGGCGGAAGTAAGCCTCAAGGAGACACATCATGTCACACATGTTCTTTTCAAGATCGTTCGCTTTTAGCTCATCGATCACCTTCTGAGAGATTGCATTAAAGAAGGCGCAGGGTCGATGATAGCCTTTCGGACCTTTTCCGGCAATATGTTTTCGATCCCGACCGCAAGCATCGCCGTGAGCATGACATCACAATCGTGAGCCTTCATCGGAAGCATTTTGTTCTCTTTAGCAGGCACAAGTTTCCGACACTGGGCTGCGTATCCGAGGGAAGTTTGACACTACGAAAAGAAGTCGCACAACTCCCCGCTTCTCTCGACGGGTCGGGTTTACGGCATACAAAGGTGGACGGGCACCGGTTTCGTCGTTAGGAAGGAGCTCGGGCCTTATGTCCATCTCCTCTAGGTCAGCTCTTGCTTTATCATGGTCCTTCGATTTCCATTTGTCATTCATGAGTGTCCCAAGCAAACTTCCAAAGACGTTCTTTTTTTCACGTGCATGATATCTATCTTTGTGGCGAACCACTATGTCTTTCTAGTAAGGTAGCTCCCATAGGATTGACATTTTCTTCCACCTCTTCTTATCGGCGAGGCTTTTTGCGGTTTCGGCTCTTCGAGCTGCTTTCTCTTTCTCTTTCTTTTGTTTCCTTTGGTTCGTCGTATGGCGGTCGTATCCTTTACCACCTGCTCGTAAACCTGTTCCCCATTGAAATGCCTTGGTGCAGCTGCTTTCTCCTTCATCCCATCAAACTGACGTTTCATCTCACGGTATGGATGCTTTGTAGGAAGGAAACATCGGTGCTTTACATAAACCCTCTTCTTTGAGTTATTCACCAAAACGGTCTCGGTGTCGTCTAAGCAATGAAAGCGTCTTTCTCTCCTTTGCTTTCTGCCCCGCACACGCTACGGTGTCCTGGAATATCAGTGATTGTGGTGAAGAGCAGGGCACGTAAATTGAAGCGCTCTTTCTTGTAAGCATCGTACACACTAACACCACCCTCTTTCCAGAGCTCCTTGAGATCGTCAACAAGCGGCCTCAGGTACATATCGATGTCAATACCTGGCTGATGAGGACCAGAGATCAAGATTGACATCATCATGTACCTCCTCGTGTTACACAGCCACGGTGGAAGATTGTAGATAGTTAATAGCACCGGCCAGACACTATGTGTGCTACTCATGTTACCAAAGGGGTTTATGCCATCTGTTTTCGGTGCAAACCGAATATTCCTTGGGTCATCAGAAAAAGTTTTATGTTTGTGATCAATGTCCCGCCACTGAATACCATCTGCTGGGTGCCTTATATAATCATCACGCTTCCGGCCATCCGAGTGCCATGTCATCAGTCGTGCATCCTGAGGTTGCAAAAAGACGTTTTAGGCGAGGAATTATTGGAAAGTACCATGCAACCTTTCGAGGAACTTTACGGGCGCACCTCCCCGCCTTCTTCACCATCATCGGTTGTTCGTTTGTAACGAGAGGTTTTACACTTGGGGCATGCAAAGAAGATTTGCATAGTCACCCTAACAGGGATGCGATCATACATGCAAGCATGAATTTTCTCGAACTTCAATCCCAAAGGACAAACGATCTTTTTGGCCTCATATGTCGCCTTTGGCAACACATTCTGTGGGGAAGCATATCCCCAATCACCCCTAGCAATTGTCTAAAGCTCTTGTCAGTCCAATGGTTCTCTGCCTTGAGTTGGAGAAGCTTTAGTGTACCAGATAGCTTGGAAAAACTCTTTCTACTAGGTGAAGAGAGTGGTGTCCTCATATCTTTCAAGAGCTGTTCCAGCTTCTTCAACTCTTCAGCAGTGTATTTATCGTAGCCCATGCCATCACGCAGCAACTTGTCCATATCCTCAACAGTAGGGACAAGGCTCGCAGCAAGCTCTGCCACTTCATCATCAGTAATTATTTCCTCATCCTCAAATATCGCTTCTTCCTCGCCACCGCACCACTTTCGTGAACCTCGCTTGTTCTCCGTCATTGACACCTTATCCATGCTTGTTCCAACTTGTGTACCCAGCCATGAAACCTCGAAGGATTATTTGGGCATGGACTGTAAACGAACTCGAGTATTGCATCTGGTTCCTGCAGTCCACACATGGGCACCACAAACCCGGCATCTGGGTCTCGCGCATATCGGCCTCCGCAGCGGCTAGGAAAGATCGCAACCCATCTATGTACTCATGGCTGTCGCGTCTCACCCGGTACATCCAAAGGCTTCGATCCCCATCGCCTACAAAATTAAGCATGGTGGAAATGGAAGAAATCCTCGGCCAATTTAAGTCAAGATATTGTTGCCAACAACTAGATGCTTTAATTCTATCTCAGCCATTATGCATTAATCGATGCGGTGTATTTTTTTTAATTAGAAAGCGTCTGTAGCTAGGTTTGCTCACCTACAGTTCAGAGAGATCGGCTGACCACCATACCGGCGACCCCTGCGGAGCCGGGCGAGCACGGCTTGGCCACCGGCGAAATCCCCTGCGGGGCGGAGCACGCCTTGACACGAAGATGGCGGCGGAGCACGCGTGACGCCCTTCTTGCGTCGCTCGCCTGAAACGCACGAGCACCAATATAATGCCGGAGAGGAACGCGGTGACAAAGGAGGAGAGCTCTAAGCACGCCCTCGCGGTACTTACATTTCGATATGGCGGAGCACACACCAACACGGCCGTCACGTGCGTCGGCTCCTCCGGCGCCCCCCGCGGTGTGCCGCCACCGCCAGAGAGACGGTGCCCAAGTGTGTGGCAAAGAACACCTTATATATATCCCTTGATAACCCGCGGCTAACCCGAACGCACGCATAAGGTACAAAGCGCCGCATTTTAAAGAATCGCCGCTAACAGGATAACCCTAACCGGTGCGCTTACAAACACATATACGCTTTACTAGGTAGGAGTACTATAGTTCTGAGACACATGGTACCACATACGCGCTGTAACTCCAACGAACGTGGCGCGCGTCTATGACAGGGCGATCCTTACACACGCATGCCGACATCCATCGTCTCTAATCGACGCGTGCACCGTAACTATGTACTCCCTCCGTCCCAAAAAAGAATGACACTTTTGACTTTTCGAGAATTCGTGTTTGACCGTTTGTCTTATTCAAAAAATTTATGCAAATTACAAAATAAATAAATCAATGCTAAAGTATCTTCAATGATAAAATAAGTCATAACAAAATAAATCATATTTATACAACTTTTTTGAATAAGACGGATGGTCAAACACGATGTCCAAAAGTCAAAAAACGTCATTCTTTTTGGGGCGGAGGGTGTAGCGGAAACGCCCAGCTTCGTTGTACCACAAGAGAACGGGCCCTAACATCCAGTCCAAATTCAGGCCCAAAGGAAGGCCGGTGACAAAGGAGGAGAGCTCTAAGCACGCCCGCGGCCTACACCTCGATATGGCGGTGGCGAGCACAAACCAACGCAGCGTCACGTGGCGTCGTGCTCCTCCGCCACCACCACCAGAGAGAGAGAGGGACGGTGTTGAAGTGTGTGGCAACGCAGCGGAAAACGGCCCAGCTCGTTGTACCACATGAGAACGGGCCTAACATTCGGCCCCAATGGAAGGCCGTCGGCGAGCCCGGCTCAAAACCGGATACAGCCCAACCAAATTCATGTCTGTTATGCACGCGTGTCAACATCCATCGTCTCTAGCGGGGGCGGCCGACCGGTAAGACTCGGACAAATACGACGTCTCGTCGCATTTGCCGGCGTTCGCTCAGCGACATGTGTGCGCAACGCTTGCGGACACCCACGCACACCTGCGGACTACGGCAGCAACGCACGGCGCGTAACATGCGGCGATTCACGAACGGCGCGCGCCCTTGGCGTGCGTTGTTTCGATACGTGTCCGCAATACACCGGCAAACAGCACGCATACCGGTGGCGACAACACACGTCGTAAATGACCGTGTCGGTAGCGGTTCTATTGACATGTACTGAACACCGCTACCACATCTCAATGCGAAGGAAACTATATGCGGCGTCGCTAGTCGGCGACATGTACGGAACACTGCTAACACAACTCGTCTGAAAATAAAGCGTCGGTAGTGGTTGTGACATGTATAGACACCTCCTAACAACTCGTCCGAAAATAAACGACTTTAATTTACGTGTTTATTCTGCACCCTTGTATGTTCAAGCGTCGGTATCTGCGGCGCCGCGTGCGTACGGTGTCAAGCAACACGACGATTATCGACCACGCGAGTCACGGAATCCACGCGTGCGTAATACCGTAACGGCGATGCAGGGGCGGGTAAAAGGTGTCTGGTGTGCAAAACGCTGCCTGAATTAGGGGTTGCATCCACAAATCAATCGGTCTCGAAAATACGCTGTGATGAAACGCGCGTGTTCGAGATACGTTGAATTCTGCGCACACTTGGTTTCAAAAAGCGTCTGCCGTGAGCGTGCCCGACCAGGAAAACGCGTCGGATTAAGAAAAACGGTGACGGCGTTACATGAACACGCCGTCTGTAATGACCTCCTATTACTGACGCGTATTGATCCCAATGGGACCATCCGACCCTATTCCGATGCTCGCGCCCGGCCAGCGCGTCGGTAATGTGACAACACTGACGCTCGTTATTAGCGACGTCTCTCGGGGCTCAATGGCGGTTATTAGCCTTTTACATAGTGCATGTTACTGAGCATGTATTACTAATCATGTGCATGTGTTGAGACAACAAAAAAAATCTTAATTAATAAAAAAAATTGGGTTGCTTAGTTGATGTACTATAGAATTACTCGGTGACTATGAAAGCATTGGTGACAATTAGATCTAACAAAAGATAAAGCCGAGCCACATCAATCTAAATTGGGCGTAAAAGTGTGTGCAATCATAATAAAGATAATAAATAAGAGAAAGCATGCACCACTTGGTAACTTAATGAATTCACTAGATTGCTAAATCTAATGAAGCCGATAACTAGCTCCAAGCTAGACCTTAGCCTGCCGCACGACTCATGATCTAGCAAAGAACCCTCTTGCTCCATAGCCTAAATCCGCCGCACGATACTAAGCATGGTAACAAGACTACTTGCAACATAATCTAAATCCGCCGCATACTAGACATGGTACAAGGTTGCCGGAACTTACGGAGGTCGACGGGTCGATGTATCCCCTCGCAGATAGATCGGCGACACGACCGACTCGAAGGGTGGCGCGTAGCCGGTGGCACGGAGCCGGGTTGGTTGTATTTGATTTGGTCGATAGTTTTACAGTTGCGGGGGTCTCATATTTATACCGGGCTTTGACGAGTCCTAACTAATTACGAATAAACATAACAAAAATATCTAGCTAAGATACATTGTCCTCCAAGTCTTCTCGGAATCCTGTGGCCGCACATGACACGAGCACTCCTCCTGGATATTCTCCTTCGCAGTTTTCACGCTTGCCGAATCACCATGCGTTCAATCTTCCTCCGGACTTGGGCTTCCTTAGCCGAATAACAGCGGCTTCCCGAACGCCACAGTACTATATAGATGCAGTACTGCTAGCCGAATGATCTCCTTACCGAGCCATCACGTGCCGGTCCGCTTGTCATTCAGGCTCTACCAAATTTTGGTGTTAACACAAACGCCATAAACCCTAATCTCAGTAGACGTGATATACACTAATCTCAGTAGATGCCCTAAACCCTAATCTTAGTAGACGGCCTGAACCCTAATCTTAGCAAACGCTCTATACACTAATCTTAGTAGACGGCCTGAACTCTAATCTCAGCAAACGCTCGATACACTAATCTCAGTAAACGCCATGAACCCTAATCTTAGTAGACGCTATATACACTAATCTCAGCAGATTCCCTAAACCCTAACCTCAATAGACGGCCTGAACCCTAATCTCAGCAAATGCTCTATACACTAATCTCAGCAAACGCCATGAACCCTAATCTCAATAAACGCTATATACACTAATCTCAGCAGATGTCCTAAACTCTAATCTCAGTAGACGGCTTGAACCCTAATCTCAGCAAACGTTTCATACACTAATCTCAGTAGATGGCCTGAACCCTAATCTCAGCAAACGCTGTATATCTCAGCAAACGCCATGAACCCTAATCTCAGTAGACGCTATATACACTAATCTGAACCCTAATCTCAGTAGACGGCCTAAACCCCAATCTCAGTAGACGGCCTGAACCCTAATCTCAGCAAATACTCTATACACTAATCTCAGCAAACGCCATGAATCCTAATCTCAGTAGACACCCTGAACCCTAATCTCAGCAAACGCTCTACACAATAATCTCAAAGAAATGCCATGAACCCCGAAAACCTAATCGCAAAGAAACTCCCCGAACCCTAATCTCAACAGACGCCCTAAACCTTAATCTTAGCAAACGATCTATACACTAATCTCAGAAATGACTGACCATAAATTACTGATCATGTATTAATGAGCAAACGCCATGAACCATAATCTCGGTAAAACGCCATAAACCCTAATCTCACCAGACGCCATTGAAGATCTCTAGTTTGGTTTTGGATAATTAGTGACACCTAAGGACTAATCTCTCGTTGCTAAGTGTTTGACTAGATTGGAGATTGGTCATGACAAGCTTGGAGCATGGTGATCATGGAGGATGGATCGAGATGATCCAAAAGATGATCAAGTGTCCAACTTGGAGAAGTTTGGAGATCAAATGAGCCCAAGGCACAGGTATAACCATAGGGCCTTTTGATTTTACACTCAAGACACCATAGAGGGTGTGAGTGATTATAGGATCGATAAGCCGTACTATAAAGAGGGAAAACTTATCGTACATATCGGTCCTCCAAAGTGCCTTTAGGTTCAAAATTCATATGCATGCATTCTAACCTAAAGAGCTAACTCCGTTTCTGATAAAAATGGTTTTCAAAATGCTAACACAAGTGCTCGAGGTGTTCTTCGACGTGTTGGCAACAAGAATCAAGTGACGGAAGCCGGTTTGGAGCAAAGGCGAAGGAATGACAACATAACAAAGGATTTTCGCTAGCTCAAGCCCGACCGGACCCTACGACCGGACTCGTGATCGGACGCATGCCTCCGACCGGACGGTCCAGTCGGTGAGTCCGGTCAGGAATTCCAGAGAGCATGTTTTTGGGTCGACTTCCTTGGATCGACCGGACTCATGCACCGGACTCGTGACCGGACGCATCTCCTAGTGACTGGAGGCACTCAGCAGCGTGTCAGTCTGGCTTGTCGGGTCTGACCGGACCCATCCACCGGACTCACTGACGGGTCCGGTCGGCGCGTCCGGTCACTCCGCAGAAAGTGTGTTTTGCCCCCCAACGGTTGGATTTCGTGATGGGGGCTATATATACATGCTTGGCCGGCTTGTGCTCCCTCTCTTGATCATTTGAATCACTCCTAACATCCTAGAGCTGAGCAACAAGCCATCCCCTCTCTCATTCTTGATTGTGAGCTTCATTCTTGAGAGAAGTGGACTTTCAAGTGCATTTGCATTGAGTTCTTGCATCTAGAGGCACTTGGGGATCGTTGTGAGCCGGTTAGTTTCCTTTTGCTCTTGGAGACACCGCTCCTAGCCGGCTTGGTGATTTGGTGGAGGTGTTGGCAAGAGAAGGTGATTGTTCTTGGCCACCTCCAGTGATTTGTAAAGAGGATCACGCATTCCTCGTCGGGAAGACGAAGTTGCAAGTAATACATTGCTCGTGTCTTGGGTACCTCACTTGTGAGTGGTGGCTTGGGGCTAGCAAGTGCACTGCCTAGCTCAAGCACCATCCTTGTGTTGGTCGGCACAACCGGAGACTAGCTTGTCGGTGTACAAGTGAACTCTGAGTCAATACATCGACGTGTCTCCTTGTCTTGGTGATTGGCTTAATCTTCATATTGTGATTGTTCATCCTCGACATCGATGATTGGTTCATTGCCTCTACACGTTGGTATATCGAGCACTATCTCTTGCATTTACCTTCCTAGCTTATATTGTGTAGAGAGCTAGCACTTGCTTGTGTAATTGTTCTTGCTAGCCTAAGGATCATATTTAGGATTGTTCACTAGATAGAGTAGTGACATAGCCATTGTGTGACTTAGAGATCATAGCAATATTTAGTCTTGTCACTAGAAGGCTTGCAAGACCACTAGAGCTAGTGCAAACCGCTTAATCGCCATTTGTTATACTAACTGGTTTGATTAGTTGAGTTTGTAGAAAATTTTATAGGCCATTCACCCCCCTCTAGCCATCTAGGACCTTACAAGTGGTATCAGAGCCGTGGTCACCATTTTTTCAAGGCTTAACAACCTCTGGTGTGAAATATGGCTCATGTTGTGTTCAACCATGTTGGGGGAAAGCCTCCTTTCTGTGATGGGGTCAAGAATTTTGACTATTGGAAGAGAACCATGAGGATGTACTTGGGATCAATCAATGACCAAGTATGGGATGTGACCGAGAAGGATTTTGTAATCCTTGACCCAACCAATCTCACTCCCACCGACATTTAGGGCGCGACAACTTGACAGGAGAGTCTGTAACATTGCACCGCGTTAAGTTTGTGAAGGGACGCCTTGGCGGGCCTACTTAAGGTAAGTGCATGCCCTTGGGAGCGCCGTGTGTGTGTGTCTGAAACACAATGGGGTGTTCTAGCAACCCTTGGGAGCGGCGGCAGCGAAGAACTTTCGGACGCTCACGATTCACGCTACGACCTCCGTGGCGGGTTATGCATGCCCGAGAGGATTAGGCCATCGACGGCTCAACGGGATGTTGTGTTCTTTCCAAAGCGATGCGACATCGGTACCATTATGACATGTGATGCTTTGTGGTGGTGGAGGATTTCATACGAGAAAATTAAAGATAACGATGCTTGTAAAAATGGTATGTTGGTTGGTCTTGATAATCGAGTGGCGCATCATCGGAAGAACAAGTGTGGCAAAGACGTGTACAAGATTGCCCCTGCTGTAGTTGTGCGTTGGAAATCGATGTCTTGTCTATCAAGTTCACCAAGGCCGTGAGGAGAGCTACCAAATGTTCTAAAATGTTTTCTTGCCGATGAGGGACATGTTTTACGTGGAGCGCATATAAGCAATGATGTTCTTCGCTTGGAGGAGGATTGTGGTGTCATGCTTTCAAACCCGCGAGGATTTGCGGCGATAGTGCCTAACCTTGATGTAGAAGAGTATCAAGATCTAGCGGTCCGGGGGCATCGTGCTTCTCTCGGTGAACATTGCATCGGC
Source organism: Hyparrhenia diplandra (assembly GCA_015847255.1). Lineage (NCBI taxonomy): Eukaryota > Viridiplantae > Streptophyta > Magnoliopsida > Poales > Poaceae > Hyparrhenia > Hyparrhenia diplandra. The sequence goes on along the minus strand of JADLZK010010593.1, from coordinate 410,350 downwards.
GGTTTTGGGACTTGATCGTATGCGAAGGGCCGAGATACTTCGATCATACCTGTTGGGGTGATTTTAATGCAATGCGAAAAAACAGTCGAGTATCTTTGCCAAGGATGCATTCTTGTCGTGCGAGGTTGGGCATCGGGTTGAGAAGAAGCATGGTCATCGGTTTGTCACACCGGGGCGTTACTATTTGGATACGGATATAGTGTATCAGCGTTGATGGCAATCAACAAGTTCAGTCCAATTTGGATATATATCGGTGTGAGTAGTTACTATTAATTATGATATGTTGGTTAATTGATTGTATATTATGACTCATGTTGTGTTATTGAGACAAGTTAGTTTGATGTATATTATGAATGGATGATGTAAACTAAGAATTCAGTTTTAATTTATTAAGAATCGGTGTGTGTTGTTATTATGTACTATTGATGATTGATTTGCTATGCTCGCGCCCTATATTTGGATCGCCTCCTTGGTGTCGGTTAATACTTGCCTAACCCGCGACCACGCGGCGAGGCTCGAAGTTGGAAGTTGTTCCTCTTGTTGGATGCGGTATTTGGAGGATCTTCTACTCGAAAGGGTCCTCCGGCATTTCAATGAGGAAGCACGCCGTCAAGGCATCTAGAGGCGGCATAGTTTCTCGGTTGAATGGAGGCTAGGGTTTTTTGCTTACATCATACATGCTTCCCAAGAAGCAATCTCAACCGTTGAATCAACCGAGATCAACGATTGCACAAGCACTTGGGCTTGTCATTTGGTTTGGGCTGCTTTGTTGGGCTCCAAATTCATCCTCCATGTGGAAGGATAGCCCAACAAAATCTGTTCCTCATCATCCACAAACTCACAAAGACGAGGCTTTACGCCTTACTTCATTTCATTGTAATCCAATCCACAAGCATCCGCAAATTCAGCATAGTTAGCCTCGGTTTTTGCGGTGCTTGTCCTCGAGTGTGGGGAAACAAAAAAACCCCTTCCGAATGACCCTCTATTCTAGTCTTGCTTCATTGCCATGATAAAGCTCAATCGGACCGCGAGAATGCATTGACAACACTAGCCTTCACACAACCAAAGTAATCACTATGGATGTGTACACAAAAAAATCAGTTCGAAATTGGAGGCGAGTCATCTTGATAGCAAAGTTTCAATAAACCATAAAAGCGCACTATCAACCGTGCGGCGAAGTGCCACGATAAACAAACAAGTTCTATCATTAGTGCGATGGAGTCGGCATGTCAATTTTTAAATATGACAAAAGAAAAAGATGACAAGCTAGACGTTCACACAATCAAATTTGACACATGAGTAGAAGTTCCATCCATTGTAAACTCTCCACAATGTACAATATATGACCACGAGTTTACAAGCAACATAGGTAAGTAATATGCTTGGTCACACACAATTGATGCTCATAAAGATCAACAATACTCATATCATGGGATGCATATCCCTAATGTGCACGTCAAGGTAGAGACGCTACTATTCACTTGGAGCACACCACACCTTGGGCCTAGAACGCAAGATTTATTATCTTCAAATTACTCCCGGCGTAGATGAGTAGGAGGGCGCGGCTAAGGCCCAAAGATGAAGTCGACATTGCGCATCAAAAGCGGGCAATTGCGGCGGCCAAGGCACAACATGAGGATGAAGTTGCATCTCAAGCGGTAGCCCCGCTAAATGATGAGCTCAAAAGGCGAACAAAGGCGAGGCCAGCCAAGGAGCCGCCCCGATGGCAAAGGCGGAGGTGGTTGCAAATATCAAAAAGGACCACGCCGTGGTTTGCCAATCTCAAACAGGAGCACACCAACCAGGATGTGCTTTTCACGCCTCCCATCCTTTTATAATCTCCCGCGTGGGTCTTTGGGTTTGTACCTAGGATCAACCGAAAAAAAGTATTTAAGACAACAAAATTATTGAGCAATGTTGTACAAGCTATAGCATGAGACACACAGATATGCAAGACAAAACAAAACCTTTTTAGAGCCATTCAAAAAAACCTTCAAAAAAAGGAAGGATAATGCACTTTACAATCTTAGATTTCAGTGCTTACCCTAGAAGATGTGCTTCCGCGATGGGCCCCGGATCCGCAACCACCAAAAAAGAAAAAAAACTTCTGTATTTGCTAATTCTAGAACCACATGAAAAACCATATCTAGCTGCATGGATGTGATAAAGAGGTGCACCTGCCTAGGATGGAGACGAAGGCGAAGGCGAGGCAGTCCCCTGTGTCGGACCGCTTTGTACTCTTGTTTGGTTGAGATGAGTTTGGAAAGTCGAAAGGAGACGAGAGAAGAGGTGAGAAGAGTACTACTAGTACGGTATGAGAAGAGGTGTAGTATGGGAGAAGGAAGAGACGAGAGGCTAAGCGAGAGAAAACGCCCATAGTAGACTATAAGGAATCCGAGGTGGCAATCGTAGAGTGTTCGATCTGAACACACCATGGTCCCACGGTTAATGTAAAAGGGTGATGTAACTTTTGTCTATTTCAAAATTTTCAAACATTGTTTGGAGTAGTAATAGGACTATGGGAGAATTAGGAATTTGGCCCCGAAAAAAAGTTTGTCCTACTCTATCCCAACTACCATCGTGTGGGCCCACTTGTAATTTTATCTAAATATATCCATGTGATATCTTGTTTTGAAGAATTAATTGTAACAAATTTAATGGTGTAATCGAATTTAATTTAGATTTTTTGGTTTGTCGGTTAAAATATTTTTAGGTATTTTAAATTGTAGGGCCCGCCCGGTGGCCATTTTCTCTCTCTCTCTCTCTCTCGTCTATAATTAATCCGGCGCCTGCTGCGACAAGGAACGAGAAGCGTTCACGTTGCCACGGTCGGCCGGTTACGCCTCTCTGCCGAGGCGCGCGAGTCCCCATAGTATTGTTGGAAAAGGTTTTGGTCAAAACTTTTTTTTTTTGGGATAGTATAAAAACTCATCGTTCCGTCCATCCTCGCGGTGTCATCTACACCGGCAAGAGTGCAGTAGAATCGTAATCATGATGACATGCCCGGCGTGTAATTTGTACATCGGGGGTCACATATGGAGTCATTTCACATTCTGTTCGATCGATCGAGAGAGAGAATCGTGTGAGTGTTCGATGCCAAATTTGTTTCAACACAAGGCCAAATTTTGCCTCTTTCTGGGAACAAATCAAAGCTGAATTCGTTTATTGAGCCACAATGCACAAACTAGCAATACTGAGGTTTGATGCGATTCTTGGAGAGCCGAGCATTCCAAATTTTAATAATTTTTTTGATAATATAACAACATTACGGAGAACAGGTTGTTTTGCTAACGCCGATTTTGGGTGATTTAATAGTATTCCGTGAGACATAACAAGGCTGAAACAAGATGAAGCAAGAGCAAGCGAACATTGTCAAAAAGAGGAAGCAAGACCTAAGCTACGAAGACATATATGGGCGTCCCTCGGGTCCGGACTTCGAGTAGGGGACGACGACACCCTCGAGGAGCTTGTGGCGGATTATAATCTCCAGGCGCGAGGTCTTAAGCGCTAGCCATGGCCATGACCCGAGGGGCTCGAGACTTACACGAGATTATAGTCCTACGGCCATGAGCCCCACTCGTCAAAGTCAATTCAAGAAACAAGCAAACTTGAGTTTTGAGTCTACGCCTGAGCCGTGGTGTCGATCGGAGGAGAACAATATGCTCACTTTTTTTTTTTTTGCATCGCTCCTCCTCATCCTTTAATAATCTCCCGCGTAGATCTCTGTGGTTGTAGAAGGTAGCATGAGTCACACAGATATGGAAGACAAACACAAAAACTTTTTAGATCCATTCAGAAAACAGTTCAAGAAAGGAAGGATAATGCACTTTACAATCTAGATTTCGGTGCTTACCCAAGCAGATGTGCTTCTCTTGCGACATTTTCTTCGGCCTCTGCCCAAAACACCAGAGATCAGAGCGGCCGGGACTTCAAGAGGATGGTGAGCGGCCTCCCACGCCGGTCGGGATCCCCAGTCAGGAAGTCAAGACGATGGCGCGACCGCGCCGTAGCCGTAGCGCGACTACGAAAAATGCTCGACTCGGCGAGGAGAGGGGAGTGGCCCCGCCGGCTACCTCCAGCTATAGCATGAATCACACAAATATACGAGACAAAACAAAACCTTTTTAGAGCCACTAAAAAAACTTCAAAAATGTAAATGCATTTTAGAGATCTTAGCGGTGTTTACCCAAGTAGATGTGCTTCTTTTGCGACATTTTCTTCGGCCTCCTTCCCAACCCAACACTACCTAAAACACTAGAGATCAGGCATGAAGTCGAGATCTGAACGACCTGTACTCGATCCAGATCTGCAACCACCAAAAAAGAAAAAACTCATGTATTTGATGTTTCAAAAACCACATCAAAAACCATATCTAGCTGGCAGCTGCATGGATGTGATGAAGAGGTGCACCTGCCCAGGATGGAAATGAAGGCGAAGGCGAGGCAGACCCTGTGTTGGACCGCTCTCTACTCTTGTTTGCTTGGGATGAGTTCGAAAGTCGTGACGTAAAAAAGAGGTGAGAAGAGTACTAGTAGGTGTAGTATGGGAGAAGGAAGAGACGAGAGGCTGCGAGAGAAAAACGGCCATAGCACTATAAAGAATCCGAGGTGGCATGGTAGAGTGTTCGATCACGATGACACCATGGTCCCACGGTTAATGTAAAAGGGCGGCCGTAACTTGTGTGCTATTTGGAAATTTCAAACATTGTGCGGAGTAATAGGACTATGGGAGAATTAGGAATTTGGCCCCAAAAAAGTTTGTCCTACTCTATCCCAACTACCATCGTGTGGGCCCACTTGTAATTTTATCTAAATATATCCATGTGATATCTTGTTTTGAAGAATTAATTGTAACAAATTTAATGGTGTAATCAGAATTTAATTTAGATTTTTGGTTTGTCGGTTAAAATATTTTTTAGGTATTTTAAATTGTAGGGCCGCCGGTGCCATTTCTCTCTCTCTCTCTCTCTCTCTATAATTAATCCGACGCCTCTGCGACAAGGAACCGAAGCGTTCACGTTGCCACGGTCGGCCGGTTACGCCTCTGCCGGCCGCGAGTCCCCATAGTATTGTTGGAAAAGGTTTTGGTCAAAACTTTTTTTGGGAAATAGTATAAAAACTCATCGTTCCGTCCATCCTCGCAGTGTCATCTACACCAGCAGAGTGCATGTAGAATCGTAATCATGATGACATGCCCGACGTTATCTTGTACATCGGGGGTCACATATGGAGTCATTTCACATTCTGTTCGATCGATCGAGAGAGAATCGGGTGAGTGTTCGATGCCAAATTTGTTTCAACACAAGGCCAAATTTTGCCTCTTTACTGGGAACAAATCAAGCTGAATTCGTTTATTGAGCCACAATGCACAAACTAGCAATACGAGGTTTGATGCGCGGTCTTGGAGAGCCGAGCATTCCAAATTTTAATAATTTTTTGATAATATAACAACATTACGGAGAACGAGGTTGTTTTGCTAACGCCCTGATTTTGGGTGATTTAATAGTATTCCGTGAGACATAACAAAATTTCAAAACAAGATGAAGCAAGAGCAAGCGAACATTGTCAAAAAGAGGAAGCAAGACCTAAGCTACGAAGACATATATGGACGTCCCCCGGTCCGGACTTCAGTAGGGACGACGGCGACACCCTCGAGGAGCTTGTGGCGGATTATAATCTCCGGCGCGAGTCTTAAGCGCTAGCCATGGCCATGACCAGGGCTCGAGACTTACACGGGAGATTATAGTCCTACGGCCATGAGCCCCACTCGTCAAAGTCAATTCAAGAAACAAGCAAACTTGAGTTTTGAGTCTCGGCCCTGGAGCTGTGGTGTCGATCGGGAGAACAATATGCTCACTTTTTTTTTTTTGCACATCGCTCCTCCTCATCCTTTAATAATCTCCCGCGTAGATCTCTGTGGTTGTAGAAGGTAGCATGAGTCACCACGATATATGGAAGACAAACACAAAAACTTTTAGATCCATTCAGAAAACAGTTCAAGAAAGGAAGGATAATGCACTTTACAATCTAGATTTCGGTGCTTACCCAAGCGGATGTGCTTCTCTTGCGACATTTTCTTCGGCCTCTGCCCCAAAACACCGAGAGATCGGAGCGGCGGGGACTTCAAGAGGATGGTGAGCGGCCTCCCACGCCGGTCGGGATCCCGGTCGGGGAAGTCAAGGCGATGGCGCGACGCCGCCCGTAGCCGTAGCGACTACGAAAAATGCTCGACTTCGAGGAGAGGGGAGTGGCCCCGCCGGCTACCTCCAGCTATAGCATGAATCACACAAATATACGAGACAAAACAAAACCTTTTTAGAGCCACTAAAAAAACTTCAAAAATGTAAATGCATTTTAGAGATCTTAGCGGTGTTTACCCAAGTAGATGTGCTTCTTTTGCGACATTTTCTTCGGCCTCCTTCCCAACCCAACACTACCTAAAACACTAGAGATCGGGCATGAAGTCGAGATCTGAACGACACATACTTTCGATCCAGATCTGCAACCACCAAAAAAGAAAAACTCATGTATTTGATGTTTCAAAAACCACATCAAAAACCATATCTAGCCGGCAAAATGCATGGATGTGATGAAGAGGTGCACCGCCCCGGGATGGAAATGAAGGCGAAGGCGAGGCGGACCACGTGTTGGACCGCTCTCTACTCTTGTTTGCTTGGGATGAGTTCGGAAAGTCAGGACAGAAAAGAGGTGAGAAGAGTACTAGTAGGTGTAGTATGGGAGAAGGAAGAGACGAGAGACTGCGAGAGAAAACTGGCCATAGCACTATAAGGAATCCGAGGTGGCATGGTAGAGTGTTCGATCTGAACACCCATGGTCCCACGGTTAATGTAAAAGGCGACGTAACTTGTGTGCTATTTGGAAATTTCAAACATTGTCCGGAGTAATAGGACTATGGGAGAATTAGAATTTGGCCCCGAAAAAGTTTGTCCTACTCTATCCCAACTACCATCGTGTGGGCCCACTTGTAATTTTATCTAAATATATCCATGTGATATCTTGTTTTGAAGAATTAATTGTAACAAATTTAATGGTGTAATCAAATTTAATTTAGATTTTTGGTTTGTCGGGTTAAAATATTTTTAGGTATTTTAAATTGTAGGGCCACCGCAGGTGGCCATTTTCTCTCTCTCTCTCTCTCTCTCTATAATTAATCCGACGCCTCTGCGACAAGGAACCGAAGGAGCGTTCACGTTGCCACGATTAGGCCGGTTACGCCTCTGCCGGCCGCGAGTCCCCATAGTATTGTTGGAAAAGGTTTTGGTCAAAACTTTTTTTTGGGAAATAGTATAAAAACTCATCGTTCCGTCCATCCTCGCGGTGTCATCTACACCAAAGACGGGTGCAGTAGAATCGTAATCATGATGACATGCCCGACGTCGATGCTTGTACATCGGGGGTCACATATGGAGTCATTTCACATTCCCTTCGATCGATCGAGAGAGAGAATCGGTGAGTGTTCGATGCCAAATTTGTTTCAACACAAGGCCAAATTTTGCCTCTTTACGGAACAAATCAAGCTGAATTCGTTTATTGAGCCACAATGCACAAACTAGCAATACAGGTTTGATGCAGATTCTTGGAGAGCCGAGCATTCCAAATTTTAATAATTTTTTTGATAATATAACAACATTACGGAGAAAAAAGGTTGTTTTGCTAACGCCCGATTTTTGGTGATTTAATAGTATTCCGTGAGACATAACAAGTCGAAACAAGATGAAGCAAGAGCAAGCGAACATTGTCAAAAAAGAGGAAGCAAGACCTAAGCTACGAAGACATATATGGACGTCCCTCGGGTCCGGACTTCGAGTAGGGACGGCGACACCCTCGAGGAGCTTGTGGGTCGGGATTATAATCTCCAGCCGCGAGGTCTTAAGCGCTAGCCATGGCCATGACCAGGGCTCGAGACTTACACGGGGAGATTATAGTCCTACGGCCATGAGCCCCACTCGTCAAAGTCAATTCAAGAAACAAGCAAACTTGAGTTTTGAGTCTCTGCCCTGGAGCCGTGGTGTCGATCGAGGGAGAACAATATGCTCACTTTTTTTTTGCACATCGCTCCTCCTCATCCTTTAATAATCTCCCGCGTAGATCTCGTGGTTGTAGAAGGTAGCATGAGTCACACAGATATGGAAGACAAACACAAAAACTTTTTAGATCCATTCGAAAAACAGCTCAAGAAAGGAAGGATAATGCACTTTACAATCTAGATTTCGGTGCTTACCCAAGCGAGATGTGCTTCTCTTTGCGACATTTTCTTCGGCCTCTGCCCAAAACACCGAGAGATCGAGGCGGCCGGGACTTCAAGAGGATGGTGAGCGGCCTCCCACGCCGGTCGGGATCCCCAGTCAGGAAGTCAAGACGATGGCGCGACCGCGCCGTAGCCGTAGCGCGACTACGAAAAATGCTCGACTCGGCGAGGAGAGGGGAGTGGCCCCGCCGGCTACCTCCAGCTATAGCATGAATCACACAAATATACGAGACAAAAACAAAACCTTTTTAGAGCCACTAAAAAAAACTTCAAAAATGTAAATGCATTTTAGAGATCTTAGCGGTGTTTACCCAAGTAGATGTGCTTCTTTTGCGACATTTTCTTCGGCCTCCTTCCCAACCCAACACTACCTAAAACACTAGAGATCGGGCATGAAGTCGAGATCTGAACGACACATACTCGATCCAGATCTGCAACCACCAAAAAGGAAAAAACTCATGTATTTGTTGTTTCAAAAACCACATCAAAAACCATATCTAGCTGGCAGCTGCATGGATGTGATGAAGAGGTGCACCTGCCCAGGATGGAAATGAAGGCGAAGGCGAGGCAGACCCTGTGTTGGACCGCTCTCTACTCTTGTTTGCTTGGGATGAGTTCGGAAAGTCAGGACGAGAAAAGAGGTGAGAAGAGTACTAGTAGGTGTAGTATGGGAGAAGGAAGAGACGAGAGGCTACTTGAGAAAACTCGCCATAGCACTATAAGGAATCCGAGGTGGCATGGTAGAGTGTTCGATCTGAGACACCATGGTCCCACGGTTAATGTAAAAGGGCGACCGTAACTTGTGTGCTATTTGGAAATTTCAAACATTGTCTGGAGTAATAGGACTATGGGAGAATTAGGAATTTGGCCCTGAAAAAAGTTTGTCCTACTCTATCCCAACTACCATCGTGTGGGCCCACTTGTAATTTTATCTAAATATATCCATGTGATATCTTGTTTTGAAGAATTAATTGTAACAAATTTAATGGTGTAATCAGAATTTAATTTAGATTTTTGGTTTGTCAGTTAAAATATTTTTTAGGTATTTTAAATTGTAGGGCCCGCCGGTGGCCATTTTCTCTCTCTCTCTCTCTCTCGTCTATAATTAATCCGACGCCTCTGCGACAAGGAACCGAGGGCGTTCACGTTGCCACGGTCGGCCGGTTTACGCCTCTGCTTGGCGCGCGAGTCCCCATAGTATTGTTGGAAAAGGTTTTGGTCAAAACTTTTTTGGGAAATAGTATAAAAACTCATCGTTCCGTCCATCCTCGCGATTGTCATCTACACCAAAGACGGGTCAGTAGAATCGTAATCATGATGACATGCCCGGCGTGTAATTTGTACATCGGGGGTCACATATGGAGTCATTTCACATTCCCTGTTCGACGATCGAGAGAGAATCGGGTGAGTGTTCGATGCCAAATTTGTTTCAACACAAGGCCAAATTTTGCCTCTTTACGGAAACAAATCAAGTCAATTCGTTTATTGAGCCACAATGCACAAACTAGCAATACGGGTTTGATGCGATTCTTGGAGAGCCGAGCATTCCAAATTTTAATAATTTTTTTTGATAATATAACAACATTACGGAGAACAAGGTTGTTTTGCTAACGCCGATTTTGGCCGATTTAATAGTATTCCGTGAGACATAACAAGTCGAAACAAGATGAAGCAAGAGCAAGCGAACATTGTCAAAAAAGGAAGCAAGACCTAAGCTACGAAGACATATATGGGCGTCCCTCGGGTCCGGACTTCGAGTAGGGACGACGACACCCTCGAGGAGCTTGTGGCCGGATTATAATCTCCAAATAAGCAGGTCTTAAGCGCTAGCCATGGCCATGACCGGGGCTCGAGACTTACACGAGATTATAGTCCTACGGCCATGAGCCCCACTCGTCAAAGTCAATTCAAGAAACAAGCAAACTTGAGTTTTGAGTCTCCGCCTGAGCCGTGGTGTCGATCGAGGAGAACAATATGCTCACTTTTTTTTTTTTTGCACATCGCTCCTCCTCATCCTTTAATAATCTCCCCGCGTAGATCTCTCGTGGTTGTAGAAGGTAGCATGAGTCACACGATATGGAAGACAAACACAAAAACTTTTTAGATCCATTCAAAAAATAGTTCAAGAAAGGAAGGATAATGCACTTTACAATCTAGATTTCGGTGCTTACCCAAGCGGATGTGCTTCTCTTGCGACATTTTCTTCGGCCTCTCGCCCAAAACACCGGAGATCGGAGCGGCCGGGACTTCAAGAGGATGGTGAGCGGCCTCCCACGCCGGTCGGGATCCCCAAATGAAGTCAAGACGATGGCGCGACAAGCGCCGTAGCCGTAGCGGCCGACTACGAAAAAATGCTCGACTTCGGCGAGGAGAGGGGAGTGGCCCCGCCCCGGCTACCTCCAACTATAGCATGAATCACACAAATATACGAGACAAAACAAAACCTTTTTAGAGCCACTAAAAACTTCAAAAATGTAAATGCATTTTAGAGATCTTAGCGGTGTTTACCCAAGTAGATGTGCTTCTTTTTGCGACATTTTCTTCGGCCTCCTTCCCAACCCAACACTACCTAAAACACTAGAGATCGCATGAAGTCGAGATCCGAACGACCTGTACTTTCGATCCAGATCTGCAACCACCAAAAAAAGAAAAAACTCATGTATTTGATGTTTCAAAAACCACATCAAAAACCATATCTAGCCGGGCAAAATACATGGATGTGATGAAGAGGTGCACCCGCCCGGGATGGAAATGAAGGCGAAGGCGAGGCACCTGTGTTGGACCGCTCTCTACTCTTGTTTGCTTGGGATGAGTTCGAAAGTCCGGACCAAAAAGAGGTGAGAAGAGTACTAGTAGGTGTAGTATGGGAGAAGGAAGAGACGAGAGACTGCGAGAGAAAACTGGCCATAGCACTATAAGGAATCCGAGGTGGCATGGTAGAGTGTTCGATGCAGACACCATGGTCCCACGGTTAATGTAAAAGGGCGACTGTAACTTGTGTGCTATTTGGAAATTTCAAACATTGTCTGGAGTAATAGGACTATGGGAGAATTAGGAATTTGGCCCTGAAAAAAGTTTGTCCTACTCTATCCCAACTACCATTGTGTGGGCCCACTTGTAATTTTATCTAAATATATCCATGTGATATCTTGTTTTGAAGAATTAATTGAAACAAATTTAATGGTGTAATCGAATTTAATTTAGATTTTTGGTTTCTCGCTTAAAACATTTTTTAGGTATTTTAAATTGTGGAGCCCGCCGATGGCCATTTTCTCTCTCTCTCGTCTATAATTAATCCGACGCTTCGCGACAAGGAACGAAGCGTTCACGTTGTCACGACCGGCCGGCTCGCCTCCTCGCCGGCTTGCGAGTCCCCGTAGTATTGTTGGAAAAGGTTTTGGTCAAAACTTTTTTGGGAAATACAGTATAAAAACTCGTCGTTCCGTCCATCCTCGTAGTGTCATCTGCACCAGCACGGGTCTGTAGAATCGTAATCGTGATGACATGCCTGAGGTGTACTGGTACATCGGGGGTCACGTATGGAGTCATTTCACATTCCGTTCGATCGAACGGGAGAGAGAATGGGGTGAGTGTTCGATGCCAAATTTGTTTCAACACAAGGCCAAAATTTGCCTCTTTACGGAACAAATCAAGCTTGAATTCGTTTGTTGAGCCACAATGCACAAACTAGCAATAGAGGTTCGATCTGATTTGAGTAGGGAGCATCCGCTTAGAAGGCGCCCTCCTCATGTCCAGACTCGAGTAGAGAGAACAGCACCGTCGAGACGCTTGCGGCCCTTGGCAGGATTATAATCTCCAACGCAGGTCTTAAGCTCTAGCCATGTGCATGATTAAGGCCCGAGACCTATCTAACCGCTACTGCTTCTATACAAATCACTCCAGCAGCAGGGAGAAGTTCCTCGGAGGGAGACATCCATTCCAGAGGACACTTGACTGCAAAGAGGCATTGAAAAAACAATATAAAAGAAAATCGCGCTTTTCTTGCCACATTTTCTTCGACCTCCTCCCCATCCTTTTATAATCTCCCGCGTAGGTCTTTGTGGCTAGCATGAATCACAAAAATATAAAGACAACAAAACCTTTTTAGAGCCACTAAAAAAACTACAAAAAAGGAAATGCATTTTAGAGATCTCAGCGGTGTTTACCCAAGAAGACGTGCTTCTTTTTTACATTTTCTTCGGCCTCCTTCCCAACCCAACACTAGCTAGGACACTAGAGATCATAGCGGCCGGGACTTCAGAGACCACATGAAGTTGAGATCCGAACGGCCGGGACTCGATCCAGATCTGCAACCACCAAAAAAAGAAAAAACTTTTGTATTTGTTGTTTCAAAAACCACATGAAAAACCATATCTAGCTGCATGGATGTGATAAAGAGCACCACCTGCCCAGGATGGAGACGAAGGCGAAGGCGAGGCGAGTCCCCCGTGTCGGACAACTCGTACTTAGGTTTGGTTGAGATGAGTTTGGAAAGTCGGGACGGAGAAGAGGTGAGAAGAGTACTACTAGTACAAAGATGAGAAGAGGTGTAGTATGAGAGAAGGAAGAGACGAGAGACTGCGAGAGAAAAACTGCCCATAGTAGCACTATAAAGGAATCCGAGGTGGCAACTCGTAGAGTGTTCGATGCAAACAACATGGTCCCACGGTTAATGTAAAAGGCCGATTGTAACTTGTGTGCTATTTTGAAATTTGAAACATTGTCTGGAGTAATAGGACTATGGGAGAATTAGGAATTTGGCCCTGAAAAAAGTTTGTCCTACTCTATCCCAACGACCATCGTGTGGGCCCACTTGTAATTTTATCTAAATATATCCATGTGATATCTTGTTTTGAATAATTAATTAAAACAAATTTAATGGTGTAATCAGAATTTAATTTAGATTTTTGTTTTCTCGGTTAAAACATTTTTTAGGTATTTTTAAATTGTGGGGCCCGCCGAGGGCCATTTTCTTTCTCTCTTCCCCTCTGCTTAAACTCTTCACTTTTCTCTCTCCCTTTCTTTCTCTCGGCTACACTACACAGCGGAGACGGCGTGGACCGACGGTTGAAGGCATCCAAGGCCACGTGCTGTGGCAAATGGCTGCACGCCATATTTCCCTAAGGGCCCACCTATCATTGAAACCTCTCACTTCTCCTTGCTAGCATGGACATGGTCCAGTAGAATACAGAGACAGGAGAAGAGACCATGAGATCGGTTCACAGCACAGGACGGCCGGTCCCAACTGCAGCACTAGACCCGCGCGTCAGCCGATAGGTAAATGCTAGTACGTGCAGCCCGAGATCGTACACGGAGGAGCGAAAACTACATTTTCCAAGCTTCAGAAAATTCCCAGAAAATTAATAAACAAACTATCTACACCCAATACCCTACACATACAGTTACACCCTCCTATTCTCTTTTTTTTCTTTTTCCCCTTTTTTCGTTCTTTTTTTACTAGGTTGCATGCCTGTGCGTTGCTACGGGATAGCTAACATTTTATGCTAAATACATATGGATTGCACGATAAAATAATAATGTATGGTAAAAGATACCAATGTTAAAGGATATTTAATTAAAAAATAAAATTCATGAAATTAATACAGTCAATAAAAGGCAAATTATGGTCATTAGATCAGTATGAATCAAGGAAAATAACTACAAGTATTAATAATTTATCGTGCACTATAGACCAATGGCAAAGGACCGGAATTACTAATAATGGAAATTACAAATTAGTATATGAAAAAAATAGAAAATGTTTTCCCAAAGGGGATCCAATACACAGGAAACAATGTCTCTTTTGCTATTTCCCAAATTCATAATAATTAACCAATAACTCAACCACCAAATATACCTAATAGCAGTCAAGACCAAATTTACAAAATCTATCGCAATCACCACCGTCTGCACCACTTGCACACCTATGAGTGCGCGAGGCCATATCCCTGGCCATGCTGCTGCTCGCGAGCGATGCTGCAAAAGCATTTCACAGGCGATCAAAACTCTCTTCTAGATCCCAGAATGACTTGGTCAAAGGAAACTACAGTTCCTTTTAGCTGGCCATTCAATACACTTGATAATAACAGATCACATGAAGAAAAGAATAAAATTGCCACAACTGTGCATGGAGGAATAGATTATTTAATCTCTTTGTTAAAATATCATATAACGCACCTGCTCAATGTATACAAAAAATTTTAGATCAGATCCAAATACAAATAACCAGGTTTCAATCGACAAAAACAGAGTTTGTGTTAAGTTCGGGTTTTTGCTAGTACATACGTTGCCTTCCTCCAGTTAACTTACTTGACTGAATGAAAACAGAAAACTACTAAAGTTTCAGATCGGGTGATAATCTTTGGAAGGCACCGTACTTACATGTAGTTAGATCAGATCAGTATACAGATAGGCAATTTGATTTAGTGTTGGGTCATTGGGTGTTTGGTTGCACACAGAAGGGATGAGAAGCAGTTGGTAGCATAGGTAGCGGATGACATACATGTGACGTCGCGACAGGCTCCACGGCCTTACGGCGGTGGGGACGACGGGGAGGAGGAGTGAGGAGTTTGGGTGCTAGGGCGTGGTCCGTCGGCGTTGTCCGTGAAGAGCGGGCGTCCGGTGTCGTCGAGGCGGCGGTGCTGCAGCCGAGGAACCGGAGGGCGCTGCTTCTTCGACCGACGGCGGCGCTGTAGCTGAGGACGGGTGGGGAGGCGTCGAGGCGGCGGAGAGTGACGTGTCGGGTGGGTGAGGTTGGCTGTGTGGTGGAGCTCGTCGCCATCGAGGGAGAGCGAGAAAGGGCAAGGTCGACGTCGCGGGGAGAGGAGGTGGTGGCGGTAGCGAGAGCGGGGGTTCCGAGGGTGACCGGAGGGGATCACGACGGGGAGGTTTCTTGTTTTTAGCCTTGATTAGATCATCTGTGATATTAACACGGATAAAATGTAACAATTATCACACCGACAAAATCTCGAGCGTGATTGGAGGAGAACAAGAGGAGATCGCATGCGGCGTGGCCGCGTGGGTGATGGCATGGCAAATGAGCGTTACTTTCTTTTTTTAATTGATTGAATGATGCATTACTTTCTTTTTTTAGTTGATTGAGTGTCTTTTTTAGTTGATTGAATGATTTTGTGGTACAAATGGAAAGGAAGGAGAAATCACGTGCATTGGTTGCCTTGTGTGGGGGTTGACTTTCCTATTTTTTGCCTTCGCATGGCCGATGAAGGGAGAGGAGGCGTTGGATCGCATGCGGGCGGATGGAAGTACCAAAACAAATATTGCACCAAAAGGAAGTCTTACTTTGGTTCTTTTTATGTTGTAGAGACTTTACTCTATACCAACTACCATCAGGACCCACCTATAATTTATCGAAATATAACCATATGACTTCTTGTTTTGAAAGATTTATTGAAAGAATTCAATGGTGTAATCTGAATTTAAATTGGTATTTCGGTTTGTGAGTTATAACATTTTTTAGTTAATTCAAACAGTGGGGCCTGCCTTTGGCAAATATTTTGCCATTTAAACGAGGTGGTCTACTAGTGCAGCTCTAGTCCGCCTCGATTCTCCCGTGCATGCTTGGTGAGGCAGGCCATAGTGACAAGTGTAGCCCGTCGGGACTCTTCCTTTTTTAAAAAAATTATTTATTTTTCTCAATAGAAAATAAAAGGAAAACACCCTCAAATGGAGTAGCTAGAGATGCCTATTTTTATTTGTTGATTGTCCTAATTATAGTATATATCACAACTAAGAACACACATGTCCCAAATCAAAAAGTTGTAAACTACAAAGTTTCATGGATATTTAAGAACTACAATCACTATATTGGTAGTTTGTCCTGTCAAAGGTCAATGAAAACACTTAAATTTCAATTTTCATTTTTTAATCTGAGGCCTAGTTTTCCTTTACAAGATAATTTCAAAGCAAAAAGTTTAGAACTATAGAGAGTTTCATAATAACTTAGCAAAATCAACAATTCTTTTTTTTTTTGGTTGTTTCCCCATCCCAAGCATAGTGCTAGATAGTGACATTGTTCACAAATCTTGTGAACAAATGTTACCATGACGTCGTCGATGAAGAAATAACCAATATAAAAAGATGTACATCATTTGAAGTTATACAAATTTTATGTCCATGACTTCTTACTCGAAATAAATAGAGATGCTCCAAAAATGTTGTATGAAGTTGTAATTTTTGAAATTCAAATTTGAAATTCTTTTGGGCTCCACATGTCATAGAGTAGAAAAATGTGGCAAGATTCCTTTAGGCAAAACAAAGTTAAGCAAGATTCTTAGGCTCGTGTTTAAATCACCCGAATTTGGCTCGACGTCTCAAAATTCCAATCACATCAAATCATTAAATATACCAAAAGACGCATGCATTGAGTATGAAACGTAGGTAATAAACAAAATAGCTAATTGCACAATTTAGATGAGTACATTGCAAGAGACTAATCTTTTGAGCCTAGTTACCCCATGCGATGGTAGGATAATATTTACCACAAACAAACGAAAAGGACTACGATTGCTTTTTTAGTTCGGTCTGCGGCGGCGTGAACCGGCGGCGGACACAAAGAAAGGCGTTCAAAGGCGACGCGTCAACGACACAGGCGTAACCGTCAAGCCGACGAGTCTTGAGGTGCCAAGGTAAGAGAAAAGGGAGAGAGTTCAGCCCGAGGCGGCCACGCCGAGGTGCTCGCTGGCGACCATGGCGGTGCGCGTGGCGCCGAGGGTGAGAATCGCAAATAAATTTTACACCTCACAAACATGAATATACCAATCGCAAATAAATTTTACACCTCACAAACATGGATATACCATTGTCATCACTCTAGTCACTCATCATTTCCGCTACAATCAAACATCCATGCAACACATGATTTGGAGAAATACAACACATTGATATTTAATCACAAACACCATCATCCCACACACACCAACAAAACTAAATAACACATGGATTACAACAAATTAAAACGTCTAACCGGTGTTCATCACTACATGGTACTTCGGGAGGACGGATCTATCGAACATCAACCAATGCTTGCAAGCACACAACCAAAAGGTAGCAAAAGCTTTTCGATCTAGATCATCTAGCTTAGAGCTAAGCTAGCAAAATGTACAACACACACATAGAGTATATAGTGCCTGAGAGCATCATCGTAGACTGGCCTACTTATTCCAACGCTGCAGCAAGGAAGAACATACTACACTCGCCGCGGATCCTACACTCCTCGCTGCAGAACACCCACCGCAGCGGCCATACTAATCCTCGCCTCCATTCGGCCCGGGGTGCTGCAATTGTCTCCACCACGGTGGCCATACTTTACGCCGCATCCCGGCGAGGCACCGGTTGGGGCGGCGGCAGTAAAGAAATTGTCGCGCAACACTTCCGATTGCACGCATGAAGTGCTTGCGGCGCTTCACGCTCGCCCGGCGTTGGAGGCGTCGCCGCGCCGCCGAACACGCGATCTCCCCGCAACACCTCTCGGGCACCGCCGTCATCGGGCGGGCGGGCGCGTTCCGCCCGTGAGCGTAAGAGCGTGAACATACCGGGCCAGCGCATGCCCCGAGTCGGCGGCTTGTTTCAGCTTGTCGAGAGGCGGCGAGACGGTGTCGCGGCCTTCCACGAACACGGCAGACATGCCTACTCTGAAGCACACCTCCGGGTTGCCGACCTTGGCGAGCTTGGTGATGAGACTCGCGCGAGTAGTATAGCGGCCCCGGCCGTAGACCCGCCTCGAGACAAAGACCGGTCTAGTCGGATGCTCCGTCCCACGAGGTCGCGGCACGCCGCTTTCATCTGCGAACAGGTGGCCCGCAGATTGAAGAGGTCCTCCATAGGATGCTCTACGTGCTTGGCGACGATCGCATTAGCTCCACAAGCAAGTGCTCCGGAAGGTTCTCCATGGCGCTTGGCGGCGGCGCATGCGGTGGGGGCTTTTTGTTGGAAGCTCGAGCGCGGCGGGAGGTGGGAGGTGAACGGCGGCGTGGCGCTTCGATTCGTAGTAGCAATATCGGGTGGCCGTGCGTTCCCGTGCGAAAGGATGTGGGATTTTCCCTTTTTTTTAGAGCGACGACGTTCTGACGACATGACCGGCGCCAATTACCGACGCCATTTGATAGAGCGCATCTCGTACACCTTGCGTGCGTGTCTCCTTTGCGTATCTAGGCCTGTCTCGGTTGAGATCTACCATCGTTCGCGCAGTGTCAACATCACACTTCACACTGATGCCCGTCTCTCTCGATCGGCGAGGCACCGATTGGGCCGGACGAGGACCCGCATGAGGCGTATAGTTACGTTACCCGAATACTTGCCTGATTTGCCTTGTCGGTTGCTCGAATACATATATCTGATAGTACGCAGATACGCCCGCCTGGGATAGGTGAGAGTTAAATTCTGCCGCGCAGGCGCCAAGCGCCCTCCGCTCGTTGATCCTAGTCCTCGATTCTCCCGTGCATGGCCATAGTGGCAATCTAGCCCGTTAGGACTCTTTCCTTTTGTTTTAAAAAAATATTTTATTTTTTCAATTCAATAGAAAATAAAAGGAAAACACCATCGAATAGTATATATATCACAACCCACGAAAAAAAATAAATAAGCGGTATAGATCACCCGAATTTGGCTTCAAATCCCAAAATTCCCGTCACATTGAATGGTTAAAATGTACCAATGCATGCATGGATTATGAAATGTCGGTAAACAAAATAACTAATAATTACACAGTTTAGATGTACATTGCGAGACGGATCTTTTGAAATGTCGATCGGTACAGTGCCAATTTTTAGGATCTAAACACAGCCTTAGGCAAAACAAGTTTGGCAACCAATTTGCCTGGAACATACATTGCATGTGAGCATCATCGAGCCTGCTTATGCCCACCCTGCAGCAAGGCAGAACATATTACACTCATCGCGGATCCTACACTCCTCGCTGCAGTACACCCAGTGCGGCGACAATACTGATCATGGTTTTCCGGCCTGGGCGCCGCAGTAGTACCTGTCTGCCCATCTACACCGATGCCCGTCCTGGCGATGCACCGGTTGGGCAAGAGGAGGATGAAGATGCCGCCTCTCTCCATAGGGGGCACCACCGAGTCGTCGTCGCGGCACTTTCGAGTTTCTAAGAAGTACTCGTGGTTGTTCGCAGTCCTCCTCTAGGGTGCAGCCATCGTCGCCGCCGTGTCGTGCTCAATCTCCCACAACACCTCTCGGGCAAGATCGGGCGGCGGCGGCATTCCGCCCGTAGAGCGAAAGGGCATGAACGTGCGGGCCACAGATGCCCCAAGTCGGCGGCTTGTTTTGACCTTGTCGAGGCGGCAAGACGGTGCCGCGGCCTTCCACCTGAACACGCGGACATGCTGCTCTAAAGCACGCCTCGGGTTGCCGGCCTTGGCTAGCTTGGCGATGAGACTCGCGCGATACTGGCGGCGTGTAGTAATGCCGCCCGCCAGCCGTCGACCGCCCGGTCGCAGCACCGGTCTAGTGGGATGCTCCGGCCCCACAATCTTGCGGCGGCACACCTTTGACATCTTGGTACGGGTTGCCCAGAGATTGATGAGGTCCTCCATAGGATTCTCTCCGGCCATGGCGACGCCAAGACCGCAATCTCCTCAAGCAACACCTCCATAAGGTTTTCCATGGCGTGATGCGGCGGGCGTGGCGGGGTGGGGGCTTTTTTTGGAAACTCGAGCATGGCGGGGGTTTTTCTTGGAAACTCGAGCGGCGGGGATTTTTGCCGGAATGGGTGAACGGCGGAAGAATGCGGGTGCGTAACCCGGTGCACGGAGACGTGGGATTTTATGAGCGGTGGCCGGTGCTCGGCGGGGAGGTCGGCGGCGGACACAAAAAAATCCGCGAACGCGCGCGGCGAAAAATGGGCGCACGCCCTATCCTAGTGCGCGTCGTCAGTAAGTCTAGTCTCATTTGAGTTTCATACGAGTTTTTTGAAAATTACACGGTGGAACGCAGACGCCACAATACGCACGCACACTCACCCCTATGAACGTGCGTACACAATCCCTACCCCTATGAGCACCTCCGAAGGATTGGGCGAAATGACGGATCCGAGATTCTCGAAGTCACCATAGGCGCCTCGTCTCGCGCCGACAGAAACGCCGCTACCACTTAATGCATAATGTCGGTAAATCCCGGGAAAATCTCAAGAAAAGGTGCGAGCACCGGGATTATTTGAACCCCGGTGGATAGCAACCCACTCGACCGTCCTACCATTGGACTACAAGGGCATTAATTAGGCCGATATGACACCATATTAATATTGAGAGAGATGATAAGAGTTTCATGGGAGTAGAGAGAGTTTCATCCCCATTAATCTCTTCTGCACTATTTCTAAAATCTAAATGTGTTGGAAACTGTGACATGAAACCCCCGGCCCATTGAGACTGACCTAAACATAAATGGTTTCAAACTACAAAAGTGTCATGGATAATTGAGAACTACAATCGGTATGCTGGTGGTTTGTAACTTTGTATATCTGAGGCCACTTAAAACATTTAAATTTCAGTTTTCAGGGTTTTTGAATTTGAGACCTAGTTTCCTAGTATTAAGACAAAGTCAAACCAAAGAGTTTTAAACTTGAGAGTTTAATAACTTAGCAAGATCTATAATTCTTATTTTGGTTTGCTTCCCCATACGACATAGTGCTAGTGACATTATTGTTCAAAAATCTTATAAATCTCTTTTTGTAGTTTCATAAACTCGAGAGTTGTGTAAGGGCCTGTTTGGCGGGGGCTCACAGCTGCTCGGCTCCTCCACTAGCACGCAGGAGCCGGAGGAGCCCAAAATCAAGCTTCTCTGGCTCCTGTGAACAGTGGTGGTTGTCAGTGAGAGAGGGAGGGAGGGAGAGTGAAAACTGGCTCCTGTGAATAGTGTCGCTACAAAGGTCGCCCGCAGCCCGGTCGGAGCCGCTCATGTTGCTAAACGTACCACTGAATAATCTTGTGAACAATGTTAGCGCGGCAACGTCGTCGCATGAAGAAATGACCAATATAAAAGATGTACATCTTAAGAAGTTATACTACAAGTTTTATGTTCATGACTTGCTCTCTTTGAAACCATTAGATGCTCCAAAAATGTTGTTATACAAGCTTCATAGACATAATTTATAGAATTTTAGAAAGAAAAACCATCAATTTTATAATTACTATGAGGGAGAAAGACTACTTAGTACAAGTTTTGTCCACAGATTAGAAAGAAAAATTAGATTTCTTGAGCCCCGAAGGTCTCACCACGCGCCTTTGTAGCTTGTATGTTTTCCAAATTGACAGGCGGTCCCACCACGCGCCTTCTAGCTGCAGCGCTTTCCTTGTTCCCGCGAAAATTTTACCAAAATTGAGCGTCGAGCATTCATAAAACACAAAACCCCTCATCCTGAGTTTTCCATGCCGACAGAGCGGTTCCACCACGCGCCTTCGTTGACGCAAAAATCGACTCTGCGCCCGCACACACCGATAAGCCGGAATAGCCGGCTTTACTCGACCGCCTCGCCAGTGTCTTGATCCGAGGCGTGCGACAATTTGACCTCGTTAATTGACAAGGAGGTAAACGTGAGATCTAGAACATGCACGTGAGACCAAGACAGTTCGCATGTATGGCTCTAAGGCGGTTGTATCGACATATAGCTATGAGAGCTATCTCTCGGCATATAATGAATGCATTCGGTAAGCATGTATGAAGATGTGATGTAATAACATTTGCCGAATGATCATAGAAGACATGTTTGAACAAGTAAAGTCGATCATCAAGATATGATATCATAAAGCTCTATTGCATAGATCGAATTAATTGACAACATGGTACATAAAGCAGGTAACTCATAAATATAAACCTAATCTAAATTACACATGCATAGGTTTCATCCAACTAGTCCGCCACACGTCTAGTCTTCCTAAACCCGTCAAGCTTAAACCCTTGCAAGCTAATCCACCGCATGATACCACTTGCTACAGATCTAAACCACTTACCACAACTTGATCAATCCACCGCATGATACAATCTAACCATGACAAGCTAAAATCACGCATACATCTAAATAGATCTATAAATACTCATTACTCGTTAAAGCGTGTATGCATAAACAAGTAAAGTACATATGCAAGCCTAATCTAAAGTAAAGACAGGGGATCTATTCCTATTAGTCCGCCGCACGACTAACCATCCTAAACCCTTTTCGTCCCTAACAAAGAATCCACCGCATGATACACCGCAACAAGCTAATCCACCGCATGATACGGCTTGCCGACTAGACTCTAACGATAGGTAGACTCACACATGCAAGCTACAAGTAGATGCATAATCGTATTCGGCAAGCTTGCCGAATCGTGGTCCATGAAGAAGGAACTCACACGCAAAACCTTCGCCCCGCCGAAACTCATGACTAAACGTGTACGAACCCACAACATGTAATAACTTAGATTGATCTACGCCCCTATGATGAACAAATAGATCTAGTGACACAACAAGATGAATATTGAAAGCATTGATGACATCTAGATGTAACAAAAGATAAAGCCGAACCACATCAATCTAAATTGGGCAAAAGTGTGTGCAATCATAATAAAAATAATAAATAAGAGAAAGCATGCACCACTTGGTAACTTAATGAATTCATTAGATTGCCAATCCTAATGAAGCCGATAACTAGCTCCAAGCTAGACCTTAGCCCCCCGCATCGACTCATGATCTAACAAAGAACCCTCTTGCTCCATAGCCTAAATCCGCCGCACGATACTAAGCATGGTAACAAGACTACTTGCAACATAATCTAAATCCGCCGCACGATACTAGACATGGTACAAGGTTGCGGTATTTCACGGAGGTCGACGGGTCGATGTATCCCTCGCAAATAGATCGGCGACACGATCGGACTTGAAGGGTGGCACGGGCGGTGGCACGGAGCCGGGTTTGTTGTATTGATTTGGTAGATCGTTTTACGATTGCCGGGGTCTCATATTTATACCCCGGGCTTGACGAGTCCTAACTAATTACGAATAAAAATAACGAGAATATCTAGGTAAGATACATGTCCTCCACGCCTTTTTGGAGTCTTGAGGTCACACGTGACACGAGCAATTCTCCCAAATATTCTCCTCTGCAGCTCTTATGCTTGCCGAATCATCTCACGCTCAATCCTCCTTCGCACTGGGTTCCACGGCCGAATAGCAACGGCTTCCCGAATGCTATAGTACCACGAGATGCTGTACCGCTAGCCAAATGACCTCTTTACCGAATCATCTCATGTCGGCCCATTCGTCGTTCAGGCTCTACCAAATTTTAGTGTTAACATATGCCCCCTCAATTTTGGAGTGAAAGATATCTTTTGCTCCGAAATTGACCACAATCTGCTAAAACTCGGGCCAAGCCTTTTACTGGGCTAAAATCAATAAGGCCCACTTGAACCGTGGGGCTTCGGAAGCTTCCTATCACACTCGTTCGGCTTTTCGGTTGCTTCTTGAACTTGCGCCACCGAAATCTCCACCGTGAATTGGCAACCTAATCGCTTCCGCTTCTCAAGATATTTCGGATAAGCACCGAATAGATTTCTTGCTTCCTCACGACCACCTTAAATCCGCTTCTCGGCCTTCTTTACGTATATAAATACAGGTGAACCCCTTGGCTAGTGGCATTCATCCGGATCTCTCTCATATCCTCCGACTTTCTTTCCCCTTTTCTTCAAGATCTGAAGCATTCGGCTAACCCTAGCTTCCGGCAATGGAGTAAGTCTTCTTTCATTTGTACTTTTCATGCCTTTTCCGTGCCAAATCTGACCTTCCTCTTATTCTTGACAACCTACCAAGTCCCCGCGACGCCAAGATCGCAGAGCTCCGCCGCCAACTCGCAGCAGTGCAGGAGGCACTCAGGGTGGAGCGCGAGGCACATGAGCAAGCCATCGAAGACATGGAAGATGTTGAAGAGGATTTGGACCGGTTTGCAAGAAATCAAGACTTCTACGAGGAACTTCAACCATAAGTTTCAAATTAAGCCCCAAAGTACTCTGCTTCCTGTAGTAGCTTCTGTTCATCACCCCTCTCACTCTTCTTGTAGGTTTGGTGAGGAGGTTTGCTCTCCTGATTGGCGTAGCTCGTCAGATGATCGAGGCAATAGAAACACCAGCACCTGATCACGCGATGAGGATGCAAACTGCATTCAGACGCCTGAAGACTGTCTACAATAGTCTTTTTGATGTAGATGATATGTAATCTTGAGTGTGGCAGCTATGTCCCTCCTTCTGTCAATAAAAAATAAGTTTCTGTCCCCAATCTTTATGTTTTGTTTCAGCAGGCTGGTCCTCATATATTTAATCCAACTGTCTCGGCACCGAAACAAAGTTTTGCCAAATTACCTTTTCTGCCGAACAACAGGACAGACCTAGATGATTTTGGAATTTGTTCTGGCCCATTTACCAATTGATCCAGTACATCCTTAAAGCCCATATAACGGTTTTCCATAGCTATGCGGTCTGGCCTATAAAAATATCTTTCTTCCGTGATTTTCTCCCAAAACCAAAACCGCTCCCCGCCTTCCAATCTCCTCGTCTTCTTCTCTACCGAATAGAGAAAACCCCCAATTTTTGACGAGCATCCATGGCGGTGGTGGTGACAACCGCGGTAAGCGTCCCCATTGAGGATGAAGCGGAAGGGAGTAGAGCCCCTCGACGCGTCGCCTTGAGTAAGAATCTTCTCTTTCTACCTCCCGATGGTTTCGGATACTCGTCGTTTCTTCTTTTTGTTTTCCAATCGACCAATCATTTTCTGAATCAATTCCTTCCGATTAGATCAATTCCCACTCTTGTCTCTTCGATGGCTGCCCCATGCTCTCCTTCCTCTCCGTCGTGGGCTTTCCCCTCATGCCGGCCACCAATCACCGATGCTTTGGAATATCTCTCCGATTCCGAGGAGGATCTGTGGTACCGGGAGAAGAAGAAAAAGGAAGAGATCATAAAGGAGTTCAGCGAGTTTTCTATGAATGCTTGTGTCAAGAACATTGATCAGGAAGATTCTATCAAACAGCTCTGCAATGTCAACACTGGTCAGTTTCAGATCTTATTTCATTTTACTGTATCGCATTCTCTTCACTTGACGATTTTTTATCACAGCCCTGCTTTGAGGAAAACCCCAGCTTTCGGTAAATTGCTCGGCTAAAGGCCGAGAACGCACGTCTGACGGCGGCTGCCCATCCATGCCGCTGACAAGGTGAAGGCACGAGGCGAGACAGTAGCGGAACGTCTCGAAGACGTGGCGGACAATCGCATCGACGATGTCGCCATCGAGGGGATGCATCTGGGAGCGGCCATGAGTTTGACGGCTTTGTCAACCCGCATCGGTGAAGACTACTCTGTTCACCCAGTCGGCTTTTGTGAAGCTCCAGAGGACATCGACAACATCGAGGAGTCCATGGATGTGTATGAAGATCACGCCACTGCTGTAGTTTTATCTAACGACCCTCAAGTTGTCTTTAATCTTCTGGAAGATTAGTTTGTACTTAGGATGGATAAGCAAATAAAATCTCTTCTCTGCTTCACGTTGATTGTTACGAGTTCCTTTACTCTCTGTTGAATGTCTCTCTTTACCGAACGGAAGCCCGGATAAATTTTACCAAACAACCGCGTCATTGTAGCCGAGTCCTCATATAATATTTAAAATTCAGCTTCCGTAAGACTTCGCGAGCAATCGTTCATTGTGGCATTGAATGCATTTCCGCTTTCCCTCCTCCCAATAAACCAACCAGGGGTAAAAATGTCGGTCCGAGGAAGGTGAAACGGACAACATTGGCTTCCTCAATAAGCAACCTCCCAAAAAATATATATTTTATTTTGGCCAAATTAATCACGCCTCCACAGATATGCGACCTTTCTCTCAATACTTGATCCGATATTCCAAGTTATCTAATATCGACTCCACGGACCTGCCTATAGGCTCCTTTCCTCTTCTGATTGAGTATCCTCTACCAAAAAATTCCAATGGCGGACAAAGGAAAAGAAATCGCCAAGGAATCATCAGTTCAGGGTTCTCTACCACCAGCTCCGTACTCACTTGGGTAAGATTTGACTTCTACAGATTTTGTCACCTCTTTACTTCGCCGCATTGTAATCCTCTGCCTTTCAGCTCGCCAATGCTTCCGGATTTCATGTTCGGCACTAGGCACATTCCAATCTCAATCCCATCGTTCCTCCGATGAGGATTCTCCTGCAGATGCAGAAACTCTTCGCCAACAACTGCGTGAAGAGAAACGTCATCGCAGGGAGCTTCAGGCAGATCTGGAGGTGACAAGCTCCTACGCTGCTGCGGAACGTGAACGCCGTATGTCTCTGGAGGTCCACATTGGTGGTGAGTCAACTCTATCCTGTCCATATGTTGCTGTTTTGGTGAACTGATTGTTACTCATGGCATCTTTCCAGAACTTTCCGAGCGCCATAGCTGTCTCCGTGAAGCGAGATCGTGCAGTGCGGGCGCTCGACATGCTAGTGGATCCTCCAAAGGCCGTGTACAGGCGATTGTTGACAAGATCAAAGAAGCCGGGAAGAAGAAGTGAAAAACTGCAACCGGGATCCTTGCCGAATAGTGAATAGTACTTAGGATTAGAATCAAGTGGAAATCCTTTGTAATGTATTCGGCGTGTGCTTTTGTGACAGACTTTGAATAAGAATTTCCTTTGCTGTGTATGGATTTTTATATTTTTGCACTAAAGGCGACATAACATATCTATGCCGGCTTTTATGGAGTATTTTTTCTCGCTAAAGGCGATGATTTATTCATCGGCTATTCCATGAATGGAACAAATTTTATTCAAACTATTGAATTCTACGTGTCGGCCAATCACATCCGCCTAAATTGATCTTTCAAGCCGACACGAAATTCTTCTATTGATATTTAGAAATTACTATGAGAGCCGACTATCTCGATCGGTACATTGATCTTTAATAACGAGTAATCGACATGACCTTCTTCCCACTCTCTTCCTGAGAAACATTCCACGCCTTCATACTCCCCGAACGATGGCTCGGTAGCAGCAACGCTTACCGAATCATCAGCTTGCACTATCTCGACATTATCACCGTTCCATTGGATGAGGACTTGATGCATGGTGGATGGGACACAACAGTTAGCATGGATCCAATCCGTTCCAAGAAGCAAGCTGTAGGACCCCTTACTATCGACCACAAAGATGGTAGTAATTGTTGACACCTGTTATCCTATATTTTTATATGTCAATAAGAGATGAAATAAGGACATAAATTGAATATATACTTAGTTTAGAGGTTTATGCTAATAAGTTCCATGAGTTTTGGTGATTTATGTATTTCTAGGGACTTAACAGGATAAATGCAGAAGAAGAATGGAGAAAGTTCCTAATATACAAGATCGTTGACGTTTCTTAACGTCGCAGGAAGAATCCGCAAGCGTCTGTAATTGTCGTTGTAGCTTTCACCCGGAAATATTCGGGGTATCGTATTTTCCACGAGGAACGGAGGTACTCTCTCCTAACTAGTTCGCCCAAGGACACACAAGGTCAAAGATGGGGAGGATTATTGAGAAGGATTCGTACACCTTTAAGATCTATGGATAGCCTCGCTTTAGAGCTACTTGTTCACTTCGGCACCGCAATCGCCCAAACGGGATGGAGACCGGCATTTAGCACCGCGCCACACCCGAACGTGGGGGATTACAAGGGACGGACAAGGTCGTCACAACCCGGCCGCCTACCCCTCAACCGTGAGATGCGCCACAAAAAGATAGGCAACCCCTAGCCCGCACACCACGTCTACACTAGTGATTATTACTCTAGCGTGTTAACAAGGCTTACCCGTCCCCTGGGTCCTTCTACTAGAGCACCGCCACAAGGACGACTATCAATCCCGCAAAACGAATAGATAATGCTTGGATAAACATGAGACAATAAAGGTTATCGGAATCGTGGAAACTTACTTTGCCAAGATCCCATGAGGGAGCCGAGCACGAATCCACCGAGGTACAAGTCCGGGGAGTCGCCGACAAGTCCCAAGCACTTCCCCGCCCCCGGCCCTCACATCTCTCCTCCGCCCATCTCTCTCTACTACTAGTGTGAGCCTAAGCCCATTGGAGTGAGGTAGAAGAGTAGAGGGAGAGCTCTCTTAGAGGAGAGGGAGAGACTCTTGCCCTTGGAATTGGTGTGTGTTACAAGTGAGGGAGTGCCCATCTATTTATAGGACCTTCACCATGGGATCCTATCTTGGCTAAGCCATTTGGTACTAATCCTGCACCGTCTTACGGGCAAGCAAACACCGCCTCCGGACTTTTCGTGTCGAGATGGGCCGCCAGACGAAGATGGGCCGTTTGGCCTCATGCGGGTGCGGGCGCACCCTAAGGTGCGCGCGCACCAATATGATGTCCGTTTGGGCTGAAACTTTGCATGAGCACGTGGGCCTCGGAGTTAGCTTCGTTTCGAGTATTCGTTCGCTGAAATCCGATTTCGTATGAGAAAGTTATGCCCAAAACATTGAACCCATGTCCTGCGGCCCGTTTATCATTTCATGTTGGATTCGGGCCTTGACCTCTTGGGCTTGTGTTTGAATATTGATATTTTATGGGCTTCTCTCCTCTCTTCTCCTTGCTTTGCTTATGTCCATTTAGGGCCTTGTTATCTTTTATATGTTTTCCTTTGCTTTTGGCCCAAAATGTATATGTTTCCAACATTGCCCTGCAAAACAAGTGAAGTACCAAAACTTGTGGAAATGGTTAGCTCAAAGCCCTATTGCTATTATGTTTTGGTAGATTTATACTAATGTTGACGGTATAAAATAGGTAGTTAACGACCGTCAACAAAGACATATGATGACAAGACTTGACCGTGAAGTAACTCAATCCGAAAAGTGAACTAAAACATTCTAGAAGGTACCGAGAGAACACCGTAAAAGAACCAGAGGCCAAGGGAAGACAGGACCCTGGCGGCCGCCAGGCCCATTTTGGCCGGCCGCCAGGTGGGACCCACCTGTCAGCCTCAGCTTTCTAGGTCGGTTTACAACCGACTTTGAGGTTGTATCTACACCGTTATTGAAGGTCGGTTTGATCCAATGGTCATCGCTTCATCGCCAAGGCCTATATAAGAAAGACCTCGCCCCGGTGGTTAAACACTAATTCATTGTAATTCATTATTAGTCATCATCAGTCAAGTCAGGCAGAAGTAGAAGAGAGTATCTCCACCAGAGATTAGGGTTAGCTACTAGTTCTAGTTCTAGTTCTAGTTCATCTAGTTCTAGTTCATCCAAGTTGATTAGCAGACAGATTCAATTAGAGCTGGGTGTGCCTACCCAGAGTTCTCGATCTTCAAGTTTTACGGTACAAATATTATCTTGTATCTATGACTTTGCACTTTATTAATAATATGTGTTTGTTTGCTATGTTCTTACTTTATTCTAATAGTATGATTGATATAGATGTAGTTTATGATAGATATATGTATCTATTCATAGAGCGCCTAATTCAATACTCGAGTGGGTTAGGTGGTAAAGATATTTATGTAAGCGTGGTGCTTATATATGATTTACCTGCGAATGCACCTTATATTCTGGGTCGTGTGGTAGATCACGGGAGTGACAGTCCTGTTGAGTCCTTTGGAATCCACCCTCCGTCTATAAGACTAGTGGACAATGATTATGGGGAATATCTTGTTTCACTCTTGATTTTCCTTGATAGTCGTCCGGATACATGATCTAGAGTTTACTATGTTATAGATGATAACATATGCCTTAGAGTAGATGTAATAACTTAGTAGATTAAATGCTATAGATGAATTCTGTCTCTTAAAGAAGTCCAATGTTAAGTCTAACTTTTAGTAGTCTATTCCCGTCTCTGTGTGTGATGCCTTTGCCTTTATTTATCATTATCATATCTTTATTATTATTGACTTACCCCTGCTAAAGTTAGCACTAGTAAAAGAATCTCTCATAAGTATGCCACTTATTAATTATGTTTGTGCCCACCGTTCAATTATTCCTCCCCTGTGGTAGAATATAAATGACAAAACCTGGATTACTCCCTGAAATGCTACAAAGTGGTATTTATATCTGTGCGCTTGCGGATAGACCTTTTATATTTATTTCTTATAGATTGCAAACAACACATATCACAAGTATCACCTATGCATTTCCTAGCATTGCTGCTGGGGATGACAACCTAGCACATAGTAGTGTTAAGAGATGAACCACAATGAGTTTCTCTGATGGCTTATAGCCTTAGGTGAGATTAACTCCACCTAAAGTTATAGTGACGTTAGATTTACCAACAAGCATTTAAAGGCGCCGTTTGCAGAGGAAATAAAAAAGTTAGCTAGATATATTGATAAATGGAAACTTATGATGAGAATCTAAAACTAGGTAGCTGCTTTTAGCGAAGCTTACCCTTGTTTTCTTTTTTGTTTATTTTATACAGGGGTTTATCAAATTGGAAATTGATTGTGATTCACTCCACTTCATTCATCGAAATCAAATCAATCAAGAGAGCATACATCGCTTTTTGAAGCTATGGTGGAAAATCCCTCACGAGAGTTCTCTGCTCCAAGCAATGAGAACATTCGTACAGGACCAACACTTCAAATTAAAGATCTTGAGTTTGAGCTCAAGCCAAGCCTCATCAACATGATACAAGCTACTTCGTTTAGTGGAAGGATTCACGAAGATGCACGCTTACATCTGCAGAATTTTTTTCGAGATTGCCAACACCTTCTCACCCAAGGATGTTCCCCAAGATATCATATTACTCCGCTTATTCCCATTCTCACCGAAGGAAAAAGCGAAGTCATGGTTCTACGCCAACAAAGAAGAAATCAAGACATGGGATGAATGTTCTACAGCCTTCCTATCAAAGTTCTTTCCCACGGGTAAAACCAATGCCTTACGAGGAAAAATTACCAATTTCCAACAGCAGAAAGGAAAATCAATTCCGTGTGCTTGGGAACGCTTACAAGAATACATATCAGATTGCCCTCATCATGGAATAGAAGATTGGTTGCTCATGCAAGGATTCTACCATGGATTAACACAAAAGAGCACGAGAACAACTAGATGCAAGCTGCTGAAGGATCATTTTATCACTCACTCTTGACAAAGCCAAAGCACTCATGAACAAAATATCGAAAAATCAAAAGCTGGATTCAAGACACTCAACACTACCATCAGATTAAAGAAGTTCCGGAAGAAGTAAAAGCAATATCAACCCGGATGGATGTGTTATTGAATTGGCTTGAACAAAGAGCTAAGGATAAGCGAGGAAAGACAAGATTTACAAGACTATATTAATTCTGCAAATTCAAGCATGGTGCATTTAATAATTCAACATCAACTCAATCACAAGAACGAAGTTTACAACAGCTATTCAACAACCCGGTAAGTATCGAGGTAATATTCCTAGAAACCCATTTTTAAGAGAGTTAATTGAGGAGCAAGCTAAGTTAAATGATATTCTTCTTAAGAAGCTCGTTTCTAATGATAAAGTTTTAGAAGATATAACTCTTAAGATGGATAATTTCTCTGTTACTTTTAAAAATCAACTTGTTTTTAATAAAAAGATAGAAACTCAAATAGCAAAATTATCTGTTGCAAAATCTGTTGCCACTAACCTTGAGCAGGTAAATAATGTTACTAAAAAGAAGAGGTAAATCTACACGTGATCCTGTTGATCCAAGAAGGATAATAGAAACATCGATAAGGACACCAATTACGGCACCTGCAAAGACCAAAGAACAACAACAAGACTGTGGTACAACCAACTAGAGAAGAAGAAAGTGATGACATAGAAGATTTGACTCAAGAACCTCAAATGACGCAAAGACTTTCATGATACAAATCTCTTACCTTATCCAAGAAGAAACCGTGGACCCTAAGTGGATGATCGGGTTTACAAAATTTATGGAGGTAATTCAGAAATTATATATCAACATACCTCTACTCGACGCTATTCAAGTCCCAACCTATGCCAAGTATCTCAGAGATATCTTGAATAAGAAAAGACCAATACCCACTACGGAGGTAATCAAGCTAACGAAAGAATGAAGTGCAACCGTCCTTAATATATTGCCACATAAGATGACGGATCCGGGATACCCGGTAATAAATTGCTCAATTGGAGATCATCATTTTACAAACACTTTGTGACCTTGGAGCAAGTGTTAGTGTAATGCCCAAGTCATCTTCGACAAACTTAAGCATACAACCTTGGAGCCAACTTCAATATCTTTACAATTGGCGCACCAATCAATCGATACCCTCGGGAATTGCAGAAGAACGTGCAGCTTAATATCGGAGGATTCTTTATACCTGTGGATTTTGTAGTTTTGAATATGCCACCAGACTCTAGAGTATCAATCATTCTCGGACGACCTTTCCTAAGCACAGACCAACGCACATATCAATGTCACAAATGGGGAAATTACATTCAACTTAAATGGAAAGGAAGAGAAGTTTGCATTCAAACCCGGATCGAGCTTAGCTTGGCAAATAAGATTGAATCAGAAATTGAAGAAGAGCCATCATCGGTACCATCTCCTGAACCGGAGAATTCACCGATAATTAATAAATTTTGGGAAGTCCCAGTTCGAGGACTTTAACTACGGACATTTATCGGAAGGTAAGTCGGTAATTATCTATATTTACTTTACTATGCATTTACTTACGTAAAATCTATGCCCCATATAAATAATTTTACGATTGTGTCACAACTCGTGAAAATATTTATTGTGGAGGCTCAAAAATATTTATTCTTGCATTATTATTTTTACTCCTGCATTTATATTTTGAAAATACAAAAATAGAGTCACTATGTGATGGGTCCCGCATGTCATACATTAACTTCCATATTTCACCTAACTTGGACAAGACATATACCACTCAAACCTCACCTACCACCATGCATCACTCCCTGCCAATCTTTTCCACCAAAAAATCCACTTAAAACCATGGCATTGGGATGAGAAATATGCTTCATGAAGGTGAGTGGGAGAGGGCCCACCACCATGGCGGCCGACGCCACCAACACTGGCGGCCGCCAGGCTCCTACCTCCTCTATAAAAGCCCCTTCACTCCTCGCTTCTTCATCACACCCACATTGCTTTGCTCAACATTCCAGCTTGAAACTTCGAAGTTCTAGTATCCAGAAAGCTTTGGGCTTTGTAGTAGAGAGAAAAGTGAAGTGAGAAGGAGAAAGGAAGTTCCTAGTAGCAATAGAAATATTTCTTGAGAGAGGAGAAGTTTCTGAGAGAAGAAAATAATCAAGAGAAGCTAGTAGAGGTGCTGTCCATATGAAGTATCCAAGATAAAATTTTGCTAGGGGAAGTTCTGTCAAAAATAAAAACAACCTTGCAATCTTTCTTTTGGACGATTAACCCCTGGACAACTAACTTTGGACAGCTGACTTCTAACTTTTTATTCTAACCCCTCCATTAGTCTTTTGTTTTTGTTTGTGTACTAACATTTTGCAGGATGAGTTTCTGGAAATCATTCAGTGGGAGAAGATCAAGACGTCTCCAACAACAAGGAGAGTCATCTTCCAGAGCCCCATCAGAGATGAGCTATGAGCCAGAGCAAGATGTGCCACCACATCCAGCCCCTGCTGCAGTAAGAAGGTTGACTTCTGACTCACATCTCAAGTTTCATGGACAATACGAGAGAACAAGGTACAGTCAGTTGAAAAACCGTAAGTTCACTCACACTCCTGTGATTGACCCTGATCTTCTAATCCAGACAGGTATGGATGTTGAATTTGCTCATATTTTCCGTTTTTTTGGCTAGGAAACTTTTGCAAAAATCACAGAAGAAGGTTCTAAGTTTTTAACCATAGAATTTCTTTTTGCACCCTTCGTTTGCATGATGAAGGAGTCACATTTAGATTCTTCCAACAACAGTATTCTCTCACTTGGAGAAATCTAAGTGATGCACTTGGTTTTCTACACTCTTGTGTCATGGACTTAGACGTAGCTTTAGACGATTTCAACCAAGCAAATGTTTGGAAAGACTTGACCAATGTAGATGCATTTTTGGATGCAAAAGCCGAGACTTACACTTACCCACCTTTAAACTTTTTCCATAAATGGATTCTTTTCACTCTTTTGCCTAGGAAGGATGGTCATAATGTTAGAGTAGGAGAATTACAATTGATCTATGCAGCTATAAAGAGAAGACAAGTTTCACCGATATATATGTTAGTTCAACATTGGATAGCTGTACCAACTCTCCTAGGAAATGTCAATTGCACGTCACTTATCACTAGAATCGCCAACCACCTCGGACTCTTGGATGATAACGCTCATGTTGCCTACTTAAGGGAAGATAGACCTGTTATAGGTTTTGATTTCTTTAGTAAGGGACATATTTTGAAGAAAATAGGAAGCACTTATGTCATGACTCATGCTACTGTTGGGGAGATTCGGTTGCCTAACCCCGATCTCTCCATATATCGCGGTGCGCCTTATTATGTTGAATGTGCAGGCACAACCAATTAACATCAGAGAGCCATGCCAACTCGTCGGACACGTGCCCATGATCCAATTTGGATAGGTGCAGACCCAAGACCTCAAGAGCCAGCATTTGGAGGGTACCAGCCATGGACCTACCCCCCACCTTCACAAGCAGATTACAGTCGAGCTGACCAGTCACCCAGATTTGAACAAGGAGGCCCAAGTGAGCGGGGTGATGATGCACATATTCATCGAGAACCTTATCATGGAAGTGGTTACTTCCATGATACTCCAGGTACCTCACAACCAACTCCCGAACCAGCTCGCAGTTCTTTTGCAGGGTTTGACGCATACACGTTCCAAGGGATGTTCAACACCATCCAAGACATGAGGTATGACCAAGTCAACTATTACCCGAACAGATCAGAACATCACCGATATCAGAGATACCATCGAACAGCAGAATGAAGAGATCGAGTGCCATACATGGACGTGGCCGCCGCGGCGTCGTTGAACCCCCCCCGAATCAACACCGGCTTGGGGGAGCTGCCCCCTTGGCCGTAAGTCCCTATGACCTGGCAATTATCTATTTATTATATTTATATTTTTATAGTTTGTTTGCTTTGCTTTTGTTTGCTAAAAAAGATGCATAATCATGAAAAACCAAATAAAAAGAGTGTGTATAATTAGTTTGTTTTAAGTTTGTTTTAAATAAAGTAGTAGCTATCTCTTGTGTTTGGAGATGATGAATAGTTGCTCTATTTTAATTTCTTACAAGTACCTATCATTGGTTTAGAATTCTCCCATGCTATAAATAAAATTGTTTAAAAATTTGAGAAAATTGTTTTGAGCTTGAAATTTCTGTGGGAGCATACATCTAAGCTAATCTAGGTAATTGACCAGGATATGATATGAAATAGTCCGAGCTGCTATTTATCTTACTCCTAGTTACACTAAATTCTAGAGATTTAATTTGTGAAAATCTGAAAAATTGCATGATGAGTTTCCTATATGATAGAGAGTTCAAAATTCCTACCACAGTACGTATACATGTTTTAGAATTGGAAAACTCTTTTTTATTTATTACTTGTTTAGTATTGAGTTTTGTCAACCTTTGGACCCTCGGGAACTTGTCATACAATTCCACTCATACATCTCCATATATTTTCACATCATATACACATCACAAACCCTTCATCCATTTTGCTAGCCATCAAAAATGTTTTACTCTTATCACGGGAGTGAACACCAAAAATATTTCTCATCCCTAAATTTATTCTCAAAACCCCATTTATGCTCTATGTGTTTTATTTATTATCTCTCAAATATCTATTTGACAAAAAGAAGAAACTTGGGGCAATGCAAAAAGAAAGAAAAAAAAGGGAGATGAAAAATGGACAAGTGTCCTACGGGCAGTAGAGCCTACCTCCCTAAAAAAAAAAAGAAAGAGAAAAATGAAAGAGAGTAAAAAAAAAATGGACAAGTGTCCAAATGAAAACAATGGGTACTTAGATGCCCGCCTCTCTGAAAAATAAAAAGAAAGAAAAGCTAGCCCAAGTTCTCTTTTATGTCTTCTTAAAATTTCAAATGAGAGATCAATTTCTTCAAAGGAGCATAGTAGAATTAGGATCATTATATCCCATCACCACCATATCCACTCCACAAATACATTCCATATACCCACATTGTATGACTTGTTCCTTTGGATCCATTGTTTGACTTTACAATATATGCTTTGCAAGTATATGCTGTCTCTCACCCATGAGCTCCACATATAAGCCTTAGTAGATAGGATGAGAGAAGGCATGATACATTTGCCATGTTCCACAAATACCACATATCATGAGAGAAGGCATAACATCATTGCCTTGGTAAGGATCCAAAAATACCACGTAGTGCTTGACTTGATTGTTCTATCTTTCAATTACTCAAGATTTAAGTGCAGGTAAAAGCCCCATATTTTTCGTAATAATAAAAGTAAGTTGGAAGATCAGAATGTTTCACCTATCTTTGGAGGAGAATTTTAAATTAATGACATGTGTATTTGTGAGAGAATAATTCATTGTAGCAACTCCCGATCCACTCTGGTGAAAAGCTTTGCTAAGTGACTAGCAAAGGTTAAGCTTGGGGGAGCTTGTTGATACCTGTTATCCTATATTTTTATATGTCAACAAGAGATGAAATAAGGACATAAATTGAATATATACTTAGTTTAGAGGTTTATACTAATAAGTTCCACGAGTTTTGGTGATTTATGTAGATTTAACAGAAAATCTTTTTCTTTTGCCAAATCTCTAGATGATTGATCTCCGATGATTGAGTCCTTAAAATTTGAAAATCTTTTTTGTTTTTCAGATTTTGCAATGTAGATTGAAAATGTAGCATCCATATATAAAAGAAGTTTGTGTGCTATGCATTTCGACCATTGGATTGTACTGTTTTGTTGGCACTTGACCCATTCAGCTTGACTAGTCATCACCGACACATTATGTTTAATCTGGATAGTATTGGCACTTTAGGTTTTAGAAATTAATCCTGTGAGTCAAGTTTAGAATGTCGAGCTCAAGCTTGGATGCTCCATTTTTTGACTATTAGACATTGACTAGTTGTACAACTTTAAATTTGTGACTATTTTGTCAAATGCAAATGTGTGTAATTGTACAGTCTTGGCCCATTGATATTAATCTGTTACTATGCAAATGAAGATCTCATATGAAAGAACTATCTGTGATATGATGAACTCTGTGTAACAGCTTCTATTAAAACAAATTTTTGTTCAAATTAATAATTTATGTTCCTCTGATCATATTGCAGCCTTGCTTCTCCCCGTCACAAGTATGTCGACAATGAGGTCAAGAAGCTCAAGGGGTAGCTTATGGAGATGGTGGAGCCCCTGAAGGAGCAGGCTATGAGGGATTTACAAAAGATCTATTTGCTGGAGTGCACTGTTAGTACGAACATTCAAATCATTGAGGGATTGAGGAAGGAGGTGAAGCAGCTGCAGCCATTAGCCATTCATATATTAGTCTCTACTGTATAGTTGTTAGTGCCCTAGGAGGCAAGAAGACGTTAAGCCTGATCTGGTGGCACATGGTTGCCCTGAATGTGAACAAGATATTAAGTTTCATCTGGTGTCATGGAGATGCCTTTTAATAATTCTTATTATCTTATTAAATTATTAGTGTTGTTCATCTATTTGTGTTTGAATTTTCAAATCTGAAACCTGTGTGCCAAATCCAAGTCAGCTAAGCTGGCATTTGAAATGTTCATCTAGATGGTTGTCTATGTAAGATACATATCAAGTAGCTCAAAAGGATTTGAACCTATCCTTTTTTTTTTGGCTTGGTCTGATATCTTTGTTTTAACTAACATAGCTCTCGATTACTTTGTGTGTGAGCATGGCATATTTTGGCTCCCAAAACACAACAAAAAAGTTTGAGATGATTTCGAGAAAGTGGTACTACACATCTCACACTACCATGGGTATCTCTCACCTAGTAACTAGAACATGTGTGAGAGATGTGGGTCATTGTGAGGATGTGCAACAACAGAATTGACTCAAATTTTTTTTGTTAACATGCTACACCAAAAGGAGGTGTCCATGCAAATTTTAGATTTTTTTTTATCTTGATTTTGGTATTTTAACATTTTTTTCTTGAGTAAATCAACAAACAATCACAATAAAGGTAAACTTGGCCTAAAAATTGCACAACTGCACACAACACCACAGTTTGGTTCCATAGACACCCCAAAAAGTTTGAGATGATTTTAAAAAAAGTGGTACTACACATCTCAAACTAGCATGAGCATCTGTCACCTAGTGACTAGAACATGTGAGAGAGATGTGTGCCATTGTGAGGATGTGCAACAACACTTTCTTAGAATCAACTCAATGTTTTTTTGTCAACATGATACACCAAAATGAGGTGTTCATTCAAATTTTTAGATTTTTTTTACCTTGATTTTGGTATTTTAACATTTTTTTTCTTGAGTAAATCAACAAATAATCACAATAATTGGTAAACTTGGTCTAAAAATTGTACAAATTCATACAACACCATAGTTTGGTTCCATAGACACCCCAAAAAAGTTTGAGATGATTTTTAGAAAGTGGTACTACACATCTCAAACTAGCATGAGTATCTTTCACTAAGTGATACAAACATTTGTGTGAGATGTGGGTCATTGTGAGGATGTGTAGCAACACTTTGTCGAGAATCGTCTCATTTTTTTTTTTTGTTAACATGCTACACCAAAAGGAGGTGTCCATACAAATTTCAGATTTTTTTACCTTGATTTTGGTATTTTAAACATTTTTTTCTTGACTAAATCAACAAATAATCACAATAATAGGTACACTTGGTCTAAAAATTGCACAAATACACACAACATCATAGGTTAGCTCCATAGACACCACAAAAAGTTTGAGATGATTTTGAGAAAGTTTTTTGACCGAAGTCGACAAGGGAAACCCGGCCTATTTTTTTAATTTTTAATAATGCAAACCTGTTTAAATTCGCTCCCACGGGAAGTCGAACCCAGTGTCCTGTTGGGTGCTACTCAGGCGCTTTAACCTCTAGGCTAGAGACCCTTTCACTGATTTTGAGAAAGTGCTACTACACATCTCAAACTAGCATGAGCATCTCTCACCTATAGAGTAGAACATGTGAGAGAGATGTGGGCCATTGTGAGGATGTGCAACAACACTTTCTTAGAATTGACTCAGATTTTTTGTCAACATGCTACACCAAAAAGGAGGTGTCCATGCAAATTTTTAGATTTTTTTACCTTGATTTTGGTATTGTAACAATTTTTCTTGAGTAAATCAACAACTAATCACTATAATATTTGAATTATATACATGTTCGAAACAAAATAAAAAATTGTGGCCCTAACGACGGTGTGGGACACCGCGAAAACTCATGGAAAAAAAGATTGGCGCCTGACCTTCCCAAACTTAGGCACGAAAAACAAATAAAAAAATCAAAACTTCCCAAATTTGAAAGTGGTGCCATTTTTACCTCCCGAAATTTTTTTTTAGCAAGCGCCCAAGCTATCGCGCCCCCATGAGGCCGACATTTTAGCTTCTGCTTATAATGACACTCTTCGTATTCCCTCCCTAATCCCTCGCAAAAACCAATCTAGAATTCATTAGCTAGGGTTCTAGCGCCGCCGCCCACCACCGGCATCCTCCTTCCACCACTCCGCCGACAGGATGCCCTCGCGGCCGGCGAGGCGGCAAGGAGGACCCAATTGGGGACGATAACACTGCACACACCGCATCGTAAAGTCGGTCATGATAAGAGTGATGCCTAGGGCGTCGGCATCGCTCTTTGGGTCACCTTCGTCCCAAATAGCATCCGAGAGGCTCCGGCGCCAGAACATGCATGTGTCGTCGGTTTTATCGGCGATAGTCTAGCGGGGTATGCCCGGCTAGTAGATTGAGCGGTAGAGGTGCGCTAGGCGACTAACGGGATGTTAAGCGAGAACGGCGAAGGACAAAACACACGGGTTTTACCGGGTTACGGCCGCCTTGAGGGCGTAAAACCTACGCCCCGCTTAGATTGTATTGATTGATTGAGAATATCGTGTCCCTCGGGGGGGATCCTGCTCTCCTTATATAGTCCAGGGAGCAGGGTTACAGGTCAGATCCGGTCCGACAAGATCTATCCTGATCGGTTACAATAGGAAAGTATGTAGTGATTATGATAGAGCTATACAAGGAAACTATCTTGGCGACCACGTTTAGGCCGTGATCCCCGATGATTACTGTCTTCTAACGCCAAGGGCTTCAAATTATCGTCCTGGGCTGGCCCTAAGGCCTAGCCCGAAGCGGTCCGTGAGGGGATAGGGGTTCATCCCCCACGGCTAGTCCCCGAAAGCACGGCGTATGCTGCGGGTGGGAGAGTCTTGACGCTTCAACCATCAGGAGGTGTTGTCGACCAGACTAGTTAAGCGCCGACTAGCCTGGGACAGCTTTCGACCAGCCGCTTGCATTCTTGTAGCTTCTTTCCATTGCTTCCGACCAGTCTAGTCTTGGCGAGTCCGCTGTTTTGATCTTTGGGTGCTCAATGAAAAAAATCTTTTTCTTTACGGCGAAGTGTGCCCACGTAGAGTGGAAAAACACTTTCGAATGTAGTTGGCCGAAATGAGCACGATTCACGTAGATGAAGTGTGCCCACTTAGTCCCCGAGCCTAGGAGTAGGTGAGTTATCACGCGTCTTGCTAGGGTCTTAAAAAAATTGGCGATAATCCCCCAGTAATCGGAAACCTAAGCGGCGCATTGACCAAATACCGGGGTGTTGCCTACACACGAGTCCCCAGAAAGCACAATATGCACGCCGGACGTGGGGTGCTAATGCACCGTGCATGGGTCCGCAGTACTGACCTGGAGAAGATCCAGGCCTCATCATAACGGCGGGGTATCTTGGCAGCCCGGCAATTAAGGAAAAGTCGAATAGAAAAATCTGTAGTATCCCGGGATATGGATGAAGCGTCGTTGAGAAGATTTGGATGTCCACACCCCTCAGATCTCAACAGCAGCATATCTGGTCAATAAATAAGGCAGATTGTGTAGGGAACAAATCGTCCGAGAAACGAGGCGAGGACGCGTGGCAACGCTTCAACGCGCACGCACTAGGGAAAGCGCATTAATGGCAACCGATGCCGCCGCCTGCCGCACGCACTCAACCCGGGAAATGCGGGGAGTCGCGGGCCCACGACGTGCACGGTTACCCATGCGGCAACCCTAGGGACACAGTTGAAGCTATAAATACCGGCGCCTATCTCCTCCTCGTCTCATCCGCCTAGGCGAACCGTTCTTCTTCCCGAGTCTTTTCTTCTCCCTCCTGCTACAGTGAGCGAGAGCTAGGGTTTGCGACCGCGCCGCCACTTCTTGCCATCAATCGCGCTGTCACCGACCGCAAGCGGTAAGTACCCTTGTTGACGGTCGCCAACTACATATTTTATACCATCAACATTAGTATAAATCTACCAAAACATAATAGAAATAGGGCTTTGAGCTAACCATTTCCACAAGTTTTGGTACTTCACTTGTTTTGCAGGGCAATGTTGGAAACATATACATTTTGGGCCAAAAGCAAAGGAAAACATATAAAAGATAACAAGGCCCTAAATGGCATAAGCAAAGCAAGGAGAAGAGAGGAGAAAAAGCCCATAAAATATCAATATCCAAACACAAGCCCAAGAGGTCGAGGCCCAAATCCAACATGAAATGATAAGCGGGCCGCAGACATGGGTTCAATGTTTTGGGCATAACTTTCTCATACGAAATCGGTTTCAGCGAACGAATACTCGAAACGAAGCTAACTCCGAGGCCCACGTGCTCATCAAAGTTTCAGCCCAAGCGGAGATAATCTTGGTGCGCCCGCACCTCCTCACGGGGCCAAAACGGCCCATCTTCGTCTTGGCGGCCCATCTCGACCTGAAAAGTCTGGTGGCGGTGTTTGCTTGCCCAGAAGACGATGCGGGATTAGTACCAAATGGCTTAGCCAAGATAGGCTCCCATGGTGAAGGTCCTATATATAGATGGGCACTCCCTCACTTGTAACACACACCAATTCCAAGGGCAAGAGTCTCTCCCTCTCCTCTAAGAGAGCTCTCCTCTCTACTCCACTCCTTCACTCCAATGGGCTTAGGCCCTCATTAGTAGTAGAGAGATCGGTGTCTCCCCAACCTTGTACCTCGGTGGATTCGGGCTTAGCTCCTTCACGGGATCTTGGCTAAGTAAGCTTCCATGGTTCTGATAATCTTTATTGTCTTTTGTTTATCCAAGCTTTATCTACTCGTTTGCGGGATCGATAGTCGTTCCTTCGGGGCGGGACTTTAGTGGTGGAACCCTTTGGCCAGGGAACCTGGCAAACACTAGAGTGATAATCACTAAGCGTAGACGAGGTGTTTGGGCTAGTGATTTTCTATCTTTGCGAAGCATCCCACGGTTGAGGGGTAGGCGGCCGGGTCGTGACAAGCCTTGACCGTCCCTCGAAATCCCTCCACGTTCGGCTGTGACGTAGAGCTAGTTGCCGGAAGCTTGCCCGGTTGGTGCGTTGGCGGTGCCCAAAGTGAACAAGTAGCTCTAGAGCGAGGCTAACCATAGACCATAAAGGTGTACGAATCCTTCTCAATAATCCTCCCCATCTATGGCCTTGTGTGTCCTTGGGCGAACTAGTTAGGAGAGAGTACCTCCGTTCCCTCGTGGAAAATACGATACCACGAATATATCCGGGTGAAAGCTACAATGACAATTGCACGGCTTGCGGATTCTTCTACGACATTAAGAAACGTCAACAACCCTCTAGATCTATTAATTTGCCACCAATTGATTCCCAATGTAGTTGGATTTGGATCCGGATTTGATGTATTTCGAAAATCGTATGTGACACTTATTCATCTTCTTGAAATGTTGCATCGACGGAGAACCAATCAAAGCGGGATGGATCGCGCCGTGGAGGCGTCGGGGTCGCGGCGGAGGTGCTACCGAGGACATGACGGGGCTGCTGCCGCGGGCGGTCTTTGCTGGTGCGGGGCGCGGCGGACCCGTGCCCCTTGCAACGGAGGATCCCGTCATCCAAATGGACCAAGAGTGGACCGCGTCGTAGTCCACCGACGATCTTGTCCAGGGAGCTGGTGGATGCCGGCTTCTGCCGGAGGGTTGTTGCCGGGCCGGAGGGTGCCGGAGGTGGAACCGCACCCCATGCCTCGGGCGGGACGAGGTAGTGGTGTTCG
This sequence comes from Hyparrhenia diplandra, assembly GCA_015847255.1. Lineage (NCBI taxonomy): Eukaryota > Viridiplantae > Streptophyta > Magnoliopsida > Poales > Poaceae > Hyparrhenia > Hyparrhenia diplandra. The sequence goes on along the minus strand of JADLZK010010593.1, from coordinate 366,896 downwards.
AGAGCCACTTCTGGCGCGGTTTCGGCATGCCGGCGCACCCGTTCCTGCTGGAGCTCCTCGCCTACTACGGGCTCCAGCTCTGCCACCTGCCGCCGAACGCCATCCTCGACATTGCCATCTTCATCACCCTCTGTGAGTGCTTCCTTGGCATCCTCCCCAACCTCAATCTATGGAGGTATTTCTTCTATGTCGGGTTGAAGGGGGATTCGGGGTCGCGTATTGCTGGTGGTGTGTACGTGAAGCTCCGCAGTTACCGAGCGGGCCAGCTCCCCACCACGCCGCTGTCGTCTAAAGTGGCGCACTGGTTCACGCGGTGGTTCTACCTACCGCAATCGGAGGTGCCGATACCGGCCGATCCGACCCGTGTGCCGTGAGGCGACCAAGCTGGAACGAGAGCCCCCGGCCAACGATATGCAGCGGGTGATGGAACTGGTGGCCATGATTGAGGATCTACATGTGGACGGCATCGACATCGCGCACACGTTCGTGGAGCGCCGGACGCAGCCACTCAAGCGGAGGGATCTTCCCGGGTTCGGTATCTTTCGGACCGAACGACGACACCTCGTGAATCGGCAGTGGCTGCCATCGGCGGAGGTGCGAAACCGGGTGTCGAAGATCCTGCTGATGGCCGGAGCGCCCCACGATCCCCAGCGCAGTGTCGACGTTCAACGCCGGGAACCCGCCGCCATTGGTAAGTGTTGTATCTCGGCGTAATGATTGATCAATCATAGTCTGTGTAGAGTGTTGTCGTATTCACTAGTCTCCCATATACAGATCCATGGCATGTCGCGCAGCCGGTACTTCAGCCTGTCTCCCGAGGAAGCTGCCGACGTTCGTGGTCGCGCTCGTCCAGATGCCGCCACCACTGCACCCCACCGAGGAGGCGGGACGGTGGGGCGGCGGTGACCCGGACCAGCGGCAAGCGCCCCCTCGAGAACTCGTCCGTGCCGGAGTTCATCCAGAGGAAGGTAACGGCGGGATGACCGTTCCGTCGTCACCAAGCTGAAGCTCGCCCACGGGGAGCTGTTGTACTGTCTGATGAAGAAGAAGAACGAGTTGATTCTGCAGCGTTTGTAAGTATCTGCCCATGTTCTCAAGTCCCCGAGTGCAATACTGTCGATTGGGTGACATCATGTTTTACGCAGCAGTCCGGAGAAGAGAGAACACTGGGCGTGCCCACCGGCCCTCATGGTGGCGTGTCAGTGCCCCGAAGCGGAGGTGGCCGCAGCGGGGGCAGTTCTGGAGGCCGCATTCGTGGGCTTCGCTTCGCCGACGTGTAAGTATATTCTGCTGCCAATCGTGAAAATGCACGTTGTCTGTGTGGAAGTGCTTGAGTGATTCTGCATGTATAGGGGGCCCGTGACCGCCGGCCGGCGCGGCCGCCGGGCGCGCAGATGCTCAGCGGCGTGACCGGAGGTGCACGGGCAACAAAAGCCACCGATGACGCTCAAAGACCAGGTGGGCGCCAAGACCGCAAGACGCCCCACCCCTCAATCGGCCAGAGTCCCCCTTGGACTACATCCAGGTCGAGGGGCGAGGACCAGGAGATGGATGAAGCCGGGGGCTGGTACGAGGCGGCGGTGGACGCACCGCAGCAGGCAGCAGAGGAGTGGCCCGACGTCGAAGAGGAGGACGAGCCAACGTGCCTGGCACACCAATTGGAGGAAGGGGCGAGCCGTCTACGCGTAAGTACATTGGCAAGCATTGTTTGACACATCACAGTTATATGTCGCCTTATAATCTCATGTTCTGTGCAGCATATGCGAGACCGAGGAGACCCGGAGGCTGCAGGAGGAGCTGGAAGAGTGCCGGGAGGCCCTTCGTGAGGCCAGACAGGCGCGGGATGAGCTCTCCTAGGAGCGCGACCACCTCGCACGAGCGCGAGGAGCTCAGCCGAGAGGGACCACCTGTTGGCCGGCAATGGCGGCACCAGCGTCGTGCCTTTACGCCAGGAGAGGGCATCTCGCCACCGAGCGTGAACTGCTGGAAGTCGAGCGCCTCCGGTTGGAGCGCGAGGCCGTCCGGGCCACCGCCGGGTCGCGAGCGCTAGACGCGGAGCGCGCGCATGTTGCGTTTCTTGGCGCAATCACTAGAGACAGTTAAAAACCCATCCCTAATAACGATTGCCATAAATGCGCCACGCTGACATCCCCAAGTGAAACCACCATGTCGGTGATCCGAACGGGAACGTCAATGGGATAGATCTTGCCATCTTAGATATTTCATCCGCAAAGCGCCGCGAGATCTATTATTGTAGCATTTCACCCTAAGTATTCGGGGTATCGTTATTTATATTTTCCCAAAGGAAGGCATGTGTTTATTAGGCTAGCATGGCATCTGAATAGAGGAACACGTGTTTGCTTAGACCAATTTGTTCATAACGGGGGTAAGCAATAACGGTTTATAGATAGTGTGACACACACTTAAGAATCCACCAACAAAAGGATAAAGGAAATAGATAAAGAATAAATGAATAACCTAATGAAGTAATCTTGATGTATCTAGTCATGGCCATACAAATGAATAGTTAGGATCATATGCACACATGATTTAAGCATGGTTAAGTCTAGGATACCGGGGAGACCCCACCAGGAAGTCTGCTTCCCACCAAGGCATTTAAGAACTCCTACATCACATACGAACGTGGGGGGATTACAAGGGGACGGTCAAGGCTTGTCACGACCCGGCCGCCTACCCCCCTCAACCGTGGCATGCTCTCATATTCGCAGTGTTGTAATACCCGGCACCATGCCCGCATATCGAAAGCACTACTCTTGTCCCCGGGATCCCCACTCGTCGAATGGACGGACTAGAACAAGAGCAAACCCGAAGGAACAACGAACCGATATCCCACCTCTAATCAAGTTAGGCATATGATGATCGATGATGAACTGATATGAACATGTCAAGATTATGATATGTAAACTATATGCTAGTTCATATACCAACACAAGAACATGAACAAAACTATACTCTAGTTCATAAGTTAGGCCAAGAACATAGATATAAGACTTACAAATAGAAGAATGCTCCATTGAGAAAATATATTACCAAGGCACTTTCTCCTAGGAGACAAGCCCTCCTTGTAGCTCTTCTACTCCAAGTGCTAACCAAGAATTAAGAAGAAGAAGAAGTAGAAGGAGAGAGAGGTAGAGGTGGTAGAGAGGAAGAATGCTGGTTCTTTGGACTCCAAGTGGTGTGTGTTGAGAGAGGAAGAGAGGGGACTACTTATACACTTGGAGGAGGGGCCTAAGTGCTCAATTACACCAAAACCGACCTTGCACGCCTTCCTAATTAGACCAAACCGACCATCCCACGTCGGTAACCCCCCCGAAGGCGAGGTTAATGAACCGCCTCCCGAGACTGGGCGAAACCGCCTCGGGGAGGGTGCGGCCGCACCTTTGGGGTGCGCTGTAGCGCACCCCTTGGGCTCGGCACGGCCCGAGTCTCGATGGGCTAGCGTCCTTCGTCTTGAAAAGTTATGGGCGGGCTTTGCTCGCCCAATTTTGATGTTTTGGGTCGATTTGCTCCTGGGCTTGTGTTTTGCAATAATGCGCTTTCCCGGATGGCGTATTTTGGCCATTTTCCACTTGCTTTTATTATAAACCTGCAAAATAAAAAATACTAGACACTACAAGAAGTGGAATTTTATTAGTGATAAATGTATATGAGTATAAAAGGTATAGTTTTACTCCCTTTATGGTAGTAAGTTGACGGGAAAAAATATGTCGTTAGTGACCATCAACAAGCTTGGTGGCCGCCGACCGCAAAAGCTCGCTTGAGGAGGAGCACACGAGAAGTCGCCGCTACGGGAGGCGAGGGCACGCCGCGAAGCCTAGGACCAAGTGCTCGATGAGTTTCATCGCTTCGTCGTTCGGTCGAACAATAAGGCTGTAGAGATCTTTGCAAAAATAGTGAGTAATAATGCAAATTACATTCAGTTTCGATGATACCTTGTAGAGTATGAGCCGTCCATAGAGACCACAGGTAGTAGCGACTTGTCTTTGTGAGCGAAGCATTTGGACCTGCAGCGCGAAGAGCTCCGGAACACCGCCGCCGATCGCGACGGTATGGTTTTTGGTCGTCGATCGATTACCTGTTTGAAAGGTTTAGATAGATGAAATATGTTGAACTTCTTTGTTTGTGTTCTTTCAGGTGGGTGTCTTTGCCTCCGGATGCACATACGGGGGCTGGAGGTCGAGCGTGCCCTCTGGAAGGGTCGCACTGAGAGTATCCCGCAAGGCGTCGGGCGATCCTCAACGCCATTCATGGCTACGCGGTCGGCGGGGCCAATCCGGAGCGCCCCGACAGACGCTCGGAACGTGGAGCGGCCTAGCGCGCGGTGGCACGGAGAACTTCATGGAATTCACCCGCCACAAAGCTACCCGTGACACCGCTCAACACGCTCTGGCGGTGGCACACTCCCACTATCCCGTTGTGGAGTTTCAGCGCGTCCGCCTAGGCTACGCACAAGGGACAACGGAGGCCGCCGCTCTGAACCTGCGCTAGGAGGCCGACGAGGCGCGCGGCGGCGCAGCGGATGAGATGAACCCGCTCCTCGAGTTGACGAAGGTGAAGACACAGGTGAAGTTGCCTCGGGCATAATATTTTGTTTCCTTTGGCCGTAGCAAGGAACTTTGGGGTGAAAAAAAAAATTAAAAACACTTGTGATTTAGCCGAGCCACGCCGGATGTGGGTGACGTTAATAGCTAGTACTTTGTTTTTATGTCATAATCGTTTTAGCATGCATACGATTATGGTCGACGATTAAGTGCTATCATGTAGGTTGTAGTCGAAAGGATGTCACCTATGGTAGACTCCAGTCCTAGCCTTAACGCGCCGGTATAGCCGCAGCAAGGAGACACGATGCTCAGGCAAGCTATTGGGTTGTTCAACTACGCTAAGGAGTCACCTGCCAGTCGCCAGTCTATGCGGGGAGTACACCAGTCACGCATACTGCGAAACGACCAAGTACAGAGACGACTCTAGGGGGTCCAGTGACTTTTAGAGTGTAGTCGAGCATGGAAATAAATTATTACGCCGGTCGAAAGAAAATATAACCATGTCGACTAACTCAAAAGACTTTATTAATTATGCGACAACAGAAGATAAGAAGTGATACAAGCTAGCTTACAGAGTCCCCGAGTTACGGGTAAAATCGTCGTAGATGCTCGATGTTCCAGGAGTTAGGGATGTCGATATTGTCCATGGTCGTCAACCTGTAAGCTCCTGGTCGGGTTACCTCCTTAACTTTGAAGGGGCCTTCCCAATGAGAACCCAGCTTGTGAACACTCTTCTGCTTCCTTCGAAGGACTAGGTCGCCAACCGCAAAGGCTCTTCCATGCACATTACGATTGTAATACCGGCGAACGCCCTCGAGGTATTTTGCGTTCCACGTGCAACATTGCAGGCGAGTTTCCTCGAGCGCGACAAGCTCATCTTCTCGAGTTGCGTCCGAAGCTTCTTCATTATAGTTCTCCACCCGGGGAGAGCGAAAGGCGATATCGGCCGGGAGGATCGCCGAGCCAAACACCATGAAGTATGGAGAAACGCTGATCTTTGCGGCTAGGCTAGGTTCGGAGTCCCCAGACGACGGCAGGCAGCTCTTTAAGCCAGCGACCAGGGTATTTTCCATCTGGTCGAAAGAGTCGCTTCCGCAATGCTTCTAGTATCATTCCGTTTGCGCGCTCGGCCTTCCCATTGGCACGTGGGTGGGCGACAGACACATATTTCACCCGAATGCCCTTGTCTTCGTAGAAATCCCAAAAGTGGCTGCCGGTGAAAGTCTTTGCCAAGATGCGTGATAATGGAATTCGGGATGCCGAAACGATGGATCACCTCATCTAGCATCTCAACGGCCTTATGCTGGTTGGCGTCGACCAGCGGGAGGTACTCAATCCACTTAGAGAACTTGTCGACCATGACGAAAATCCACTTAAAGCCTCCTGGGGCCGCTTTGAACGGCCCTATGGCGTCAAGTCCCCAGCACGCGAAAGGCCATGCCGCGGGTATAGTCACGGAGTTCGTCTTGGCGCACGTGTAATACGCTTCCGCGAAGAATTGACGGTTCGGCGCAATGGCGTACCCGGTGTTCAGCGTCGGCGACCGCTGGTGGCCAATAGAAGCCGGCGTGGAAGGCCTTGCCGACCAGAGTTCTGGAGGCAGCGTGGTTACCACACGTTCCACCGTGGATCTCGTCGAGCAACTTAATACCATCTTCTTCGGATATGCACTTCTGCAGGACCCGGTCCCCAAGGCTCTTCCGCATGAGGAAGCCATCGACCAGGACGTAATTCTTGCTTCACCGGATGAGAGCGTTCTTGCTCCGTTCTATCCTCGGGGGCGAGAGCTTCCTGCGGTGTTGACGGTCACTAACGACACATTTTTAACGTCAACATTCTACCAATAAGGGGGTGGAACTATACCTTACTACACACATATACATTTATTATTGACATATTTCCACTTGTAGTGTCCAAATTATTATTGTGCAGATTTATATAAGAAACAAGTGGAAAATGCACCAAAAAGGCGCCTCCCCCTCGAAAGCGCATTCCCGAGGAACATCAAGCCCAAGGGAGAAATGGACCAAACACGCAGAACTGGGCCGAGCAAACACCGCCACACAACTTTTCAAGCCCAAACACGCCACCTGGTGCACCCGCACCCACCACGGCGGTTCAGGCCCGTGTTTGGCGGGGGGTGCATTACCTTCCATAACCGATCCGTGCGACGTTGGATGGTCGGTTCAAGCAGATTTGGAAGGTGTCCAAGGACGGTTTTGGCTCCTTCCATGTGGGGAGGACATTTTCCAATGAGCCCCCCTCTCCTCTACCTATAAAGGAGGCCCTCTCCCCTCATTCAACACACACCACACACAATGCCTCTCTCTCTCTTCTTCTTCTTCTTCTTCTTCTTCTCCTCCCTTTCTTCTTCTTCTTCTTCTTCTTCTTCTTTCTTCTTCTTCTTTCTTCCTTTTCTTCTTCTTAGTTTGTACTTAGGAGGAGTTTGGCAAGGATTAGAGCAAGACATTTTGGAGCTATTCGGTATGATCAATTTAGAGTTCTTCATCTTGTTCTTGTTCTCTACTTATTAATATAGTCATGTTCTTGAATTAGAGCAAAGTCCTTATGACATAATCTTGATTGATGAACTAGTATATAGTTTCTATTTCATGATCTTGTCTTATGGAACATCGTGCTTAAATTATCATACATACATGTTTAGACCTAGAGCTAGATCAATATGATGAGTTCTACCGAGAGTTAGCCTTGGTTGAAGTTGGGTTGCGGGATTGATAGTCGTTCCTTCGGGGCGGTGCTCTGGTAGAAGGACCCCGGGGACGGGTAAGCCTTGTATACACGCCAGAGTAATAATCACTAGTGTAGACGTGGTGTCTAGACTAAGGGTTTTCTATCTTTTGTGGCGCATCCCACGGTTGAGGGGGTAGGCGGCTGGGTTGTGACAGCCTTGTCCGTCCCTTGTAATCCCCCCACGTTCGGGTGTGGCGCAGTGCAATTGCCGGTCTCCATCCCATTTGGGCGATTGCCGGTGCCCGAAGTAATTCGACAGAGACCTTGGCGATCTTGACATAGAATCTCTAAACAGTTGAACATGTGTGTATCTGCTATCTTGACATGACTATCTAGGATATGCCTGCTCCATATTAGATTTATTCTTTTATTCATTCTTTTATCTTTATCCTTGAGATTGGCTTGAGTGTGTGTGTCAAGTTATCCTTTTACCTATTCTATTTTACCCCTATTATGAGCATTGGTCTATTATACATTCGTGTTATCTTGACCATGTCCGAATTAGAGACTTTTACACCATGCCTTCCTTTGGGAAAATATAAATAACGATACCCTGAATACTTCCGGGTGAAATGCTACAATGATAGATCCGTGCGCTATGGATGAATATCTTGTTTGGCAAGATCTATCACCGTTGATGTACCTAGTGTTATCACCGACATGGTGGTTTCACTTAGGAATGTCAACGGCGCATTTCTCTGCGTCGTTATTAGAGATGGGTTCTAAACTTGTTTCTAGTGATTGCGCTTAAGAAATGCAACAAGCATTTAAAGGGCGCCCTGTTGAGGAAGGCGTTGGTTAAAGGGATGATCTATTAGGACATGTTCCTGATAATATGCATGTGTAGTGATCTTTGTTCATCTTAGGTTTATCTTAAAAAAAATTAAAATTAAAATTAACTTAAAAAAAATCTTATAAATAAAAAGCAAGGATATGTTATCAAGTTAGTATGCACCTTCTGTATTCTTGTCACTAACCATTTCAGGTGGAGACTAAGAAGAACAAAGGAGCACGCGATGCTTGAAAACATGGGGCTACATCAAGAAAACTTTGATGCTCTTGGGCGGAGGAATGCACTCAAAAGGAGACCACTGACCTTCCACACTCGACTTTTTCACGAAAGTACAAGTGTGAGAGGGAGGACGGTGATAATATCAAGTTCCACGTACAAGGGGATTATAAAAAAAAAAAAGTGAAAGAAGTGAAAAAAAAAAAAAAAAAAAAGAAAAAAGAGAGAGAGAGAGATAAATAAGAGATTAGCCTCCCCTTGCTATAAAAGAAAAAGAGAAAAAAAAAGAAGCGAGAAAGAAATAAGAGGAGAGAGGAGCAGGTTGGCCCCATATGGCCAAAATAAACAATGAAGGCACCTGACTCCACCCGGCATTGCTTCCATGTAAGCAAGAAGGGATCTTTCTCTCCCAAGACCTTTGCTTACACAGTGAGTTTGGTCTCGCCTCCCTCTACTTCGGTGTGAGGAAGTCATAAACCAAACCAAGATCATCATGCCACCGATGCAAAGAACTCTGAACTCTATCTTCAAGCTGTTTGGTCAAGTATACTCGGGCATGCGAAGGTCCAATAAAAGAAAAAAAGAATGTAAAGGAAAGGAGGAACATCCTCCTTTACACCTTTATGAGCACTAAGGCCCATGGTCCATATACACTACCTGTGTGTATCACCTAAGCCTTGTGGTCCTTTGAGATGGATCATCAAGCTACCACCGCGGGAGTTTCAACATTTTGCCTTCATGCGTGGTTGGTACACACACACACTCAGTACGCAAAGGTAATAATTCACCAATTCTTTTTACTCATACTTATCTCCATATATATATAAAAAAATATTTCATCATGGAGATAAAACAAGGCTAGACTTATATTGCATCTTTATCTTAGCCTTGTTTGAGTATGAAAGGTTTGGTGAAGCTTTTATGTTCTCCCTTGATAATAAAATCCTAAAATAAAAATCTTTGAAAAAAAAAAAAAAGCTCTTTTTTGCTCCTTCCTCGCATATGTTTTGAAATTTGGTAATCACGAAGGATGGTAAATCCACTCGTGAATCTACCATATACTAACCATGCGAGGAAAAGCCAAAAAGCACGGGAGTAAAACCCCGATCCAATGGGCTTTGAGCTAGCTTGGGGAGGACCAAAAACATGGTAATGTGAACCTTACACTCTCATCCTCTGTCCATTACCTTCCAAAAAAAAAAAAAAAAAAAAAAAAAATGTGTTCTATAAAATATTTAATTATCAAAATAAACAAAAATATTTACTACACAAAAATCTATAAGTAAATATTTTCGAAAAACTAAAAAAAATCTTTATAAATAAAATAAATTCTTCTATGAAAAAAACTAAGAAATTTTTTTTTCAATAAAACATATTTTCTGAATAATTTTTTTTTAGTAAAAAAATTAATCTTTTTGTTCACCTTTCAAAGTCTTCATCTTCATTGGATGAATCTTATTGCTCTTTCATGCTTCCTCTTTCTATATTGGCACGTTTAAGTTTGGAAGTTTTTGTCATACTAGTTGATCATACTTCCATAGGCGTTTTGAATTAAGCATGGTGCTTAGGTCAAAAAGTCTACCTTAATCGAATTAGACATGGAGTCGAAGTCCGATTATTGAACTAGAGTCTGCTAGTGTAGATTTTGGTCAAATCTATGGACTAACCCCCGCAGGATTTTATCAAACATCATGAGGGTAAGTCCAAGAGATGACAATGGAGATCGAAGTTGTTTGGTGAACCAAAAAAATAATAATAATGATAATGATAAAATAAAAATAAAAAAAAAAAACCTTTGAAACCCCAAGAATGATTGTCCCGCTCTTCCAAGATCATCACAAGACAAGCTTGGGGGAGTCTCTTGGCACGCTCAAAAGACGATGTTAATCAAAGATCTATTCATAGCGTTCACAAGCTAGCAACGTTCATAAACTGAAGGTAAGTCAAAAGCTAGCTTGGGGAGGACTCCCCACAAAGGTAACTTCGTATCTCATATTCCATTCGGTTATTTCCTTATCTTATATGAATGATGAGGTATGAGAATAAAAAAAAAAAAAAAAAAAAAAAAAGAAGAAGAAGAAAGAGAGAGGAGATTTATTCCACTCCATATATATGTGTTGTAGAAATGTTTAGTTCCACCCCCTGTTGAAATGATGAATAGTTGCTCTGTCTTATGTTTTGCCTTTGTGTCTAGTTTATAATTCGAATTTCTCTAAAGTTTGGGTTTAGTGGCTAAGTCTAAAAACTCATCCCTGAAAAAAAAAAACCTGATTCATGTGGGTTGCATAAGGCTCTATCTAGTCTAAGTTGTTGCCAAGTATGATATGGTACAAATGGATTTGCTATGATTTCGTCCAAAAAAGAAACTTGACATCCTGAATCTAATTTGAAAGAAAAGAGAAATGATATGGCCTATGCTTAAAAAAAAAAAAAAAAAAAAAAAGAAAAGAAAAAAAAAGAGATGAAAAATGGACATGTGTCCGAGGGCGAGTAGAGCCCACATCTCCAAAAAAAAAAAGAGAGAGAGGAAATAAAAGACAAAAGTCTAGGGCGGCAGAGCCCACATCGCAAAAATATATATATATATATATATATATATATATATATATATATATATATATATATATATATATATATATATATATATATATATATATATATATATATATATATATAGCAATAAAGCCCATACTTTCTCGAAAAAACCAAAATAGAAATAAATAAATCCCTGATGAGAAAAGTTGATCAAAAGGATGAATGAAAAGTATTTACATTATAACCGTTCTATCCGCAACCGCCCAAAACTTTTGAGAAAAGCTAAAAAAGCCCCCTACGATGAAAGGTAATAAAGGGTAAGAAAAAGATGTGCCATTTTATTCAAACTCTAGTAGAAAATCTTATTATAACCCCTCGCACTTGAAAAACATAATCGGCATAGTAGCAACTCCCCTGATCAACAACCAAGTACTTATCTTTTTGCTCGAGGACGCGCAAAGGGTAAGCTTGGGGGAGTTTGTTGACGGTCACTAACGACACATTTTTAACGTCAACATTCTACCAATAAGGGGGTGGAACTATACCTTACTACACACATATACATTTATTATTGACATATTTCCACTTGTAGTGTCCAAATTATTATTGTGCAGATTTATATAAGAAACAAGTGGAAAATGCACCAAAAGGCGCCTCCCTGGAAAGCGCATTCCTGAGGAACATCAAGCCCAAGGGAGAAATGGACCAAACACGCAGAACTGGGCCGAGCAAACACCGCCACACAACTTTTCAAGCCCAAACACGCCGACCGCCCAAGGCAGAGGCCGGCAGAAGCCCAGACAGGTGCGCGCGCACCACCTGGTGCGCCCGCACCCACCCTGAGGCGGTTCAGGCCCAGGTTTGGCGAGGCGGTGCATTACCTTCCATAACTGACTGTGCCGACGTTGGATGGTCGGTTCAAGCAGATTTGGAAGGTGTCCAAGGACGGTTTTGGCTCCTTCCATGTGGGGAGGGACATTTTCCAATGAGCCCCCTCTCCTCTACCTATAAAAGGAGGCCCTCTCCCCCTCATTCAACACACACCACACAATGTAGCCTCTCTCTTCTTCTTCTTCTTCTTCTTCTTCTTCTTCTCCTCCCTTTCTTCTTCTTCTTCTTCTTCTTCTTCTTTCTTCTTCTTCTTTCTTCTTTTTCTTCTTCTTAGTTTGTACTTAGGAGGAGTTTGGCAAGATTAGAGCAAGACATTTTGGAGCTATTCTAAGTATGATCAATTTAGAGTTCTTCATCTTGTTCTTGTTCTCTACTTATCAATATAGTCATGTTCTTGAATTAGAGCAAAGTCCTTATGACATAATCTTGATTGATGAACTAGTATATAGTTTCTATTTCATGATCTTGTCTTATGGAACATCGTGCTTAAATTATCATACATACATGTTTAGACCTAGAGCTAGATCAATATGATGAGTTCTACCGAGAGTTAGCCTTGGTTGAAGTTGGGTTCTGGGATTGATAGTCGTTCCTTTGGGGCGGTGCTCGGTAGAAGGACCCGGGGACGGGTAAGCCTTGTATACACGCCCGGTAATAATCACTAGTGTAGACGTGGTGTCTAGACTAAGGGTTTTCTATCTTTTTGTGGCGCATCCCACGGTTGAGGGGGTAGGGCGGCCGGGTTGTGACAGACCTTGTCCGTCCCTTGTAATCCCCCACGTTCGGGTGTGGCGCAAAGCAATTGCCGGTCTCCATCCCATTTGGGCGATTGCTTGTGCTCGAAGTAATTCGACGAGACCTTGGCGATCTTGACATAGAATCTCTAAACAATTTGAACATGTGTGTATCTCGCTATCTTGACATGACTATCTAGGATATGCCTCGCTCCATATTAGATTTATTCTTTTATTCATTCTTTTATCTTTATCCTTGAGATTGGCTTAAGTGTGTGTGTCAAGTTATCCTTTTACCTATTCTATTTTACCCCTATTATGAGCATTGGTCTATTATACATTCGTGTTATCTTGACCATGTCCGAATTAGAGACTTTTACACCATGCCTTCCTTTGGGAAAATATAAATAACGATACCCTCAATACTTCCGGGTGAAATGCTACAATGATAGATCCGTGCGCTTGCGGATGAATATCTTGTTTGGCAAGATCTATCACCGTTGATGTACCTAGTGTTATCACCGACATGGTGGTTTCACTTAGGAATGTCAACGGCGCATTTCTGGCGTCGTTATTAGAGATGGGTTCTAAACTTGTTTCTAGTGATTGCGCTTAAGAAATGCAACAGCAGGTATTTGATGATTGGGACCCGCCAATCTTCATCAACCGTCACGGGATAACGTGGCAACTATGTGGTCACCGTCTCTAGCGGAGGCCCCGGCGTAGGATCACCGATGGTTGGTTTCCATAAGTCTTCAACGAAGACGCTGCCCGATATCTTTGCCCGAGAGGAGCCAAGCTTGGAAAGTTCATCGGCGGCTTGGTTATAATCCCAACCACATGATCAAAGCCGAGCCCATAGAACTTGCCTTCCAGCTTTCTTATAGCTGCCACATAAGCATCCATCTTCTCGCTCTTGCAATCCCAATCTTTGTTGACACGCTTGATTACCAACGCCGAGTCCCCGAACACCGCACCGGCGAATCCCAAGCCGAACGGGCGATACGGGAGGCCGTGAAGGGCGGCCTCATACTCCGCGGCATTGTTAGAAGCTCGGAAGTGGATTCGCAGAACATACCGGAGCATGTCTCCGGAGGGCGATATGATGTAGACGTCGGCGCCCGGCCGTCAATGTTGAGCGATCCGTCGGTACATCGCCCAAAGATTCTCGACCGGTGTCTTCGAGGGGGTCTCAAGGTCCGGCCCATTCGCAAATGAAATCTGCCAACGCCTGTGACTTTATGGTACTCCTGTTCTTATACTCAATGGTGAACAGACTAAGCTCGATCGCCCACTTGCATATGCGTCCGTTGGCGTCCTTATTACGTAGGACGCCGCCCAATGGGTAATCCGACACCACGGTGATCAGGTGAAGGTCGGCAATGCTGTAGCTTTCGACGGATTAGAATCCAACTTCCGGATATGCAGTACCTTTGCTTTGAGTCATTCAAGACTGGCCGACGGCACCGGCCATTGACGGGGTACACATGCCCTTCCTCCATGCGCCGATAACCGTGGCAAAGACTAACCACCCGGTTGGTCGCTGCGATGTAGAGCAGTATCTCCTCCTCGTCATTGGGGGCCACCAACACGGGCGGTGTGGTGAGAAACTTTTTGAAGCCATCGAAGGCCTCTTGAGCTTCATTGGTCCACCTGAAAGCCTCTCCCGCGCGAAGGAGTTTGAAGAATGGCAGTCCTTTTTCCCCGAGCCGTGCGACGAAACGACTGAGGGCTGCCATACATCCAGTCAATTTTTGGACGTTTTTAACGTTTTGGGGCAGTTTCATCCACATGATGGCGCTGATTTTCTCTGCGGTTCGCTCGATGCCGCGTCGCTAACAATGTTGCCAAGCAAGTTGCCTAAGGGACGCCAAAAACACACTTTCCGGGTTTAGTTTCCACCGGTACTCGTTTAGTTTAGCTTAACACCCTTGCTAGGTCGTCGACCGAGGAGAGGGCGCTCTAGGTCTTCACCATGACGTCGCCGACATAAGCCCGAGCGAGGTCGGGATAAGGTTCCCTAAGCAGCCTCAGATAGTCCGCCGGGTAGGTAGCTCCGGCATTCTTTGACTCGAACGACATAGTATTGTAGTAGTAGGCGCCGAACGGAGTGATGAAGGAAGTCTTCTCCTGGTCCTCGACCGCAAGGGCAATCTGATGATAGCCCGAGTAGCAGTCCAGGAAGCTAAGTAGCTCACAACCTGCAGTGGAGTCGACAACCTGATCGATACGCGGGAGACCGAAAGGGTCTTTAGGGCAAGCCCTATTGAGATCGGTATAATCAACGCACATCCTCCACTCTTTATTCTTCTTTTTTACAAGGACCGGATTAGCTATCCAGTCGGGATGATACACTTCGCGAATAAAACCAGCAGCTAGTAGCCTAGTTACTTCTGCTTTAATAGCAGTTGATTTTTCTTTATTGAAGCGACACATCTTCTGGGCGCACGGCCTGGCCGTTGGCTTGACATGTAGGCGGTGCTCGATCCGGCTCCGAGGTACTCCGGGCATGTCCGCGGGTTTCCACGCGAAAATGCTCACGTTCTCCCTCAGGAACCGGACGAGCGCATCTTCCTATTTCGGGTCAAGATTGACGCCTATCTTGGTCGTCTTGGACGCGTCACCCTCCACCAGCTGGATATCTTTAGTGTCCGATGGCTTGGTGGTCTTCTTCGTCCGCTCTTCCTCGGGTATCTCGAGGTCGGAGGGATTCAGCTTCTTAGCGTTCTTGATGACCTCCTCTTGACGTATCGACTGGAGGATGAACTCCCGCTTATCGAGGCCCTCCTTCTCGCAAATGAACGCCATGTATACGTTGGCTCTGCATGTAAGGACCCCCTTCTCCGTGGGGATCTTGAGGATGAGGTAGCCGTAGTGTGGGACCGCCATAAGCTTGGTCAGACCCGGCCGCCCGATGATGGCGTGGTACGATGAATCAAAGTCGGCGGCGACAAAGTTCATGTATTGTATCGCGATGGTTCTTGACGCTACCGAACTGTATGCGCCGAGAGTGACCTGCCCGAGGGGAATTGATGACTCCCGTGGCAAGATTCCCGAGAACGGTGGTCGCATGCGGCTTAATTGAGGTCGTCCTTCGTGATATCCAGAGCTTTCATCGAGTTCCGGAACAGCATGTTGAGGGCACTCCCCCCGTCAATGAGGACCTTCTCGAAGCGCAGGCGTCCGATCACCGGATCCAGGACAAGTGGGAACCGCCCGGGGTACGGGTTATTGCACCACTGGTCGTCGTGGCTGAAGGTGATGACCCGTTCGCAGAAAGTGGGCCATATTGGGTCCGTGACCCCTTCACTGAAGTCTTTGACGGTCAGGACATTACAGGCGGAGACCTTGCGATCCCGCCCCACCTCGCAACTGATGAGGACATCCCAACCATACATGCTTCATCAAGTGTCAATCCTTCACCATCCAACATCGAAGATGCAAACCGTGGACCATTAACAAGAAGTCGTGCTAAGAAACTACAAGAGCAGGTGAATTCATTCCTAACTGATTTTAACTTCAATAATTCTCAGAATGTTATACTACCTAAGTGCTCTACTTTGGTTGTACTTAGGTATACAAGTGAACAAGAAGATGAAACAGACTACTTCAGCAAGGATGAACCACTTCAGCAAGAACGGACTACCTCAACAAAACCGGACCAGTTTGGAGTCAAAACGGACCAGTTCAAGAAACATTCATAACATTTGATTCCTAAAAGCTATGAATGTGAATGAGCACTTGTTGGAAAGCTCTTCAAGTCTAGTTTCCATTGCCTCTAGCCCCGACCTGTTTGCATTCCTAGTGTTTGCACCCGACCAGTTTAAGTGCATGCTGCTCAGGAGCTCAACAGTCAGCATCAAGTCCAAGTTCCAGTGCAAAACTGTACCATTCTACAAGGTGTCGTGGTGCATGGCATACATGGTTGGAAAGGTCTTTAAGTTAGCTTTCCAACGCATCCAACCGTTCGTATTTTCCACTTCGCAATAAAAAGTTATGGCTGAATTACTGAAGACTGCTACAGAAGATCAACAGGCGCCCGAAGACCACTTCAGAAGTCAGTTCGTGGAGGACCTTTCATCTACTTAGACTCTTCATTTCTAACTCGAATTCACACCTATCTAGTAGGGCTGTTGCTAGTATAAATACTCCATAGCATTATGTTAATCTCAGACTTTTGATAATATACAAAACCAGAACCCTTTTGTTCAGCTGTGTGCTAACAAAACTTGAGAGAAATCTCTACCCCTTGCTCTTGTGTTTTCCTTCGCGAGATTACGTAAGCGGCGCGTCATCGGCACCCAATCTGTGCTCCCGGTCTTTTCGTGTCCAGGTTGCGTAGGTTGGTTCTTCGAGAGTGTGATTGGGCGAATCCTTGGTTCAGGCTGCCGTAGAAGAGACGGTGGTTGGCTCCTTGTGCGTGCCGCCGTTGCACTAGTTATCGCTGCTTGCAGCAAGTTATCGGCCAATCTTTGGCTAGTTATCAAGATCGGAATCCTACGACGTGAAGATCGGGACAACGCCCCTTATCAGCAACCGTAGTGGCCGCCCATGATTATGTGAATGACGCCGCCCCGACACGACGATAACGGTGCTTGGGATCGACGCCGCCGCCCGGGTCGCCTTCCGGGTGATTCCGGCGACCTTGGGCGCCTCCTCCGCTGCTCGTCGTTGAGCTTGAGCTTCTTCCGCCGCTTTCATACTTTCGGCATTAAAGTGCCGACACCGCCGGACTATGATTCAAGTCCGGTGCCTGGGGCACTTGCCATGCGCGTAAGCTTTGATCGGGTCTTGCCGGTTCAGCGGCTTCTTCTTTCCGCCCGGCTTTGACATTGTTGATGCCCCCTCCTCCGCTGGGCGGTTCCGATCACGGGCGGCGCCGTGATAGTTGCCGCAACCTTCGTCCCCGGTGACTGATGTCGCGGGAGTCATCGAGCGGTGGCTATCGTGGCCGCCGTGGCGCCGCTTATCATCGCGAGGGCGCCACGCCGGGGGAGTTTTTCCGCCGGCGAGTAGCCATAATCCTTGTGGAAAACGTGCTCGGCTTCATCTTGCCCGGAAACTTCGCGCCACGCCCAACGGTTTGGACATGGTCGTGACCTTGGTTTTGTGCAGCTTCTTTCGTAGCTCCCGGCCGCTGAGTTGCCGTTGGAGACGAGGCCCTTGGAACGCTACCGACGCACTCCTCGTCGGTGATGTCCGATCGTCGGCGACCTCGGAAAAGCGGCGGATGTACTCCCGAGGCTCATTGTGGCCCAGGCGCAGCCTTTCCATGTCGTACTTTGTGCCCGACCGCTTGCATGTGGACTTATAGGTGCCGACGAAGATCTCCTTGACGCCGCTCCATGTACGCAGCCTCGCTTCCGGGAGGGCCAGAGCCAACGACAGGGGGCCGCCTCGGGTCGAGGCCGATCGGGAAGTAGTTCGCCATAACATCCTCCCACCTCCACCGATCGATCCGACATGAGCATGACCTGCCGCGGGGATCTTGATCGCCGAGTACTTCGAGAGGGCGTTGGTGCCCTTGAAGCCCGTGAGGCCACCGACCCGGCGGAGATCCGGGTGGAAGGGCCTGATCGTAGGATCGTAGGTTCCCGCGGGTTCCCTGTACATCATGTTGTACTCGGCGCCGTTGAATCTCGGCGCCCCGCGCGAGCTTGTTGGTCGGGCGGTGATGCGGTAGCGGGCGCCCGGGCAATTTCGATGCTACTGCGGAGGTCGGGGGCCGCTGGTTTCCCATCCTCGACCGGGCGCGGGGTGGTTGACCACCGGCCTCGGCGGAGCACCGCGCTAACCCTTGCTCCGACCGCCGACCGCCTTGGGCTGCGTTTTTGCCCCTACCGGGCAGTGCCGCATCGGGACGCCCGTCATCACGACGCCGAGACCGATTCGCCCCTTGGCATGGAGGACGCTTCTTCTTCACCTCGGTTGTTGCGACTCCTCACGATGGCGCCGTCGAGATGACCGGGCGCGAGGGTGCGAGACGAACCGAGACCGGGTTGAGTTGTGCGTGTGTGTGGCGACATACCCTCGAATATCATCCACGGTGGCGTTTTCAGAAGCGAGGAGAGCCGCGCCATGGCGATGTTACGTGCGTGTCTTGTGAACCGAGACACCGGGCGACACCGCCAAATTGAGCTGCAGATTCCGGGAGAGTCCCAGCAACCCGGAGCCCCGCCGTGCCGCCGGCCGAGCCCGATTGACAAGAGCAAATCTCGATCCTGACGCTCGCGCTCGCCAACGACGCGCCGCCTCCCTCAAGATCGGCGTTGCGCTCCTCTTGAGCGATGCTGGTCGCCGCCTCCCCCTCAAGGGGCGCTGAGTCGTTGTTGACGAAGATCCCCCCGCCGTACATCTCCCATGGAGCGGTGCCCCGGTCGAACAATGGGGAGTCGTAGCCGAGCTCCATCTCCGTCAATGGCTCCATCTCGGAGGACGGTGGTGGTGACTTCGACGGAGACAAGGAAGCGATACGACCGTCACGGCTCGATGCCCTCCTCCTCCTCCTCAAGGATCGAGAGCTTGGCCATGCGGATATGGGTTGCGCATTGCCGACGGGCGCCTTCATGGTACGTTGGTGCATCGATGAAGTCGTAGGGTCCAGGACGGCCCTCCGACCAGTCCTGCAGCCCAGCGCCCGGCCGCCATCTTCCCGGATGGCGCTGCTGACAACCCGCCCTTCGGGGTAGCGGTGATGACTGCATTCCGGGCCGAGGGGAGCGTAGCCCTCACCATCTGCTTTCCTCCTTGAAAGGTGCGTCGGGCAAGCCGGGTTGTGGTCGATGTTGTCCCCGCTGGGCAAAGCCACGTAGTCGAAGTCGACCAAGGGGAAGACTCACCCATACCTAACGTGAGCTTGTTGAAGTCTCCAAGTAGATTGTCAACGCCGTGGACGGCGGCGCCGCGTGTACAAGCATTTAACGGGTGGGTGGCCCCAGATCGGAGGTCCAAGCGCCCCGCCCCCCTTGGCGAGCCGGTGCTGCCGCTAGGTAGGCAGATGCCGACGCCAGATTGATCTCGAGCCGGCCGGGGGTTGTTGACGCCGAGCACGGCGCCGTTGTTTCCAGACGAGCGTCCCCGAACTGATGTCCTCCACCGGGTCGACCGCCATGGATTCGGGGAAGATCACCATCTTGTTAGCCATGATGTCTTTCGAGCACACCCCCTACCCCGGCACGCCAACCGCCATCGGTTTTATCGGCGATAGTCTAGCGTGGGTATGCTCGGCTAGTAGATTGAGTGGTAGAGGTGCGCTAGACGACTAACGTGATGTTAAGCGTAACGGCGAAGGACAAAACACACGGTTTTACCTGTGTTCGCCGCCTTGAGGGCGTAAAACCTACGCCCCGCTTTAGATTGTATTGATTGATTGAGAATATCGTGTCCCTCGGGGGGATCCCCGCTCTCCTTATATAGTCCGGGGAGCAGGGTTACAGGTCGGATCCGGTCCGACAAGATCTATCTTGATCGGTTACAATAGGAAAGTATGTAGTGATTACGATAGAGCTATACAAGGAAACTATCTTGGCGACCACGTTTAGGCCGTGATCCCCGATGATTACCGTCCGTTAACACCAAAATTTGGTACAGCCCGGATGACGAGTGGGTCGGCACATGGCAATTCAATAGAAGGTCATTCGGCTAGCAATGCAACACCAAAGAACACTATGGCGTTTGGGAAGCGGGCGCCATTCGGCTAAGGAGCCCGAGTCCGAAGAGAGGTTGAGCGTGTGATGATTCGCAAGCGTAAAAAGCTACAGAGGAGAATATCCAGGAGAAGTGCTCGTATCACGTGCGGCCTCACGAATCTGAGAAGACTTGGAGGACAATGTATCTTAGCTAGATATTTTCGTTACTTTATTTGTAATTAGTTAGGACTCGTCAAGCCTGTGGTATAAATATGAGACCCCCAAGAATCGTAAAAGGATCTACCAAATCAAATACAACAATCCCGGCTCAGGCCACCGCCCCGTACCACCCTTCGAGTCCAATCATGTTGTCGATCTATCATGAGGGGATACATCGACCCGCCGACCTCCTCGAAGTACCCAACCTTGTACCATGTCTAGTATCGCGGCGGCGGATTTAGATTATGTTGCAAGTAGTCTTGTTACCATGCTTAGTATCGTGCGGCGTGATTAGGCTATGGAGCAAGAGAGGGTTCTTTGTTAGATCATGAGTCGTGGCGGCAAAAGGTCTAGCTTGGAGCTAGTTATCGGCTTCATCGGATTTGGCAATCCGGTGAATTCATTAAGTTACCAAGTGGTGCATGCTTTCTTTTATTTATCACTTTTATTATGATTGCATACACTTTTTTCCCAATTTAGATTGATACGGTTCGGCTTTATCTTTTATTAGATCTAATCGTCATCAATGCTTTCATTATTTATCTTATCATGTCATTAGATCTATCTCGCTTATCATAGCCGAGCTTAGATCAATCTAAGTTGTTACATGTTGCGGGTTCGCACCGCGCTTAGTCATGAGTCGTCTGGGCGGCTAAGGTTTTGCGTGTGAGTTCCTTCCTCATGGACCCCGATTCGGCAAGCTTGCCGAATACGCTTGTGTATCTACTTGTATCTTGCATGTGTGAGTCTACCTATCGTTAGAGTCTAGTCTAGCAAGCCGTATCATGCGGTGGATTAGCTTGTTGCAAAGTGTATCATGCGGTGGATTGTTTGTTAGGGGCGAAAAGGATTTAGGATGATTAGTCCGGCAAGCCGTATCATGCGGTGGATTAGCTTGTTGCAAAGTGTATCATGCGGATTGTCCGTTAGGGACTGATAGGAATAAATCTCCGGCTTTGCTTTAGATTAGGCTTGCATGTGTACTTTACTTGTCTATCATACACGCCTCAACGAGTAATGAGTATTTGTAGATCTATTTAGATGTATGCGTGCTTTTAGCTTGTCATGGTTAGATTGTATCATGCGGTGGATTGATCTAGTTGTGGTAAGTGGTTTAGATCTGAAAGCAAGTGGTATCATGCGGTGGATTAGCTTGCAAGGGTTTAAGCTCGACGGGTTTAGGAAGGCTAGACGTCGCGGCGATCTAGTTGGATGAAACCTATGCATGTGTCATTTAGATTAGGTTTATATTTATGAGTTACCCGCTTATGTTCCATGTTGTCAATTAATTCGATCTATGCAATAGAGCTTTACGATATCATATCTTGATGATCGACTTTACTTGTTCAAACATGTCTTCTTATGATCATTCGGCAAATGTTATTACATCACATCTTCATACATGCTTACCGAATGCATTCATTATATGTTTGACATGATAGCTCTCATAGCTATATGTCGCTACAACCGGCCTTAGAGCCATACATGCGAACTGCCTTGGTCTCACCGTGCATGTTCCGATCTCACGCTTACCTCCTCGTCAATTAACAGTCAAATTGATCGGCACGCCTCGGATCAAGACACTTTGAGGCAAATCGAGTAAAGCCACCTATTCCGGCTTGTCGCTGTGTGCGGCGCAGAGTCGATTTTGTGCCAACACACTTTTTGGCACGCCCGGTGGGACAACTCAAGGTCAAGACAAGATGTGTGATCAAGTCGACAAGAACAATGTCATCCCTCTCCGTAGATGACCCGCCAATCGACACGAGACCATGGTGAGAGACATGTGCGAAGTTTTCACGCAAAAAGTGCCCGTCGTGCTTCTTCAAGAACAAGAGTGGTGCAATCTTCCGTAAGACAGATCTTCCAAAAATAGTGATGCCCGGTGACAAGGAATACGCCAAAGAAATTCCCGATACGAGGAGGAAGGGGCGTAAAAAGGAAGATGAGGAACCAATCGCAAGAAATCCACCGAATGGAAGAGATCGCTTGCAAATGCCGTTGGGAGAGCAATGACTAATCACAACTTCGGTGTTCTTCAATACTTTTCGTCATATCATGAGGAGCAGCTTTGGACCCGAGTTTGATAGGCACTTTGAAGAGCAACTCGGTGAGCTTTCGGGGCCAACATACTTACACGTGCCAAAGCCACCACCAAAGAAAGGAGCTACAAATCAAGAAGCCGGAGGGGAGAACAAGACACCGAGAAAGCCAAGGGAATCCGAGCCAAGACACATGGAGAGGCGGCATTCGTGCACACGGGAATCCTCCAAAGATACAATACTTATTCAATAGCTCCAATGGCCAATGGGTTGCAAAGAAATCCCTTTGGCCCCGGTTACAGCGAGAGTTCGACTACTCCACTAGTCATGCTATGCCAAATCTCGGTATAGACCACCGGACCGACGGGGACGCTTTTATGGATCTCGTGATACAAATGTGGATATGCTCCTAGCGAGGATGGCCGATATGATGCAGAACCAATTTGGGATCAAGCCCAAGAATCGGCCCTATGGATATCAGTCACCATATCCTGATTGGTACAACAGAGTGGCGCTTCCTTCCAGATTGAAGCCTCCAAGTGATCTGACCAAGTTCTTTGGGCAAGATGACACCTCCACTACCGAACACATCAGTCGGTACTTTATCCAGCTGGGAGAGCTTGCTAATGATGAAGCATGGAGGATTCGTTACTTTCCATCATCCCCATACAAATAGCTTTCTCATGGTTTGCTACGTTGTTGGCCAATTCTATTGGAACATGGGCTGAACCGGAGAACAAGTTTCACTCATACTTCTTCGCCGTTCCCAATGAGAAAGAGCTCGTCGACTTGATGGGGTTGACACGAGATACAATGAAACACCTCAAGAGTTCTTGCGCAGTTCGTGGAAACAAAGAATTCCTCGCTACTCTGAATTTGCCGGACCATCGGTTGTCGGTCGTAGCTATACGTGGTATGCATCCGGCCATCGAGGAAAAAGCTAGCCGGCATGGAGTTCAAGACCTTGGACAGCTCTCAAGGCGTCTCACTCATGGCCAATCAGTTCGAGCATCAAGAGGGACACCCGCTTTTGAAAAGGGGCAATGTGTCTTATGAGGCATATCAACACTTTCTCGGAGGGAGGAGAAGATGAAGATGACGGCCAAGAGGATGTAGCAAATACCGAATTTGCCCGGGCAAGGAGCCCGCCCGGGTTAACCAGGATTGATGAAGACACTCAAGGGGGCATACGACTTCGATGTCTCCAAATCGACAAGCTCTTTGAGTTCTTGGTCAAGGAAGGACGTATCAAGCCGCCAGAGAATCATTCTATCGCGGCGTCCCCGATTGGGTCAAGACGGGAAGTACTGTGGGCCTTCATGACATGAATACTTACAACATCAATGACCGGCCGAATCTTCAGCAAAGATTCAGAGGGCTATACAACGAGGGTCTCCTAAAATTCAACAACAACATGAAGGTGGACAAGGAGCCCTTCCCAGCAGGCATGGTTGTTTTTGATACATACATGGTTTCTCGCCAGTGATCCTAAGGGCAAGGGCCCAATGAAAGTGCTGACTTCGATAGGGCAAAGCAAAGTGGTTTAGTTGACCCTAGTCGGCAAGTATCCGATGTGGAGCTCGAGGAGCGTCGTATTCGGTTCCCAAATAGCCGAACAGAGAAAGGAGAGACCTCCAAACCAAGGGTGACATCTCGTATACTTCTTTGAACAAATGGCAAAGGCAGCAAGAGAAGCAATATCGTAGAGATCAATAGCTTACAAAAAGAACAGCGAAGAGATACGAGGAGGAGATGTATCACTTGGAGCGGAGGAATACGTGAGAGAACGAGAGGAGTCTCATTGGGACCGCCCTTTTCTTCGCACATTGCCGAATGAAGGCTTGAAGTCGCCGCTAGGAACAATTGCCCCAATGCAAAGTGAGCAATACCACGGGTACGCACAGACACGAGTCAACCAACCGTCCCCATCCAAGAAAGACTAGGGGCACACTTCCCGAGGATGATCGGCGCCTAAAAAATGAAGACAAGAAACCTCACGCCAAGAAGAGAATTGTCAATCGTGCATGGGCCGATGTTGAGGATTCTCCAAGATAACTGACTCTCCTCAAGAGTACGTGTGGCAAAAGGGACAAGTGGTGCCCTCCTGGTTTGAGGAAAAGTCAAAAGAAAAGAGTTCAACGCCGTAAATAGGGAGCTTAAGGAAGCAAATAAAATTAACGCAAAATGTATGGCGCCCAAAGAAGAAAAACTCGAAAGCCACCATTCGGTAGAAGAGTATTCGCAAGTGGGCGTTAGCAGATGTTAGCATGGTCTTCTACATCCCAATAGAGTTTGCGGCTCCTACGAGAACAAGCCACCGTGGGATCCGAGAGGGAGAAGACGCTTATTCGATGAGGAGGCTTTTTCTCGATCTTGATAGTAGAGAGATGATGGACCTTTTGGCACAATTGACTATATCAAGGCAAGCGGTGTTTGACAAACCAAGGGAGCGTAACCATCTAAAACCTCTCTATTTAAAAGGATACCTTAACGGAAATCTTTGACTCATATGTTTATTGATGGGGAGTCGCTATTAACCTCATGCCATATACAACATTCAAAAACTAGGGATGATTGATGAAGATCTACCGAAACGGATATCGAGCTTAGAGATTTTACCGGCAATTCTTCAAATACCCATGGAGCCGTTTGTGTTGATTTGATGATCGGCTCAAAGACTTTGATCACCACCTTTTTGTGATTGATGGTGCGGGGCCCTACAGCTTTACTCCTTGGAAGAGATTGGATCCATGCTAATTGTTGCGCCCCATCCACTATGCATCGATTCTCATTCAATGGGATGGTGATGAAGTTGAAATAATTCAAGCCGATGACTCGAAAAACATCGTTGTTTTGAACCGCCATTCCAACAAAGATGACGGTGTGGAATGTTTTTCGTGGGGAGAATTAAAAGAAGATCCCGCTGCTGCTCGTTACCGATCAACAAATGATCCAAGTAGTCGGCATCCATGATAGTTTTTAATGGGGAACCCAATTGACGGTAACAAAGGAACGCTTGGGCATGGTTTTAAGTCGGCCGATAAACGGAAGAGATTGATATTGGTAATGGTGACAAACCAAGACCGACTTATATCGGCCAACTAGATCCGATTTTAGGAAAGAGTTGATAAATCTCCTTAAAGAATTCAAGGATTGTTTTGCTTGGGATTATTCAGAGATGCCCGGACTAGATCGCCGATTGTTGAGCATCGACTACCAATCAAGGAAGGATTTCATCCTTACAAACAACCTCCTCGAAAAAATTTATGAAGAGAAGGTATTGGCCGACGTGAAGAAAGAAATTGAAAGGTTACTAGAAGCAAACTTCATTCGCCATGCAGATATGCGGAATGGATTTCCAAAGATCGCTCCCGTGTATAAGAAGAATGGAAAGATGAGGGTTTGTATAGATTTCAGAGATCTTAACAAAGCCACTCCTATGGATGGATATCCCATGCCGGTCGGCCGACCTATTAGTGGATGCCGCCGCTGACATGAGATTATCGGCTTCATGGACGGAAATGCTGGTTACAATCAAATCTTTATGGCTATTGGGGATATATCAAAGACCACTTTCGGTTGTCCCGCCATATTGGTTTATTCGAATGGATTGTTATGACATTTGATTGAAAAATGCTGGTGCAACTTATCGAGAGCTATGAATTATATATTCCATGAGTTGATCGGCAAGATAGTCGAGGTCTACATCGATGATGTGGTCGCCAAAATCAAAGGATTACAAGAAACATCCGGTCGACCCGAGAAAGACATTGGAATGCACTAGGAAACATGGACTAAAGATGAATCCAAACAAGTGTGCCTTCGAGTCACAAATGGTGAGTTCTTGGGATTCTTCGCTCACAAAGGGGAATTGAGGTAGGAAAGAAAAGCATGGAAGCCATAGAAAATATTGCTCCTCCTACCGATCTTACGAAGTTACAATCATTGCTTGGCAAAATCAATTTCGTCGGAAGATTCATCTCTAATCTGTCCGAAAGAGTTTTGCCATTTTCCCCGTTGTTAAAACTCAAGAAAGCTCAAAAGTTTATATGGGGTGACGCACACCGTAAAAGCCTTGGACGAAATAAAGGAATATATGAAAACACCACCGCTCGGTTCCTCCAAAGCTAGATAAACCTTTCAAGTTGTACATGGCGGCCGATAATCTAACCATAGGGTCGGCCCTTATGTAAGAGGAAGATGGAAAAGAGCAAGTGGTAGCCTATCTCAGCCGAAAACTTTTAGATCCGGAAACACGGTATTCGGCTATAGAGAAATTGTGTCTATGTGTTTATTTCTCATGTACTAAGTTTTGGCACAATTTATTGAATGCCGAATGTGTAATAGTCTCTAAGTTTGATGTGATTAAACACATGTTGTCAATGCCGATTTTAAATGGAAGAATCGGTAAATGGGTGTTGGCATTATCTGAATTTGATTTGAGGTATGAATCGGCAAAAGCTATTAAAGGACAAATCATTGCTGATTTCGTTACTCAACATTGCAATCCTTCTGCCGACATGATCAATATTACACCTTGGGCTTTATTCTTTGACGTGATCGTCTTGTGAAAAAGGAGGAGGTGCGTGTGTTGTCCGATCTCACCCAAGGGGCATCTTTTGAGTTTGCTATTCCTATTGATACTACTTGTTACTAACAATCATGCAGAGTATGAAGCTTTACTCGAGGGGGCTCCAACTTCTTGTTGAATGGAAGCCGTTGCGCTTGAGATCTTTGGAGATTCCGAATTAGTGATCAAGCAACCGACCGGGCGAGTATGAGTGTAAAAATGACATTCTAAGGAACTACTACGAAGAGTGTCAAAGAATGCCGAGAACTTTCAAGATTGTAATCTTTCACCACATCCCAAGGGAACATAATTGTGGATACAGGATCACCAAAGAAATCTACCAAGTTGTACACGAGGGGTTCTATCCAAGCTCAAGGGCCACAAAACAACTCCCGAAGGCAATGGAAGCATAGCTACGGTGACTTCATTTGTAACTAGGATAGAACACTAGTCGCTACCTTGTAAAGGGTTTGGGTGTTTGGTTCCTCTACGGATAACCCTCTCTCAGATCCGACTAGGATCGTAGCGAGTTCCTTGGCCCCTTGGACTATAAAAGGCGGCCAAGGAACACCTCGTAGAGGAGAGCGAGGACGCACATACAGAACACAAGCTTGGCCACGACCAAGCGCTGTAAGCTTCACGGCCGATTCTCGGTGACCCCATCAATCAAAAACAGGCTCACGCCGACCGGGCGTAAAGGTCTTTACTCGATCCTGATCGAGGGCCCGAACCAAAGATAAAAACCCCGCTCTCCATGTCACCTGTGCAACAAACCGTCGGGCTCCGTGGTTCGCCGAGGCCCGAACAAATGCCCGATTCACCCCGTGGCGTGCTCTCGGTTGTAAAACATCGACAAATGGGCGCCCCGTAGGGGCTCGTCGAATTCAGCATGAGAGTCCCGCGGACCACGACATCATGAGCACATCGACGAGGAAGACGATCGTCTTCGGATCATGGGCTTGCGAGATCGACGATGACGGGAAACCTCGGCTGCACCATCAAGGACTCCAAGACCGAAGAACAGAACTCGTCGAAAGCTCCGGCCAGAATCGACGACACCGGCCGCCTCGAAAACGGAGAACAAACTCGAAGCTTGCTCGGGAACCAGCACGGAAGGGCCCAAACCTGAAACCAACTCGGGAAGGTAGACAACCAGGACCTGAATACGGACTCCGGAAGCAACTCGGTACGACTCCAACTCCGGCTTGGATAAGGGAAGCTACTCCAACTCCGGCTTGGATAAGGGAAGCTACCCAACTCGAAACTTTTTTCAACCAATACTTTTCCAACTCGGAGAAAGGGGCGAAGTTCGATTTAACCCCGGACACCAAATTCAGTTACCTTTCAATTTCCTACAGATTACGCAACGCAAAGACACGCCATTCAAGGAGCGCCAGACTACTCAAGAGAAGATTGAGATTCCTTTAGAGGGCGCCAAAAGAGGTCTCATATTGACAAGAACCCCGTGAGGAGTGCATCATCCATCGCCAAGAACCCTCGGCAAGGCCGATCGTCAAGAATCGGGGACAAACAGGGAAGACCAACATCATAAGGTCCACCCCAGGCGGAAAGAGTGGCGGCCCAAAACTACGACCGCAAAGGAAGTCTTCATGGTGGCTACAAATCGCACTCCGCTTAACCGTCCGGAGGCCCCCGATATCGTCCACCGACGAAGGCTTATCCAACATCTTAGCGGACGAAAAGAACCCTCGACGACGAAGGAGAACACCAACGCCAAGAAAGGCTAAGAAGAAACAAGTCAAGGGAGGACGCCGAATCGGGCGAATGCGCGCATGCAAGCTCAACAAATATCAAGCCGATCTACACGAATACGAGAGGTGAAATCTAAAAAAGAGAAGCCGAGGACGATCGGAGGGCAACCCGAGAGACTACAAGGGTTGATTGACCGCCAAGACCGCTCTGATTTGAATGACGAGGAGAGACTCATCAAGGAGGCATTGCAAAAGGCTGTCCGAGAAAGAGACCCCCCCGGGACGCCGCAAAATCAAAGGCAAAACAGCTCTCATGTTCCAAGAAGTCGATGCAACGTCTTTGAAAGGCCGGGAAGGCCGAGGGTTCCAACAACTCCGGCCACCTCGGAGGGATGGCGACAAGTACAGAGAGACCCCCAAGGGAAAGCCCCGCACCAAGACCAAGCCGACGAGAAGAAGTCGCGGAATCAACATATCGACCTACCGAACTCATCAAAGAGGAGGAAGAACCTCAGAAGGATTTGGAGAAAGAACGACGGAAAGCTACGACAGATTTCCTTGCTTCGCCGAAAGATTGCAAGAAGTCAAGCTACCCCCAAAATTCAAGCCTTCAAACCACTCGAAATACGATGGGAAAACAGAGCCCAGACAATGGCTCAGAGTCTACTCGCAATCCATTGAGCTGGCTGGAGGAGATGATGACGCAAAAGCCGTTTTCTTTCCCATGGCCCTAGAGGCTCTACCGCTCCAATGGTTCGACAAGATCGAAGAGGGCTCAATCCGATACTGGGAAGACTTACATAAAGCATTCCGTAGCAACTTCGCAGAATCATCACCCATCCTATTACTCGGTGACTTGAAAAGCCTCAAGCGTAAGCCGAGAATCCCCGAGAGAGACTACTACCGAAGATTCGGGGAGATGAGATCCCAAGTGCACGACATCACCGAAAGGGAAGTGATAGACGCCTTGAAAGAACGGGATTTTCTCAAGATGGCGCTTCTCGATTTCTACAAGGACAACCCGAGGACAAACGACCAGTTCAAAGCTATCTGTTGAGAAGATGATCGGAGCCGAAGAAAGAACCCGAGATCTCTTTTTCCGTAAAGAAAGAACTCGTGAGGCTCAAGAAAGATCGAACAACTCTCAACAAACAAAAGAAGCGAGGACCGCACAATACCGTCGCAATGGCGGAGAAGTCAAAGAAACCTTACAAACAAAGGTTCAACAACAACAACAATGACGACAGGAATAGAAGCAATATCAAGCTAGAAGACCTACCCCGCATCTACCATCCCGAGCTCCACACACACTCGAAATTGTACCACTTTCTAGGAAAAGTACAAGGGAGGAAACAACTCGCTCGGAAGGGAAACAATCAAGAAAAAACAGAGAAGAAGCCGGCGAAGAGCCAAAGACAGGGATTTCCGAAAAGCAACGAGATCCTTGAACGTCATATTCTGAGTACCCGGATCAAAGAGCAAGAGACAAGACAAGCTAGCACTCCGATCAATCATGGCAAAGAGCCCCAGATCGCGCTACCTCAATTGGTCCCAATATCCGATTCGATTCACGGGGAGGATCAATGGACAAGTGTGGGCAACGCCGCCTATATCCTTTGGTGCTAGAACCCACAATTGCCGAAGTGACCGTTACCAAGGTGTTGATCGACGGAGGAGCCGGGTTAAACATCATATTCTTAGAAACACCGGACAAGATGGGACTAGACCTCTCTCCTGACTTATCGCTCCTTCAAGCACTCCTTTCTATGGAATAGTGCCCTGACGAGCAGCTATACCGCTTGGACAAGTCACCTTGCCGATTACATTTGGATCTCCATCAAATTACCGGACGTAATACATCAAGTTCGGCGGGCGGATCTCGAGTCACCATACCACGCCATTATGGGAAGACCCGAATTGCAAAATTCATGGCTATTCCACACTACCCGTATCTTCTACTAAAGATGCCAGCACCTTTTGGGGTTCTTTCCATCAAAGGAGACCTCAAGAAAGCTTTCGAGTGTGACGTACAAGCCGTGGAAATCGCAAACAAGACAGGGAGCTCTTGGAGAAAAAAAGGAACTCAACCGGATGGCGAGAGGATACAAATCCCGGAAAGAACTCGAGATACCGCCAAGAAGCAAGCAATTCTGATTCCACCGAGGAAGAGGCCGACGTCAAGCACATTGATCTACAAACGGGCGATCCATCCAAGACGGCGATCATCGGCGCCCACCTATCTCCAAAATAGGAATTCGCGCTCCAAATTTCCTAAGGCAACACAAAGATATATTTGCCCGAAACCGGCGAGACATGCCCGGGCGTACCAAGGGAGCCGGGCCGAGCACGCAATGACATCAATATGGGATCCAAACCCATCAAGCAAAGACTAAGGAGGTTTTCACCGTAAAAGAAGGAAGCCATCAAAAAGGAGATTGCAAAATTACTCGCAAAGGGATTCATCGGAGAAATCCTACATCCCGACCGCTAGCCAACCCGGTTCGGTTCGAGAAGAAGAACACATCGATTGGCGAATGTGTGTGGACTACACAGACTGAATAAGCATTGCCCGAAAGATCCCTTCGGGCTACCAAGGATCGACCAAATAGTTGACTCCACGGCGGGATCGGCTCTACTATCATTCTTGGACTGCTACTCGATATCATCGAGTTGCACTAAAAAGAAGATCGAGCAAGACCTCTTTCATCACCCCTTCGGTGCCCTCTTCGCTACAAAACAATGTCCTTCGGTTTGAAGAACGCCGGAGCAACGTATCAAAAAGAGCGATACGTACTTGTTTGGGAGAGCAGATTGGCAAAAATGCCGAAAGCTTACATAGACGACGTGGTGGTGAAGACTAGAGAACCGAAACTCGATTCAAGATCCGGAAGAGACTTTCAAGAACCTCAACAAATGGAAGTGGAAGCTCAACCCAACAAAATGCGTCTTTGGAGTGCCTTCGGGATAGCTACCGATTCTTGGTCGCCATGAGAGGCATCGAAGCCAGCACCAAACGGATCAAGGCCATCAACGAGATGACACAACCCCGGGCGTCAAGGACGTCCCAAAGCTCACGGGGTGCATGGCAAAGACTCAACAGATTCATATCCAAGCTTGGAGAAAAGGGCTACCCTTCTTCAAACTCATCAAGACAAAAGGAGAATTTAAATGGACAAAGGAGGTCGACAAAGCGTTTGAAGAACTCAAGCGTACTACCTTACAAATGTACCAAATTCTAACACCTCCAAAGGATCAAGAAGAACTCTTGCTATACATAGCGGCAACAAATACAGTGGTCGGCTCAAAGAATCATCGTGGAAAGAGAAGAGCCCGAGCAACCTAACAAGGTCCAGAGGCCGGTTTACTACGTGAGCGAAGTTCTATCTCGAGTCCAAGGCTCGATACCCTCACGTGCAAAAAAACTACTCTATACCATACGATCACATCAAGGAAGCTACGACACTACCGGACAAATCACAAGATAACAAAGGTAATCGACTCACCACTAGGCGACATCCCGAGGAACGAGAGATTCAACAGGGCGCATATCAAAATGGGTAGTTGAACTCGGAGCAATGAATCTAGAGTTCACCCCAAGAAGAGCAATCAAATCCCGTGCACTACCGAATTTCATAGCGAGAATGGACGGAGCTCCAACAACCCATATCCGATGACATCAAGAAACATTGGAACATGTACTTCGATGGATCGTTGAAGCTAGGGGAGCAGGAGCCGGGATTTTATTCATATCTCCGTAAGGAAGACAACTCAAGTACGCGTCTTTGCAGATCATGTGGCAAGCTACAAACAACGAGGTAGAGTATGAAGCACTCATCCATGGCCTCAAGATAGCAAGAACTGCGGGAATCAAGAGACTACAAGTATACGGCGACTCGCGTTGTCATCAATCAAGTCAACAAGGACTGACTGCACAAAAGGATAATATGGGCCTCTATTGCGTAGAAGTACGCAAGCCGAAAAGAACTTCCAAGGCCTAGAGATCCTACACGTGCTCGAGATACGAACGTGGCGACGACGCGTGCTAGCCAAACTCGGATCTGACAGAGCCCAAGTCCCACCAGGAGTATTCGTCGAAGAGCTCTCGAAACCATCTATCAAGGAGAACCCAGAAGAAGAGAACATGGAGCAATCAGCTCTAAAACGGAGTAATGATAACCTCTCCGGTCGAAGAACAACTCCCCGGATCAAAGACATCATAAACTTCATCAAGAACAAGACACTACCCGAAGACAAAAAGCTGAAGCAACAAGGATCTTGAGAAGAAGCAAGAACTACGTGCTCATCAAAGACAAGCTTTATAAGAGAGCAGCATCATCAGGAGTACTACTCAAATGCATAAGCTCTGAGGAAGGAAAGGACATCCTCCAAGAAATCCACTCGATCTTTGTGGGAACCACGCAGTCACGTCAAGAACCCTCGTGGGAAAAGCATTCGAGAACAGGATACTCTTGCCAACAGACCCTCAAAGATGCGAGAGAAGAACTCGACGTAAAATGCAAAGGATGCCGATGTTCGCAAGACAAGCGCATGTGCCAAAGACACAACCTGATCCGCATACCACCATCATGGCCTTTCTCTTTGGGGGGACCGGATCAAGTCGGACCACTCAAGAGAGCCAAGGGAGGATATGAGTACATCTACGCCGCCATCGACAAATTCACCAAGTGGATAGAATACAAGCTATTGGTCACCTTCAGCTCAACCAAAGCGGTCGAGTTCATCCAAGAGATCATGCACGATTTGGGATGCCCAACAGGATCATCACCGACCTCGGATCACCGTTCACGGCAAAGGGGTCGAAGATTGGGCACAAGACGTGGCATACGGATAGACTACGCATCCGTAGCACACCCTCGAGCTAACGGACAAGTCGAAAGAGCAAACGGACTCATCCTTGCCGGACTAAAGCCAAGACTATATGAAGAACTCAAAGACTACGGAGCCAAGTGGATAGAAGAACTCCCAAAAGTTGTGCAGGGGCCTAAGAACTCAAATCGCGAGCAACGGGCTACTCACCCTTCTTCCCGACCTATGGATCGAAAGCGATCCTACCGCCAGACCTCATATGGAGCTCTCAAGGATCGAGCAATCTGAAGAAGGAGAAGGAGAACAAACAAGAAAACTAGAAATCGATCATGCGAGAAGAAGTCGAGCAAAACGCCATCCTCGAACGCAAGATATCTGCAAGGACTCGAAGGCACTATGACAAGAGCACACGCCCAAGAAAACTCAACCCGGGGAGATCAAGTACTCAAGAGAAATCAAAAGACGGAAGGCAAGCACAAAAACCTTTCGGCCCATGGGAAGGACCATATATCGTCAAAGGAGTCTTGGGACCGAAACCTACAAGTTGATGACAATGCAAGGAGAAGAAATTAGAAACTCTTGGCACATAAACCAGCTCGAGAAGGTTCTATCCATAATCAGAGGAACTCAAGGCAACAAGAGAGAAGCAAAACGCAATAACAACTCTCCGATACTTCAAGAAGAAAGAAGATCAAGCCCGAGAAGAACTACGGACCATCCAAAGAGGTCACAAAATACGCGACCACCGGGCACTTCAACAAAAAACAAGCTGCCTACGGTGAAGCTGCATGCCTCCTACGGAGAAGAACAAAACAGCCCGAATTGGCACCGCAAGAAGAAGTCGACCAAAAAGAAGGCAAATCCGACCACCGCGGGAGGTCAAAATTCCAAAGGGTGGAACCACGCGAAGTCCTAGCTACGAATAGCGTCCACACCTTAAATCCTAGCGGAAGATCGTGAACTTTGACTCTTGAAAAAGAGGACGTTGGGATCGCCCGCCTAGGTCGTAGAGGCCATCGAGGGTCCGTAAAGTGCCACTATGTCCAATGATGGCGGACGGCCTTTCCGAATCGGGCATGAACGGTGTAGTGTTGTGAAATAGAAAACCCATCGTCTCACACAAGTCTTTGAAAGGTAGCAGCCCAAACCGAGGCAAGGTGGATTGTAGTGTTATGAAATAGGAACCCAACCATCTTGACCTTCAGTCCCCATGATGCACTTAAATGGGCCCCGGACCGAGAACCCTTCAAGGGACGTCATGCGATAGTCCACCGAACTGCATGGGAGAGCCCTAGCCCAAAAGAGGCAACCCCGAGTTAGAACAACTCTTTCGGAGCTCGACTCCACCAAAATACACTAGCAAGTTCAAGAAAGGACAAATGCTAGAGGGCCTAAAAGGAGAAACCTAACGGCCCGGAGTAACCCTCCAAACAATCGTGACAAGTCTCGGAAGAAGACGCAAGTCACATGCCGAGGAAAACAACCCCCGGCAAAACAGGATGCCCCAACAACCATCGGCAAGTCTCCACGGCAAAGACGAAGCCGATTCTTCGAAAAAGAACAACTCAAGATCAAGAGCAAGACTCTAGCACCTTCAAAGAAGTCTACAAAAGGACAAGGCGATTCTTCTTCGAAGAACAACTCAAGACCAGGAGCAAGACTCCACAACTACTCTCGAAGCCTACGAAAGAAAAGACAAAAGCCGAATCTTCGTAAGAACAACTCAAGACCGGGAGCAAGACTCCACAACTACTCTCGGCAAGCCTACGAAAGGATGAGCTGAATGTTCGAAGAACAACTCAAGACCGTGAGCAAGCCTCTACAACTATTATCAAGAAATCTACGAGAGAAGACGAGCTGATACTCTAGAAAGAAGAACTCGAATTCAAGAACAAGCCTCCAATCATCATGGCAAGTCTCGGAAAGAAGACGTAAGTCATTTGTCGAAGAAAACAATCCCGATGAACCGTAGCTAGACTCGCAAATATCTCCAACCAAGTCTACGAGAAAGGCGGGTTGACACTCCGGAAAGACAATCTTGGATCTTAGGAGAACTTCGGGACTATCACCGGCCAAGTCTACGAGAAATAGACAAGCTGATTTCTTCAGAAGAAAGAACTCTGAAGCAATCGATGCAAAGCTCCAACATACTACGGCAAGACACGTGAACGTGACTAGCCGATACGTCAAGGGAGAAACAACCCAAAGACGCACAAGAACAAGAACCTACGCTACCCTCAGCAGATCTACAAGAAGACAAGCTGACCAGTCAGGAGAACAACCCTGGCAACTCGAAGCAAGACTTCAACACTATGAACAAAGAAAGTCTACGAAAGGCAAGCTGACATCAACCCCGAACAACGCTGATGTCACTACGAGGGACTGCAAACAACTCGTCGCGAACCTACATAAAAGGACATAAGAGCCGGAAGCACTAAGGAAGAACTCTAAAGGCGCAATCACATCAGGTCATCCGAAGAAGAAGAACTCGGAAGACAACAAAGAATGACAAGCGTAAGACAAATCGCAACAAGTCCGCACGAAGGCAGATCAGAGTCATACAAAAAGTACAAGTACAAAATGGATAAAGGGACAGATATCTTTATTCAACAGCTTGAAGAGTACAAGATACATGGGAAACAACTCCCTACAAGATACAAAGAAGACTCAGATGCACGGGAAGCCCAACAAGAACTCCCGCGTACAAGATACAAAGAAGATCCGGGGGATTACAACCCTAAAGAGTACAATACTGCAGGCAGAAGAATCCGGCATCCAACGGCGAAGAAGATGGAGCGCTCGGACCTGTATCTGAACCCCAAGAGCCTGAATATCAACAACTCAGGGCTACTTCGAAGTCAAGACCCTTGCGCCCAAGTCCATAAACACCTGGAGCTCGAAGAATCCCGACGACGGCAGCGAATGAACCCCGAGATCAAGATAAGCGACCTGGCGAAGAAAAGAACCCTCTGCAGAAGGCTTCGGAGTTCACCATGTCACAGCCAGGATGAAAAGAGCCCGAAGGAAGCGCTCAACTCCACAAAGAGTAGAAGGAAGCGCCTCCAAAGAGCACCATCTTCAGCAATTCCTCAAAAGGCACAACCTTCCTCGAAGACGAGCGGCGACCAATGCCGGTTGGGAAGCCGGCATATGTCTACCCAAGTAGCAAGGAGGTACACCAAAGAGGATCAGAAGGGCATCCGGAAAGAACCCTACCTGACCCACACCAAGAAAAAACAAAGGAGGAGAGGAGATCATCTTAGGTCACAAGACATCCCGCACTCACCCCTCAAACTTTCCCGGTGTGGAACTGCTGCGGGAATAGCCTGCCACTATTCCCGATCACAAGACATCCCTCACTCACAGAAGAACCCTAGAAAGGCTAAAGAAGACGCCCGGGGGCTGATCCAACTCACTCAAAGGCACCGCCATGGATCCGAAGCTAAAACAAAGCTTTTTCTACGAGAAGGGAGACTGTCTAGAGGAAGAAGAAGCAGAGAAGAAGAAAGACACTCTGAATCCTCACCAAAGCAAAATGGGACATATTTATAGGCGTAACCAAAGACGCCTATGGACCAAGTCCACGGAAGATGAGGCAACCACCAAAAAGGAGCAGTCACATCAAATCACGCAGAAGGGAATTTATGGCAATGACTGCCATGCACTGACGTTTCCCGAAAAACGGAGCGCGATAAAAAGCGCCTTTGTGACTCCCGTGGATCGCATTTAAAAAGAGAAACGGTCAAAAATCCCGGAGGAAATAAAGAACCTCTAAGAAGTTCCATCTACGAAAAGAACTCTTAGATGCTCGGGGCCTGCAGGATACCCGGACCAAGATTTTTCAAGAGAGCTCCGACAACAAGAAGAACTCAAGACGGAGAAGAAGAACTCAAAGACCTTCCAAATCTTTGTGCCAAAAAAGCAAGAAGCTCGGGGGCTACACCCTACGGGTGCACTTTTTTCAGCAAAGTGCACACCGTATGAAGGCGACAAGGACCGCATCAAGGCTGCGCCCGAGAAGAGCAGACGGCTCTCATAACTCAAACCTGAGACACTCGGGGGCTAGCAGAGCAGGACTCTCCTATCGAAGAAAGAAGAGCCCTGATGACAAGAAGAACTCGAGAGACAGAGGAGAAGAACTCAAAGACCTTCCAAAATCTTTGTGCCAAAAGCAAGAAGCTCGGGGGCTACACCCTACGGGTGCACTTTTTCAAAATTGCACTCCAGTAAGATGATCTTGAAGACCATATCAAGGCCTCACCCGAGAAGAGCAAGACAACCCTCAAGACTCGACCTTGAGATGCTCGGGGGCTTGTGGATACAGGATCACCAAAGAACTCTACCGAGTTGTACGCAGGGTTCTATCCAAGCCTGCGGCCACAAACAACTCCGAGAAGGCAATGGAAGCATAGCTACGGTGACTTCATTGTAACTAGGATAGAACACTAGTCGTTTACCTTGTAAAGGGGTTTGGGTGTTCGGTTCCTCTACGGACAACCCTCTCTCAGATCCGACTAGGATCGTAGCGAGTTCCTTGGCCCCTTGGACTATAAAAGGTGGCCAAGGAACACCTCGAGAGGAGAGCGAGGACGCACATACAGAACACAAAGCTTGGCCATGACCAAGCGGCGCCAGAAGCTTCACGGCCGATTCTCGACCCCATCAATCAAAAACAAAGCTCACGCCGACCGGATGTAAAGGTCTTTACTCGATCCTTGATTGAGGGCCCGAACCAAGATATAAAACCCCGCTCTCCATGTCACCGCGCAACAAACCGTCGGGCTCCGGTTCGCCGAGGCCCGAACAAATCGCCCGATTCACCCGTGGCGGCGGCTCTCGATTCGAAAACATCGACAATAATGGAGAAGCTAATAGATCGCTCAGAGTGCTTCCGGTATAAGGAAAACCAAGAAGTTCTCACTGTAGATTTATGTGCGCTCGGTGGGGATCAAGGTGATAATCAAGTTGACAATGATTGGAGAACTGAAATTACCGAATACCTCAAAAATCCTTCAAGAAAGTTTCTCGAAACTCAGTACAAAGCTATCAAGTTTGTGCTTCTTGATGATCAGATTATATTACAAATCTCTAGATGGAGTGCTACTTAAATGTTTGAATCAAGAAGAGGCTAAGAAAGTAATGTATGAAGTACATGAAGGATTATGTGGTGCACACCAATCGGCTTACCGAATGAAGTGGGTAATCAGGAGAACAGGGTATTTTTGGCCGACCATGCTTGAAGACTGTTTTTGAGTATTACAAAGGATGTCAAGATTGTCAAAGGTTTGGTAATATTCAAAGAGCTCCAAAGATCGCATTAAACCCCATTGTTAAGCCTTGGCCGTTCGGAGGATGGGGTATAGATTTGATTGGACAGATCCATCCTCCATCGAGCAAGGGCCATAAGTTTGTACTTTTGGCCACTGATTATTTTACTAAGTGGGTTGAAGCTATCTCATTAAAGAAGGTCACATCGAGAATATGGTTAAATTTGTTAAGGAGCATATAATTTACAGTTTTGGAATTCCCGAAACCATTACGACCGATCAAGGGAGTCAGTTTGTCTCTACCGAATTTTGTGACTTTGTTGAAGAAATGGGAATCAAGTTAAACAACTCTTCTCCTTATTACGCAGCGCAAGCCAATGGCCAAGCTGAGGCTTCTAATAAGATTATGATTAAAATTATTCGTAAGAAAATTGAAGAGAAACCTAGAAGATGGCATTTGGTTCTTAATGAAGCATTATGGGCTTATCGATGGCATGCCATGGATCCACTAAGACATCCCCTTATGAGTTAGTATATGGGCACCATGCGGTGTTACCATGGGAGATGCAGTCGGGATCCAGGCGAATAGCATTGCAAAGGGATTTGGCGAAAGAAGAGTATAAGAGTCTTATGATAGATGGATTGGAAGATCTACATCAAATCCGTCTAAAAGCACTGGAAAACATTGAGAAAAATAAGATACGTGTCGCCAAATATTACAACAAGAAAGTCAGAGTTAAAGAATTTGCCGAAGGAGATCTTGTTTGGAAGGCATTGCTACCACTCGGGACTAAAGACGAGCATTCGGCAAGTGGTCTCCTAATTGGGAAGGTCCTTTTTGGGTATTAAGGTGTGTACCAGGAAATGCATATATCTTGAAGTCCCTACAGGAGCGGAGTTCAGGTCAGCAATCAACGGAAGGTTCTTAAAGAAATACTATCCTAGTATTGAAGTTGGGGCCCGAAAGAAAAAAAAAAAATGGAAACTCCGGTATAGCCGATGCGTAAAAGTCATCGCCTTTAGCGTAAAAAATACTCCAAAGAGATTGGGGAATAGCCAGCATATGAATGATATGTTGTCTTCGAACAAAAAACATACACCCGACTAAATGCATTATTTGCGATATAGTGTCGTGCTATGGTCGATTCTTATGAGTCACTGGGAGAATGTGTCAAGTAAAAGAATAAGTGACAAAGTCATACGAACAGAGGACAAGAGAAGCGAGCATGATTTTATTAACAAAAAGGTGGGCACAATCGCCGCCGGGGAGTTACACATTATTTTTGCATTCTCCTAATTAAAAAGATTATTGAGGACAGCCTTCGAGACAACCAAATGCATTATTCATCCTCTGCGTACGGTCAGGCCTTGGTGTATCCGATGCTTCAATCACAATACGGTGGCCTCGATCAAGCGGTTAAACTTCCTCGCCACACCGCGAGAAGAAGGTTGTTTCGTAAAAAATGAATCATAAAAGGGGGTCAATCGAGGTTACAACAAAGCATACCGTTGCTATTCTGCACATAGCGCTCCTGAGCTTCATCAAGCTTGTCCCATTCCTCTTTTACATCTTCTATGTCTTCAATGGTTTGTTCGTGTGCCTCCCGCTCCACCCCGAGCGCCTCCTGCACTGCCGCAAGCGGGCGACGGAGCTCCGCAATTTCGCATCACGAGGACTTGGGAAGTTATCAAGAAAGTCGATTCGGCATGGAAAAGATGGGTAAGGTGCAAATAAAGGAAAAACTTACTCCATTGCTGAAGGCTAGGGTTAGCCGAATGCTTCAGATCTTGAAGAAAAGGGGAAGGAAAGTCAGGGGATATGAGAGAGATCTGGATAGTTGCTACCAACTAAAGGGCTCACCTATATTTATATACGAAAAGAAGCCAAGAGGTAGATCTGAGGTGGCTTTGAGGGAACAAGAAATCTATTCGGTGCTTATCTGAAATATCTTGAGAAGCGGAAGCGATCGGGTTGCCGATTCACATAGGTGGAAATTTCGGTGGTACGAGTTCCAAGAAGCGACTGAAGGACCGAACAAGCGATGCAGAAGTCTCCGAAGCCACGGTTCAAATGGGCCTTGTTAATTTAACCCAAAGAAAAGACTTGGCCCGAGTTTTAGCGGATCGTGGTCAATTTTGGAGCAAAAGGATATCTTTTACCCCAAAATTGAGGGGGCATATGTTAACACCAAAATTTGGTACAGCACCTGGATGACGAGTGGGCGGCACATGGCAATTCGATAGAAGGTCATTCGGCTAGCAATGCAACACCAGCAGCACTATGGCGTTCGAAGTCACGCCGCCATTCGACTAAGGAGCCCGAGTCCGAAGAGAGGTTGAGCGTGTGATGATTCGGCAAGCATAAAAGCTACAGAGGAGAATATCCAGGAGAAGTGCTCGTATCACGTGTGGCCTCACGACTCGAGAAGACTTGGAGGACAATGTATCTTAGCTAGATATTTTCGTTACTTTATTCGTAATTAGTTAGGACTCGTCGGGCCCGTGGTATAAATATGAGACCCCCGGCAACCGTAAAAAAGGATCTACCAAATCAAATACAACAAACCCGCTCCGTGCCACCGGCTTTTTGTGCCACCCTTCGAGTCCGGTCGTGTCATCGATCGATCATGAGGGGATACATCGACCCGTCGACCTCGTAAAATACCGCAACCTTGTACCATGTCTAGTATCGCGGCGGATTTAGATTATGTTGCAAGTAGTCTTGTTACCATGCTTAGTATCGTGGCGGCGGATTTAGGCTATGGAGCAAGAGGGTTCTTTGTTAGATCATGAGTCGTGCGGCAGGCTAAGGTCTAGCTTGGAGCTAGTTATCGGCTTCATCGGATTTGGCAATCCGGTGAATTCATTAAGTTACCAAGTGGTGCATGCTTTCTCTTATTTATCACTTTTATTATGATTGCATACACTTTTGCCCCAATTTAGATTGATACGGTTCGTCTTTATCTTTTGTTAGATCTAATCGTCATCAATGCTTTCAATATTTATCTTATCATGTCATTAGATCTATCTCGCTTATC
This sequence comes from Hyparrhenia diplandra, assembly GCA_015847255.1. Lineage (NCBI taxonomy): Eukaryota > Viridiplantae > Streptophyta > Magnoliopsida > Poales > Poaceae > Hyparrhenia > Hyparrhenia diplandra. The sequence goes on along the minus strand of JADLZK010010593.1, from coordinate 325,111 downwards.
ATAGTCGAGCTTAGATCAATCTAAGTTGTTACATGTTGCGGTTCGCATTACGTTTAGTCTTGAGTCGTCGGCGGGCTAAGGTTTTGCGCGTGTGAGTTCCTTCCTCATGGACCCTGATTCGGCAAGCTTGCCGAATACAGTTGTGTATCTACTTGTATCTTGCATGTGTGAGTCTACCTATCGTTAGAGTCTAGTCTGGCAAGCCGTATCATGCGGTGGATTAGCTTGTTGCTGTGTATCATGCGGTGGATTGCTGTTAGGATGAAAAGGATTTAGGATGATTAGTCTGGCAAGCCGTATCATGCGGTGGATTAGCTTGTTGCAGTGTATCATGCGGTGGATTGCTGTTAGGACTGATAGGAATAAATCTCTGGCTTTGCTTTAGATTAGGCTTGCATGTGTACTTTACTTATCTATGCATACATGCCTCAACGAGTAATGAGTATTTGTAGATCTATTTAGATGTATACGTGCTTTTAGCTTGTCATGGTTAGATTGTATCATGCGGTGGATTGATCTAGTTGTGGTAAGTGGTTTAGATCTATAGCAAGTGGTATCATACGGTGGATTAGCTTGCAAGGGTTTAAGATCGACGGGGTTTAGGAAGGCTAGACGTCGCGGCAGACTAGTTGGATGAAACCTATGCATGTGTCATTTAGATTAGGTTTATATTTATGAGTTACCTGCTTATGTTCCATGTTGTCAATTAATTCGATCTATGCAATAGAGCTTTCTGATATCATATCTTGATGATCGACTTTACTTGTTCAAACATGTCTTCTTATGATCATTCGCAAATGTTATTACATCACATCTTCATACATGCTTACCGAATGCATTCATTATATCTTGACAGATAGCTCTCATAGCTATATGTCGTTACAACCGCCTTAGAGCCATACATGCGGAACTGTCTTGGTCTCACTAGGCATGTTCCGAGATCTCACGCTTACCTCCTTGTCAACTAACAGGTCAAATTGATCGGCACGCCTCGGATCAAGACACTCGGACAGTCGAGTAAAGCCATCTATTCCGGCTTGTCGGTGTGTGCGGCGCAGAGTCGATTTGTGCCAACACTCGTCTTCTAATGCCAAGGGCTTCAGTCCATCGTCTCCGGCCGGCCCTAAGGCCTAGCCCGGCGGTCCGTGAGGGGATAGGGGTTCATCCCCCCACAGCAGGCGACGACAGCCAAGATCCACCAGAAACTTTTTGACCTTCGTCTCAGGAAGAGACCGACAACAGGTACGCGCTATTATGTTACCAGGTCGGATGATTCTCTACTAGTGCTACGTTTTTCTTTTGTGATGAAATCTGCTAGTTCTACGTATACCCTATATTACATGCTTTTGTGCTCGCGTTTTTTAATTAAAATGTCATCGCCGTATATGCGAACGGGAGAAATTTGGACAAAGATATGTCGTTTGCTTGGGGAGTGAGGAGGGACAAGATATAGTTAAGGGATTTAGAGTTGAGAAGAGTCTAATCACGCTTGATAACTTAGCAATATTGAAATCAAAACTGGGGTATGGGTCTAGGGACTACATGTACTTCAAGAAGAGAAGTGTTGATGATCCTGGGGCAGCAACACTATGTGAAATTGAATATGATGTTGATGCATTAGACCCATACCCCAGATGCATGTTACTATAGTTTTGTATAAGAATCCAAAGAAGCAGATGCATGTATTGCCATTAAAAAACTAGAGGTTCCTCCCGATGTGATCAAGACAAAGAGATGCCAGATTTTGAATTGGATGCATACAAACGATGGCTAGATTATATGCATACAAGGGAGCAAGCCATGGGTGAGTTATGATAAATCCCTAGTATGTATATATAAAGTTGGATTTTGCAATGCACTCATGACTCTTATAATCGTTCTTTTTAGAGTTTCAAGATATATACAGGGGAGGACACCATCAAGACATACACAGTAATGGTTATGGTTGAAGGAAAACTTGATTACATCAAGAATATCCCCCTAGTTGTCATACAAATTACCATTCTTTTGCGGACTTCAAATTATGCTAGCTCATCATGTGACAAAATTGTCTGCCCATTCGTATAAGGATGTTAGCCCACCGATAAATTCTAGTCAAGAGAGCAACCTAACACCACCAGACCTGGCACATTCTCATGCTCGGCGTTGGAGACCAGATCAAGGTAATAGTAATTTGTGTTCATTTTGAATTAGTTTTGTGTTTTATTTATGTCTGACCCTATATGCATTACGTCGTTTAATAACTATTATAACATTTTGTTTCAATGGAATAGGCTCGAAAAATGGGAAGAAAAGAGGACGTGGTACCATGAAATGCTTGAAGAGACTCTACAAGAGAATCAGGACAGGCAATCAAAAACTGACCGTTCAGTTCTCCATACTTGGAAGGGCTGTAGGTGAGAACTCCCGCATTTTCACTTCTGAAATAGTATTTTCTACAAGGAAAAGGGTGCCACTCATTGGAGTGAGAACATGGAAAGATATCCATCCTGAAGTAAAAGAGTCAATAGCATGTGATATATTGGTAAGTATCTTTGCTTGTGTATGAATTTTCATCATATATAATCTAAAATGACAACTGACCTAGTTTATAATTATATAATAGGCTAGTTGGGAGCTTGAGGATAATTTGGATTCAAGGAGAATGACATGGGGCATAGCTAAAGAGCGTTACACAGGATGGCGTTCCACTTTAAGTGCTACAGCCCAAGTCATACAACATCTACCACGAGAGAATGATGCGTAAGCGGAAGAAGAATTAGATTATGTCGAATGGCACTATCTGTTGAAGTATTTTAGGACTGCAACATTCAAGGTCTGTTCCACATTGTTACTATTCTTAACAATAGCAATTTCTGAAAAATGGCTCTTTCTCATTCTTTAAGATTATTCTTCAAATCTATGCATTCTCAGAGGAAACGAAAGCGAAAAGAACTCTGCAAATCGGTCCCTTAAAAACTTACCACACATTTACCATAGCTCCACAAAGGTACTATTCAATGAACCTTTTTTGCTCCTAACTATAAAAGTCTACTAATGGGGATTGAGGCCCGATCTTCCGATAGGTAGTTGATAAGTCGAATTGTGGAGATCACGACGTAGATGATCCAAGGGCTCCGACCGAGAAGATCGATTTCCTTGCAATCACAACACCACTGCTCCAATGGTTATCAACCAAGCACAAAACCCGGATGACCTCGCCAAGAAGGCTAGTCCCCTGTAGTTTATTCAAGAACACGAGCAAGAACTGGTAAAGGCAAACTGAATTTGCAATTTGGGGTGTCACAAACCAAAGTAGCAGCCTAGTCGGTCCGGTGCAGTGGCGAAAAATCTCACAAACAAGTGTGCAGATTCAATCTAAGCAAAACCCAAGTCTTTTAACAGTACATAGGTGATATTTGTAGTAGAAAATAACTCTCCTAGAAGCCTATGGGCGCAGGCCAACACTTGTGCATGTGGAAGACCAAATGGTTCAGCTTCCATGAAGGCTGTTGAAGTTCTCGCGCGTCCAGTGACCTTCTGTGCAGCCTTCAATAAATCCATCATAACTTTTGATTGGCAAGTCGAAAAGATGATCCGTTTGTTGCGTTAGAAAATAGACTTGAAATGATTTCCAATCATGTATGCAATGCACCACGAAACTGTACAGGTTGGTACAGATTTGCATGCGTTGAAGTTCTTGTCATGTGGACTCGGTCTTGTGCATTGCTTGAGTGTGAACTTGGTGTAGAGCTGGAAGTTGGTGTAAGCGGCGGTGGACTTGATGTAAATTGAGCTGGTCCAATATTCCTAAGCAATAAGACATCACAAGACTTTAGTAGCATCCCATCCTCATGAATATTAGTATGTAACATAAGGAACGAACGCACCTCATAATTCAAATGACGTGTACGAGACCTTGTCATTGGTCCTTCTAAAGAACTTGGTGTCGGATTAGTGATATGAATTGTATCCGATGGAGAGATGTCCTCATCATCCTCCCCTCTAAAACTGGAGTCGTCCTCGACTCAAGCATCTCTTCTCCCAAGTAAGGCTTCAAATCTGCAATATTAAATGTGGGACTAACCCCAAAGTCGGCAGGCAACTCAAGCTTGTATGCATTATCATTGATCTTCTCAAGAATTTTAAAAGGACCATCAGCACGAGGCATTAACTTAGACTTCCTCAACTCAGGAAAACGATCCTTACGCAAGTGTAACCAAACAAGATCACCAGGTTCAAAAGTTAAATGTTTCCTACCCTTGTTACCATAAGATCTATACTTGGCATTCATTTTCTCAATGTTTGTCTTAGTTAACTCATGCATTTTGGGAATCCATTCAGCTCGTGATGTAGCATTAGAATTTAATTGGACAGATTGTGGCAATGGTAGCAAATCAATTGGGGCACGGGGGTTGAAACTATACACTACCTGGAATGGGCTTACCTTGGTAGTGAAGTGTACAGCACGATTATAGGAGAACTCTATGTGAGGCAAGCAATCTTCCCAAACCTTCAAATTTTTCTTCAACACAGCCCGCAACATGGTGGACAATGTGTGGTTAACAACTTCTGTTTGTCCATCTGTTTGGGGGTGGCATGTAGTGGAAAACAGCAGCTTGGTCCCAAGTTTACCCCATAAACATCTCCAAAAATGGCTCAAGAACTTGGCGTCACGATCTGAAACAATTGTGTTGGGCATTCCATGTAGACGAACAATTTCCCTGAAAAACAAATCAGCAACCTTGGTGGCATCATCACTCTTTTGACAAGGAATGAAATGTGCCATTTTAGAAAATCGATCTACGACCACAAAGATACTATCCCTCCCCCTCTTGGTGCGTGGTAATCCCAATACAAAGTCCATAGAAATATCCTCCCAAGGCACACTAGGAACTGGAAGTGGCATATAAAGACCATGGGGATTCAAGTGGGACTTAGCTTTGTTGCAAGTAGTGCATCGTGACACATAGCGCTCAACATCGTGTCTCATCTTTGGCCAAAAGAAGTGGCTAGCAAGAACATCTTCAGTTTTCTTCACACCAAAATGACCCATCAGACCACCACCATGTGCCTCCTGCAGAAATAGAAAACGAACAGAACTTGCCGGAATGCAAAGTTTGTTAGCACGAAAGAGCAGTCCATCAATGAGTGAATATTTGTTCCAGGTGCGTCCATCTTTGCAATTTTCAAAAGCCTGTTTAAAGTTCAAATCTGTAGCATATAAACTTTTAATTGTTTCTAGGCCAAATATTTTGTGATCTAGTTGGGACAGCATGGTATATCGTCTAGACAAAGCATCTGCAATGACATTATCTTTACCCTTCTTATGCTCACATATGGAAATGTCTCCATAAACTCCACCCATTTAGCATGACGTTTATTCAGTTTAGCTTGGCTTCTAATGTGCTTCAAAGATTCATGATCTGAGTGGATAATAAATTCTTTGGGCCAAAGATAATGTTGCCATGTTTCCAAAACACGCACCAAAGCATACAACTCCTTATCATAGGTGGAATAATTCAGACTTGGCCCACTCAACTTTTCACTAAAATAAGCAACAGGTTTTCCTTCTTGTAGTAGTACCCCACCAATGCCAATGCCACTTGCATCACATTCTAACTCAAAAGTCTTACCAAAGTTTGGAAGTTGAAGTAAAGGGGCACATGTAAGCTTTTCTTTGAGAGTATTGAAAGCATGGTCTTGTGCTGAACTCCATTGAAATGCAACACCTTTTTTTGTCAACTCATTAAGTGGGGCAGCAATGGTGATGAAATCCTTCACAAAACGGCGATAGAACCCTGCAAGACCAAGAAAGCTCCTCACCCGTGTGATAGTTTGAGGGATTGGCCAGCTCTTGATGGCGTCAATTTTTGCCTCATCCACTTCGATGCCCTGCAGAGTCACAACATAGCCAAGAAAAGAGACACGATCTGTGCAAAAAGTGCACTTGGCAAGGTTAGCAAATAAACGCGCATCGCGTAAGACCGTGAAAACAGCACGTAGGTGGTCCATGTGATCCTCCAAAGATGTACTATATATCAAGATATCATCAAAGTAGACGACAACAAATTTTCCAATGAAATCTCGTAAAACCTCATTCATCAAACGCATGAAAGTGCTAGGTGCATTGGTTAAACCAAAAGGCATCACCAACCACTCATACAAACCAAACTTTGTTTTGAAAGTGGTTTTCCATTCATCTCCCAACTTCATTCTAATTTGGTGGTAACCTGAGCGCAAATCAATTTTGGAGAAAACAATAGAACCACTTAATTCATCAAGCATATCGTCCAACCTAGGAATAGGATGACGATACCGTATAGTAATATTGTTAATAGCTCGACAATCAACACACATGCGCCATGTACCATCTTTCTTTTGGAACCAAAAGTACAGGAACGGCACAAGGACTAAGGCTTTCTCGAACGTACCCAGCGGTCCAAAAAGATCTTGGACTTGTCTCTGAATTTCCTTTGTCTCTTCCGGATTGGTTCGATAAGCAGCATGGTTTGGCAAAGTTGCTCAGGATCAAATCAATTTGGTGCTCGATGCCTCGCAAGGGAGGCAGACCTGGGGGGTACCTCAGCTGGAAATACATCATTATATTCCTGCAAAAAAGATCTGTAACAATAGGGGGCAAAGAGGTGGGCATTTCATCAAGTGAAAATAAAACTTCTTTGCATATCAAAGCATAGCACAAAGAGTCATGATCTGAAATTTCAGCAAGGTCTGATTTTGTGGCAAGCAGAACAGCACCCTTTAGCTTTATTCCTGTAGAGCTAGAACTATGTGTGGGTGTGTGTATCTTGGGTCGATGAATTGTAGGAGTAATAGTCTGCTGATTTGCAGATTCTAAAGTTCTTTGCTTCTCATTTTCAGCAAGTTCTCGGTCACATTGTACAATTTCAGCAGGGGTCAAAGGTAGTAATGTGGTCTTCTTCCCCTTGTGGATGAGAGTGTACATGTTAGTTCTACCATGGTGTGTAGCATCTGTGTCAAACTCCCAAGGACGTCCTAGTAAAAGAGAACATGCTTGCATAGGCACAACATCAAAATCAGCATGATCATGGTAAGAACCAATGGAAAAATGCACCCTGGCAGATTGTGTTACCTTCACCTTACCACAATTGTTGAACCACTGAACATGGTAGGGATGAGGGTGTGCTCGTGTGGTCAAGCTAAGCTTCTTGACCAAATCTGAACTTACCAAGTTGTTGCAGCTTCCACCATCAATTATGACATGAACACGGTAATCATGAACGATGAGGAACATCTAAAATAAATTGTGGCGTTGAAGCCTCTCTTCTTGCTTGATTTGAGCACTCAAAACACGCTGCACAATAATGGTTCTATAATTTGCAGTGGCAGCGGCACCCAAAACTTCGTTTCCCATGTCTTCCGCGGTCTCATCATCATCATGGGCTGCATGATTAGTGGAGAGAGCAACTTCATCTTCAACATCACTAGCACTAACATACCCTCCATCGTCGGTTGCAATGTACGCTCGCTGACTTGGGCAATCCTTCTTGACATGTCCCAAGCCTTGGCATCGGTGACACTGAATAGGTCTTCCACGTCCCGTGGAAGCGGCTGAAGAAGAGGACGTGGCTGGTGCCTGCAAAACTGTAGATTTACTCACCTCTGCTACACGTGGCGATGAAGATGGGGTTGCTGTACGTGTACGATCTGAGAATGGGGCAGTTTTGGTTTGCCCCGAAGTGGATCGTGTGGTTGAAGATGTCCCAAAGGTGTTCCTTGCAGCTTGCTGGCGACCCTGCAGTTCTTTTTCAGCCAACAAAGCAAGATGGAGCAATCGATTGGTCGTATTGTAATCCTTATAATCAACAATGTCCTGAATTTCGCGGCGTAAACCTGAGTGGAAACGAATCATTCTATCCTCATCGCGGTCCTGTACATCACAACGAAGCATGGTAATTTGCATTTCTTGATAGTATTCTTGGACAGATTTATTTCCTTGATTTAGTCGCTGCAATTTCTTTTTCAAATCACGTTTATAAGTTGTAGGAAGGAATCTACCACGCATAGCTCTTTTTAATCTATCCCAAGTGTTAGGTTCCAAACCAGAATTAACAAGTTCATTCCACCACAAAATAGCATATCCAGTAAACTCACAAGTAGCAAGACGAACTCTATGAATCTCTGGAACCATATGGGTGTTAAATTTTTGCTCAACAACCATCTCCCAATCAAGATAAGCATCTCCATCATATGATCCATCAAAAGAAGGAATGACAAATTTAACCTTAGAATAAGGATCATTGTTACCTCCCATACCTCGGCGGCGGCGGTGGTGTCGATGTTGGTCACGTCCGTCATTGTGTCTATCTCCATCGTGCCCAGCATTACTAGCATCATCATCCTCGTCATCTCCATGGATGGACTCTTCGGGCTGCTGTTCAAGATGGTCGACACGAGTGGTGAGGTTTGCAATGCTTGTCTGAATGTTCTGAAGGAGCTGCATTTGGGTGTTATGTTGTTCTTGTAGAATATTGGTGAGTTCATCCTTCGACACGCAATCACTAAAATCAGTAGGGCCAGCACCTGACATGATTAGTGAACAAAGAATAATAACAAGGGATTAATCCTATCAACTATGGGGGTAGTTGAAGTGGAATCACTCACACTCAAGCACCTTACCACGTGCTTGCAAGTGCTCTTACCAACGCAGCAGGGCGGTCACCCGGTGGCTGGTTCGTGATCAATCCTCGAGCGTGGGCAGATTGCAAGGAAAAGTCGACTTGGACAGAGAAAGGTGGAGCTTGGAAGGCTCAATATGTAGCAAGGATTAGCAAATATTGTTAACAGAACTGCAATGTTGAATCGAAATCCAAATCCAAGTCACAGTTGCTGGTTCTTGACGTGATCAACAGACCTAGGGAAACAAGATAAAAGAATGGACCAAACACCAAACACAAAGCTGAAATGAACCGATTGCTTCTTCTTTCTCTTTTTCTTTTCGTTTCTCTTTTCTTCTTCTTCTTTTTCTGAACTTTTCTATATTTTTTTCACGTCACTTTTTTTTTCCTGTTTTTTTTTCTCTCTTTTTTTATATCAATTTTTTTCTCTATTTTTTTTCACGTTACCAACTAGAGCTCTATGGAGCAATCTTTTCTCAAAGAGTGGAAACTGATTTGTGGAATCTTCTCTTTCTCTTGACTTCTTCTGTAACTTTCTCGTCACAAGATGTGTGATGGCAACACAGGAACAACAAGGAAAATATAACCTTGAGGAAGTTTCTCAGAGGATGGCATAAACTAGGCAGCCAAGGAAAAGGAGAAATAGGATTTGCAAGATGAATAATGGTGGCAGCAGTAGCAAGGCAAAAGATACAAGGCAGCTTGCGATGAACGTGGTGAGAGGAAACACAAGGTGATTGAAATAAGTCAAAGAACACGATTCTAGACCAGCAACAAAAACTCGAGAATGGATATAAACTCAACAACGAGAAACTGAAAACAATATTGCAAAGGCACAAACTGGTTGTAGGACAACGGTAAATAAGTGGATTGTTTTTGGCTTTTTTTTTGGACTCTAGGTAATGAACACAATATAAAACTAAAGGAAAAGTGGAATAATACCTAGCGGTAAACCTGGAAATTTGATACCAGATAATGGGGATTGAGGCCCGATCTTCCGATAGGTAGTTGATAAGTCGAATTGTGGAGATCACAACGTAGATGATCCAAGGGCTCCGACCGAGAAGATCGATTTCCTTGCAATCACAACACCACTGCTCCAATGGTTATCAACCGAGCACAAAACCCGGATGACCTCGCCAAGAAGGCTAGTCCCTGCAAGCGATTCGAGAACACGAGCAAGAACTGGTAAAGGCAAACTGAATTTGCAATTTGGGGTGTCACAAACCAAAGTAGCAGCCTAGTCGGTCCGGTATAGTGGCGAAAATCTCACAAACAAGTGTGCAAATTCAATCTAAGCAAAACCCAAGTCTTTTAACAGTACATAGGTGATATTTGTAGTAGAAAATAACTCTCCTAGAAGCCTATGGGCGCAGGCCAACACTTGTGCATGTGGAAGACCAAATGGTTCAGCTTCCATGAAGGCTGTTGAAGTTCTCGCGCGTCCAGTGACCTTCTGTGCAGCCTTCAATAAATCCATCATAACTTTTGATTGGGAAGTCGAAAAGATGATCCGTTTGTTGCGTTAGAAAGTAGACTTGAAATTCTTTCCAATCATGTATGCAATGCACCACGAAACTGTACAGGTTGGTACAGATTTGAATGCGAAATTGAAGTTCTTGTCATGTGGACTCGGTCTTGTGCATTGCTTGAGTGTGAACTTGGTGTAGAGCTGGAAGTTGGTGTAAGCGGCGGTGGACTTGATGTAAATTGAGCTGGTCCAATATTCCTAAGCAATAAGACATCACAAGACTTTAGTAGCATCCCATCCTCATGAATATTAGTATGTAACATAAGGAACGAACGCACCTCATAATTCAAATGACGTGTACGAGACCTTGTCATTGGTCCTTCTAAAGAACTTGGTGTCGGATTAGTGATATGAATTGTATCCGATGGAGAGATGTCCTCATCATCTACTGCTTTTGATATGCTTGACATTTTTTTTCAACTATTTTTGGTCCACATATGGTTCATTTGTAGCAATTCCTAGACATATTCGTAACATGGAGAAATTATCTATCAGATTTATTTTTAAAAAAACTAGTTTATTTATTGTTCATAATACATTGTATTACTTTTTAAGGGGTGATCTTAATCTTATTTTGGTCAATGACTTTCTGTCCTTAGGTTCTGTGTCTAACTATCTGTATCGTTTCATAGATTCTTACTACCTGCTGTGAATGTTTCTGTTTGAGCTGTCAAAGTGTTTATAGTTGAGTTCATTATATGCTGTCATTCTGATAATTTTATGATGAGCAATGAAACTTTGGTTAGCCAGCTGCTGTTTGCCCCCTTTTGATAATTTTAGTTTACTCGATGCTAAAACAAATGTCATTCATTCTATCCAGGAAAGATTGACAATTCAAATGGAGCGAACAAGATGGATCGTCAAGATGGGATTGCTGATCAAGTGATGGGAGTGCTGATCGTTTCCTCATCAAACTATGATTTATTGCGTATCGTGTGTCGATGTAGTGGTTCGTTCAAGCAATGCAGTGTGTTGGAAACTTGTTCGTTTTTAAGTACTATACCTATCAAGTTGATGTAGTACATGGTTTGTTCAAACAATGTAGTACGTGTGATGGAATTTTATACTGAATGGTTAAATCAGTGTATATAAGTATGATATGTATATATTATTGCATAAATATTATTGATCCTGAAATATATGAGCGTGGCAGAATAGACATGTGGCAATAGCTACAAAATTATGGTAGCAACAACATTCGTGGGAAAAGATATTTTATCCTATCGCAACCCATTTTTTTCGATGTCATAAAGGTCGAAGCAATAGAGGTGGCCACATGTAACAACCATTCAAACTGTGTGGTTTTGGTAGTAATATAATGGCCAACCTATAACAACCAATCCTAGTTGGTGGCAATTGTGGTGGTTATTTTATAGCACCCACAAAACCTTTGGTGGCAATATTAGTAAACAACTATACCATCCAAATACATTTTGTAGTAATAAATGGGAACACATATAGCACCCAAGCAAACTTTGGTGGCAATATCGGTCAACAAGTATAGCATCCAAACACAATTCGTAGTAATAAATGGGAACACATATAGCACCCAAAAAAACTTTGGTGGCAATATTGGTCATCAAGTATAGCATCCAAATAAATTTCGTAGTAATAAACAGGAACACATATAGCACCCAAAAAACCTTTGGTGGCAATATTGGTCATCAAGTATAGCATCCAAATTAATTTCGTAGCAATAGAAAGGAACACATATAGCACCCAAAAACCTTTGGTGGCAATATGGATCGACAAGTATAGCATCCAAACACAGTTTGTAGTAATAGAGGGGAACACATATAGCACCCAAAGCAAGTTTGTGGCAAAAGAGTGTAGCAACCACAACTAGAGCGTAGCAATACAATCCTTTGCAATGCCTCTTTTTAGAATTGCAACGCTTCGGTGTTAGATGCCATTGAGACCTCTAGCATCACCTGAAATGTTGCAATAGGATATATAGCACCAACTAGAGCGTGGCAATATAGTTTTGTTTCAACACCTCATTGTGTTGCAATACAAAAAAATTGCAACACCCAAATGGCCATCGTGGTTGAAGGTTAATACCACGGACTTTTGCGCATCTCAAGTTTACCAAAACTTTTGGTTGCAATTTCAGCTATTGCACCCAAAAAGGGCATATTACAGCACAATTTGTGTGTTGCTATTGACCGAAAACTACGTAGTGCTCTCATACTTGAACGAAACTAGGTGATGCTAACTATAAAAGCAATGACCCCAAACAAAGTCTCTTTGGTATAATAACAATCATAAAGCCACTTATTCACTAGTCAAAGAATAACCTATGCCTCTAGTAAAGAAGGTTGCTCATCCTATCTTATGCAACTAGAAAGCATAACATGGCATAAAATGATATGACTAGGCAGGAAAAAGGATAAAGAATAGAAAGACTCGCAAGTGGACAGAATAATCTATATCATTGTAGCATTTTAATGAGTAAGGGAATGTCATACCACTAGGAAGACAGATTAAATCTACTTAACACTAATATTAATAAAGTCCTTATATATGGAATGTCTATAACCAATGATGATAAAGCTTCTACTCAACAACAGGGTTAATGTCACATAAAATAATAAATAAATAAGATAAAGATATATATGATAAATGCTCAATAAGATAAATGATAAATGCAGGGATCAAGCCATCATGAAATGGTAAAGATTCAATAGAATATTCTAGTCTAAGGACTCACATGGGGCAATATAAGGAAAAACTTATGTGTAACTATCATCACATGTTATTGCTAAACTCTAATTAGTGCAAACATCTAGTTATCATGGTTACTGCTTATTACTTCATAACAAACTTAAGGATCATCAACTAGGAAGGATTCAATAATGAGATCTTCACCTTCGTCGTGACACACGATCTACCGTTAACTATATGGAGAGGGAGGACTATAGAAGACTCAATAGAGCTGTCACCTCTACTAACTACCCCAAACCTCGTCATATAGGGGGCATTTGCAGATATAACATATATAAGCACCACGCTCACATAAGTTATAACACCTATCTTGCACGTTATAAGATGAGGGCTATACAATCCTAAGCATGTAATCCATAGTAAATAAATAACTCTACTAGACATATTAAAGTAAACAATAAACAAAGGAAATGATAATATAGTGAAGATAAAGAACAATATCATAGATGATCAAGTGAGTAATGAATATACCAAAGATATAAATATATCAAAGAGTATAACAATGTACCTATGAACACCTTGACGTAATCTGAAGCTCAAGCCTTCCAATGCTTACAACTCCTTCTAATCTATTGCTAGTAGCTAATCTCTCTAGATCTAGAACTATTCTGAGGAACTAAGGTTTATGGCTCGACTTGATCTCTGGAACTCGGGTTTCTGATCTTGATCTTGAATTAGGTTTTCGGGGTAGCCCCCGCCCCTTCTTTATAGCCTCATAGGATGAATCTCAGCCCTTGGATCCAACCGACTTGATTGGACGGACTAGATCAACTCCATAGGTCGGTTGTAGGAAGCTTCCGAAGCGACACACGTGGCTCCACCACCGGGTGCCGCGCGGCACCCCCCCGCGCCCGCGCCGCCGGCACCACCTGGAAGGGTGTGGGCCCCGGCCTTGGCGAGGTGTCTTCTCTTCTCATTTAGACCCCTAGAATTTACTCCAATCGCCTAGATTTGGTCCTTTTCTTCGGTGTCTTGAATTCTCCTCTTTTTTCTCTGATTTTTTGGGGTTTTTCAGAGTTCACATGTAAAACTGAGTGTATACAAAACTTGTGGAAATTATTAGTATAAACCCTATCTTTCATTTGTTTTGTCCTCAAATGTCCTATTAATTCATAGTAAAAAGTTGACAATAACTACCATCAACAGGCTCCTTGAAGAATCATCTTTCTTTGGAATTTGGAATATTTATGAGAACTTGGGTTGTATCTCTTTTTCTTTCTTTTCTCATTTTTTTTATTTCATTTTGTAACTCTCCTTTATTCTTCTTCTTTTTTACTACAACCCAAATCTCTTTTGCAATAAACTTTTGAGAGATAGACAGAAGTAATACAACTTTGTAAGATGTTGGCTAGATATGGATGGGTGGAAGGGTGTAGGGAATATTTTTGGTTGCTCTATCCCAGGATAGGAGTAGAACATTTTTGGTGGATATATAATGAATGTAATATGGATGTTTATGGCGGTGTAGTGGTGGATGCGTACTTCCAGGGTGGAAATAGCATATGCATGAATGGAGTCGAGTGGAGTGGAGTGGAATGTAATAGAGTGAGATGGAGTGAGATGGAGTGTACATGATCAGCATGACAAGTTTCTAAGGGTCGACAAAGATTGAACAAACTCAATGCAAAGCAAGCAGCCTATATATATGTCAAAGGGTTTTCCTAATCTAGGGAGCATGTATATATGGCTGTGGTAGGAGGTTCAACACTTTGTCACACCGAACTTATCATGTGCACTTTTAAATCACTACGTAGTTTTCGGTCAATAGCAACACACAAATTGTGTTGTAATATGCCCTTTTTGGGTGCAATAGCTAAAATTGCAACCAAAAGATTTGGTAAACTTGAGATGCGCAAAAGTTCGTGGTATTAACCTTCAACCACGATGGCCATTTGGGTGTTGCAATTTGTTTTGTATTGCAACCCAATGAGGTGTTCAAACAAGACTATATTGCCACGCTCTAGTTGGTGCTATAGTATCCTATTGTAACATTTCAGGTGATGCTAGAGGTCTCAATGGCATCTAACACCGAAAGTTGCAATTCTAAAAAGAGGCGTTGCAAAGGATTGTATTGCTACGCTCTAGTTGTGGTTGCTACACGTTTTTGCCACAAACTTGCTTTGGGTGCTATAGATGATCCCCTCTATTACTACTGAACTGTGATTGGATGCTATACTTGTCAATCCATATTGCCACCAAAGGTTTTTGGGTGCTATATGTGTTCCTTTCTATTGCTACTGAAATTAATTTGGATGCTATACTTGATGATCAATATTGCCACCAAAGGTTTTTTGGGTGCTATATGTGTTCCCTGTTTATTACTACGAAATTTATTTGGATGCTATACTTGATGACCAATATTGCCACCAAAATTTTTTTTGGTGCTATATGTGTTCCCATTTATTACTACGAATTGTGTTTGGATGCTATACTTGTTGACCGATATTGCCACCAAAGTTTGCTTGGGTGCTATATGTGTTCCCATTTATTACTACTAATTGTATTTGGATGCTATAGTTGTTTACTAATATTGCCACCAAAGGTTTTGTGGGTGCTATAAAATAACCACCACAATTGCCACCAACTAGGATTGGTTGTTATAGGTTGGCCATTATATTACTACCAAAACCACACGCTTTGAATGGTTGTTACATGTGGCCACCTCTATTGCTTCGACCTTTATGACATCGAAAAAAATGGGTTGCGATAGGATAAAATATCTTTTCCCACGAATGCTGTTGCTACCATAATTTTGTAGCTATTGCCACATGTCTATTCTGCCACGCTCATATATTTCGGGATCAATAATATTTATGCAATAATATATACATATCATACTTATATACACCGATTTAACCATTCAAGATAAAATTCCATCACACGTACTACATTGTTTGAACAAACCATGTACTACATCAACTTGATAGGTATAGTACTTAAAAACGAACAAGTTTCCAACACACTTGCATTGCTTGAACAAACCACTACATCGACACACGATACGCAATAAATCATAGTTAAATCGAGAAACGATCGGCCTCCCATCACTTGATCAGCAATCCCATCATGACGATCCATCTTGTTCGCTCCATTTGAATTGTCAATCTTTCCCGGATAGAATGAATGACATTTGTTTTAGCATCGAGTAAACTAAAATTATCAAAAGGGGGGCAAACAAAGAATCGGGCTAACCAAAGTTTCATTGCCGGCAAATCGTCGACGAATCTCCTCGATGACACCTTTGACGACAGCCTCCTCGATCGCCACCGTCGTGTGGATAGAGTAGTACTTGGTAGAAGAACACCCACTCGCCCCCCGGTGCACGGCGTAAGTACTTCTTCATTGCACGGCCTCTTTGACGGAGGCTGCGTCCCAGCCGAATCGCCCACCTCTTCGGGGGTTATCGCGGGCGGCGCCGATCACTTGGATTGCTTGACGACGCCATAGTGATCTCCTTCTAACTCCGATCGATCCACGTAAATGTGAAAGGCTCCTAACCTTCTCTAACTCCCTCAATGTCGAGGAGATCGGGAACCGGGCGTGTGGAATGTGGATATCTTTCCAAGAATCGCGGTATATATATCCGAATAGACACGACGATCGTTACCAAAAACCGCCGTATCCCGCGCCAATATGAAACCGCAAAGCCCCGTAATATGAAAGGTCACGCGGCAAAATACGAAGCGTTGTCATGTGAAGTGATCACCTCTCGCTGAAGTTGCCGGCCCATCCCGATGATAATTAAGAGCACCCACCAAAACGCGTCTTACCTTACGCTTTTTCTACTCGTGCGAGGTAATACAACTTGACGAGCAACCGGATCAACGTCTCATGAAGCCGACAGGCAAGCGGTACACATCTCGGGATGCCTATCGAGCTCTCAACAATGGCGGTTCGAGGACCAACATGGCAAAGAAATCGGAGCACATGACTCCCGAACAAAGTGAAGATCTTCTCCCGGCTTTACTTCAAAGATAGACTCGGCACACGGACGAACCAACATTCCAAGCATGTCCTCGACCATGCCGTTTGCAAGCGATGCACCCTCGGCGGTGAAGACGGGCACCATGTCTTCTTCGGATTGTCCCGGTCGCGAGTTTGGAGTCGGCTTAGGTCGGCCGATATCGGCCTTGGCCGATCTGAAAATCTGGGCGCTCTGTTCCCGACTTCGATTGACGCCAGGTTTGGCGTCCATCCCGCAGCGATATTATTATGGCGCCTCCGGGATGGGCAAGATTTTTAGGCAGAAAACCCAAGCCCACGATCCATCATCACTAAAGTATGTAACGATCTTGTAACTTGGCGGGGCCGCTTCCGGCTGAACAAAACCCAAGCTTCATGCTTGGCGGATGTACCTCCTTGCTTGTAACAACTCTCATTGAGCTCTGTCCATACAGAGCGTGCATGATATATAAAAGTTTGGTGGGGAAGCCCCCGTTTGCTTTCAAAAAAACCTTCTGTTTTTTTCTCCAGCTTTAGAGAAGGCGATTGTTGTTTGAATCGTTCGAGTTTTCCCGCATCTCTGAATTCACAATAGCTTGCTTTGCTCAGTTGAAATATAAATGTTTTTCAGCTGTTCAGTTTCAGACTTACAACGACAATCGGTATTGCGAGACCATGTGATGTAGAATATACGAAAAAGAACTTCACCTTTGCGGTTCAATACTTGTCAATTTATCGTAATTAGAATTGAGAAAATGACTCTTTGGAGTTCAGTTCAATACTCATCTCAATTGGCCAGCACCTAGAACTTGGTCAGCGACGAGTTGCCATCGCAGTTCAATATATACTTTCGATACTTTGGCGCTGGGTATATGCAATCGATCGTTGTTCATGGGATCTTGTGAAGTTTGAATAATTTGAAATTTCAATTTCAAAGTTTGAGAATTTTGAATATAAACTTTGGAATACTAAATGACTTCAAACTAAAAAGTCATCAATAACAAATAGGCAATAATAAATGGAAAGGGCCGGCAATGAGAAATTGGAAGCCCACCTGTTTGAACAGAAAGCGTGGCGATATACAGATTTAAGTGCAACCAAGTAAAAGTTCATTGCAATAGGTGTGTTAAAGTTGCAACGCCATTTGGGTAGTATTACAACCATACCAAATGGTGGCAATACATACATGTTATTGCATCTTGTGGCAACAAAGGATGCAATAGCCACCTATCTATTGCCACGAGGTGCAAAAAAATATTGCAACCCAAATAAGTGGTTGTGATACTGCCGTTCATAAGCAACCAACACTAATATGGATGCCATAGTTCATTTTTATTGCAATGCACGACATGCTAATGCAACATAAAATTGTTGTTGCAATACTTTCCACCAATTGCCACAGAAATCCTTAAAATGGGTGCAACAGCGCCATCATTTTGCAACCAAAAAAAAAAAAAAAATACGCAACACAATTTTTGTGTGGCAATATGGACACATATTACTACCATTTTATTTGGTAGGGTGCCATAGTACCCCCTATTGCACCCAAATGAGTGGTGTTGCCTAAGTGTCCGGTTGCTATTGATCGGAAACTACGTAGTGAATTTTCAAAAAATAAATCTGCGAAAATCTAGTATCACTAGGAGTAAGATCAATAGCAGGCTCGGACTCTAAGATATCATATCTGTTAATTACCTAGACTTTAGAGCAAGCAATTTGCAACCCACGGGTTTTCAGGGTTGAGTAAATCTCAAGTCGAGAGCAGTTTGCATGTAAGGCTCAAGAGAAATTAAGCTTGAAAGCTAGGCACTTGAAAGGAATTACGACAACTATTCATCATTTCCATGCATGAGATTTAGCTTTAGAGTTCATTTTGTATAGGTGGAAAAGAAAACCTCTGGTACACTCCTACTTATTTATTCCCAAACTCTAGCAAAGACTCTTTAAACGACTAGACTTTTATAAAACTAGACTCCTAGCAAACTCTTTAGCAAACCAAGCAAACTAAATATTTGGCTAATAATAATAATATTATAGTAGAGATACTTATCGGGATAAGCTGGGGTGCTCTCCCCAAGCTGGATTGAAGTGTAGGGTCATTGATGATGAGGAAGTTGAGGTAGATGACAATGATGATGTCGACCTATCATGTCTCTCTCCCTTTGCATCCTGCTGAACTCAAATAGACAACAAAGCTAGTGGAACTTGATTAAGCATTAGGGGTTAGCCACATTAGCTTCATGTGCCTAGAGATGGATCATGATTATTCTAAGTAAAACTTCAGTAGGAAAATATTTTTTGGAGTTTTTTAAATTTATATGCATGCAAAGAACTATGATGCAAATGCAACTAGATGAATGAATAATTATTTTTATGCCACCACGGTGAATATCCTTACGGGTTATTACACACCACAAGATTATTCACATGGGGCTTTAGAATTTTTCGGTGCAATGTTAATGCAAAAATTAAATATGCTAAAGGAAAATGATTATGCAAAGAAGTAAATATGCTAATGCAAGTTGCGAAAAGATAAATATGATATGCAATGCTAGGAATTAAATATGGATAACTACCGAGTTACCTTTCGGCGAGGGTTCAATGTTTCAAGTCCTTTGAACAAGACTACTTACCTTGGTTACTCCTTGAGTGTATCATCTGAACTTGGTAATGGTGTCACCCATGTTCTTTTCTTGGTCCAACATTTAGAAGTGAAAGTTTGATAGTGGGGTTGGCGACTTTTTGTTTCGTGTGCATGCTTTATGGGTTCGGGACATTCACTTGTAGAATTTCGGGGGAGTGAAGACTTTCTCCGTATTTTGCTCAAAGTGTGTCCTGCGTGCAAAGACAAGGTAGAGATCAAGTGCATGGGCCCTGTTGGTGGGAAAACACCAACGAAACCAAAAGTTCATTCTTCTCTAAAACCTCGGTGAAAGGTCCTAATGGCTAGAGGGGGGGGAGTGAATAGCCTATTAGAAATTCTTGCAACAACACTAAGCAAACCGATTAGTAAATAAGATGGTGTAGCAATTAAGCAATGCTTCAAGCTAGCTATGCAAGCCTCCTAACAATTCTAGCAATTCTATGCACTCTAATCACACTCAAGAGCTAGGTTGCTAAGTTACTCCTAGGTGAACAAAATATACTAACTAATTCTACCACTAGGAGCTAACAAGGCTAAGCAAACTAAGCAAGCTACTCACACTACCAAACTAAGCACCCTAACAAGATATACTATCAAAGTAATGCAAAGAGATGCTTAGGATACAATACCACCGGTGTAGTGTAGAGGTTGAAGCCAATCACCGTGTACAAGAAATCTCCAACGAGCTAGCACACAAGACACGATGATTTTTCACCGAGGTTCACGTGCTTTTTGCGGCACGCTAGTCCCCCGTTGTGGCAACACACTCACTTGACGAATGCTAAGCAATGGCGATGCCAAATCGGTGGGAGCTCAAACAAGCGATCACAAAAAAGAGGGTCCAATAAGCCACGAGCAATCCACTAGTGCTCCTTTCGTGAATCTCCCGCGGGGTAAGGAACGACCCCTCACAAATCCACCGGTGTGGCCTCGAACAAGCTCAATCGAGCTCAACACCGCCTCTTGCTCCAAGCCGCTAGGGAACCAAGCAAATTCCTAAGAGAAACAAGATCCCGTGGCTTCTCCAAGGATGAAGTGCCTCTAGATGCAAGACTATCAAGCAATGCACTTCTATCTCTCTCAATCTCACTCAAGATTCGAAGTTAGAGTGAAGAGATGAGTGGAGAGGAGTCTCACAAGCTCACAAATGAGTTAGGCTATTGAAATGTGCAAGAGAGGGCTCAAATGGCCGGCCAACCAACTATTTATAGACCCCAAGTCGAAATAGAGCCGTTGGCCAAAGTCCCCCTCTCATGTCGCTGCCGCGCGGACGCGCCCGGGCACCATAAAAATGCACATCGCCCGACGCGCGCCACGCCGGGCGCGCCGAGGCACTCTGCGTCCGTGGGGGCCTCCCCGACAAGCTTACTAGACCGCGTCGGCGCTCGCCCGGGCTGCCCGGCGCCGCCAGCGTCGGCGGCCGTTGACTTCGTCTTCTCGGTTTCGCTTGAACTGCGCCGGGACGCCCGGGGCGATCCAAACCGCGTCGGCGCGAGGCGCGACGGGCCAGCGTCGGTAGCGCGATTCAAGCTTCTCCACTCGCGCCGGACGCGCGGGGACACCGGTGGCCCGAAGATCCGACGCGGGCCGTTGAAGCTCCTCTTCATCGCCACGTCGGCGTCTTTCCATTTTTCCAAGTTTCGCTTCTTGTCTTGAGTTGCCAACACTTCGAAATGTGTCCCATGAGCACGAGTGTTAGCATGCGCGATCGGTTAGACAAGAACGAAGTTAGTGCTCTCAATCCTAAATGCAAATGCAAGTCAATTGGACCTAGAAGCAAGCACTTCACCAAAGGATTGTCACGGCATCCCCTCTTGATAGTCGGCTATCTATCCTATAATGTGATCACACGCTCTATCGTGTCTTTGATCACCGAAAGGAAAAACCCTATTAAGATACCTTTGCCTTGATCTCCCGGGTTCCTCTCAAGCCGATCACCCGAGCTTGACGATCCATCAAGTCCACCGACATTGTCCATGTTCATGATCATCATGCTCCACGGCATCCATCTAATCCTATCTCATAGTCATACACTTAGAGCAAAGGATTAGTACCACAAGTGTGTCATCAATTTCCAAAACCAAACATGAGATTTCAATCTCTCCCTTTTTGGTAATTGATGACAACCAAAAACACAAAGATATGAAATAAAATTCAATTGAACTTGAATTCCTTGCCCATAGCATTTTGATCATGAATCAAGAATTGGGCAAACATTTCAAGGTTCGGTTTTGGTAGTAGTAGCTCCCCTACATATGTGCTTCCATGTGTTTGGATCAATTTGGCACATATGTATGGATAGAAATCTTGGGGAGAGATACTAATACCAAAAGAGATGCTAAGGTTCTGGAATTCGGACCTTTGAAGCGTGAAACCATCGGAGTCCTTAGCATCAATGTAACTAGACAATCATCAAAACTCAACATACCCCATGAGATCAACATTATAGGCTAAAATGTGAGCTTTGTCTAGATACATCCTATGCATGCTAGTTGGTCATTCACCAACCAATTTTCAAAAACTAGCATACACCAAGCAATCATGAATATTGAATTTAAATTGCCAATGCAACATTTCATTATGATCATGCACGTACAAATGCACAAATAGTCTACGAGCTTGCTCCCCCTATTTGTGTGATCCTTTCCAACATCTTTGTGACTTATTTCTCCCCCTTTGTCAACAATAACCAAAAAGGTGTAAAATGAGAGAAATCAAGTCAATCAAAGTATCACATGTGGTCTCATCTAGATCACTTGCCTTTTCATGTATTCAAGTTTTAACCAAGGACAAGCTTTTTCACACCTCATATGCATAAGGGTTATCTTGCACCATGTTAGAATACACATCAATAGCTCATTTTCTAGAGTTGACACTAGGATTGCAAGCACATAAACATGTCATATGCCACCACTAGATCATGGAACCAATCAAGGCAATAGTGGTGCTACACATACATTGAAATCATTTGATTTTCCATGAATGAGCCTAATAAGCATGCATGATGTCTAGATGCACTAACAAGTCCTTAGCAACATATGAATGCCATGACAAACAACTTTTACCTTGGGTTTGTTGAAGGAGAGGCATGTCATATAAGTGGGGTGCATCAACTCAAGTTGGAGAAGTCAATAATGTTCAATTCTCCCTTTAGCATGCAAAACCTTTTCTCATCAAGTGGCTTGGTGAATATGTCGGCTAGTTGATCTTCAGTGCCAATGCCCATGATACAAATGTCACCCTTTTGTTGATGATCTCTTATGAAGTGATGCCTTATATCAATGTGCTTTGTTCTTGGATGTTGAACCGGATTTTGAGTCATCTTCCTTGCACTTTCATTGTCACAATACAATGGAACTTTGTCAAATTTGAATCCAAAATCCTTCAATGTTGACCTCATCCAAAGCAATTGAGTGCAACAACTTCCTGCACTAATGTATTCGGCTTCAGCGGTTGAAAGAGCAACACTATTTTGCTTCTTTGAAGACCATGACACTAGTGACCTTCCAAGGAATTGACATGTGCCACTTGTGCTCATTCTATTAATCTTGCACCCTCCATAGTCAGAATCCGAATATCCAATCAAATCAAACTTGGATCCCTATGGATACCATAGTCCAACATCTTGTGTGCCCTTCAAGTACCTCATAATTCTCTTTGTTGCCTTGAGGTGACTCTCTCTAGGATCGGATTGATATCTAGCACACATGCCCACACTAAATGCAATGTCCGTTCTTGATGTGGTTGCATAGAGCAAACTACCAATCATTGACCGATATTTCTTTTGTTCAACCATGTTGCCACTAGGGTCGGGGTCTAAGCTTCCATTGGTTGCCATTGGTGTGGACATTGACTTGGCATCTTGAAGATCAAACTTCTTGATCATGTCTTTGATGTACTTGCCTTGACTAATGAATGTGCCATTCTTCAATTGCTTGATTTGAAGTCCAAGAAAGAATGTGAGTTCTCCAAGCATTGATATTTCAAACTCATTGGCCATCATCTTAGCAAACTCTTCATAAAACTCTTGGTTGGTTGACCCAAAGATAAAGTCATCAACATAGATTTGCAACACAAACAAGTCTTGTCCAATCTTCTTGGTGAAGAGGGTGGTGTCCACCTTGCCCATCTTGAACCCTTTAGAGAGGAGAAAATCTCTCAACCTCTCATACCATGCTCTAGGTGCTTGTTTCAATCCATACAAAGCCTTCTTCAACTTGTACACATGGTTGGGATACTTCTCATCTTCAAAGCCCGGTGGTTGTTCAACATAGACCAATTCATTGATGAAGCCATTCAAGAATGCACTCTTCACATCCATTTGATAGAGTTTGATATCATGAGCACATGCATAAGCAAGCAAGATTCTAATTGCTTCAAGTCTAGCAACCGGTGCATAGGTCTCTCCAAAGTCAAGACCCTCTACTTGAGTGTACCCTTGAGCTACTAGCCTTGCCTTATTTCTAACCACAATTCCATCTTGATCTTGCTTGTTCTTGACGACCCACTTGGTTCCAATCACATTGTAGTCCTTTGGCCTTTTGTTGGCGGTCATTATCAAGCATTTAATACCGCCAACTCGTGTTCATTCCAAGAGAAATAAACAATCTCATGGTGCATATGCATTTTATTTCTAACCTGGTTCCACTTGTATTGGTAGAAAACATGTTTTTCGGGTATAAAAGTGGAAAGCAGTACAAATCGCCTAATCAACAATGAAAGCACAAAACCGAGGATTGCGCCTTGTCAAAGGAAGGGCCAACAAAATTTGGAATCGAACAAAAAAGCGGGCGATGCACCTACGGTAAAATGCACCAAAGTGGGCCAAGAGGCGGCACGCGAAAGCCCGGCTCGAACGGGCCAAACCTTCAGGCCGGCCCCCTGGGCGGCGGCCGGCGCGGCACGGCTCCAATCCCGCCGCGGCTTCGGTGACTTTCACATCTTTGAAATGTTGAGGCGAAAAAGATGGTGCAAAGTTGTTTTGGCGCCGGTTTTCTCCCACCAAAGTGCCTAAATTTTGGCCTCACTTCATGTATAAATAGGGGGTACCCCACCCCCCTCAAGGCAATCAAGACACTACCATTCACTCACTCATCTCCACTCACACACTCCACTCCATCACTCACACTTAGTACACATTGGAGTAGAGGAAAGGAGCCAAGTTAGAATGAGAAGGGGAGTGAGAGAGGAGGAAGTGTGGAGAGGAGGAGTAGCGACCCCTCTGCCTCGAAGCGGACGGAGTTCAACCCTGTCGGCTCCCGTCTCCGCATTTTGTACCTCTACGGATCATCCTCTTTTGGTTTGAGTAAGAGATCCGTGTTCTATTTACGCAATTATCTTCGAGTTTAAATTATTACTTTAATTATACGTTAAAACTCTTCGTTGTTTACCATATCGGTACATGCTCTAGTAGAGGACTCCCCGATGAAGACGGATGTTCCCGGCCGGCGCTAGAGTATGTGATAAGTAGTGTAGACGTGGTGTCTAAACTACGAGTCACCCTCGTTTACCAATCAGTCCACGGTAGTGAGGTAGGCAGCAGGTGGTGACCGACCCCGTTTGACCTTAGTATTCCTCCACGTCCGGTTGTCTGCGGTAGTCCGGAGGCGGACCCTTCCGGCGGACCAGGGGTGAGCCGGTGGCTACGTGAACGTATAAGAAAAGAAGTAATTTGGCTTTAGGATAATCTATTTGTAGTAGAAACTCACTACCCAGTTCACCCTTTCCATCTTCATCCCGGTAGCTAGTCGAGCCGACTTAACACCCGTTCCCTGAGGAAATCGATACCCTGAACACTTCCGGGTGAAGTGCTACAACGGTATTTCCGTGCGCTTGCGGACTATTCTGCTTACGCTAAGAAACACCAACACCTTTCCACCAATTCCCAAACATCATTCCTCTTGAAGTTGTTGAGCTCTTCATGCATAGCATTAACCCAATCTTACTTCTTTAGTGTCTTCTCAATATTCTCCGGCTCTACTTGAGACACAAAGGCATGGTGAGCACAAAAGATGCTAATCTTCCTCTAGTGATCACTCCACTATTGATGTCACCGACAATTTGATCAATTGGATGATCTCTTGCAATGTTGGATGGTTGCATCACTTGCACTTGATGACTAGGATGAGTAGTTGGACTAGCTTGTTGCTCTTGATCTTCATCTTGAGTACCACTAGTGCTTGCTTCATTTGCATCAATCTCAATGGTAGTGGTAGTCAATGGAGTGTCATCATCATCTTCAACTTGTCTTGGTCGAATGTCACCAACATCCATGTTTCTCATTGCATTCTCCAAGTTGGAACCACTAACATCATCATGATTTTCAACTTCATTTTGAGAGCCTTGGGTTTCATCAAATTCCACATCATGAACTTCTTCAAGTTTGCCACTACCCAAGTTCCAAACTCTATATGCTTTGCTTGTGGTTGAATATCCAACTAAGAATCCTTCATCACACTTCTTGTCAAATTTTCCCAATCTTGTGCCTTTCTTGAGAATGTAACATTTGCATCCAAAGACTCTAAAGTATCCAATGTTGGGCTTCCTTCCATTTAGCAACTCATATGGTGTCTTGCCAAGCATACCATGGCAATAGAGTCGGTTGCTACAATAGCAAGCCGTGTTGATTGCTTCGGCCCAAAAGGAATGGCTAACATTGTACTCACTAAGCATTGATCTTGCCATTTCAATCAAGGTTCTATTTTTCCTCTCAACTACACCATTGGATTGAGGAGTGTAGGTTGGTGAGAATTGATGTCCAACTCCAAGCTCATCACACAACTCTTTAATTCTTGTATTCTTGAACTCACTCCCATTGTCACTTCTAATCTTTTTGATGGATGTCTCAAATTCATTTTGAACCCTCTTGACAAATGTCTTGAAAAGCTCAAATACATCATTCTTGTCATGCAAAAAAGAACAACCATGTGTATCTAGTGTAGTCATCAACTATGACAAAACCATACTTGTTGCCACCAATGCTAGTGTATGTTGTTGGCCCAAACAAGTCCATGTGTAGCAACTCAAATGCCTTGCTTGTACTCATTGTGCTCTTGGTTGGATGTGCATTGCCATGTTGCTTGCCGGCTTGACATGCTCCACAAGGTTTGTCCTTCTCAAACTTCACATCATTCAAGCCTCTAACCAAGTCATGCTTCATCAACTTGTTCAATTGCTTCATTCCAACATGACCAAGCCTTCTATGCCACAACCACCCTTTGCTAGCCTTTGAGAGTAGACATGTTGTCAACTTGGCTTCTTTGGATTTGAAGTCCACTAGATAGAGATCACCATATCTAAATCCTTTGAAGATCATGTTTGCACCATCACCACTAACCACTTCAACTTCTTGGCTTGTGAATATGCATTTGTAGCCAAGATCACAAAGTTGAGAAACCGACAAGAGGTTGTAATCAAGATTGTCCACTAGCAACACCTTGGATACAGTCTTCTCTTGTGTAATTGCAATCTTGCCAAGACCCAAAACACTACCCTTCTTGTCATTGCCAAAAGTGATTGATTCATACTCATCAATGCCCTTGATGCTAATAGACTTGAACATATGAGAATCCCCGGTTGTTGGCGGTCATAATCAACTAATTTATACCACCAACTTACACCCAAATCACAGGAACAAGCAAACATATATCACAAAAACCTTTACCACTAATCTAGTTCCACTTGTATTGGAAGAAAATATATTTTGTAGGTACTAGAGTGGAAAAGAAGTCAAAATACACAAAGTAACAACAAAGGCGCATTTCAGAACTACGCCTAAGGGGAGGAAGAGCAAGAAGGCCGAATAAACAAGGAATCTGGACCGTGCACCACCATAGGCCCAATGTAGGAAGGCCCAGACACACAACAGGAAAAGGCCGGGGCCGAGAGGCGCGGCCACTGCGGCGGCCGGCGCAAATTTTCGGCATCTCTTCCCGCCCTTTCTCTGGCGGTTTGGAGCGGTCTTCACGCGGCGGTTGCATGCGGTGCAAGTTTGAGTTCCCGCCAATTTTCCCCGAACAAAGCACAGCCATCCATTCTCTCCCTCCTTTCCCTATATAAAGAGGCTATTGCCTCCCTTGTAAAGGCATCATCCCATTCCATCCCACTCTCAAGGAGGCACAATGTAGCATTAGAGAGGAGAGCTCCACTTTTATAGTTTAGCTCTCTAGTGTAAGGAGTGAGTGAGGAAGAGAGAGAGATGGAGAAGTACCGGAGTTGTCGGTTACCTCCACTGGAGTGCCGGGGATGTCGGCTCCCTCTCACTTGTACCTCGGCGGATCTAGTACTACTTGGAGTACTAAGGTTCGTGTCCTCTCTTTGGTAATAAGTTCTTACTTCAAGCTAGTTTTGTTACTGTTTTCTTGCTGGTTCGTCGTCCGTCCTTGAGGCGGGTACTCTGGTAGAGGGCCTCGCACAGCGGGTCACCCTGATCAACGCTAGAGTAGTTGGTCATAGCGTAGACGTGGTGTTTATGCTAGAGGCCACCTTCGTTTGCCTCGAACGCGTACGGAATGAGGGGTAGGCGGTAGGTGGTGACAGCCCTGTCCGTCCTTTGTATTCCCCCACGTCAGTGTTTCGGAGTAGGGCTATTGGCCGGCATCGCTTGGCAGACCAGGTGTTATCCGGTGCCCCGAAGTAAGTGGATGGTGGCAGTACTATCTTATCTAGGAACTCTAACCTTAGAAGACCTTGCTATTCTTACCTTCTCCCTTTTGCTATCCTAGGTGAACTAGCTAAGAGACAATTTGCACAACCGTTCCCTGTGGAAATACGATACCCTGAATACTTCCGGGTGAAAGCTACAGCGGCATTTCCGTGCGCTTGCGGATCTCTTTCTGTTTGCGTTAAGAAACCCCAACAAGCTTTCTGGCGCCGTTGCCTCGGAACGGTCATCGTATTTGTTTCCAACTCTAGTCCACCCGTGTATCCTTGTGTTTAAAAAAAAAGATAAAAAAAAATCTTACTCTTCCAACCATTCAATGTCGAAACCGAACCATTCCCATCCATAGGGCGAGCTCTTATAGCCATCACCATCGAAGCCAATCACAGCTTCTGGCTATAATCTTTGTCCTAGCTTTGGCGGTCAAGCTTATGACCATAAAGTAAGCACTACCGGGAGATACCGGATTATCATACAAAAATCTCTTTTCGTATATCAATAAAAGCAAGAACATGCTTTCAAGTGAGAATGCACCTTCGGGTATTCTTGGTTGCTAAACATTTTAGGTGAAGATCAAGAAGAACAAAGGTACACATGGTACTATGGAGCATGAGGGTTGCATCAATCAAAAATCCTCGGTGATTTGATGGAACACACTTTCAGAAAGGAGACCCCATATCACACACTTGACTTTTATGCAAAAGTTCAAGTGTGGGGGAGGACAGATAAGAATCTCACCACATGTTCCATACACCAATCATCTTGGTTAAAAAAAAAAAAAAAAAGAGAGAGATGTTAGCTCTACCTTGCTAAAACAAAACAAAATATGAGAATTATTTATGATAATAAAAAAATATACATATATAAAAAAAAAGAGGAAATAAAAGAAGGTGCCCCCCCCCATTGCACCTTTGCTACCTCTGAGTCTTGAGGTCCATTTGCACTAAGTCATGTTTATGACCACACCTCGTGGTTTACCTGAGTTGGACTCACACAATCAAGTCACCGCCGAAGCAAACTCAAGGTTTCCATCTGCTCCGCTTCCGGTAAGAACACTCAGGTATGCAAAGGTAAATAAAATGTTCACCAACACCTTTACTCATATTTATATCCGTAGGCATTATCTTGTTTCCCTTTGTGTATGATTTAAATACTCTGGTTTGGATGTACTATCTAGAAGTATATCCATAGGCGTTTTAAATTAAGCATGGTGCTTAGGTTAAAATAGCCTTCTTTAATCGAATTTAGACATGGTGTTTAATTTTGGTTAATGAACTTCGAGTATTATTGTCATTAAACTGGAAGTAATTTATGTTGGAGACAACTCAAGGTTATATTTACACTGCCTTTTTATCTTAACCTTGTTGGAGTTATGTTTTAAAGGCTAAAAAAGTTCAGTGAACAGGTTAAACAAATCAAACTAAAAGAAAAATAAGAACATTTATTTTTTAGATAATAATAAAAATATTAATAATTCGGCTCTCAAATGTTCAAATTCAAAAAAAAAAAAAAAAAAAAAAGGTACAAGAACCAATTGTGGGGAGATCTCTAAAAAAAATAACGACCAAACATTCGAGACCTCCCCAACACGTGGCACAATATCGAGTGATCCACTATGCAGAAGGACGAAATGAACAATCACCATTAACTCCTTCATCTTCAGCGATGGTATGTGCAAACTTTACCCTCACATCTCTAAAAGTTTTGAAAGTTTAAAATTGAATAAATTCAAAAAATTCAGAACTTTAGATACTCCATTAGCATGTCTTCCTATGATTATAAGTTTGCATACTTTTTATTCCTTGCAAACATTCCTGCAAACTTGTGAACACTTTAAACTAGGGAACCTAGATTATCTAAGTAATTGACGAATGAGATATAGTAGGATGACATGATTCTTGCTTACTCTTGCAAAGAACTTGGGATTTTTCTTTTACAAAATTATAAATGCAAATAGCATGTTTCCTTGAATTGCTCTAAAATACCTACCAAGGCCACAACAATTATATATGAACTGTCCACATATGCCTCTTGCTTTGTATTGTGTTCTATCAAATTCTGTGACCTATTGTTGAGATTCTTGTCATACACCCATGATCGAGATACACGTACACCCAGAAATAAAATGCCAACTCTTACACTAAGAGTTGCACACAACATGCAATTTTTTTTTCCAGCCACCAAAAAGAATTACTCATTGCATCACCATCATTATGACATCTCTAGTCTCCGTACATTCTCATATGCCTAAAGAGAGATATGGGCTATGCAAAAAAAAAAAAAAAAAAAAAAATCTACGCCAAGTGGCATAAGAAAAAAAAATATGGACGCGTGTCCAAATCAAATAAAAGATGACATGCCAAAAGAAGCCCGTCCAAAAAATAAAATAAAAGATAGCCCATACTTTTCCCAAAGGCATTACGATCTAAAAAGGAGAATCATGATGCAATAGGGTACCAAAAAGACATATATATATATATATACACACTTATACTCTACCTTCTACACACTTGCACGTCTCGATCAAAGTGTATGCCTTGCATCTCCCTGTGGTCCAGTTTTTGATCCAACAACATATGCAAAGTAAGTGTGCCTCATTCATATTCATTCCTACCTAAAACTCCAGATAAAGCCTTAGAAGTAGGATGATCAAAATAAAGGCATAATGCAAAGCCTTGGTGAGGAACCACATACAAATATTTGAGCGATCTGAGTGAAGCATTCAAGGAACACGAGCTATCTTTGTTTTGAAACACTTAAAAACCCCAAGTTTCTGAGTTTGAGTTTTGCGGGGAGATTGTAAATCCAGGCTGTTTCCATTTTTCAATTACTCAATGATATTCTAGTAGACACTTTGAAGTTCACAGGTACAGGTGAAGTTTGGAATAACCTGTATGCAGATTTTGAAATCAAGGGAGATGAACCCACTTAGTCCTTCAATCTTTACTCGAGGACGAGCAAAGGCTAAGTGTGGGGGAGTTGTTGGCGGTCATAATCAACTAATTTATACCACCAACTTACACCCAAATCACAGGAACAAGCAAACATATATCACATAAACCTTTACCACTAATCTAGTTCCACTTGTATTGGAAGAAAATATATTTTTGCGGGGTACTAGAGTGGAAAAAGAAGTCAAAATACACAAAGTAACAACAAAGGCGCATTTCAGAACTACGCCTAAGGGGAGGAAGAGCAAGAAGGCCGAATAAACAAGGAATCTGGACCGTGCACCACCATAGGCCCAATGTAGGAAGGCCCAGACACACAACAGGAAAAGGCCGGGGCCGAGAGGCGCGGCCACTGCAGCGGCCGGCGCAAATTTTCGGCATCTCTTCCCGCCCTTTCTCTGGCGGTTTGGAGCGGTTTTCACGCGGCGGTTGCATGCGGTGCAAGTTTGAGCTCCCGCCAATTTTCCCCGAACAAAGCACAGCCATCCATTCTCTCCCTCCTTTCCCTATATAAAGAGGCTATTGCCTCCCTTGTAAAGGCATCATCCCATTCCATCCCACTCTCAAGGAGGCACAATGTAGCATTAGAGAGGAGAGCTCCACTTTTATAGTTTAGCTCTCTAGTGTAAGGAGTGAGTGAGGAAGAGAGAGAGATGGAGAAGTACCGGAGTTGTCGGTTACCTCCACTGGAGTGCCGGTGTAACACCCCAAATTTTGCATTTTTGAAAAATAGAATAAATTGATTTATTTATGTATTTTGTGCCCATGAAATATAGGAAAATAAATATTTTTGACAAATTAAAATCTATCATAGAGTCTAGCAACATGGATGGTGCATTCATGCTGGAGCATTTATATTTCTGTGATGATTGGTTTTTGTTGTAACTAAAAAGAAATTGAAATTATTTGGAAAGCTCTATCGAAATCAGTTTAAATAAAAGAAAAAGGTATTCTTTTTATTCCTTTTATCCTTTCATCAACTCAGCCCGGCCTGCTATCTGGTCCTTCTCTCTCGTTCACAATTGAATATCCTTTCTTTTTATTTATTTCCTGTGTTCCTTGCGGCCTATTCTCCTATCCGCTTATAGTTCTCTAATCCATCTATCAGTTTTGGTATTTGCTCCTGCATTCTTTGTTTTTAAACGTGCACCCAGCCGTCTCTTTTTCTCTTTCTTATTTTGACGTTGGTTTTTCTTTCCTTGGTCATCGATGATGTCCTCTATCTAATCTGTACTGCCGATCGTGCACGGCAAGGAATTCACACAATCCATATCCATACTCGTCTATATAAATACCAAGGCTGTCCATCGCATCTTCTAGCAAACCCTTCTATACGTACGCAACCTGCCACCGCCTTGTTTTGTATCTACCCTGCGCTCAAACTCGCGATCTCGCCGAGAACGCAAGACCACCCGCTGCCGCCTTTGACGTCGACTGCTGCCTTGCCGCCGTTGCAACCTGCTATCGGAGTTCTGCGTCGAGGTTGTCGCCGTCTGCCACCGTTTGTGTTTCATCTGGGGCCATCATCAACCACACGATCAAGCTGTTCATGGACATCTTGCCTCTGCCGGTGAGAAATCCAGCGTACATGCTCCCTCTCATCTCTCTTGTCTACGTGATCTTGATCTATACAGCTCATATGGTTTGTGCATCTGTGCATGTTCGCTCTGATCATCATCAGTGTTCATCCGTTGCTTGAGAGCATGCCTCCGTATAAGCGGCTCCGGCCCCCGGCCAACTCGAACACGCTCGGTAAGTACTCCATGATCTCCTCCTTTATCCTGATCAGAGCCGATGGACTACGTCTAGTTGCTCCTAACGTGTGTACTGCCGTGGCTATCGCCGGTGCTCCTAAGTCTTGCCGAGTATTCCTTGCACCATGCCTTAATTATAGCTGTTGCAATTCCTAGTTGATATTGATCCGATTCATCCTATTCTCAGCTTGCATTGATGTCATCGTTGCTAGCCCCATGACGTCATGCTGACATCAGTACGTTTTCTTGCCGTTTTCCTTTACAAGAATAAATCTGGAAATACATGATAGTTGTACACATACGTACATCACCCGTAACCAGACTAGCAAACCTAGCAGCCGGCCATGCATTTCTTGTTTTGATCATGTTAGCTTGTTGACACCATCATCACGTCACATGCTATTTGTTGCCGTTTCCTATGCAAAAATAAATCTAGAAATACAAGGAAAATACTCATATCCATCCAATCATCAAAAGCCATACATTGTTTCCCTTCATCAGAATTTTGCTAGCTCCTCCAGTATCTAGCACGAAGACTATCCAGCAATCAAAATCAGATTTGATTTATCTTTTATTTCGAAATCAGTTTAATTACAGAACTGCCACTCTAATTCAAATCTTCATATCTTTCTCGTTTGAATCCAATTTGACCCGTTCAAATTTTGTTAGATTCGTAATTTCATAATCTACATGTTAGTATCACTGTTCAGGTTTTCAACTCTTAAATTTCGAGTTTATATTAGGCTTATTATTTTATTATCATTAAACTTGTAAAATTCGTATCTACGCCGTTTTAGCTCCGATTTTGGTGATCTTTACATCTGTGTGATCGTAGAGACGTGTAGAATAGTTTTTATGTACTTTTTAAACTGTTTTCCCACTGTTGGTGTACTGTTCTAATGGTAGTCTTGTTTGCCATGCATGATTGGATCCATGTGTTTGTGTGTTGCTGATTGGAATCGGGTAGATCGGTGAGCTTTACGTTGTTGATCTCGAAGAAGACCGTGATCTATAAGAAGTTGATGAAGAAGGTGTTTTTGGGAAAGCATTGGACTTGAAGAAAGGATCTATATTTAAGGCAAGTATAGTTTTGGGATATGTTATCTTTAAACCATGATCTTATGGCTTGCTTAATGTTTATGCACTGAACGCTAAATATGAATTGTTGATAACATGGTTCATAGGGCGAAAGAGCTATGTTTTGTTTATGAAGCTCTTAGCTCTCCATAAGGACTTATTCATTTGTGATCATCCGGGATATACAGTACAGCTATGGGGGTCACATGGCTCTGGCTTTAGTCGTTCAGGGGATAGTGTTTACTTGTGTCGATGGTTACCGAAACGGAAGAGAATGGGTTGTAGCCCTATCGCTATTCGGCATATTTAGATAACCCCTTTGAAAGGCTTTTTATATGGTTTTCTCGCCCTGAAAACCATGACCCGTAGTGAAAGTGTACACCTCTCAAGCAGAGTTAAAACTGTTATAACATGCCGTGTTCGCGGTCATGAACGGCCTTGGAGACATCTATGAATAGAATCACATGCTTATTATGTTGATAATTAACTTGATGTTTATAATCTGTTGGCTATACATGCTTATTAAATTGTTCATGATTTATCGTTTCATGCTATTCATTATTTATGTTATAATGATCATGGGTTTTGGGGGTAGATATTGCCTAGCTATATTTGCGGAGTTCGACATGGACTCACTCTTGCTATTTCCTCACCCCTCGGGAAGTAGTTAGGCTTGTGATCAACCGTCGGTCGGTCCCCGGTGTGGAGTCTACACCAAGATTGAAGAGTCTTTCCCGCTGTCTGCGCTAGGCGAGGTTATTTGCTTTTATATTATGTTCGTTATATTTTAAGCATTGTGAATTGATTACCATTCATTTGTAAACTATATGTGAGATTTGACTTCCAGGGCTCACATATGGCTTCATTTGGTTTTGTTCTTACTTCAAGCTAGTTTTGTTACTGTTTTCTTGCCGGTTCGTCGTCCGTCCTTGAGGCGGGTACTCTGGTAGAGGGCCTCGCACAGCGGGTCACCCTGATCAACGCTAGAGTAGTTGGTCATAGCGTAGACGTGGTGTTTATGCTAGAGGCCACCTTCGTTTGCCTCGAACACGTACGGAATGAGGGGTAGGCGGTAGGTGGTGACAGCCCTGTCCGTCCTTTGTATTCCCCCACGTCAGTGTTTCGGAGTAGGGCTATTGGCCGGCATCGCTTGGCAGACCAGGTGTTATCCGGTGCCCCGAAGTAAGTGGATGGTGGCAGTACTATCTTATCTAGGAACTCTAACCTTAGAAGACCTTGCTATTCTTACCTTCTCCCTTTTGCTATCCTAGGTGAACTAGCTAAGAGACAATTTGCACAACCGTTCCTGTGGAAATATGATACCCTGAATACTTCCGGGTGAAAGCTACTGGCGGCATTTCCGTGCGCTTTTGCACGATCTCTTTGCTTGCGTTAAGAAACCCCAACACCGGTCATATGTTGAGTGCACCCACTATCCATTATCCAATGCTCTCCTCCGGCACGGTAATTGACCTACAAAAAGAGATCAATTCTTCTTAGGTACCCAAACTTGCTTGGGTCCTTCAAGGTTAGTCACCAAGGCCTTTGGTACCCAAATGGCTTTCTTCTTTGAGCCCATCCATGGTGTACCAATGTACCTAGCACGAACACCATTGTCCTTCTTCACAAGCATATATGAATGATCAAGCTTAATGGAAGAGATATTGGTTTTCTTGTTCATGCACTTTTGCTCCACATGACCAACTTGCTTGCAAACTTTGCAATAGCTACCATTGTTCTTCACAAAACGAGTCTTGTGAGTTATAAGGGCGGCCTTGCCTTTCTTGGGGATATAGCCTAAGCCCTCCTTGTATAAGGATGCCCTTTGGCTACCCAAGCACATAAGCAAGCGGTCCTCACCACCGTAAGCCTTAGCCAAGGTGTGATTGAGCTCCTTTACTTCCCTCTTTAAACATGCATTCTCATGAATAAGCATAGGGTTATCATTATCCTCACTAGAGATGGATGTGCTAGTGATAGGGCTAGTGGAGGCTACACATGTGGGAGATGATTCATCAACTAGAATATCACACATGATGCTAGTATTGCATGTATCAAGATTTTCCACAACTAAGCACAACTTGTGCTCTTCTAGTAGAGAGGGATGAGCTTTCTCTAACTTAGAATGAGATTTCTCAAGCTTCTTATGGTCTACCTCTAGACTCTCATAAGATGCCCGAAACTCATCAAGTTCTTGCTTAAGGCTCTTTGTTTCCTTACGCAAGCCCTTGCATTCCTTCCTACTTTGCTTGAACATGTCAATGCAATCATCAAGCATGGATTGCAACTCCTCCCTAGTGTGAGTTGGCTCCTCATCATCACTATCACTATCATCATCATCATC
Organism: Hyparrhenia diplandra; assembly: GCA_015847255.1. NCBI lineage: Eukaryota > Viridiplantae > Streptophyta > Magnoliopsida > Poales > Poaceae > Hyparrhenia > Hyparrhenia diplandra. The sequence continues at coordinate 288,846 of JADLZK010010593.1, read as the reverse complement.
TTTAGTGATAGATTATACCTTAGTGGCCTTAGCCATGAAGCATGAAGAGGGAGTGTCGAAGAGGGAGATCTTGTCATGCATAGCCAAGTGAGCTTGTCCCTTCTTCTTGTTCTTCTTGTCCTCTTCTTCATCGCTTGAAGATGATGAGCCTTCACTATCCCAAGTAGCCACATGTGACTCATTTTTTCTTCTTGGGCTTTTTCTCCTTCTCATTCTTGGCATCATTCTTCTTTCTTGCTTTCTTGATGCCCTTCTCATCATCACTTTCATATGGGCATTCGGCAATGAGATGGCAATCATCATGGCATCGAAAGCATGTCATGTTGCCTTCATTCTTGCCATCCTTGGTCTTCTTCTTGAATGATTGCTTCTTCTTGTTCTGGGAGATGTAGTTCTTCTTCACAAACTTTCCCAATCTCCTCACAAAGAGAGCCATTTGCTCATCCACTTCACTCCCACTTGTAGAGGTTCCTTCCTCTTCATCACTTGATTCTTCCTTTTCTTCTTGCCCTTGCATGAAGAACTTGCCTTGAGTGCCAAGCCATTCTTGTCATCTTTCTTGTCCTCATCCTTAGCCTTCTTGTTTGCCTTGTAGATGAGATCTTGCTTCTTTGAATCATCTCTAAATGAATCATCGGTCATCACCTCATCAAGCAATTGGTTGGGTGTCAAGACCTTCAAGTTGGTCTTTACTAACATCGTCTTGAGCATCTCGAATCTCTCCGGTAAGCACCTCAAGAACTTCATGTTGAATTGTGTGTCCTTGATATCTTCACCAAGTGCATTGAGATCGTTCACCAACACTTGCATGCGGTGGAACATCTCCGGTATGCCATCTTCCTCCATCTTGAAGCTATTGAATTGCTCTAGCTTGATGTAGGCTTTTGCTTGCTTGATGCCTGATTGCCCTCATAGCACTCTTTCGAGCTTCTTCCAAATGTCATGGGCGATGGTGAGTGACTTGACTTGCTCAAACACTCTATCGTTGAATGCCTCATGAAAAGCACTCACGGCCACATCATTGGCATATATCTTCTTTTTTTCTTCCAATGCGGTTGGCTCATTTGGCTTTGCCACCTCAAACTTCTTTTCGTCACGATCCACACTTCTCTATTTATTTGCTTGAGGTGTGCGGTCATCTTCAACTTCTAATGCCCAAAGTTGGTGCCATCGAAAGGTGGCGCCTTCTTGGTGTTGTTGACATGAAACGTAGCCATTTTTGTCACCAATGGATGTTAAGCCACTAAATACGGTGCCTCGGCTCTGATACCACTTGAAAGGTCCTAATGGCTAGAGGGGGGTGAATAGCCTATTAGAAATTCTTGCAACAACACTAAGCAAACCGATTAGTAAATAAGATGGCGTAGCAATTAAGCAATGCTTCAAGCTAGCTATGCAAGCCTCCTAACAATTCTAGCAATTCTATGCACTCTAATCACACTCAAGAGCTAGGTTGCTAAGTTACTTCTAGGTAAACAAAATATACTAACTAATTCTACCACTAGGAGCTAACAAGGCTAAGCAAACTAAGCAAGCTACTCACACTACCAAACTAAGCACCCTAACAAGATATACTATCAAAGTAATGCAAAGAGATGCTTAGGAAACAATACCACCGGTGTAGTGTAGAGGTTGAAACCAATCACCGTGTACAAGAAATCTCCAACGAGCTAGCACACAAGACACGATGATTTTTCACCGAGGTTCACGTGCTTGCCGGCACGCTAGTCCCCGTTGTGGCAACACACTCACTTGACGAATGCTAAGCTTAATGGCCGATGCCAAATCCCCGGTGGGAGCTCAAGCAAACGATCACAAGAGAGGGTCCAACAAGCCACGAGCAATCCACTAGTGCTCCTTTCGCGAATCTCCCGCGGGGTAAGGAACTACCCCTCACAAATCCACCTGTGTGGCCTCGAACAAGCTCCAATCGAGCTCAACACCGCCTCTTGCTCCAAGCCACTAGGGAACCAAGCAAATTCCCAAGAGAAACAAGATCCCGCTGCTTCTCTAAGGATGAAGTGCCTCTAGATGCAAGACTATCAAGCAATGCACTTCTATCTCTCTCAATCTCACTCAAGATTCGGGTTAGAGTGAAGAGATGAGTGGAGAGGGAGTCTCACAAGCTCACAAATGAGTTAGGCTGTTGAAATGTGCAAGAGAGGGCTCAAATGGCCCGGCCAACCAACTATTTATAGACCCCAAGTCGAAATAGAGCCGTTGGCCACAAGTCCCTTCTCGCCCGCCCCGGACGGGCGCCGCGGGGGCTGCGCCGGGGCCAGCGCCCGCCAAGAATGCACATCGCCCGGCGCGCCAGGCGCTGCGTCCTGCGGGGCCTCCCGACAAGCTTACTAGACCCGGCGTCTGGCGCTCGCCCGGCGGGCGAGGCGCCGCGCGTCGGCGCTGATGACTTCGTCTTGTCGGTTAAGCTGAAAGCGCGGGCCGCGGGGCCTGATCCGGACCGTGTCGGGCGTGAGGCGCCGGACGCGTCGGCGCGATTCAAGCTTCTCCACTGCGCCCGGATGCGCCCGGCACCCGTGGCCTGGCGTCCGGTGCGGCTGTTGAAAGCTCCTCTTCATCGCCCAGCGTCGGCGTCTTTCCATTTTTCCAAGTTTAAACTTATCTTGAGTTGCCAACACTTCGAAATGTGTCCCATGAGCACGAGTGTTAGCTTGCCGCGATTGGTTAGACAAGAACGAAGTTAGTGCTCTCAATCCTAAATGCAAATGCAAGTCAATTGGACCTAGAAGCACTTCACCAAAGGATTGTCACGACATCCCCTCTTGATAGTCGGCTATCTATCCTATAATGTGATCACACGCTCTATCGTGTCTTTGATCACCGAAAGGAAAACCCTATCAAGATACCTTTGCCTTGATCTCCCGGGTTCCTCTCAAGCCGATCACCGAGCTTGACGATCCATCAAGTCCACCGATATTGTCCATGTTCATGATCATCATGCTCCACGTCATCCATCTAATCTTATCTCATAGTCATACACTTAGAGCAAAGGATTAGTACCACAAGTGTGTCATCAATTTCCAAAACCAAACATGAGATTTCACTCAGGCACATCAAACAAGATAAAGTTAATGTTTATGTGTTTCCTTTTCTATAACAAGGGTGATAAGATCAGAAGATGGAACATGAACGTTGCAATATAATTGCTAAAATGATTAGGACTATGAGATCAAGAAGGTGGTGTTAAGAACAATAAAAGAAACAAAACATGTTGAGCTAATAAAGTTGGATCAAGTCGTGGTGTTACTCTAACATGTTTGGTCCTTTATTCATGAACATGCCGTAATTAAAAGAAATCTTATTCATTGACAACTCACCTCAAGATGTTACCTTATTATGATGGCAATCAGAGCAACTTATGGTGGTGCTTTTCTTTTGCTTAAAGCTTTCTTGATTTGGCCTCTTGTGTAGCTTTTCCTAACTTGTCTTCTTTTCTTTATTCCATAAGGTTCTTCTATGTATGGGCGTGCCCTCCTTGTGAAAGGTTTGTTGTATCTTGCTTCTTCTCACCGTGAGTTCATCTCGGGACCTCTTCCCCAAGCTTAGTTGAAAGTTTCTTCTTTTTGTCTTTTTCTGCAGGGGTTAGTCCAACAAAGTATACCAATGTCTACACAAGCAATTTTTAGTTCAATAACCAAACTAGACTCCATGTCTAATTCAATTAAGGAAGGCATTCTAACCTAAGCACCACGCTTAATTTAAAAAGCCTTTGGAAGTACTCAATTTCAGTAATTCCAAAACCAAAACATACTACGGTGGACAAAAGTAGTATGGAAGCATTATAGAGATTTACTCAAACAGAGAAATGAAAAGCATGACAATAGTTGTTTAGCAGATTGAGCATATCTCAAAGGTAGAGGCAACCAAGATAGTGTAGCAACGTGAAAAGGAATATTTCCATGCATGTGATTTCATGTCACACAATGATTGGTTGGACATACCTCACATTGTTGTCCTTCGTTCTTCTTGTTTTAGACCTAAAATGGTTAGCGACAAAAATACCGGAAGGAATATTTCCTCATTATATCTCTATGCTTATTTCACAAGGGTACTATAGCAATAATGTAAACACTCATGTTATTTCTCAAGAAGTTCTTGTTTAAGGACAACAAGCTCGTCCTTGGGAAACCTATTGAATTATGATTCATGATGATGAAGTGGTTTCCCTTCCAACATCAATCTACCTCAAGATTTTATGCCAACAAGATCTAGAATATTTATTATAGACGTATGCATCTACAACCACCCTTTCGAAATCTATAGGAGGAGAGAGAATAAGGGGGTTGAAGATCTCGTGTGGGATAATGATAGAGAGACTAGGTGATTCAGGAAGGTGATCATGTGAACATGGACTAGATGAAGTGTCTATGAAGCAGCTCTCATATTCACGATGTTGTCCTCCTTCTCAAACTCCAAGGTTAATTCATCATGGTTGTCTAAAGGATCTCTTGGGTTGGTGTCTCTTAGGCTAATAATATCTAAGATCTCATCCGTCCAATCAATGGCCATGGCACATAGGTTATTAACACTCTCAAGCCATTATTGTGGGTATTCTTGGTGGTCTTGATGATTCCTATGCTTAGGTTGTTGTGGTAAATTTATAGGATCAGCATGAGTTTCAAGAAAGGAAGCATATGTGGATTCATCGGGGACAAGAATGGGTTTAGAGATGGGTTCGAATAAATCATCTTGTCTAGGCATAGAAGGGGAGAAGATAAGATTGTCTTCTAGATAGCTTTGCTCTCCTTCGTGGCATGATCGGACATGCCATCCTTAGGTTCTTCCCAATGTCTTTTGAAAGAATAAGCATATTCAATAAGAGACTTCTCCTTAAAGGAATCAATTATAATCACTTAGAGATCTCTTATAAGCACATTCAATAAGAGACTTCTCAAAAGAATCTGAATTGTGGTCACTTAGAGGTCTCTTGTATGGATGCGAATTTATTATTCTCCCAAAATCACTAAAGCTAAAATCATAAGGGTCTTCCAAAGGTGGAATTTCTTCTTCCTTTGGGAGATTTTGGGATGTTGATGGTTCGGGATGGATAGCTAAGTCTTGGGATTGGAATTGTTGCGAATTAGCTAGTTTCCTCTCCTTGATCGGAGGGTGATTCTTCCTTTTTCTCGGGAAAAGTTCTAGTGGAGGTGGCGTATCCACAACATCTGTTAAGGACATCTCTTGCTTCTCTATCAGACAAAGAAAGCAATGCGCCTCCCGAAGCTGCACTAAGGTCCCCTACATCTTCCTTATTAAGACCTAGATAAAAATGTTGAAGAAGGATTGGGTCTGGAATACTAAGGTTTGGGCCAGTGTTGATGAGGTCATTAAAACGATCCCATGATGCAGTAAGAGACTCTTCTTTATTTTGTTTAAAAGTTAGAAGTTCTATACAAAGACGGGCCACTCGAGGTAGGAAAGAAATACGTACAAAATTTGGACATTAATGTTCCCCAATCTCCTTTCACTCTCTCTACGTTCAAGTAATACCACTGTTTAGCTTTTCCCGTCAAAGAGAACGGAAAGAACTTCCAGCGTAAGGTATTATCGGATATGCCTTCCAAACGAAGGCAACCCATGATCTCCTCAAACTTTTGTAGGTGTGAGTGTGGGTTGGTCTCGCCTTCTCCCGAGAAGGCTAGTTTCTGAACCATTCTTATATAACCCAAGCGTAGCTCATAGGACTTTGCTAGGATAGGCTTTGAAGATTCTGGTTGCCTAAAACTTTCGCTTGTGGGTATTTGATATTTAAAGATAGGCGTGGAATCCATAATGAAAAAGAAAAGAAAAGAATAGAAGGGATAAAAAGATAAAAGAATAAAAGAATATGAAACAAGGATAAGGTAGATTCGAAGTCAACTCAAAGACTGTTTCCCCAAAGAACGGCGCCAGAAATGCTTGTTGGTATTTGCTAAGCCTACAGAAATATTTATAGTTTGTATAATCCGCAAGCGAACGGATACCGGTGAGCACTTCATCCGGGAGAGGGTTTTAATATCGAATCCATAGGGAAACAGGTGAGGGAGACTACGATCTAATCTTAACCTGGAGTAGCACAAGACTTAAGAAGGTTGAGATAGCAGAGAGGATTACCCGATAAAATAAAATAAAAGACTCCAAGGATTATGCTAGGCTTTATCTGGAGCTGGCTGACTCACATTTAAACTCATAATTACAGTTGATTAGTGAGCCTACACATGCTACTTGAATTGTTTCCAAGTTAAAAGGTTAATTATTATAAATAACCGTAGATCCTATATAGTCAAGATTAAAACATATGCTTAGCAATATAAATAATAGCATAAGTAACTTGATCATAATTTTATAGCAGCAGTATGAATATAATAACCATTATTGTAATATTAAGACTACATTGCCACAGAAACATCTCGGGTTCTCACCGTCTAGGAGAGATGGCGATTCGAATCGATTTCTAACCAGCCGGGCGAATACCCCTGTCATAAACTAGGTCTATTTTGCAAGAGTAGCCCTAATCACCACCGAGAAATGTTCAAGAATCACGGGCCTACCGGCTACCCCTCCTTCTCGGACCACCTAGGGTTCCGACCAAAGAAATACCCATCGTCCGGAATTTCCTCGTGCCCAATCAGTCCCAACCTACCACGCTATTGGTATTTGCTAAGCCTACGAAATATTTATAGTTTGTATAATCCATAAGCGAACAAATACCGGTGAGCACTTCACCCGGAGAGGGTTTTAATATCGAATCCACGTGGAAACGGGTGAGGGAGACTACGATCTAATCTTAACCCGGAGTAGCACAAGACTTAAGAAGGTTCGGATAGCGTAGAGGATTACTAAGATATCTAATTCTTATCTTGGTAAGCCGTGTTGATATTATCCTTATGGGGACGTACTCAAAGGAAAGCGAGGGGACTAAACGTGCAATCCTCCGAAAGAACAGAGTCCTACTTGGCCTAACCAACGGGATGTGGAATCTAAAGGAATCAATGGTACCGTCACTACCACGAACTACCACACTCGAAAGGTAGGGTGTATCTAACGAGATACGAGTCCAAACACCACGTTTACATAATCGAATATTACTCTAATCTAGGTACCGGATTAAAGTACTCAAAAGAGACTCGTAGACCAATAAGAACAATATAAACAATATTACTTACTAAAAGAAGAAGTAGATTAACGGAGTAACTCCAAGTGTAGGTTAACTTCCACTAAGGTACAAGTATGGAGGTAGCACCGACAGGCCGGTACCTCCTCCGATCCCTTCCCTCTCTCTATCTCTCTTGTTCTAAAGATTAGATCTAATGAGATCTAATCCCCTCTTGCATGCTATCTCTTCTAGATCTATTTCTATCTAGACCTAGGGGGAGACTCAGGGTCTCAGCCTATTGATACTGAATCATAATGAATTAGGGTTTCACCCTGGGGTCAGGGGGTCCGCTTATATAGCCCTTGGCGATGAACAATGGCCCTTGGATCAAACCGACCTTGAGCAACGGTATAGATACAACCTCAATGTCGGTTAGAAAACCACCTCCAAAGTGGGCTGGATTTGGGCTCCAACTCCTGGTGGTCGCCCATAATGGGTCTGGCGATCGCCAGGGCCCTGGATCACAATGAGTTCTCCTTCCTCCTGGTGTCTTCTGGTGTCTTTTAGAATGTTTTAGTCCACTTTTTGGATTGAGTTGCCTCACGGTCAAGTCTTGTCATCGTATGGGATGCAAACTCTTAGGGTTTTCACTGTTCTTATCTGCTTTTATCTGTTCAGTCCTTGTAAAGATATAAATCACCAAAGCTCGAGAAATTATGTTAGTAGAGCCTTTAGTCTATGTGATTATTCATTTTATGCCCTTATTCTATGTTTAGTTGACTAGTAATATTATGCTATAACAGGTGTCAACACACGCTAAGGAGGAGCGATAAAGCGAGCAAGTCTTTGCTTGCAACAATTTCCACTAGCCGTGACTCACGACCCGACGGAGCCTACTATATGAACAGGTGCGTTCAACTTCCGATCGCCTTTCGACAAAGTTTAAGTCCTTAATCGATCGGATGGAAGACCACAATATCCATCAATCTCACATGTTTTATTAATCGGGTTCTCGAAATTGACTTGTCAATCACCCATGTGATTAACCACAACATCCTCACAAGTGACCGGAATCAGCGTCTCACCGCAATCACCATACTAAGCATTTAACCTAGACTCTTAAATAGGATAGGGTGACAACTTCAGCAAGGATATATGTGCAACAACAGTTTCAACCATTTTCCTAAACTTAATGCATTAAACATATAAAAAGGACTCAAGTCAATTTAGTTAGAAAGCATAGGAAAGGTAGAATGCACCGGGGCTTGCCTTTCGGGGAAAGTGGCGAGCACGTGCTCAGGGCACTCGGGAAGCTCGTGGTCGACTCTCCTCCTCCGGTGGCCTCTTCCGCTGCACTCAGGGTGGTGAAGCTCCCTTCCTGTTCCTCGATCAACTCCTCGATCACTTCTCCCGATCGACATGATGTATGGAAGAAGATGAATATTGCGAATGCAATGTAATTATACTTGCATATAAATAAAATTGAATGATGTATGAATGCATTATGATGTATGATCCTAGTAAGTGGATATATCTTCGGTAGAAATACAATTATAACTACACAAGAAACCCTAGTGAACTACATCAAGCAAAACACCCTAATTCACTAACCCCGAAAAATGGTCGCTAGACGTCTTTGTCAAGAAAATAGTCACACAGGGGAGTTCTATAATTCCAAATCCAGCAAACAAATACTGCGTTGGAAGGATTATTAAATTTCCTACAATTCATTGAATACACACTCGACCAGATTCTAACATCTACAACCTCGCAAATAGGAAAAAACAGAGGCTCTGCTTTCTAGACAACTTGCAACATCTACCATAAATCACTCAAGCATCTACCTTCTCTAGTATTTTTCCAAAAAAGAAAACCAAGTCATAATCTATCAATTAAACCTACTGGGTCAAGCCAAAAAGACAAACTAATTCACATGAAATGACAATTCCTAAATAAACACTACACAAGTACATTATTAAATATGGACCTAGAATTACACTAGTTTTCCAAAAACATAGAACCAGCAAATTAACCACACCAACAAGTCCTGAACATGCTAGGAACAAATAGTACACCATTCAAGAATTATTATCATGATATTAACATGCATTTCTAGGGTATTTTCCATGCAACATAAATATGATAAATATGTAAACACCTTAGAAACACCTACAAAAATTACCAGAGCATCCTACTAGTCTACATAGGCTACCATAAAAATTTCACGGCAAAATCATGCACATACTGTTCTACACAAAATTCGAAAGGAGGTGCTAAAACATGGCATGAAAATACTTTGTATTATGAAAAGTGTCAGACAACAGTTTTCTGATTATGAAAAGCTACTCTAACACATCACAACCAGCTACAAAAATTTTCACATTAAAAACCCTAGTAATTATTTTTTTCTATCATTTTCCTAAGAAAACACCATAAATAGCACATAAATAAGAAATCACATTTCTTCCACAAAACATACTATGCATGTTATTTTTCCTGGACTCTACTCACAAAAAAAAGAACATTTTGTACAGGAACAACAATTTTATCTTGCACCAATTAAAAGATATGGATTTTCTCATTTTCTATGCATTTATGAACTTAAATGTAAACAAATATAAAAACTGTTGAAAATTAGGGTTTCATATTTTTATACTGTAGTTTATCACATAACAAGCATGACAAAATTTGTTGCGCTCAAAAACATGCAAAACTGACCAAGATATGAATTTTACAAGCTTTACAATCATTTCTAGAAAATCAAAATGTCAAAGAAAAACCGGCTGACGACTGGGTCCCACGCGTCAGTGACACGGGAACGGAGCCCGGCGGCGCGGTGGCGGGTCGACGGCGGATCCGCTGGCTGACGGTGACCAAACCAAGCAACCAGCTACATCATTTTGCTCTACTCGGCGAGACGGCGGGCCGGCCGCCGACGGTCGGAAAACTTCGAAAATGGCGGCGTTACCTTGGCTTTTACCTCGTTTTGATAGTCGAACTAGGTAGAGCAAGTCATGGTGGGGCTAGGGATCTATTTTGGTGGGATTTGGTGGGCTAGAGGTGGTACAACACGTCGGCGGCGATGGTGGGCGGCGGAGCGAGCTCAGGCGGCGATGTTCTTGCGCGAAACAAGGTTGGCGGTGGCTCGGGAGTGGCGCTAGGGTTAGGGCAACGCGTCCAATGTGGGTTTTTAAGGCGAGGCGTGGTCGAACGGGCGCATCCGCGCCGCACATCGGTGGTGGGTCGCTCACCACGTCGCGTCGGCGCCGGTTGGGGGAGAAACAAAGGAACCTGTCCGCTCGTCGGCGGCGATAGGTACCCCCTTTGACCTTGCTCGGTTTTTGGCCTGTATCTCGAGATACGTGTAGAATTTGGAAAAACTCAAAATACTGATTTTGTATAGAATTTCATAAGCTACAAAAGTCTCAATTTGAACGCGTTTCTGATTCGGCCTAGATTTGGAGTTATTGATTAAAAAACAAAGTAAGGTATGGATTTGACTTAGAGAAAAAACGAGTTTGAAATCAATTTAAACTTGGTCAAACTGTTGGGCCTTATTTGAACCTTTTCCAAACATTTTCACAGGGAGCAAGTAAAAGACTTTTTGATCTACATAAAAAGTACTACATTTCATATATGGAACACTTTGGCTAAAAACTACATTATCAAGCACTTTTTAAATGAGTTTCAAAATGACTCAAAAGAGTAGAAAGCTCTAGGGTAATTTCTTAAATAAATTCCAAAAGATTCTTAAGCTCAAACATGGTCCTAAATTGTGTCAAAAAATATATCTAAGCATAGTTTAGGTCCAAAACCACATTATAGCAAACATTTCATAGTAGCTAGGTCAAACAAGAATGAATTGAAACTAAATAAAGATGAATGTCATTAGTAACACTATTATGCATGAAATGATGTTTATGTGATGCAAATGCACATGCTAAGGAGATGCTTAACACCTAGGGTGTTACAACACCGAGGACAGGAAGGAGGCGTCATGGCCTCACGGTCCCATGTTGTCGCTTGCCTCGCTCGATGGCTGACACGAGGGAAGGGAGGGGTTGTCCGCGAGGGAGGATTGACGGGCGAGTGTGGAATTTCGGTTGTGGCGTGTCCTCGTGGGGGAAGGAGAGGGGTCTGCCAACGGAGTTGGTTAGGGAAAGAGAAACGATATGGTTCGAGGGTGAGCTAGTGGCTAGCAGACCGGCTGGCTTTTGATGGCCTAGTGGAGGAGTTAGGGCTGGCGGGGGCTTTTAGCAGGCCTGCTAGTTAGACCACCACCGGTCCATGTGTTGTGGATTGGACAATGTCATGGTAGCCCACATGCTCAGTAAGACCTAGGTACGGCCTACCGTACCGTGCCATGCCATCTTGAGCCTGCACACCACCAGGCCGGGCTGTGCTTGTGCTGGACTGAATTTGCGGGCTTCGTGCCAGGCCCACCATGCTTCGGGCTGCATGGACAATTATACCTACGACCCTACCATCCAGCAAAGATGAGTGTGCAAGCCCGTGGGATCGGAATTTCCTTCGGGAGGGTTTGGTTAGTTGAAAGAGTCACGAGTGCTCGCCCACCACCACCCACCAGCGCAAGGCCAGGCAGGCCACCACTCCTTACCTTTTCCCTCTTTTGTTCCTTCATTCACGAATCCCGTCTTTCTTCCTTTCTTAGCCTCTCCATCAGGCCCTCCTCACCGCCGAGAAGAGATCTCCTCTCCAGCACGGGGAGGACAGCAGGGGAGAGCGATGGGCGGGCGGGTGGATCACGAGTACTCTTACCTGTTCAAGATGGTGCTCATCGGGGACAGCGGCGTGGGCAAGTCCAATATCCTCTCTCGCTTCACGCGCAACCACTTCTCCCTCGACTCCAAGTCCACCATCGGCGTCGAGTTCGCCACCAAGTCCCTGCAGGTCTGTCGCCATTTGCTCCCCTCTGCTCTTTCTCTGTAGCGGTCCTGCACGCGCGCGTTAGTGAATGGTCTCTTCTCGATCCCGACCCGCCAGATCTCGGTCTTGGCGACTGGAAATTTGTCACCAAGATTGCGGTTGGTAGCCACCCCATAAAGCTGCTCGTTTCGTGCTTACGACTGTTTTCTTTTTCTTGGAACGTTGCAACGAAGCGGCAAATCTAGGTGGAGGGCTGATAAAAATAATATATATATCTGTGGAGATACTTGGAGATCACCTGTTCATACGTAGCGAATGCTTCTTCTATCGAGTTTCTGTTTTTCAGCTGTCCTGGACTCCTGGTAATTATTTAATGGTTGGAGTTCATTTTCAACCATCAAATTACACGAGTCAGATTTTCAAGCATAAACTATGAAACCGGCAACGGACATCTATTGCTTTATGGACTGTTTTCTATATTTTTTATATCCTTATCATTATAAATAAGAAAAACACAAAACTATTATAATTTTTTTAAAAAAAATGTTATGCACCTGTTTATGGTATATATAAATTTATTTGGAATTGGTTTATTTCAGTTCCTATTGCTTTATTACTTGTTGCCATGCATACTATTTATTTAATATAAATAATATCGAAATAACTCTAAATAGGATACCGACAAAGAAAACTTGAACTAGTTTCATGTTTTTCTGATGTAAAATAAATTATCTAAGAGCTTTTAGATATCAAACTAAATTTATTATTTTAGAAAACAGAAAACTACTTACAAATTGGTAATTAGACCAAAAATTTTCTCAACAGTTGTAGGGTGTCTGTTATTCAGTTTCATAGTTTAGGGTTAAATCATAGCTTAGGGCTAAAAACCGGATTGACATCCAAAATGATGAACTTCAGCAAATTATAAGATATTTTCATTTTTTTGGATACATTAACTATATATCTAGGTATAGTGTATATCTAAGTGCATAGCAAAAGCTATGTATTAGAAAAATTAAAATGTCCTATAATTTGAAATGGAGTGTGGATGTACCATGCTAGTTGTTGCTACATTGATACTTTTGCTGTATCATAGAGAAATTGTTTTCAGAATGGCAATTTTGCTCTGGATCATATCATTTAGTTGGTTGATGTTGATTGATTGATAGGTTGATATGCCAGCTACTGCCTCTAGCCTGTATGTGGCATCTGTCAGTAGTGTTAGGTGAAACCAAACTGTCGGCCTAATATTTTTCCTGCTGTTTAATGGATGACCTGTTATTTCTTCACATTGTAATTCCTTTGTTAACACTGCTACTATTTTGTACTGTAGATATACACTATATCTAGATATATAGTTAAAGCAATGTATCGTCCTAATATTGCCATTCTCTACTGTACTGGACATCTTCTATTTTGGCTTGGACTGCTACTGTTGATCTGCTTTTATAACTGGATGACTTGTCCTTAAATTTCTCATCTTAATACTGAGCATGCATATGCCCGAACATTTGTGAGCATGGTTTATTACTCAGTTACTTCTATGCACCTAAGTTTATGTTATCTTCTATTACAGATGGACGGCAAAACAATAAAAGCTCAGATTTGGGACACAGCTGGGCAGGAAAGGTACCGTGCAATTACAAGTGCCTACTACCGTGGCGCCGTGGGAGCCCTGCTTGTGTATGACATCACAAAGAGGCAGAGCTTCGACAATGTTCACAGGTGGCTTCGTGAACTCCGTGACCATGCTGACTCTAGTATTGTGATCATGATGGTTGGTAACAAATCTGACCTAACCCACTTGAGAGCTATCTCTGAGGATGAAGGCAAAGCGCTGGCTGAGAAGGAGGGGTTATTCTTCCTTGAGACATCAGCTATGGAGGCTATAAACGTGGAGGAGGCCTTCCAGACTATTATCACGGAGGTATATGGCATTGTCAATAGGAAAGCGCTAGCTGCCAAAGAAGCAGCTGCTACAACTGCTACATTGCCTTCCCAGGGCAAAACCATCAGCATCGACAACACTGCAGGAAATACAAAGAGGGCATGCTGCTCTACCTAAAAATGTAACCGGGCTTCAAACATCACAGTATACAGAATCTTGGTGACAATTGTTGGAAGAAATGAAGCATAGTGATCACAAATGTTGTGGAGGCAATATCTACTCTTATTCTATTCTTCTCTTTATTGTGTGGACAAAAATGGAGTACATGCAGTTTGTTCAGTGTTTCTGAATCAAAAGTTAGATATTTGTATTAGGATTCATACCATTTATATGTTATCAAAGTTAAATGACACTGCAGTATAACTCAGAATCATATAGTCTCAAGTTACTACAGAATTCAAGTGTGAATTTGTGATTTTATCATGCTTACATTTTACTCCCTTCGTTCCAAACTATAAGATATTTTGGTTTTTTTTCTAAAGTCGTTGTTTTTATATCTATACATAGTGTATGTCAAGTGTATAGTAAAAGCTATGTACGTAGAAAGATTAAAACGTGTCATAATTTAAAATGAAGTGCTTGTGATATTCTTAGCATTTTGGTCTTGCTAAGAGCATCTCCAAGCTTGTGATATTCTTAGCATTTTGGTCTTGCTAAGAGCATCTCCTTGACAATTTTTTTTTTTTTTCAAATCATGTTGTTTGCCAACTTTCAAAATAATATGGTGAGAAAAAAAATCAATCTTCAAGAGTTTGGCATAATTCACTTTTCAAAATTAAAACAGATTTGCACCGAGAACCCTAGACTTTGCACATATCAACTAAGGCTATTACAATAAATCACACGTCTCATGACATTTACTTAGAGTGAAATAGGAAAATTGAAACGACGGGCGGCCAATTCGGACCCGCGACGATGGCCTTCACAAGCACGCTGTTGTAGCCTTCCATCCTCGGCGCGAACTTCGTTCTAGCCTTCCATCCTTGGCGCGAAATCTATCCTATATACCCTTAAAGTCGTAGACCCGACAACTCCGCCCAAAGACACAAATTCACTGTAGTTTGCACAGTAACGAATTTTCACCATCCGATCTCCATCCAGCTCCATGCGGCACTCCATCTGTCAAGGCTCCAGAAACATCGCCGCACTCTCCTACCTCCCCTACCGGACTACGCCTCCCTATCTCGACTCCCCACCGCACGGCGCCTCGAGGCCACCACCGCCTCCGCTTCGCTTCCGCCTCCGCCGCCGTTTGCCACCGCCGCCGCCCTTCTGTCGTCTCGCCGCTTCCCTACACCCGACGGCTCACCCTCCAGCCGCCCAACTCCGTTCCTACCCTTCCCTGCCCGCAAAACCCCAACCCCAACACACACACACGCCTCACGCCCACGAACGCCGCCGCCGCCGTCGCCCGCCCGCTCCACCTCATCTATGCCGACCCAACAACGGCGCCGCCCATTGCAATCTCAGCTCCGCCCCCCCGCAGCCACCTCCTCTGCGCTGACCCCCAATCTCCTTTGCGCATGCAAGTGTCCCTCTCTGCACTCGATTCGATTCAGGCAGCTCTAGGTACGTCAACCACCCTCTCCTCATCTTAGAATGCTGCCGCTTGCCGTGCTATCTGCAGCAACAGTAAGAAGCGTAAGGCCAGTCCCATCTTCTATTGACATGTGGATCACTCATGTATGGTGCACATTACTTAATTAGTTTCAATTGTGTTAATTCAAAGTGAATTTCAAATTGCAATTTTCCCTGTCCGAGTATATTATGCCTTCTTGGTGTTTGCTAAAATGCCAAAGTGAGTATATAAGAGTTCAAAGCAAATAATTAATGCTGTGCAGTCCTTATCAATTCTTCTATGCCATGATACCATGATTAATTAGATGAATCATTCATGAATTATTTATGTGACACTACAATTCTTAGTTGTTATAGCTCGATGTTGTTGTCGTGCCCACAAGTTTTACATTAAATCCTTAATCGCGTATTACCATACCTCTCTCTACATATCTGCACATAATATACATTTTGTCTGATTTAGCAATTTTATTTTTGCAGATTTCGTCGATGTTGCCAAGTTGAAAGCTAAACTGAAGACCCTGCGCAGATAGTTATGTTCAGCACAAATCTTATACTACTAAAAAGACTCAAATGTTATCTACGCCACGCTAACCCGTCCGCTCCCCCGTAAGGAGGCAAATTTCTGAGAGACCCGGTCCTTCCTACATCTGGAGAGACCCGATTCCTTTATGTGACATGTAGAATCGCACCTATCTTAAACCTGCTAGTTACTGTCTCATGCAGCCAACGCCCACACACACACGCCGTTAGTGTGTCTTCTATCTGAAGCCATGGGCTGGGCCACCTACGCGTGGTCTTGCTTCAGGACTGATGCCCACCCTCCAACGTGGTGGCGGCGGCTCTACCCGATCTGCGTGGATCCCATGGAGACCGGCGGCGTTTTGCTCCAGGCGGCGGCCGACGGCAACAAGATCAAACGTTGAGGCAAGCAGCTGCGGGCGGGTCATGGCGTCGCGTGCAACCGGCGGGCCGCTTAGGCGAGCAAGGGCGGCCGCGGCGGGCGGCGGGTGGCTGCGGCGGGCGGCGGGTCGAGATTGCATCATGTGCAACCGGATCCGGCGTGTGGCGTGCAGCTGCAGCTCGGCGACAACGATGAAGATGAGCATTCAGTGGTGCTGGATGGAGAACAGCGCAGTCGCACGTGTTGCGGACAAGCAGATGGGTCTTAATATTTGCCAACGTGCAGCCTTGTTTTGTTTTATTATTCTGAAATGAATCTTGTAAACACACTACTAGATGATATACAGGAATAAATAAACATAGATACGGTCACTTTAACCTGCAGAGTGATTCAACTGTAATGGCTGAAAGGGGTGTTTGTACTGAAATTTGATGCACTGGCTCTTTACTGCATCTCTTCTTTGAATGTCCATTTGCTCAGGCCTGTTGGTTTTCTTTGAACTTCCATTCCTTTGCAGGAAGTATGTCTAAACCCAACGCAACATGCCACCCAGCAGTTCAAGAGTACCTTCAAATCCGAACTGGGCACTGAATATTTGACAAAAGAAAGACTAAGATTGGGCACCTGAATATTTAGATCAACAGCTAGAAGCACCTGAATTGGGCTAGAAAGTTACATTTTCATTAATAGCATTTTGTGCTCGAGACTTGTTCTTATTTATACATGGCTGCTACTTTCATCCAAGACCGATTTAAAAGTAATATTTGGTGTGGAGAATCTGCGCATACGAGATCGTCCACGACATCCGTTGTTACCGTCGCGTTCGATTTTTTCCATCGGCGGCTCGGCGGGGTTGACTTTGGGCCGTACGGTTGCGTGCGGCGTCCCCATACCGTCTCGCGGCCCGCGTCACCGCGTCGTGCAACTGATTGACGGATGAAGTGGCGTTGTCGCCCCTCTGTTGGTACGCTCGCCTCCCGGACCCGCTGTCGGTCGGAGAACTGGATTGGCCCGACCTCGGCGTTGTCGTCTCGTCCATTGGTTGAGCGGACTGGCCCCATCTGTCGGTTGCCGTTGGGAAATGGCGTCCAGGCCCTGGTCGTCGTGTGCGCTCCGACTTGGCGTGGGGCCAGCGGTATGGCCGGTCCTCCCGTACGTCGTTGTCGCTCCCTGGTTCGTTGAGGAACGCCTGCTACGGCCGGCTCCGTTCGGTGGGCGGGCGCGGGAGTCGCGGCGAACGCGTTTCTGCCCTCGGTCTTTCTACCCTTCTGTCTTGGTGGGGACAGGCTCGCCGGTTACGGATGGAGCCCGCGCGCCCGAAGATACCGGGTAAACTCCGTGTCTCGTGGTTGCAGACTGGACGGATCGGCGCATCGCCCGTTCTCGTCGGCTGGTAATTTCTCTTCTCTTCCCCGCCGCCCTTTTTGCCTATCGCGGTCTTCCCTTCCCAAATTCGCGCCCCCGGCGTCGCGGGATCTAACTTTGTGCGTTCGATCCTCGGCGTGGCGTTGGGGGCTCGGCTCTCCGGTCTTAGTCGTCGCCCCAGCGATTTTTGTCCAGTACGTGGTGTGGGCCCGCATCAGCTCCTAGGTGCTGCTCGGGCCGGTGTGTGTCGCCGTTGGAGGGGGAGGAAGGGGCGCCGGTGAAGGCGGTTCGGTTCGGAGGAGCACGGGCCGTGGCCCTCTTCTTTGGTATGCCCTCGCATCCCGTTTTGCCGTCCTATTTTCTCCGTGCCGATATTTGCTTTCGAAGATCGGCATCGTGTCCATGGATTCCTGCCTACCGCGCGCCCGGGCGCTAGCGATTCGGAGCCTCATCCACACCGATCCCCTACCCACGGCAATGCTCTCACATCCCCTTTGCCTAGTGAGCTCTTCCTCTTCTCTTACCCCATCGATTCTTCGATTCCTGCTTTCTCATCCTCCGTTTGCATCTACGCCGATTAAGTTTGCACGGAAATCGGCCGTTGACCCGGAGAATCCGGTGAGCCCCTACTCTCTTCCGACGACGGCCCGGCTGGGGTGCTTACGCGGATCGGTCAGCGCGATCAATTAATCACCTTCACGACCCTCTTTCACCCAAAGATTAGATGCTTCCGTGCCAACCCTACACATAGCATTAACAAATCAACCCGCTCCTTACTCAAAACAAAAACTTGACTGTTCAAATGCATATTTTCTAAACGGCTCGGCCTCCACCGTCCCCCTAAGTAGGAACATGGCGTCCAACACGGTACGTCTATACCTCGCATGTCACACTTTACTGCTTAGAATTTTCCATAGAAATAGGAACTGCCATAGACAGGATTCATCCTAGAATTTGATCCCTTCTTGTTTATGTAGAGCTATCACTGTTCAAGGACTAGCTGTCCTCGAGGTAGACAATCGGTTGATCCGAAATGAAGCGGCGATCCAACGGCGTGACCGTCTCCTCGGCAAAATATATATACGCCCTCCATTCCCATAGGAACCCTAGCCGTGAATCCACCACGCGGCGGTCTCCGTGAGCTCCGGCCAGTACGTCACGAGCCTCGAACTCAGCTTGCCTGGGCGGCTTGCACGCGACCCTTTTCCTTTCTCCCCTCGATTCATTTGAATCCCTCTTTCACTCCCGTGCAAAACCGCACTTCTTAGCCCATTTGCACTCAACAGATCCGCGAAACCTTCTGGAGGAAATGGTATGTCCCCTGGTCAACAACACTCTATGATTAGCTTGTTTAGTTATTATGACCTCTGTTTATATCAATACTATTCACATCCGGTTTCCGGACTAGATTTTTGAATGCTTCGGTTTTAAATCGTGGTGTGATTCTTCCCCACACTACGAGTTTGAGTCTCAGAGCTATAAAGTCCCATGCTCGGCGCTTCCAATATTCCAAGAAATTCAAAATAAAATGAGTAATACTTGCATTTCGTTGTTCTTCTGTTCTCTATTTCAAACTGGTAGATGCATATTCAGCGGTCGTTTCCCAAACATAGTTTCCTTTGTAAGTCTTTGCGATCAATCGAAAAGATAACGACCACAGCCAAACCATGCTATTTCGATTACCTAAAATCTGACCTTATTTACCGTTATGTCCGTTCCATAACACCATGTAACCACGACACCTTCTCCGGGCTCCACGTACACCTCAGCCCCTCGGCAATCATAAAAACCAACGGCGACACCGGACATGATAGAACGGCACTTTGCAAACTTCGGTTATCGTGACCGATGTGCGCCCAACGATGGCACCATCACAACAGGCCACATCCGACAGGCTATACACACACAATTTGCCTATCAGGCCATCCCTCTGACAATAACAAGGTTCCGAGCAGACTTTGTTGTCGAATTTGGCTCACTTGCAGAGAGGGACATGGTCGCAGGAGCCCAACGACTACGGACCACCCAACCGGATGCACTTCTAGGGACATGGAACAACCTATACGGTGGTACAACCGTGCACTGGGACACTCTGGTGACCATCGACATCTCTGGCTTCCCAGCACATGCCTTCAACAAATCCGCGGTCGAACCATTGCTTGTTCCACACTGTAGCATTCAGAGCTGCCGGTTGGTCCGCTCAAAAGGGACATGCCGCATTCATGCTTATGCCTAGAGCCAAAGCTCTATTCCAACCAATGGAACCATAGCGTTACACTATGACACGAGAGAACAAACACACAAAACGTAACCTTCCGGTCACAATGAGGACCTATCTCTACTCACAAGCACCACCGCTCGACGAGGAACCTTCTCTAGATGCACCACCATTCTCAAGACAGACAACATTTCGACCTCCATAGAACCAGTACCACTTCACTCTAACCATAGCGGGGCGGTATAAATCCCTACCTTACCATTCATCACCAAACTAACCTCCTCTTCATTGGTGACGGTGAGCTATTTGGGTGTCACGAGAGATATGATCGGGGAGGCGAAGAAGACCAAATCACGAAGTACATTGACTTATGCCCATAAATAAACTAAACTTCGATAAATAAATCCCTCACATTATTCACTTCTTCTCGCGATAAACAGGGGAGCTTCCGCGCTGTCGTGCAGACAGCCGACACCTCGGCGGCGACTATGATTACGAGGGCGAATACTTGAGGCCTCGGTACTCACCGAGGCCCGACTCAGGCGGGGGAGCCCTCGCTCTTGGTGATGTTCCCTATACGCTACATAGCCATCGAACTAAGGTGTGTCCTTTCACTACCAATCTGAATGATGGTGCCCATATAAAAAGAAATGTAACTGCATTACCATCAACAATCGTACATTACGTCTTATAAGAAAACGGCATACTTAGGTACAACAAACAAAACATAAAAACATCTATGGATCTTATAGTTGCCAAATTTACTCTCTTCAATAAAATAACAAAGTTACTGACCCCAGAGCAACCTTAACTTCTATCACGTTTCTCATTCGTTTCAATTGCATGGTCACGCTTTCAAAGTTCCTCTGTGCTTCTTCGAACTTTTGCTTACTTGCTCTAAATGTTTCTATTCTCACAGTGCCTAGGTGCTCCTCCGGATGTCCCTCATTACACCTTGCCTTTTGACATCCGGATGGCTTCTTCAAAGCTTCTCCTCTGTACTATCGAGCAGTCTAAATAACCGTAGTAGTGCATGCATTGATCTCGTATCTGTTTAGTTCTAAGTCCGGGACGTTTAGTCTGTTGTATCTCTTTAAGAAGATCCTATCTAAACACGCCTTTGCTTCCATGTATTGCCTATTATTTACATTCGGCCTATCCTCGCACAAGCATGGGCGCGCCATTCACTAGTATATATACAATTCTTGTAATGTGGAGTTCAACAAGAAGTTGCATATGTCCTTATCCATTGAAAAGTTAAATTAATATTTTGGTATTTACATATAAGATTCCTGGTTTCAAAGACCATCTGTAAGATTCAGTTTTGGTTGTTTCGGTGTAAACATTTTCAGCGAAAACAACCTTGTATACAAGATTCAACTCTGCCAAGACGCCATATGAATTTCAGATAAAAATGTACAAATGTCCATACATCTTGTGCCATTACAAACATAATTGGAGATCAAACATATCATCCAGGCATCCATCTACTACATCCCATCAGTCTAGATCACTTCCCAGATCTTCTGCTTCATTCCTCGTTATCATCATCATCGTCCACCTCTTTGTTTCCTGCCTGCAAGTTTGCAAGATGAATGGTGCTAAATAAACATGAATGGAATTGTGCTAAATTTCACAACAAGAGAGGATCCTAAGCAAACAAAGCTCCGTTGAATATTTAAAAATCCTGAACATTACATAGTATGACTGTAACTATTGTGCTCTCTAAACTTTAAGTTGCAGAAATTATCAGGTCAGTCATTGAAAAACAAGAGTTCATCAGCAGCTAAAATTGGGATGAAATAGTCAGATCATTGATATAGCCTTTTTGTACCAAATACATCAATAGTATTTACAGCTCTGAATATTTTCACTACTAGTTGGGAACAACTTCTGAAAGCTAGCACACTTGGATAGCTGTATATGAGTGCAAACTGTGTGATTAGGAAATATTAATGTGAATAACATTGGTAAAATTGCACACTTAAGTGATTGTGCAATGCACAATGTGAACCTGTAAACTAATGAAGTCACTAAAAATTAAAATGTAAAGCCCAAAATAACAACCAAATGAATTGTACAAGGATTGCTTAGGAAGGGCACTGGATGAGTTGTTGAGATGAACCACATAAACAAGCTTTATTCTTCAGCAGGTCCGCTCCTGTCATTGCTTCTTTTCCCCTTGAGGCAGTATTGTTTCACCTGCATGCTGTATGGGGAAGAGCAACAAGTAGACACGCCATACATCCAGCAGGGATGGATATCGAAAACTACTACTACTGGGCATCAATCTATTATTATTTTTTATTTTTTAAGCGATCCAATCAATTATATCTTACTTCTACTAGTACTAGCACTAATTATCTTGTAGTATCAGTTGTAATACTTCGCGAGGTGGCCGTGTGGGCGAGTGTTGGCAATACCTGGATGTCGTAGTTAGCTAGTGGCCATGATCATCAACAATAACCTCGATCCTACATTTACTAGTTCAGTAAGGGTGTGTTTGGTTTGTTGGGTAGGTTAAGCCTGGCTATCTCAACCAAGTCAGGCTAGCCTAAGCCAGGCTCTAACAAGCCAACAGCTGATTGTTTGGTTGTCTATACTAGCTAGTCCTGGCTGATAGGAATAGAGGATCTTTCTAGCAGTAGATTCTGATTGGGAACAACAAGAACAATAATAATGACAAATGATCATCCTAAATTATATCAACTAATCTACATAATTAACTACCGATAGTAAAAGGTGAAAGAATGTGATCGCCGAGTTCATCCCCGTGTCGTGGTGGTCTTCCTTTGCACGGGCGGTAGTGGTACTTCCCGCCGTTGGCTGCGCTCTTCGATCGGTGGAGTAACCGGGAGTGACGGTTGGGGGAAGTGGCGGCCGTCTAACTTATGGTGACTCGCGCTATCCGATCGGGCGAAGTAACTGGGAGTGACGGTGGGGGAAGTGGCGGCTGTCCAAGAAATGTACTGCCGACTGTACTGTACCCAATGGTACACTGCCCAAGAAATGCAAGAGAGAAGTCACACCAATTTACAATCCACACTAGAGAAAAAAAAAAAGTGTTCATTGGATTTAGTGTCAATATCTCTATGTTCTAAATTATCTGTCGTTTTTGTTTGTGTGCCACAAATTTGACTCGATTTATAGAAAATATGTGTAATATTTGTATCTTACAAATAAATTTATTAAAAATACTAGACTCAAATATCTTTTCTATGATACAAATTGTGTGACATAAATATTTATATGTTTATATATGTTTTATCAAAGTTATTCTCCATACAGACGAGTGAGTACCAGACGTCATATACAAATTTTAGTAGCCCTTACCTCCCCCTCTCTATCTATCACACACACTGCATAGCATCCTCTTCCTCTGGCATGCAGAAGTGGCACAGCACACCATCCCTCTCTCACACATGCACAATACATGTAGCGCTGCACTGTATCCTCTCTCTCTCCTCTGACATGCACGACATATGCAGCGGGTTCACATGCACGGGCACCCCCCTCTCTCCAGTCGCATACTAGTGCACTGCACGCCATCCCTGGCCCAGTCCGGATGCAGTGGAGCAGCAGCCCAGGCAGTCGGGCACTGTGGGTCATGGCCTGACCTTGCCGCGCCTCAAATCAGGGAGTAGTACTGCCGCGCCATGATGTGCGGCGCGACAGGGGCGGCCACGTCAGCATGGACTGCATGCAGACTTGCCATGTGAGTAGCCTCGCCGCGCGCGCATGCATGGCGCGACAGTGCAGTAATACCGCACGCTGGGTGAGGGCGTGGCTAGATCTGGAATTTAAATTGGACCCGTGTCAAATTTAAAATTTGTTTCAAAAAAGTGTTAAAAATAAAAAAAAATCCTCCTTGCGACGAAAGACGATTAGCACACGTGCATCCATTCACCCGAGCCGTGCCATCACACCCTCCTTCTCATTGTTCTGTGCCCAACGACGAGCCTACCAGAACTGAGCCGACCGCCTCGTGAATCCCACCGGTGTTGACGATGTGACTACTCCTTGGGTCTTCTCCATCCTAGCAAGCCGACGTGCTTGAGCCAGCTCCACCTTTGTCCGTCGCGGGCATGACCATGTGCGCGGAGACTCGGTCAAGGCAAAAGGACAACTAGATGAAGCAACGCCACGGCCACCACCATGGCCAGCATATAAAAAGGACCCATCGGTGATCCCCCGCGAACAGGATGCCCACTCCGAGCACCATCGCGAGCTAGAACAAGCCATCTCCCCTCTCAATTCCTCCACCATCCTTGAACTGAGTTCGCATTTCCCCTAATTCCACCACCGTCGTCGCCACTGTCGACGCCAAGCTCTCCTCTTCCCTATACTGCTTCTCCGAGCCATTCAAGCAGCAAGTGAGCTTGGTGAGTTGGTACCCTATCTCCCCCTTGGCTATTGCCCCCTCTAGCCTTATGTAGCCGAAGCACCGCAACACCGAGCACCACCGAGCCACCATGGCTGCCGCGTCTCCGACGGCAAGGCCCGACAGACCGGTTAGTCGTTTTTAGTGTAATATGAGATTTTGTCATTTATTTTACTAGATACATGCTCGGAAAAAACATAATATCATGATAACATTCGTTCGTCCTCAGCAAATCTAGTCACCCCTCCAAACTCCTGAAATGAAGGATATATAAGGTTGAAGTAGTATTGAGTATTGACTAATGGCCATGTAGGCCAATTGTGAAATATTTACTAACAATAATAAGTTTGGGATGCAAAGAAGTAAACAAGATTACATTGACATTCAGTTTGCACAAAGTCACAATGTGTACAGTGACATTTTCGGAGAAGTCACAGTATGCATAGTGACAATTAGTTTTTTCGAAAACTATATAGACGCCATATGATTCAAGTTTAGACTCAAGTTAAGAAAGAATATTCAAACTCACAGCATGCTAACAACAATGTCATGGTCACAGAAAAATTATTGGAATAGCAAAAATATAATACATGCACAATGAACATAAGTTCGGCTCACAACATTTTCAAAATGGCAACAACATGCAGTTTTCAGAAAACCAAATGAAACTACTAACAGGAATGACAACTTCAGTCCAAGTAAATGGTTGTTGGATGCAGCCGAGCTGCAACCCAAACATACGATGTTACAATTTTACAAACTTAAATTCAAACTTTTCAAGTTCACACCAATAATCAGAGTTGGACAGCAAGCTTCACTGGTAGAGAAATGACTTTCCATTCAAAAGCTTTAGTCTCGGCCATTTTCGGGCCGGGACTAAAGAAAAAAAACTAGTCCCGGTCCTAGTCACGGGAACGCGGGACGACGCGGCGAACCTCGCTCCGCGGGACGACGCCCCGAACGCTGGTCGGGAACGCCGGGTCGAAAGATCGAACGCAGGCGAACACGCCCCGCCCCGGACGCTGCCACCTACCCCGGAACTTCCCCGACGCCTGCCGCCGGGCTTCGACAAGCCGCCGCAGGAACTCGACCGCACCGCCCCAAGATCTCAACCGTCGGCGGTGGTCATTCCTGCACTAATACGACGGCGTGCTTTCGCGGTGGTCGTGTTACCCCGGTGGCGTGGGGCCGCTGCGCATGACCCCACCGCTGATTCTCCGGTGTCGCCGCCTTCTCCAGCGGGCTGCCGTTGCCGGCCGAAGACTCCGGCGATCCTGCGGGAGGATGCGCACAAACGCAGCGAGCTATCAACACCTAAGAGGATCGATCGGACATGCGAAAGATAGAGTATACAAAAGTAAGTGGTGTCTCCAACAGCACACCCAAAATCCATAATGCATCTTTGTCATGGTGTTTTTAGGCCACAAAAACAGCCTCCAACAGCCCATGCAAACTCCAACCGCATTTTGGCGTTGATGGCGAATAGAGCGCATACTTGCGTATCCTCGGTGCCGCTATGCATCTCCGTCGCGGGGCCCACCACCACGATGACGGTGCGGGCTTTGGAGCTCTCGGCGCTCGGCGGTCGGCAGGACCTCGCGGCCGGCGCGACGGCAAGCGGCCCGGGTGCGGCGGGTCCAAGGTGTGGCTCGGTGGGGAGCTCGGCGGCCGCTGTGCGGGATCTCGGCAAGGAGCTCAGCGGGGCCATGGCGCGCGACGGGCGGGTCCATGGTGCCGCGCGCTGGCGGTGTCCGCCAGGCGCGCCGCTGTTCGCGGACGCGGTGGTGTCGCCCGCGACGGCAGCCGCGCGGGCGCGGCGTCCGTTCGTCCGTGGTGGCGTCCGCTCGCGGTGTGTTTCGCCCGGCTGTTGATGCGTCGTGGGCATGCACCGACCAACCACGCGTCGTGCGCGGCGGGAGGAGGACGACGAGGCGGAAGGGGAGGAGCAGGGAGGCCGCGGGCTCGACGGGGTTAGGACGGAGATGAGGAGCACGGCAGGCCTGGACTGACGAGGCTTGCTCGCGGCGCTCCATCGCGTTCCGGCTCGGTGGGGGAACCGGAGGAAGCGGGCAGCGGCGCTTTGGCTTCGAGGGAGCAACGCCGGTTGGAGGGAGGCAGGCGGCACTCGACGGGAAGAGACGACGACGGTTGCTAGCGGACGGAGATCGCGAGAGGAAGGGAAAGAAGAGGATGCCGCTGCGTCGCTGTTGGAGAAGCGAAGTTTCTGGGTATCAGACGTTTTTCACTGTGCGGCATCCAAACCATGGTATGGGTCTCAAAATTATTCATACACTGTTGGAGATAGCCTAAGTAAAGAATCTCTGCATCTGACCAACAACAGTTTAGGGGCCTATGGGTGGCAGTAAAACATGGACCGGATGCATGGTGATATTGTTTTCTCTTTCTTTGAGATAGTCATTCACGATCGATCTTCAGTCATGGTCTCATGGATATACTATTTTTTTCTACCTTTGAGTATCAGACAATTAAGCTATTTGGTTAATTTTTATTTGAAGTATTGTTTCAAACATTATCGATCTATATATACATGGTTCGCGTCCCTCGTTCCATCCCTTCGTTCCGGGAACATCGTCCCGAACTAACTTGGATCACGATCCATGTTAACTTGGGACGTGCTGAAGCTATATACTCGTCGTTCCAAATAGTATTGAAAACCGGCGTACCACGATCCTCGTTCCGTTCCTCGACCGGAACGCGGTGACTAGGGTCCAGTTGATATCTCCAACCGGGACTAAAATCCCTGCTCCACCCCTGCCCAACGGATAGTGAAGCGGAGACTTTTCGAAGCAGGATCTTTAGTCCCGGTGGGTGGTTCGAACCGAATTAGTGGTATAATTTTAATCCCGGTTGTTGTTTCAAACTAGGACTAGGATTTTTTGTCCCGGGTAGTGGATGAACTCGGAACTAGTGCTCCATCATTTAGTACCGATTATAAATACCAACGGGGGATTAAAGGTTTGCCCTATATGTAGCCCCAACTGCCAACCCCCCCCACCCCCCCCAACAGGCAAACACATCTCAATTATTACTCGTTGCTGCTCGCGTGTGTTCATCGGGTGAGAGACAAAAGAAGTTCTTGCTCAAGGCAGTGAGCTTCTGTAACACCCTAAATTTTTTGCTTTTTGAAAATAGAGTAAAAATGATTTAATATGTATTTTGGTGCTTATGAAAACATAGGAAAAGTAATATTTTCATTAAACTAAAATTTAACATAGGATTAGAGACTTGTCTGAGCATTCACGCTGGTGAATAGTTCTTTTGTGATGGTTGGTTTTGTTTGAAACTGAAAATGATTTTTAATTGTTTGCAAAAGCAATCTGAAGAGCTGTTCAAATAAAATGAAAAGAGTTTTTTCTTTTCTCTCTCTGGAAGCTGGCCGAAGTGGCTGTTGCCAGCTGGTTACTTGGCTCAAGCCCGAGTGGCTTTCCCCTGGCCCGCATGGCCATAATCCTTGTATTTAGCTTTCTTTCATTCTTTCCCTGTCATACGACCAATGGCCTGTTGATCTCGTTCTCGCCTGGAAGTTGAGCACCGGCCGCATCCTTGCTTTATCCAGCCGAGTGGCATCCTTGGGCCATAGTGCCTTGGCCCAGCTTGGTGATGCTCACGCGAGTGCAGCACGTCGTATTCCCTGTTGACTTGCTGGCGAACCCGTCCATGCTGTCAGCGTCGTTCCTTGAGTTGAAACCGAGCGGACGACTATGTCGACCCGGCCGATCCCGTCCACGCGATGTCACGCGTTCGGTGCAACCGTGTGCCACATCTTATAAGTAGCTAGCCGCCGCCCTCCTTCGCCGTTTTTCCCGCAAGCAAACGCCGCGTCCTGAAGCACAACTCGCGAAACCCTAGCCGACATTGTCGGTTTAAGCTGCCGAGCTCAATCCGTTGAAGTTGCTGCTTCCTTCTCGTCGTAAGTATGTGAAAGGATTCTCCATCGCGTCTGCTTGGCCGCCCGTACCAATCTTTTCTTTCGTCGGTTTTGTTTCAGCCGTAGCCGGTCGTCTCAAGCCCTAGCCGCCGCCATCGGGTGCAAGGCATCGCAGGCGTCGGACGCCTCGCCATTGCTCCGGAAGTCGTTTGGCTTCTTGTTGACGTCCAACCATACAGGATCATTAACTCTATCCGGGTCGTGGTCGTTCATTGGTGAGCGTCTGCATGTTTCCTTTCTTCTTTGCTAATCACACAAAGGTCTTTGTGTCTAGCTACCGCATGTTGTTTTACACTACTACGAATTGTACATCACTGCCGGGCTCCAATCCCGCTTCACCGCCCAAAACTGAACCGCAGAACCATAGCGGTAGTGATGTGGGGTTCGAAACACTACCGGGTCAAAAACACCGGGCGGTGATTTGAGGAGAGATCGCTGGTTTCCTATCAAACCGCAACAAGATCATCACCGAATCTTGTCGGGTGATCCATGGACCGGCAAAGATTTTTGATCAAAGCAATGCCGGTTCGAGGAGTCGGCCGGCGAGTTGACATCGAGAGCACCGTCGGGCTTTAACGAACCGACAGAATCGAGGAGATAACACTATCGGGTTAGATTGTGCCGACGATTGTATCGAAGAGCTAACAATGTCGGTTTACTTTGGACCCGTTAGTGAACTTTACGTGAACACTATCGGTTGATTTTAACCCGACAGAGTTATTAGAGTGGACACTATCGGTTGGTTAATGCAGCCGACAGTGATGTTTCTGTCATCGATGACGGTTTGTAATTCAAACTGATAGTGTTTGGTGTAGTTATACTACCGGTTTGTTTCTCATTCATTGTCGGGCCCATGCCACCCGGTGTTTTTGTTTTAAAATATTTTAAATTTATTTGTTATTCAGCTCTTTTTAAACCCATAAACGCATCATATATACATTAAAATCGACAAAACATTACATGGTTCAACGGTTACATACAACTAACTCCGTCTAATGTTCTATGAAATTGAGCCTAGGACATCAACTTCCAAATAAGAAAAACAATGATAATAGCCATAATCGAAATCAAGACATCTTTCATAGGCCAAGTCGTAATTCTTCTAATCTTAATATCTATGGAGAGAGGCTTCTCATCAATCTCCTCCGCTGGTTGATAGTCAAAGTTTTCACCATAGTAGGCCCTGAAAGCTTCAACTTCCGTCTTGTATTTTTTGTAACAATTACCAGGGTAGCCAGGAGACTTGAGCGAGCAATCTTCCCAGGTTCGATAGATCCCTAACACTTGACCAACATGCACTACATACCACACCATGGTTTGCCTATACATGCAACCAAAATAGGTCTGTTAATGATATGTCATTCAGAAATGTTGTGCAAGAAGATTTTGAACACCACAAACTCATGAATTTCAACATCTATCTCATTTCAATCACACTTCGAGCATTAGTATGTCTTCAATCATGCCGTAAAATGACCATAATGTTTAAATCTAATTTGTTCACCATAGACCAAAAAAATATTTGCTACTATATAAGGATCTTTGAATCGTTTGAAAGCAAAATCTAAATAGAAAAGGGAAATAGCGAGGTTGGAGTTATCAACACGGGCATTTCAACGAACAACTCAAAGGCGTGATCGACGCTCTCACCGAAGCTTCAGGCGGTCCGCGCGCTCCCGTCTTGTCTCGGTGGTGCGAGACGCAGGCATCCTAGAAGGAAGCAGAGGGCGCGGGCGGGGCGTTGCTCCGGCGGAATCGAGGAGTTCGAGGTCGCGGCAGGTACGGTATCGGGCCTAGACGGGGACGGGCGTGAGGCTGCAGACGGCGGTGCGGTGTAGCGGGCGGTCCCTCGTCGACGTGGAGGAAGAACAAGCGGGCGAGGCGAGAACAACGGCGAATTAGTTCTCATTCTCATAGGCAAAATCTCGAAGAACTAAATGGCTAATTAGTTCTCACCATGGAAGGGCGCAGGGGCGCCGGCGCGGTGTTGGGGACGTCGAAGAAGTAGAGAATGGCGGGGTGCGAGGGGGCTTACGGACGGCATCATTGTGTGTGTGGTGATGCTCCGTCGGCGACGCCGGGTGGGGAAACGAATGGGGCGCGGGGGTTGAAATGACTGGGAAATTTCAGCTCGCCCAGCCAAATATATATATCGAGGCTGGAATGAATGGCGCGGGGTTCAAATGACTTGTGAAATTTTCACCTCGCGTGCCCATATCTATAGTTAATAAATACCGGTTGAGCAGTGGCACCGGCAGTGTTACATTAAAGGTTCACTACCAAGTCTAAACGTCGGGTCGACCCGACGATGATCGACATTGTTGCCACCTACCACCGCTCACGGTGATAAGACACTGTTGCCACCTACCACCGCTCATGGTGATAAGACACCGTTGCCACCTACCACCGCTCAATCCACCTACCACCTCCTATAAAAACAGCCCCGCGCAGAGAGCCTCTATGGAAAACCGTGCGCCGACTGATCTCTTCTATTATTTGCCTATTTTTCTATCCACATATATGGCCTCTATTTGGGAGAAAGCCCTCCACATAAACATTTTATTATGGGTAGACAAAGGTATACAAATAGGTACTAGAAGGGTGTTTTTGAAGATTAAGCTACAACGTTGCTTACAGAAGCTGGGTGTGATGCTCGTGCAATGCCATTGTTGCACGGACCTTCGGAAGACGGAAAGCAGGAGCCAAGTAGCATGCATTTTTGTGCTTCCTCGCTTTGGGAGATGAGCCCCCGTCTCCCCTGTCGGGATTTGCCGACACCTTACGTAGAGACATTGGTTCTTCACGAGAGGTCTCCCATCCGCCTTAATTAGAGTAAGTATAACGGGTAGCATTGTAACCACCTCGGGCATAGGTGCTAGAAGGATGTTTTTGAGGTGGTTATTTCTTAATGTGTTTGTACACTTTGCTTATTGTACCGTATTGAACTATCAATTAATTGTAATGCTTTTATGAAGCATGTATAATCCCAGTTTGACCTGTAATTACTCGATGTCGTCGCCTATAAATTTTGGCACCACTCTGGCTCTGTTAGTGGTTAACCCCGCCTCAACCTCAGTAATTACTCTCGGGGTAGATCACGTAGAAATTCAATTTAATTGAAAAAAAACAAACCTAATCCGAAAAATCTCAAACATCATGGTTGTTGGTATTTATTAAGTGCTAAAAGAATATGATGGATTCCCAAGAAGTTTACGTAACACCTACCATTGTAGTTTTTCCCTAGGATGAGTATTCTAGAGTATCGTATCCACAGGGGAAGCGTTGGCTAAAGAATCTAATAACTCACAATCATGTATCCACTAACTTAGCAAACCACTATACTAAAGTGAGGGGGTAAATGATAAATGATAAGAGTTATGAATAATATAAATCACACCAGAGAATTTCTATGATAAATGTGTAGTAGCACGTTGAGAGGACAGCGGGATTGATCTAGGTTCCTATGTACTTCTCTACTACTTAGGTTCTATGATAGCAATTATACCATCGCACTTTGGGACATCAAAACACTAGCCACATAAAGGGATGAGGAGGGGCTAGGAAGCCCCGACAAAGTCCTACAAACACCAACCCGAACGTGGTGGAATACATCGGCCGTCGGTCACGTCACCACACAGGGCTACCACAAACAATCCGGTGGGGTTGGGTGCAATCTCGGGTAACCTCTAGTCTAGACACCATGTCTACACTATTAATTACTACTCTAATCTCATGAAAACTAGAGCACTTTCGATGCGGCGGAGATCCCACGCAATGACATAACAACTATGCTAACCAATTATATGAAAGACATGAAAGTAATAGAGAAGATAAATATATAAATCATAATGTCTTACAAAGGAAGGATACAAGACATACCAAACTACGTAGATTCCTCATGAACCGGAGCGCAGCTCCGTTCTCCCCTAACTCTCTAGTTGCTAATTGTTGGTATTTGATAAGCCTACGAAAATATTTATAATAATCCGCTAGTTTAAGCGGATCTTTCGTGAGCACTTCACCCTGGGAGAGGGTTTTAATATCGAATCCACGGGGAGGATGGTGTGAGGATAACTGAGGCATATAACTAATCCCTGAGCAGCAATCAAGGAACTAGAGAGGATAAAGAGATAAGGAGATTCCTATGGTTGTCTAGTTCTTATCCTTATAAGCTATGTTGATATTGTCTTAAGGGGACGATACTCAAAGAAAAGGGGGACTAAACGTGCAAACCTCCAAAGAACATGGTCCTACTTGGCCTATCATTCGAGGGTGGCCTCCAAAGGAATCAATGGTACTCGTCACTACCACACGTTCCCTGCGAATATAGGGGTGCATTCACAAGCAACCTCGGTCTAAGCACCACGCCTAAACCTAAGCATACTCCTCTAATCTATAGATTCCCATAAATTAAAGTACTCAAATAAGAGTTATGAACAATAAGAACAATAAGAGCATTTACTTACTTAAATAAGAAGTTCACTATGTAAAAAAGGCCTCTACAAATCGCGTTGAGGGCTTCTGATCCCTTGTAATTGGCCGCCCCATTAGGGTCCCTAAATGTCCGACTTTACTGAGACCAAAACCTTACCAAGGGTCGTAACACACTTTATCACGCAGACGGTTTTCCCACGGTCTCAGTAACCTCGTTTTTTGCTCGATCGTAGTGAGCGGTACCTATAGACAAGTTTTCCTATGAAGCGGTATGCTTTCTTTGTAACGCTACGAACGCCAGCCGCGTGAATAAAGCGACTGTATCCCTTCCAAAGTCACCGACGCGACGGGCCCAATGACCGTGATGACTTATGTACGTACCCTGTAAAAGAGCGTCAGAAGCGGGACACACGCCGACGGCGGCTCAAGCGCCCGGCGGCGCTTCGTTAGGAAGCTTACGGACATCGCGGGCGGTAAAGTGTAATACGGACGCTTTCCTTATACTGAACCCGTTCGAAAAGCAGTACGTATTGTTTGTCGCGCCCATACGAGACGCCGCCACACGCGCCTCCGTGGTTTGCGCTACTTATAGACACGACTTTGGTTTATCCGTCTATATTTCCGCCCCACTTCACCGACTCTTGTTTCATTCACGTGTGTCTGAAAGTCGAATCGTTCTGCACACCGCCTCGGGTACCCGACTATGTTTTTGTGTTCTGACGGCAGCGCCTAGAATCGACCGCACTGTGCGGAGACTCTAGGGACGCTACGGCGACCCATCGACCGTAACTTTGGAAAATTAAAGACGCCAAGAATCGCTATGTGTGTCCGCAACGAGGTTGACGTTTCGCACGCTTAATTTTCGGAGCGCGACAAAAAAAATCTGCGAAAAACAACCGACGCAAGATCGGGGGCGAGACAGTGCGCAGAATTATCCGAGGCTTGAGACGCCTCTTAGACGGTTGACGCTGCCTCAGGTCAATGATGACGCATGCACACCCGCATGCTTAGAATCGTCGACACCACAACATTGATATTATTAATACGTATATAATACATATACATAGGTCCAAGCATAAACAAATGGTCGATGCCGGCGAAGATTAAAAATTCAAGTGTATCGATTGTTCTTCACACGCACCCGGTTGTTCAGTGGCACGCCATAGATTGTTCACAACACAAATAACACGGTTCACGTGCATGTATCCACCTCGGTGCGTGATGTAGCAAGGGAAACGTAGCAACTCACGGTTTACTTAATCGAAATTGTCGCCGTCGGGGTCGATGACATGTTCCATAAGAAACTTGGCGATCTTCTCTCTAATATCACCCAAATTGAACGGTTCACTCTTCAAGTCAAAATCCTAATACAAAGAAAAAAGGTAGCCATAAGTGTTTGTTGTACACATGGTCTTTATCGCCAAACAAAGATAGGCACAAGATGGAGCCGCACTTCGAGTTACCTCGTGACAATCCATATGAGCTTGATTCTTCGCAACCATCAAGTGGTGCGCCGTAGAACCCACATGTCTTGTTACCGGGTTGCGTCCGCACGCAAAATGATGAAACATAGTGGTTATTCGCTAAATGGAAACCCAAGTGGCAAGTGCACAACCGGGAGAAGCACAACTATTACTTTTGCATACTTGGCGTGAACCATAAACTTTTAAGGCCCTTGTCCCCTTCGGATTGAAAACACGCCGAACGCTACACATGAGTAAAATGTAAAAAGTCACATTCTTTTCTATTTTTAGTAACATAATTAAGGAAAAAAATTGCATGGGTCGGATGTAGGTTAGGAAACACTCAATTGTTGTATTGCGGTTTTTCAACGGGAGCGTGTCGGTCCTTACGTTGGAGTAATGAGTCAACAAAATAAACTTTTCTCTACTTGATAGCTATGACAACAAACAATCCGGTGTTGGCACGGGTTATGCGCAAACATGACAAAGTCCTTTGTCATGATGCTTCCGTAGGCCAAATTCTAGATATGTATAGCCGTTGGCGATAGGCCCATCCTTCACCCCCTTCGAAGGTCAATGGCTCGGGATCAAGAAAGCCAACTGGCAAAGACAAGGCCCTCGCTTCCGGGCGGGCATCTAGGAATAGAGAAGCATGCAAAGCAAATTTAGTAAGCAATAGATGAAAGAGGCATCCCGAATGAGTCCGGAATAGAAGAAATTGTACTCACAAGTGTCATCATGCGAAGGATGGCCACATCCAATCCATCCAAAGGTCATGAGGTCAAACAGGTCGTCGAAACCCACATTGATCTTAGCCTCTTCGTGCGTGTCACGCCAAAAGGCCTCTTTTCCCGGCGATGCAAAGAACGCCACCTTTGGCATGTTTGGACCGGGTCGCTTGCATGCACCACCCATGAAGAGCAAGACAACAAGGCCCTACCCGTACTAAGTCAAGTTCGCGTGAGAGCATTGAGATCCATGCTTGTACTTAGGGTTGGCCAAAGCGTATCGACGGGCACTTGAATTGCTTCGGTCATAAGGGGCGACCCCTTCCGGGAACGTATGTCTCACCGTTGGATGCTCCATGCCTCTTGCCCAAACATGCTTGTTTGGACCAAATTTCTTTGCTTGCTTCGCTTCTCGGCCACTGCACTCGAGAGGCACTCGGACATATTCTTGTCATGCGAGCCACTCCCGTGTTCTCCGCCCCTGCGGTCTGCGAGGCACTCATCATCCATGCCTTGAGAGCCGCCGTTCGCATTGTTAGCCGATGCACTCTGCAAGGCAATCGACCGTCATTGGCATGAGTGCGAAGTCGCGCATTCCGATCCATTGCACCCCGAGAGGCACTCCGATCACCATTGGCATGCAAGCTAGTCATCTCATTCCCACCCATTGCACTCTCGAGTCCGAGAGGGACTCCGGTCATTGCTTCATTCCCATTTAATAACCCTTTCGTGCCATATGGTCCTTTAGACCGACTATCACTCTGGGAGACATAAGGCGTAGGAGGTTTTGGTGCGTAAACAAGAAGACGGCCGTTGGGGTGTTACGGTCATAAGGTCTCTGCTCCACTGGATCCTCTTAAAAAATAGCGGCCAAGAGTCTTAATTTACTTTGTCGTGCGGATCCGATAGTGTAGCATCAAAACCGGGATTTACATGTTCAATCGTTACAACGGTATGTCCCGCCACTATTGGTTGACCCTCAAGTAGCTGCGGGTGATTCGGGTGTACCTTTCCCCTAGCTACCTCAACCCGATAACCTCCGGTCTTCCGTTACAAGGGTACATCGTTGGAATGAAAACCTCGGGTGTAGCATCCAGGTTGGCTATCCGGATTACCGAGGTGCAAATGCTCTTCGATCCACCCACGGCGCTAGGGGTGTTGCCAAAGGGGGAACCTTGTGCTTGTGCTTGTGCTTCTTCCATCGCCACCACCTTTAGCTTGGAGCTCATCAAATCTAGCCAAAAGCTCTTCTCTAACTCTTTGCCGGCCCCGCGAGCTTGGAGACTTTCTTCTTTC
This sequence comes from Hyparrhenia diplandra, assembly GCA_015847255.1. Lineage (NCBI taxonomy): Eukaryota > Viridiplantae > Streptophyta > Magnoliopsida > Poales > Poaceae > Hyparrhenia > Hyparrhenia diplandra. Next base: position 252,599 of record JADLZK010010593.1, on the reverse strand, counting down.
TATACATGTCGCCGCACTCAGGCTAACTCTTCCAACCACCACCTAACTAGACACCCCACGCACACGCCCTGGCTGCGTTTTGGGGTGCCCAGGACCCTGCAATGGAGCGCATCTCTTTCCCTTACACCGGTGACCTCGGAAGAAGCAAGGGCTGCCTCCTCTAAAATCTTCTCGGCTAAAGACTGGGTTTTTTCATCGCGCCAAACAATTTGAGCCTTGTCACCTAACAATTCCGGTTTGTTGCGTCCAAGCAAAAAAAAAGCCGCGCGGACCTTAGGATATTCGTCCCAAGGATTACGGATTCCTTTGTCGACTAAGTCCATGTCCTCCTTCGCCCACCTTTCGGACATTGCTTCATAACCTCCCGTCCCCGTGCAAAGGGTTATCTTGGGTTCCTCTGCCTAAGCTCCTTGTATCTCGACTTTTGCCGGTGCCTCTTTGCTTCGATTCGCTTGAACAAAAAGTCGTCCAATCCTCCTTGGGGATGTATGGGTGCTTCACTCGGCATCCCTCCCCTTGTTGACGTAATTGCGCACTAGATCGCTTTTGTGGGTCCTAAAACTTTTTCCCTACCACCCGCCACACCTTTTAAATGCTTTGTCCTTTAAGTTGGATGGACACTCCAATGAATTCTGGACACACTCCTCAAATATTTCTTTCTTGACTTGAGGACTTAAGGAATAGATCAACACGTGAGCAAGGGGACCCTTTGTCTAGCAATCAGACCAGCAAGTCTCCTCATTCTTAGCTTGGCCTCCTTAGCAGTGGGAAACCCGTCCGAAGCGAGCTCCATGACAACTATCTTATTATCTGGCCACCTTGTGATGGTCCTGACCCTCCCCTTTCGCACCGACCGGCCAAATGACTGCCCCTCTGCAGTACAAACTCCCGAATTCAGCCCTGTAGTAGCATCATCTGTCTCATGCGCTGTCTCTTCATATGTATCTCTCTAACCATCCTCTAGAGAATTAGTTGTTTTGCTGCCAGATGATGTTGCACATGTGTCATCATCAGACGCCTATATCAAAATGCGATTGAAGTTACACGTAGAAGTCAACAGCTAGCACTCAAAAAGCTAACCATAATCAAGGTTTGTATATCACATAGCCGCAGACTTACCATTTTCGAGCATCGTCAATCACCAAAGACACACCGACAAAGCTTCACCGCAGTCCCCGGGGGGGGTAAGACAGAGCGATCATTGTTCTATCTTGAACACGTATATTCATCTATAAAGAAAATAAGTAGCAGAATTTGTTGCGCTTATGACAACAACACATGGATGACAACATTATAGTAGCAAATGTGTCAAGTTCAAGTATCTACAACTCGATATATCCATCCGAGGTTAAAATAATAAAGTTCAATTCACGTAATAGGCTTTGCTTTTTTTTTCCAACGCAAAGCGTAGTAGGCTTTTATGAGGACTAAACAAACCACTGAGGCGAGAATAAATAAAATGTAGTTCAGAATATAGGACTATAAACAAACTGTAGTACGCTTCATTTAATAGGCACATTTTTATAAGACAAGATAGTAGTAGTGCTCGATTGAGGCGCCATTGTTCTTGAGCATGTATATTCACCTTTCCTCCCGCCCACCAACCCCCCCAAGGTGTCAAGTTCAGTTTTTACAACTCTATATATCCATCCGAGGATACAATTCACCTTTCCTCACATATCTAAATATTTCTATTCGATATTGGTTCAAATTTTGGAGTTTAAACATAAAAATTAAATAATCTTTATGCCAATGAGTATGTACTGCTTTCATACATTTAAGTTCTTCGTTACTAACTCGTTTTCTAACCTACAAAAAGTAATTCTGCTCAATAGCTAATTGTGATCAGATTTCTTAGCGATTACAATTCTTCTTCTTCTATTTTTGAGATTACACAAGTACAACAATTCAATCCTTGAACAATACCCTTTCCTACCCAGAGTAACGCCGCCGGAGAATTCCGCTAGTATTTATATAGTTCAATCCTCGTAATAGGCGCCTATGAGGACTACACAATCAACAGAGGTACGGATCACAAAAAAATGTAGTTCGAATAGAGGGATATAAACAAACCGTAGTTCAAGAATAGTTCATTTAATAGGCAAAATTTTTTTGGTTGCGCTTTCCTATGACAAAACACACAGATAACGATATTATAGTAGCGGTCGGTGTCGTGTTCAGTTTCTACAACTCTATATATCCATCCGAGGATACAATTATCACCTTTTCCTCACCGGGCGACCGAAAAATTCAAAGCCGCCGTGTTGATGCCACCGTTGGATGGAATTCACTCAAGTAGCCGTCACACCTGAACAGATTTAAAAATTTCAGTCACCGAAACTAGCAAGTCCCTAATATTTATACAGTTCAATCCCGTAATAGGCGGTCTATGAGGACTACACAATCCACGAGAGGCACGAGATCACATAAAAATGTACTTCAGAGAAGAGGATACAAACAAACTGTAGTTTAGTAACAGTTCATTTAATTGGCACATTTTTATAAGACAAGATAGTAATAGTGCTCGACAGAGCGTCATTGTTCTTGAGCATGTATATCTACTACACCTATGTAGAGAACTCCCACTAAGGAGTTCTCTCGACTTGCAAGCATGCCACCATGATCATCCAATGGCGGCCCCACTGTTTGAACTAACTAAAAAATATTGTAACTCACAAACCAAAAAAACAAATTATATTCTGATTATACCATTGAATTCTTTTTAATAAATCCTTCAAAACAAGATCTCATATGGATATATTTCGATAAAATTATAAGTCGGTCCCAAGAATGGTAGTTGGTATATATAGAGCAAAGTAAAAAAATAAAAAAATAAGAGACTGAAAAAAAGGGAAAAAATATATGAGGACTACACAAACCAAAGATGGAGAACAAAAAAAATGTACTTCAGAGAAGAGGGATACAAACAAACTGTAGTTTAGTAACAGTTCATTATAGTTATAGTAGCGGTCGGTGTCAAGTTTAGTACCTACAACTCAAAATATCCATGTGAGGATAATTATACAATTCAAATTTGTAATAGATGGTCTATGAGGGACTACACAATCCATAGAGGCAATGAGATCACCCAAAAAAAAGTTCACGAATAGAGGAATATAAACAAACGATAGTTTGGCAAAAGTTCATTTAAGGCATGTTCGGTTGTAGTTTCCTATGAGAAAGGCGCGAGAGGAAGTCTAGTATGAGGACTACCCAATCCTTGGGAGAGGCACGGATCATAAAAAAATGTAGTTCGGGAAAAGAGGCACGAGACAAGATTGATGGGTTACATATCGAACCGTAGAATCGCCGTGTGGAGGAAGAAGCCGCCGGAGAAGGTGGTCGCGGGCGGAAGCGGCGTCGGCTTGAATGGCGCGGACGAAGTCGGCCGGTGGGCGGTGACGGCGGGCCAGAGGCGGCCGGGAACCCTAGAATCGCCCTCGAGGAGGAGGACGAGGAATGAAATGAATCGCCTGTGAGGGGATGAAGAATGAAATGAATCGCCGGTGAGGGGAAGAGGCAGGCCTTTTTCAATTTCGCAAAAGCTCGCGTGGCGTGAAAATTTCGCAAAAACGCAAAATCCAGCTACGCACCCGCCCCCGAAACGGAGTCTCGATCGCCCGCCTAATCGATGACACTTTGCGGTCTATAATCGACGTGTGTAGGATACACAAAGGATTCACATTCATTGCAAAGGGTGTGGATATGACCAGCACGTGTCACAGAGACAGAAGTCCAGTTACTAATTTCAAACACATGTTGACAGGCGCGCCGCATTATATAACCGCTTTTTAATCTGATTTTTCTTTTTAACTGCGGCCAAGACTTGTGACTAGTCTTTCTCCCTCATAGTAACTCCAAATGTGATGGTTTTTCTTACTAAAATTTTTTTAAAATCATGGTGTGTCAAGCTATTGTATTCTTACTTTGCTTTTACTTTTGTTGAAATGCGCACCACTCATACTAGTACTACTAAAAACCCGTATTTTACGCCCACTAATTTGATCGAAATGGCCGTGATATACTTCGTATAATACATGTGTTATAATTTCCAAATTTGTGTCCATGTTCGATTGTTGCTGAAATGATGAGTGAACAGAGGGACATGCAACTGAAATATGTCCAAGTTTTAGTTTAGATTCTAGATTTTTAAAATTTAGATTCCTGATGGATTTCCAAAATCCGGACTCTAAATAAAATCAAATTTCCTATTGGGATCCTGATTCTAGTAGCTGATTTCATCTCTTTTTTTTTACCCGATTCCTTTTATGTCCTTCATTCTCTGCACTTCTGTAACAACCCAAATTTTACATCTTTTGAAAATAGAATAAAATGATTTATTTATGTATTTTTGTGCTCATAAAATATAGGAAAATAAATATTTTTATGAAATTAAAATTTATCATAGGAGTTAGCAACCTTGTGTGTGCACTCATGCTGCTGCATATTCGTTTTTGTACTGATTTGTTTTGACTAAATTAGAAAAGAGATTTTAAAATCTATTTGAAAAGTTTCTTGAAAAGAGGTTTAAATAAAAAAAGAAAAGAAATTCTTTTTCCTTCCTCTCTAATTTGGCCTGGCAGCCAAATCCGTCGGTCCTCTCCTTTCTTTGTTGTCTGGCCCGATTGGTATTTTCCGTGGCCAGCAAGGGAATATTAACCCGCATATGCAAGCTCTACATACCATATATCATCACGCTGCCGTATCCATCTCAAATTAGTCCAAGCTGCTCTATCTACGTTCTTTTCCTGGTCAAAAGCACGTCTTCTTTTTCCCAGCACAAAAACGTGCAGCAGCCCAGGCCCAAGACTCCATATAGATATATATATAGGAGCTCCTGTGCATCGCAGCCCTATTCTAAACCCTAGCTCGCGCCGAGCTACAGCGCCGCAACCGCAGAGCTCGTGTCGTCGTGCCGCTGTTTTCGCCCTAGCTTCTAACGCCGCCACCACATCGCGATCTCGCCGAGAACGTAAGACCGCTGCCGCCTTTGACGTCGACTGCTGCCTTGCCGGAGTCGCAACCTGATACCGGAGTTCTGCGTCAAGGTGTCGAAAAGCTTCCGATGCCTTCATCTTTTTACCTTGTGCTCTCCCTTGTTCACCATACCAACTGTTGTCGAACGCTGCAGGTCGTCGCTGTGCGCCGTCAAGCCCTAGCTAGTTTTCTACGTTTCACTTTGGATCTTGCTGAAGCTTGGAGCCGCAGCCACTGCAGTCGTGCTCCATCTACCGTTTCTCCCTCCTCTGCAACAGGCTATACGTGAAGCACTTCTTGTCCAAGTCGAGCACGTCTGGCTGTTCTCTTTGCTATGCATTGCTAGCTGATGCATTGATGGTGAGCATATCTACACAAACTCCCATCTAGCTCTTTGTCATGTTCACGTTCTATGCCTTGTGGCCATCGCCGGCATTGCTTAGTCTCGCCATATTCCCACGCACGGTTCTTTGATCTGCTAACTTGATGACATCATTGGATGACATCACATGTTTTCTAGCCGATTTCCTTTAGAAAGATAAATCATGAAATACAATAGAAATACATATGTACATCCATCATCCTAAGCCGTCTGATCTGCGACCTATGGCTCAGATTAGAACATACCCCTTCACCGGCCTTTTGTTAAAGAGTCCCAGTCTCTCCGTAAATCTGTGGCCAGTCCCTCGCATGTTTCCAAATCAGATTTTATTTAGGTTTTAATTCGAAAATCGAGTTCCCAGTATTTACAGAACTGCCACTCTGATTCAAATCCCCATATCTCTCTCATTTTAAATCCGATTTGAACCGTTCAACTTTCGTTAGATTCATAATTCCGTAACCTATATGTTTATAGCACTGTTGGTCAGGTTTCGAACTTTTAAATTTCGAGTTTATAATTAGTTTATTATTTTATTACTAATAAACTTGTAAAATTCATATCTATGCCGCTTTTAGCTCCGATTTCGATGATCTTTACGCTCTCTGTGATCGTAGTGACGTGTAAAATAGTTTTATGTACTTTTCAAACTGTTTTCCCACTGTTGGTGTACTGTTCTAATGGTAGTCTTGTTTGCCATGCATGATTGATCCATGTGTTTGTGTGTTGTTGTTGATTGGAATCGAGTAGATCGGTGAGCTTTATGTTGTTGATCTCGAAGAAGACCGTGATCTATAAGAAGTTGATGAAGAAGGTGTTTTTGGGAAAGCATTGGACTTGAAGAAAGGATCTATATTTAAGGCAAGTATAGTTAAGGGGATATGCTATCTTTAAAAACCATGATCTTATGACTTGCTTAATGTTTATGCACTGAACGTTAAATATGAATTGTTGATAACATGGTTCATAGGGCGAAAGAGCTATGTTTTGTTTATGATGCTCTTAGCTCTCCGTAAGGACTTATCTGTTGTGATCATCCGGGATATACAAGTACAACTATGAGGGCTACATGGCTCGGCTTTAGTCGTTCGGGGGATAGTGTTTACTTGTGTCGGTGGTTACCTAAACGGAAGAGAATGGGTTGTAGCCCTATCGCTATCCCAAGCATATTTAGATAACCCCTTTGAAAGGCTTTATATGATTTTTGGATGTTTTGGGCCTTGCTAACCCATGCATTTGAGGATCATGACTCGTAGTGAAAGTGTACACCTCTGCGCAGAGTATAAACTGTTATAACAGCCGTGTTCGCGGTCATGAACGGCCTTGGAGACATCACAGAATAGAGATGATACTGAGACATGGACATGAGATGATGATGATGATGATGATGATGGAACTGAATGACGATGGACTGTCATGAGAACGATACCTATGATGATAATGTGGGCTAATGGGTTAAGCATAACTTAATGCTAAATAAATGCTAAAACTTTGACTTACTAAAATGCTTATCGCAGTTCAACCAGTGTCAAGCCTTTTGAGCCTCATAACCCCATGTTATGCTTGCGGAGTTCAACATGGACTCACCCTTGCTATTTCACCCCACCTCAGGAGGAAGTTAGGCTTGTGATCAACCAGTCAGTCGGTCCCTGTGGAGTCTACACCAAAAGATCATAGTGTCTTTCCGCTGTCTACTAGCTGAGGTTATTTTCTTATTTATTATGTTCGTATATTTTAAGCATTGTGAATTGATACTATCATTTATTTGTAAACTATATGTGAGATTTGACTTCCAGGGCTCACATATAGCATCATCTGATTTTTCTTCTTAAAACCGGGTGTTACAAAGGTGGTATCAGCTCCGTGCCGACTGTAGGGCGCAAGCCTAGTTAGAATTGAACACATCCTAAGTTTAAGAGTCGATTGGAGCATGGAAGCACACATCACAAGGAGGGATATCCTGGGAAACACTATGAAGAGATGAAGGATGACAAGTGAAAGCGATTCCCTAGACTTCTACCGAGTATTTCGCTTTGAGTTATGGATAATCCTAGTAGAGAGCAAGGAGAATAAATAAGGAGATGGCGTAACAATCCAAGTCCTCCATCGAAACTGGGAGATAGTCAACTAGAGCTTGGCAGAAATAAGGAACATCATGAGGAAGCTCTTGATGAGATTGATGAGTGGAGAAGTCATGCTTTGGACTACCAAGGATCAACGGAGTAGAGGAGGTGTTCCGCCCATCCACACGCAAAAAGGTGTCACCCTGGATGTCGCTGCAATCACACCGTGTTTAAGTAGGAATTTATGCCCCCTTATGCAACAAAAACGTTAGTAGCGAAAGTTGAGTCATTGTTTGATTTGTGCATCTCAATTGCTTTGTTGAATTGTTATTATGCATATGTTTATCTTGGATCTTTGTATTGAGTGGTATGATCTTGTTGGTATATCCACAATTTCATTAGTTCATAGGCTTAAGATTTAAGGATTTAGTGTAATAAATAGTCGGGTTGGTTTTCTTGTTTCTGCCCATCCTGTTTTTTTTTCGGAGCAATCTGAGTTCTTTGGCTTATACCTCTATCATTGGATGAGCAAAAAAATCATGGAATAAATCTGGACAAAAGTAGACTTCCATATCTTTATCTGAGCGCAAGAATCACCTTCATAGCCTGTCTGGTTTGAGAGTTATGAAAATCACAAGGTGATGTAACTGTGCTGTCAGGAATCTGGACTAGTTTCTGTTGTGCACCGTTTTCGACCAACTTAAGTGTCGAATCTGGAGAAGAGTTCTATAAGGAAGTTGTAGATAATTTCATAAGCTTTCCAGCGGTATAAAAGCACGACCTTCTTGGATTAACAGAACTCAAATTATTGATGTTTTACTGATCTGCTGTTTTTCTACACGCGATGAATTTCAGAATACTTGGTCTTGCTTATACACGTGAGTTTATCTTGGATATCATAAGGTCACTAAGATGGATTAACTCACATAAAGAGAACATTTATGCTACCCCTTGTTGATCCCCGGTAATCTTTTCTTAAGGAGGTAGCCACTTGAAGAAGTTACGAGCATGAGGGTTTCATACATTCTAGTTCTTCAATCGGAAGCATTAGCTATCTTATGGATCAAAAGTCAACATCAAGCGCGGGCATCTTTCATTCAAGATTGACGATTATTGGATCATCTCTAAGGAGCTTATGTGTTCGTCATGAATTGGGTTTTGTTTTAAGCTATTATACTTTGGAGTTCCACTTATAACTCAAGACAAGTTAGCATTGATGACATATGAGTGTGTTGCATGTTGGACTTCTCTACAGTTGTTCTATGATGAATCTAGAAACTCCAATACTTACAACCAACATCATGGTGAGTGAGTTTGGAGGAAGATCCCTTCTTAGGTATGACATCTCTAATGGTGAATTTGCATGGAGAACTCAAGAGTGGCGAGTTGAGTTTAAGTCGTTTAAGTATGCAAGAGTGTTTCCTTGGAATGATAATGACTCTATTGGAGGTTGAAGGGAGGTTTGCCAGCCAAGTCTCTCAGGATGTTACTACAAGAGAAGATATTAAGTGTGGTTGGATGTCAAGTCGATGTATATGAGTGATGTCTACCAGGATTGTAGGAATCAATAGAACTACTAAGATGGTGTAGAGTTTGAGATGTTCTTGTTGGTTTGGGCTAATCGAGAGTTACGACTCTTGGAAAAAAATGTTAATAGCTATAGGAGCGTAAGTCGTTGCCGATGCCTTTAGCAAAGAAGAGTTATGCTAAGAAGATTCGGACGACACCACATGCTAAAAAATTTGGATCCAAAGTTTGAGCGACTTAACTTGAGCAAAGGTCACTAATGTTTGAAGTTGGATGAATAGTCTACTTAGGGATAAAAGATACACAAAGTACTTCTTCACTAAGTTGGTTTTAAGCACGTGATATCATTATTGGATTGAAGTGACCATAGGTACATGACATGGAATTATATTATCGTCTAGATGAGGCAATTGTCATTGTTGGTATTCTTAGCTTAGCAACTATGCTAATGGGGAACATATGACACCAAAACCTGCAGAGCAATATGCAGAATATGAGAGTTGAGCAGCTCAACCATAGTAAGGGTACTAATAGTTGGAACTTTGGAGTAGAACCTACTTTGGATCAAGAGGGTCATGCTAATCAATTGGAAGGTATGGTGGATAAGGTACCTAAAAGGTTATCAAAGCTACTCCCTAGTTACCCCCTGGTCAACCTATCTTAAGGAGGGTAGTGCCCTAATCTCACATGCATGTTTCCCTTAACTTATCTCGGAGGTCATGAGTTGTTCTAAGATGTGAGTTTATTTATTTCTTGGATTATCACAAGTCTTATATGACCATCTATCCTTATCAAGGCTAACGTTGTTGACCACCGGATGGTAGGAACTAGAGGTGAGTATCGAAGTAGGTGGTGGATTAGTGTGGATTAGAAAGTGATAAAGCGTAACATTTTGAGGCTTAAGATGTTGTAGTTTGGAATTGTCGTGGGAAAGGAATTGTTAGACGATTAATCTCAAAAGGGTCATAAAGAACATCGGTGTGAAGAGTGTTCTAGCATCTGGCCGCAACAATGCATTTAAAGTTACTAAAAAGGTAACACGTGTGCTAACAATTGGATGTTACCGGGGGATGGAGTACTCAGAGTTGTTGAACTACCTATTTGGAATGAGTTTAACAAGTCACGGAGTAAGGTTGTTAAGATAAGCTAGCAAAGCAAAGGAAAAATCATCACCGAGAAAACGGAATTACTCGAGGAGCGACAAACGATTTGCGCACGGAGTGTCTCAATCTCTTCGATCTTTATCTTCGAATCTCGGGGGGAGATTCATCTTAAGGGGGGTAGATTTGTAACAACCCAAATTTTACATCTTTTGAAAATAGAATAAAATGATTTATTTATGTATTTTTGTGCTCATAAAATATAGGAAAATAAATATTTTTATGAAATTAAAATTTATCATAGGAGTTAGCAACCTTGTGTGTGCACTCATGCTGCTGCATATTCGTTTTTGTACTGATTTGTTTCGACTAAATTAGAAAAGAGATTTTAAAATCTATTTGAAAAGTTTCTTGAAAAGAGGTTTAAATAAAAAGAAAAGAAATTCTTTTTCCTTCCTCTCTAATTTGGCCTGGCAGCCAAATCCGTCGGTCCTCTCCTTTTCTTTGTTGTCTGGCCCGATTGGTATTTTCCCGTGGCCAGCAAGGGAATATTAACCCGCATACGCAAGCTCTACATACCATATATCATCACGCTGCCGTATCCATCTCAAATTAGTCCAAGCTGCTCTATCTACGTTCTTTTCCTGGTCAAAAGCACGTCTTCTTTTCCCAGCACAAAACGTGCAGCAGCCCAGGCCCAAGACTCCATATAGATATTTAAAAGTAATATTTGCTGTGGAGCAAACGCACGGTGAGAGTGTCCACGGTAGCAAAAATTTTTTTCACCGCGTCTGATCTCGAGTTGGGCGTCCGGATCTTGTTTTTACTACTGTTACTTCCCGGATAAATACCGTCCCCTCTTCACGGTAAAAAAAAAAAAAAAAAAAAAAAAAAACCTCCCGTCTCTCCCAATCCCTTGCGGGAGGCCTCCGCCGCTTCGCTTCGCCCCCACCTTCGGCGTGGTGGCGGCCCTCTAGCGGTGGCGGCGGAGCAGCCATGACGGCGGCGCCTGCTCCCCCCCACCCCCCCCACACCGTCCTCCTCCTCCTTGATTATGCGCCTCTCAGCTCGTCACCGCCGCGGTTTCAAACCTAACCCTAACCCTTGCTTCTCCTCTCCTCTGCTCTCCTCCGCTCGCGGCGAGGGCCAGAGGCCATGGCGATAGCGATGGTGATGGAGGCACCACAGCCGGCGTCGTCGCTTGCGCGCCGGTCCTGTTCGTCGCCATCCACGAGACGCGGTCTTGGCGGCTGCCCCGTCGCCGATGGCCTCTTCCCTCGCCGGCCTTCGCCAGCGCCCTCCGGCGCCAGGCGTGGATGCCGCCGCCCCACCACGCAGCGGCTTCAGAGCACGGCCGGCGGCGAGGACTCCCAGCACGAAGTAACCCAAGGTGAAGGCAGTCTCTCTCCCCTCGCTCCTCCTCTCCTTCACTCGCCCGACCTTCCACGGGTCGATCCATGGCCTCCACGACCAGATCCGGGGCCTCCATGATGACTGAATTTTCCGTAATGAGGAAACTACGTTGCTAAATCATCCATCCTTCCTCCATCGCAGCTTGTTCTGAAGAATGAATTTGGCTTTTGTTGAAATTTGTGCCACCATGTCTGCAGTTAACATGCCTTTTAATTGTTATCTATAGTCTTAAGACCTTCTAGATTTTGATTCGCACTCCCCATAAAATTTCTTTTTTGTACAGACAGTTAAAGATGAACTTTTGCTTACTTCACCATGTCTGTTTATGCCTTTGTGTACTTGAGTTATTTGATTTATGTGAAATTGGGCTGATTCGAACAATTTTGCCAACATATCTGAGATTCTTACATGCTACCTTGTGTGATGTGGGGTTTGTTTTACCTCCTGTGCATGCCTCTTGTCAATTGAAACTTGAGTGCATTTGTCGTAGTCCTGGTCAATGTGGTTCCAGGGTCTACGATTTTTTGTGCTTACATTTCAGGTTTTTTCACACACGGCAGGGTCACCAAAGTGGCTGCAAAAGCACTGTTGTATTTATTGTGACCAAAAATGTCTTTTATTGTGACCAAAAAATGTCTACAGACTGAATATGGTTGCAACTTAAAACTTTTTTCGCCTTCTCATAAAGTTGGTGCTATATTTACATGGTGTCTGCTCTTCACAATTGTAGCTGAATCTATTTTGTTGTCCTTCAAAATTGTCAGTGCAAATAGATTAATGAGTTACATGGCCTACTCTTGCTATTTGAGTAGTTTTGGTACTGTGACTTTCACTGCTCCATTTTTCTCTTGGGTTTTGTTTGCTGAAACGGAGATTTATAGATCTTATGTGTGCTATAGATATTTGATCAATCGAAACTGTAGCCACTTGAAATATCCTGCACCAAGACACATAGTTCTGTTTAATACCATGGCAATCTATTTTGTTGTCCTTCAAAATTGTCAGTGCAAATAGATTAATGAGTTACATGGCCTACTCTTGCTATTTGAGTAGTTTTGGTACTGTGACTTTCACTGCTCCATTTTCTCCTGGGTTTTGTTTGCTGAAACGGAGATTTATAGATCTTATGTGTGCTATAAATATTTGATCAATCGAAACTGTAGCCACTTGAAATGTCCTGCACCAAGACACATAGTTCTGTTTAAAACCATGGCATAGTTCAGGTCATATCAGTTACGAGAGATTTGCCATGGTACAGTAGGGTAGTACATTGTTCATGTAGCTTTAAGTGGACAACATAGACTGTATTTTTTATAGCTTAGATCACCCTTTTGAAGTCTTGATAATTTTCATAAACTAAAATGGGAATACTACAGTGGGAAATATTCTGGGTAACATACTTAATTATACAAAAAAAAGCTTTTCGCATAGAGGGGATCACTACAAAATTTTATATTTTAGTTACTTTGAGCAATTTGTAGGAAATAATGTTGTTATTTAAACCAGTTTCTAAGCAACAAAATAAGTATCAAATTCCCTTTGGGGATAACCTGATAAAGACTCACTTCAAATGAGTATGGAATTTTCTTTCATCTGACAGATGAGTGCTTGACTTCGAGCACGATTCAGTCCACACGCACTGGCTTCAGTAGTTCAGCCTCCTGCAGGCAAGTAGAACAGATTAGGATCTCCATTGTAACAAAAAATAAGTATGGAGCCACTGCTGGCCCGTGCTTTCGCGGTCTCTGTGGGCCAAGAGCCACTGCTGTTTTAGGTAGATTATCGGAAGAACATCATGAGCTTGCCTTGCAGGCTCAGTGCCTTATGAAAGAGGTGTCCCTGTTACATCTTGTCCTTTAGACTTTTTCTTCTTGCCTTGCGTGCTCGAGTGCCTTATGAAAGAGGTGTCCCCTGTTAAATTCCCTTGTGTATCCAGACGGTTATTCAGTTTGAGAGGTGGGTGTTATGTGGGCTGATAGAAAAACCATTCACAAACATATTGTGTGTGAGCAGTACCAGAAGGTCCCTTTGGAGACCTTCCTCAGTTGCTATGGTCCTATGTTTCTTCGCATCATTAGTTCTTTACGTTATCTCCTGTAGCTCCTTCCTAAGATGCGAGGTCGCCGTGCCCGGCCCAAAGCTTCCCCGGTTCCGGGGAGAGTCATGTATGTGACTATTTTGCACCGACTCCATGGCTTCATGTAGCACTGTAGATAGTTCTCTCTTTCCATAGTACCTTATTTTTGCTTCATTTTTTGGGGTGGCCACCGCTTAGCTTCTTCACGGGTTCCTGGTCCTGTCCCTTCAAAACCAGCGAGAAAAGAAAATGTACGCGTGCACCTGTTCCTGTTGTCCCCGTAAAGCGGTTAGTTTGCAGCTCTATTGATCTTGGCCTAATCGTCTGTGCGGCGTCTTTCTATAGTGGAGGGTGCACATCATATACCCAGCACCCTATCAGCCTCTCAATCTCGACGTAAACGCATGAGATACTTAAACCGAAAGAAGATTGCTAAGTCGGGTGCTGACTCCTTAGCACGATTCATTGAGGCTCTTCTTTAGATGTACCGTAACCGACCGGCATCGTGTGCTTTGTTTGCTTCCTTCCATTAGGGCCTGTGGATGGGCGCGGGTGCATCTACCTGTGGCCATTTCACCCAAGAATATATTGATGCGCTGAAAGGTTGGGGTCCCTTCTTGCTAGATTTAGTGTCGCCTTTTAATGCCCCTGTTTGATCATGTGGTACTGATTTTTTTTTCCATGCCCTATGCTTCGCTGCCTGCTCTTGGGTGATCCGCGGTGGTGGGTAGAGTCTTATGTTGACCGTTCATTTCTCTGCATGTAATTGCAGTTTATTTCATAAAGAGCATTAAATGTACACGACCCTTCAAGGATCCTTATTTATTCTCATGATTAAAAGTACAAGCTTAGAACTGCTACTCAATCAGAATCTAAGGTGTGCAAATGTCATGACATGAGTAGTATTTATTCTCCAAATTTAAATTTACCTTTGACCTGACCAGGTTTTCATAAAGAGCATTGCCACAATCTGATAGCATTGTTAGTCCTCATGTCATATTTTTGCATATGCCATACATCTTACAGAGATTCGTTTGGGGTTTGGCTACTGTAAACCTTGGAAATATCCTTTTACCTTGCTCCATAAATAATTTTGGCAAGGTTAGCTTGGTTGACTGAAACCTGTCGATTTCCAATTTTATTCGGTGTGGTATATGGGTAAGATGATATTATTTGCCTAATAATGGAATCAATGGGGTCCATGCTTACTCAGTGCTCTACTTCTTCCAACTCTGCAGTCAACAAAGTATGGCTACTACATATCCAGACCTTCAGGTAAGCCCTTCAATGAATAAACCCCACCCTTGTATATTCATGTCTCCTCCATCCATTATCACAGCCTCATCAATTAATTTTTGCAGTTACAGGCTTCGTGTACCATATGTGATCGAGCCACGCTGTCGTTTCACCAAAAAAAGAGACGGATAATCAGGCAGGTAAACTACATAGTTTGGTTATGATAACCTCATAGTGCTATTTGCCTCCTCAAACAGTACTGCTCCCTGATTGAACATGAAGAGACTGATGACCAGCCAACTAAAATAAGCATACCTTGATTACGTATAATATATTGCTGCCTAATTGGCTCCTAAATAGATTCCAACTTCATTATGTCATAGCTCCTCTAAGAACAATCATGGCCTCAAAATAATTGTTCGTTTGCCAATATTAAATGCTACTGTTAGTTCAAAGTTATCTATTTGTAACATATTTCTTTTCCACCAAGTTCAAAGTCTTTTCTCTCTTTTCAATGTATTTCCTCTCTTCTGGTATCATAGATCAAAGATGGATGTAATCATTAGCGTGCTTTTTTTTATTCAAGTATTTTTTAAGTCGTTGTACCTGCTTAACTGTAAACGTTTTCATTCTTTTTAAATCATGCAGATTCTGAACCAATTTGCAAAACTATTCCTAAGGATCATGCTGATTTATCCCTTCCATTAACCAAATCATTGTTGTCTGTGCAGCCCAGGTGAGTCCTTTCCCTCTGTATAATTGTTGTCAGGCAATCAACTGCATGTTTTGCTCACTAACCTCAAACAAATATATGTTGCAGACCCCTCCTTCAGTTTCTCAGATGAGTGACGTACCATCAGTGAAGAGTCAGGCACGGTAATACATCTCCCCATTTTGATATCATACCCACATTACAACTAAGATAGAATTTCTATGAATTATTGTTCGAGTTTCCAAAGAGAGTCAACAATGTTTGCCTGTTAGTTGGTTGTCTTTTTTTTCCAAAAAGACATCTAATTAGTTACCGGTTAAGATAAACATACCACACACATATTTCACTGTAATAGACTTCACCCATTAGCTAAGAAATTTCAGTCACTAATTAGTCTTTTGCATCGATCCTTTTTTAGATTGGGCTATCTTGTTGATTTTCTCTCTCCACAATCACTGGATTCATGGGAGGAGCTGCCGTTGTTATTGGACTGTAGCAGTTGAAGGGCCTACTCATGAGTACCACCGATGTTGTATCTCGTCATCGAGTGGTTTGTATCTGTCATCGAGTTGTTTGGGTTTTACGTTCATGAACCAATAAGCATCTCGTGCTTCTTTTTAAACTTTGAACAAAACACACACTATGAGATTACAATAGAAATTTGCAACGAATTATTTGTTTTGTTATCTTGGCTCTTCTTTTGTAAGAAGAGCTACTTTTCCGGACATGTCATATTCATTGTTTGGTAATATTATTCCATTCTCCAAATAGAGCTGTGGTTATAACTTTCGCGCAGATGGGCGCGCGCAAATCACTAGTATATATAGGAGCTCCTGTGCATCGCAGCCCTATTCTAAACCCTAGCTCGCGCCGAGCTACAGCGCCGCAAATCGCAGAGCTCGTGTCGTCGTGCCGCTGTTTTCGCCCCTAGCTTCTAACGCCGCCACCACATCGCGATCTCGCCGAGAACGTAAGACCGCTGCCGCCTTTGACGTCGACTGCTGCCTTGCCGGAGTCGCAACCTGATACCGGAGTTCTGCGTCAAGGTGTCGAAAAGCTTCCGATGCCTTCATCTTTTTACCTTGTGCTCTCCCTTGTTCACCATACCAACTGTTGTCGAACGCTGCAGGTCGTCGCTGTGCGCCGTCAAGCCCTAGCTAGTTTTCTACGTTTCACTTTGGATCTTGCTGAAGCTTGGAGCCGCAGCCACTGCAGTCGTGCTCCATCTACCGTTTCTCCCTCCTCTGCAACAGGCTATACGTGAAGCACTTCTTGTCCAAGTCGAGCACGTCTGGCTGTTCTCTTTGCTATGCATTGCTAGCTGATGCATTGATGGTGAGCATATCTACACAAACTCCCATCTAGCTCTTTGTCATGTTCACGTTCTATGCCTTGTGGCCATCGCCGGCATTGCTTAGTCTCGCCATATTCCCACGCACGGTTCTTTGATCTGCTAACTTGATGACATCATTGGATGACATCACATGTTTTCTAGCCGATTTCCTTTAGAAAGATAAATCATGAAATACAATAGAAATACATATGTACATCCATCATCCTAAGCCGTCTGATCTGCGACCTATGGCTCAGATTAGAACATACCCCTTCACCGGCCTTTTGTTAAAGAGTCCCAGTCTCTCTTCGTAAATCTGTGGCCAGTCCCTCGCATGTTTCCAAATCAGATTTTATTTAGGTTTTAATTCGAAAATCGAGTTCCCAGTATTTACAGAACTGCCACTCTGATTCAAATCCCCATATCTCTCTCATTTTAAATCCGATTTGAACCGTTCAACTTTCGTTAGATTCATAATTCCGTAACCTATATGTTTATAGCACTGTTGGTCAGGTTTCAAACTTTTAAATTTCGAGTTTATAATTAGTTTATTATTTTATTATTAATAAACTTGTAAAATTCATATCTATGCCGCTTTTAGCTCCGATTTCGATGATCTTTACGCGTCTCGTGATCGTAGTGACGTGTAGAATAGTTTTATGTACTTTTCAAACTGTTTTCCCACTGTTGGTGTACTGTTCTAATAGTAGTCTTGTTTGCCATGCATGATTGGATCCATGTGTTTGTGTGTTGCCGATTGGAATCGAGTAGATCGGTGAGCTTTATGTTGTTGATCTCAAGAAGACCGTGATCTATAAGAAGTTGATGAAGAAGGTGTTTTTGGGAAAGCATTGGACTTGAAGAAAGGATCTATATTTAAGGCAAGTATAGTTCTGGGATATGCTATCTTTAAACCATGATCTTATGACTTGCTTAATGTTTATGCACCGAACGTTAAATATGAATTGTTGATAACATGGTTCATAGGGCTTAAAGAGCTATGTTTTGTTTATGATGCTCTTAGCTCTCCGTAAGGACTTATCTGTTGTGATCATCCGGGATATACAAAGTACAACTATGGGGCTACATGGCTCGGCTTTAGTCGCTCAGGGGGATAGTGTTTACTTGTGTCGGTGGTTACCGAAAACGGAAGAGAATGGGTTGTAGCCCTATCGCTATCCGGCATATTTAGATAACCCCTTTGAAAGGCTTTATATGATTTTTGGATGTTTTGGGCCTTGCTAACCCATGCATTTGAGGATCATGACTCGTAGTGAAAGTGTACACCTCTCACAAGCAGTAGTATAAACTGTTATAACAAAGTGTTCAGCGGTCATGAACGGCCTTGGAGACATCACGTAATAGAGATGATAATTGAGACATGGACATGAGATGATGATGATGATGATGATGATGATGGAACCGAATGACGATGGACTGTCATGAGAACGATACCTATGATGATAATGTGGGCTAATGGGTTAAGCATAACTTAATGCTAAATAAATGCTAAAACTTTGACTTACTAAAATGCTTATCGCAGCTTAAACCAAAGTGTCAAGCCTTTTGAGCCTCATAACCCCATGTTATGCTTAAGGAGTTCGACATGGACTCACCCTTGCTATTTCACCCCACCTCGGGAGGAAGTTAGGCTTGTGATCAACCGGTCGGTCGGTCCCTCGTGGAGTCTACACCAAAAAGATCATAGTGTCTTTCATTTGCCTACTAGCCGAGGTTATTTTCTTATTTATTATGTTCGTATATTTTAAGCATTGTGAATTGATACTATCATTTATTTGTAAACTATATGTGAGATTTGACTTCCGGGGGCTCACATATAGCATCATCTAGTTTTCTTCTTAAAACCGGGTGTTACAACTTCCTACAATATGGACGAGGGGCAAAATGGTAAAATGAAACTCAAAAAATCTTTGGAAGCGGCTCATGTTTCTACATTGGTTTTTTTTCTCCAGGACTCTACAATCCAAGGTGATTTGTTGCGAGAGAAAAATACCTTGTTGGTCGGGCCGGATGGTGCCGATTTGTTGTGAGAGAAAAGCACCAGATGGCGGTGGTTTGAACCGGCCCGGCCGAACAAAATCGTCATTGTGCAAACGATGGCGGGGCGGCGCCATGTTGACAAAGTGAGGTGTGTAGGATACGCATGCAAGGTGTGTGGATATGATCAGCACGTCTCAGGGAAAAAAATACTAGTATACTAGTACTATATGGAAAGGCTGCGTCGGTAGTAATGGCGCCGCCCTAAATTACGCCGCTGCGCATTTCACGGTGAGGGTCCGTCCATCTCTACGCCCACTCATACTAGTACTACTAAAAACCCGCATTTTCTCCCACCAATTTTGATCGGCCTTGAATCGTTCATCTTCCTTTTCCCCGCACCAAGAGCGCGTGGCCGAGATCCTTGCGAAAAACCGTGCGGCGTGCCTCGAGCCATGGAGAACCTTCCGCAGAGGTGCTTGAGCACATAGCGCTCCGCGTCGCCATGGCCGCAGCATCCTATGGAGGGCCTCATGAATCTAAGGGCCCGTCCCCGGCACGAGGCGGCGTCTTTGCCTCGCCATAGTGGGATTTGAGCATCCCATCGACCTCGTCTTTGGACCGCCATGACGAACCGGGGGCGCCGTACTACTGGTGCGGCCAGCGCGAGTCTCATCACCGACCTCGCCAGTTTCGGCAACACGGAGGCGTGTTTCAGCGGCATGTTCGGCTGTTCGTGGATGGCAAGCGGCACCGCCTCACCAGCCGCCGACTTTAACCGGACAAGCCACCAACTCGGGGCGTGAACTCGCACGTATGTGCACGCTCTTGCGCTCTGAACGCGGAACGCCGCCGCCGATGATGACCATGCCCGAGAGGTGTTGCGGAGGTGGGTAGCGACCCTTCGGCGACGATGGCTCCCGGAGGACCGAGAATCGTGCAATGCTCATCTTTGCGAGGCGGTGGCGCCTTGCCGACGACGACCGGTGGTGCCCATGCGGTGAGGCCGCATCTTCCTCCTTCGCCAAACAAAGCGCCTCGCCGGGACGCGCATCGCGTATGGGCAGAACGCGAACGCGTCTTGGCGCCAACCGGGTGGGTGGAGGGAGTGTGGCAGCAAAACTCCACTGCATCGCAGCGGAGGAGTGTAGGATCCGCGACGAGTGTGTAGGATGTTGTTTGTGCAAGCGGGATGGGCATGGTAGCGAAAGTGGACTCGCATGAATCTATGTATATGTTGATGATGATGACAATGCACCCATGCATTATGTGATCTATCTTACTTTTGGTGCATGATGGATGATTATGTGGTAATTCGTGTTATATTCATTCATGTTTGCGATGGTGTTTATGATGACCGCCCACCTACCATGCAACCATGGCCGCCGAGGCACCTCGAGGCTTGTCGGCTTGACGGTTATGCTCGCGCCGTTGACGACGCCTTTGAATGCCGCCGTGTCCGCCGGTTCACGCCGCCACGTTCAATCGTTCTCCACGGCGGCAACCCCTCTCGGACCCGGCCCCTGCATCGCCCGAGTCTTCAAAAGCGTTTGCACCGCGTTTACGATGCTTTCCATCCCGTCCATTTAACCTCGGTCGGTCCTGCGTCGGCCGGAGTGTCGCCCTCGGCCGCCCGCCGTGCCGCCCGCCACCGTCGGCGTCAAACTTCGGTACCGCCTAAACCCGCTCATCCGATAGCAAAGATAGGAATGCTTGGTTCTCACGGGGATCACGGTGGTGGTCCTCCCGTCGCTAGAGGCCTCATCTCCGGTGACATCCGTTGCACGCCGGTGTGCCGCCATGTCGAGACCCTCCGTGGCTCAAGAACCCTAATTTTTTTTTTTCTTTTTATTATAATCTATGGTTACAACTTGTAACTGGTCTTTCTCCCTTATCGTAACTCCAAATGTGATGATTTTTCTTTCTACGATTTTGTAAAATAATGATGTGTCAAGCTACTTTGTATTCTTCTTGCTACTACTTTTGTCACGCTTTGGTGGATAACATTTGAAATTTGAATTTCAAAAAATTACAACTTCACGTAACATTTTTGGAGCATCTAATGATTTCAGCGAAGAAGTCATGAACATAAAAGTTGAATGTTGACTCTTGTTATAGCATAAAATATAGAGGTTTTTAAAACTGAAATAAGGGCTTAAAATGAATATTAACATAGTATAGGGGCTTTACCGACATAATTCCATGAGTTTTGGTGATTTATATATTTTCGTGGATTAAACAGAAAAAAGCCTAGAGTTTGCAAGGCATACGAAGCATAAACATGTTCTAAACATATTCCAAGATAGCACCATTGTAAAGAGCTCATCGAGACGATCGAAACGGATATATTGTTTGCTACATTTAGAGTCCAGAATCAAAAGATATCACCGCAGAAAGCGAAGTTCACTAAAACGGCCATAACTTTCTCATCCTGACTCCGTTTCCAAAGAAACTACCCCTCTTTGGAAAGCTATCGAAGAGATCTACGCAACCGTGGTGTTTTGGGCTCAAATCCCAAGGTGGGCCTACGGCTGCCCACTCGGGGTCTGCTTCGTAGGTCGGTTGTCACCGCCATTGAGGAGCAATCTAGGCCGTCTTTCAAGGTTGGTTTGATCCAAAGGCTGTCGTGCACGCCTAGGGCTATATAAGGAGACCCCCGCCTTTGTGGTGAAACCCTAATTCATTCGAATTCATTCAACTCACCATGCGACAAATTTGAGACCCAACCTCTCATCTCTAGTTCTAGAACTAGAACTAGAACACAATGTAGAACTAGAAGCCCTAGAGTTGAGTTGAGGAGCAAGAGTCAAGTTGAGAGATCTAGATCAATGGCTCCCTGCGAGAGTAGCCAGAGCTAGATTTGTTATTAGAGATCTAGAGCGAGGGTGAAGGGATGAGCTGCTGGAGGAAGCACCGGGCATGTCGGTGACTCCTCTACATCTTGTACCTCCGGGATCAAGTTCCATTGGAGCTTGGTTCTAAGACTTCATGGCGGATCGACTTCTTGTTTGAGTAAGTAATCGTGTTATCTTAAGTGTTAGTATTGTTCTTATTGTTCATAACTCTTTGAGTACTTTAATCTATAGGACGCTATGGATTAGAGGAGTAGCTGTAGGTTTAGGCGTGGTGCTTAGACCAAGGTTACTTGTGGATGCACCCTACCTTCCGGAGTGTGGTAACTAACGTAGGTGACTTATAGCTGCGTTAACTCTTTGTAGTCCACCTCCCGCTAGATAGGCTTTGGCAGGATCCTTGGCTTGGGGTTGACATTCTTTGCAAATGTCTATCCCATTGAATCATTTCCCCATAGGACAATATCAACATAGCTTACAAGGATAGGAACTAGACAACCATAGAAATCTTCTTTAACTCTTAATCCTCTCCGTCCTTCTTGTCATACCTCCTAGGTTTAGTTATTAGCTCCGTTACCCTCACACCATTCTCCTTGTGGATACGATATTTAAAACCCTCCTCCCGGGTGAAGTGCTCGCCCGGATCCGTAGACGCTTTTGCGGATTATACTAGTTATAAATATTTACGTGGGCATAACAAATACCAACATTGAAGAATAATTCTTAAGCTGCACATCTTTTATATTGGTTATTTTTTCATCCCTAGTAACATTGTTCACAAGATTTACACATGTCTCGTAGAGTTGACAAACCTTGTAGAGAGATTTCTAAGATTTGTGAACAATGTCACTAGCACTACGCTCGGATGGGGAAACAACCAAAATAAGAATTGTAGATCTTGCTAAGTTATGAAACTCTAATTTAAAACTTTTGATTTGTATTATCTTGTAAAGGAAAACTAGGTCTCAATTTCAAAAAAAAAAAAAATGAAAATTGAAATTTAAATGTTTTTAGTGACCTCGAGATAGACAAGAAACCACGTGATATAATGATTGCGCTTCTCAAATATCCATGAAACTTTGTAGTTTACAACTTTTTTGATTTGAGATCATATGCATGATGTATAGCGCATGATGTAGCTCGATGATCTCGATTGAACAAGCTTAATTTGATTTTGATCATATGCATGGTGAAAGTTGAAAAGATCCAAATTGAGTATGCATGAAAACCGAGATATTTTATTAGTTATAACCCTACATTGTGTTATATTTTTCCAAATTTGTGATGTTTGGATGTTTGATTTCGGTTGAAATGATTAGGGAACAGAGTTTGGAAAAATACAACTCTTGTATAGTAAGTTTTACATACCCGTCTTTGGGGAAAACGTTTGGCCGGTGTTAGCCGGTCGGTCTTGATTTGTTGTGAGAGAAAAAAAAAGTAATGCCGGTTGCCGGGCCGGGCAGTCCCGGATAGGTTCCCCGGACCTGTTTACGTGAGAATTATACGTAAAAAAAAGCCGCACCGGGTTCCAAATTTCTCCAACCCGGATCTGTGGCGCGTGGGTACGGAGCATCCGGATCGGGCCACGCCCGACAAGCAAAGGGAACAAGTATGACGGGAGGCAGGGACCACCGTGGTGGGCCCCATGATTTCAACTACCTACAAAATGTTATACTCCAAACCAAAAGCGAAATTAAATTTTGATTACACCATCGAATTTGAATAAATCCTTCAAAACAAGATCTCACATGGATATATTTAGATAAAATTATAAGTGGACCCCAATCGATGGTAGTTGATATAGTAGAGTAGAGATATACCCCACTCATATGTTCCTTTATTTACTTGGAACAATTGTGCAACTGCCCCTTTTCTCGAGTCTAATTGCTCGTTTGCCCCTATTTGGGGCATTTTGCGCAATTGGAAAACCAAAACAAAAAGGCAAACGAGCAAAGTTTAAAAAACAGAGCAAACGGGCAATTAGACTCGTAATAGGGGAACCTCTATACATCCCGGTGTGATAAGATTCTCTCCTTTACAACACTTTCTCCCGCACCCATCTCTTCTATATCTCTATACCAATAATTGCTAGGTCCACTTATAATTTTATCTAAATATATTCATGTGTGATCCTTGTTTTTGAAGGATTTATTGAAACAAATTTAATTTGGATTTTTGGTTTGTGAGTTATAACGTTTTTAAGTTTGGTTCATGGGACTAGGGACTAGAGATTAGTCCCTAATCTCTCCCAAGAGTCTTTTGAAATAGGGACTAATTGGGACTAAAAAATTAGTCCCTAGTCCTCATGTTTGGTAATTTAGGGACTTAAATGAGACTAAAAATTACAGGCAATACTTAAAATCATGGAGCCCACTACATCGCTCTCTCTCAACCTTTTCCCTCCTTACTCACGCATGCGCGTAGGGGACCACGAAGGGGCCCGCTCCGACATGAGTGCGGATAGATGTTGTGAGAGAAAAGCACCGGGGAACCAAATTTAACAAGCCGGGGGCGGAACGACAATGGGCGCACGGGGCCCTATTCTAGAACGAGGTGCGAGGATACGTGAGAAATTCGCATGCAAGGGTGTGGTGTGGTGGAGCGGGCGTCGAGGAGCTCAAGCGCAAGGCCGGAGTGCCCGTGGAGGAGCGGCGTGTGTGACATTGTTCACAAGATTTACACTTTTTTTTTAAGGGAGTTCACATTCACAAGATTTACACTATTTTTGTCCGTATTTGTCGAATCCCGCCAGACGCGTTATTAGAAACAGGGGTTTTCCGTCCGTTTCCGAGTAAACCCGTTTCTACCCGAAATTGACCCGTATTTAATCCGCTTTTTCAAGACGTTTTTAATCTACATAAGTTAGTATGTCTAAAAATTTATATGTTCAAAAACATTATAATCACCGATTATGCACGTTAACATGCTAACACAAGGCGTACCATTGAATATTGGACTAATAACTTCGTATGTGTACATTATTTTATGACTTTGTCCATGTATACTTTCGAGAATATTTGATCACGTTATTCTTTTCCTACTCAACTTCCGTATTGGTTCATTTCCGTGACTTTTACGCATATTCCGATTCTATTTCCGCATTCGCATTTTTCGAACTCGATCCCGCCCGCATAAATGAGGTTTTTCCGTCCGTTTTTCATCCGTAGGGCCAACACCGTGTTATGAGATCGAAGGCGACCACCAGCGAATCGGGGCGGCGCCGACTTCGGCGCTTTAGTGTACAAATCGATGGACCCGTTGGTAATTAAAAAAATCATCAAAACCTGTTCTTCACTCGCCCGTAAGCATACGAAACCTCCCGCCACACCATTATAGAATAAAAACGAGTACAGTAGTATTCTCGTCCACTCGCTTTCCAAATTTGTGCTGTTTGGATTGGAAAAAAAAAATACTATAGTAGTACAACACCGCAGTACTCCCTGCGGTCGTATGGAGTGCTAAGTTACGGACTTCGTCTTTGGGAAAAGGAGTCCGTATCCGTAGGAGTACGATGTAGTAGGCCAGTAGGCGTCCGTCGCCGCTCGCTCGTCTTCCTAGTCGATGCCTCGTCATTCGAGACAGGCATCCATCACGGTGCAGGTGCGGATGACAGCACCGCGCCGCCTCGCACGTGGGCCATATTCTACGTAGGATTCGCATGCAAGGGTGTGGATATGATCAGCACGTGTCACGCGGTTATAGAGGCGCTTTGGGTAAGTGTACACCTAGTCACGCGTCGCAAGAAAAGGCGCCGCCCTAATTTTTCGATGCGACGGGTCGCGGTCGCCATCGCGCCCGAGTGCACCGCCTCGGCCCCCCATGGTCCTTCCGCAAGGCCTTCCCACTCAAGAACTCGATTTTTCTTTTTTAATCTGTGGCCAAAACTTGTGACTAGTCTTTCTCCCTCGTAGTAACTCCAAATGTGATGGTTTTTCTTTCTATTTTTTTAAAAAAAAATGTTGTACCAGATATTGTATTCTTATTTGCTATTACTTTTGTCATGTTTTATTGGAAACATTTGAAATTTGAATTTAAAAAATTACCACTTCGCACAATATTTTTGGAGCATCTAATAATTTCAGCAGAAGAAGTCAAGCACATAAAAGTTGTATAACTTCTTAAGATGTACCCTCCGTTTGAAATTATGGTTCGCTTGACTTTTTTGACCCTAAGTTTGACCACTGCCTTATTCAAAAATTTGCACAAAAACAAATCAAATTTAAGTCATTCTTAAATACCATTTGTTAATAAAGCAAGCTATAACAAAATAAGAGATATTTTGCATAAATGTTTGAATAAGACGAGTGGTCAAAGTTGGGGTTGAAAAGTCAAACGAACTACAATTTGGAACGGATTTAGTACACCTTATATATATATATATATTGGCCATTTCTTCATCCGATGATGTCGCGATAACATTGTTCACATGATTTACACATTCTCATATATAGTTGATGAAACTAGGAGAGAGATTTCTAAGATTTGTGACCAATGTCACTAGCACTATATCTGATGGGGAAAACAACCAAAAAATAAGAATTGTAGATCATGCTAAGTTATGAAACTCTCTCGTTTCAAAGTTTTTTGTTTTGACATTACTCCATCTTATAAAGGAAAACTAGGTCTCAATTTAAAAAAAAGAAAATTGAAATTTAAATGTTTTAATTGACCAAGGATGCACAAACCACCAATATAACGATTGTCGCTTCTCAAATATCCATGAAACTTTTCTAGTTTACGCACATCTTTTTGGTTTGGGATTTGAGATCATCTTGTCATGGAAAACAAATGTACTAATAGTTTGAAAACATTTATCTTACGCACTGCAGACTTGATAGCGCGTCGCCCATTTCCTTCGCTCCACCTCGCCGCCATCCATCTCACTTTTTAAAATCACCACGTTGACATTTCTTAGCGCAATCAAAGGAAACAGTATAAAACCCATCCCCACAATAACGCCCCGAAATGCGCCGACATTCCCAAGTAAAACCACCATGTCGGTGATCCGAGAGGGATTGTCAACGGAATAGATCTTGCCATCTTAGATATTTTATCCGCAAGCGCGCCGGATCTATCATTGTAGCATTTCACCCTAGTATTCAGTGGTATCGTTATTTATATTTTCCCAAAGGAAGGCATGTGATTAATAAGCTAGCATGGCATCTCGAATAGAGAACATGTGTTTGCTTAGACCAAATTGTTCATAACAGGGGTAAGCAATAACGGTTGTTGGATAGTGTGACACACACTTAAGAATCCACCAAAGATAAGGATAAAGAAAATAGATAAAGAATAAATGAATAACCTAATGGAGTAATTCTAATATATCTAGTCATGGCCATACAAATGAATAGTTAGGATCATATGCAAACCGATTTAATCGTGGTTAGGTCTGGGATAACAGGGGAGACTCCCCCGATGCCATACGGCCCGATGGGAAGCATTTACGAACTCCTATAGCACATACGAACGTGGGGATTTCAAGGATTCGGCCAAGGCTTGTCACGACCAAGCCGCCTACCCCCTCAACCGTGGCATGCACTCATATTCGCAGTGTCGTAATACCCCCGCACCATGCTCGCATATCAAAGCACTACTCTTGTCCCCCCAGATCCCCACTGGCCGAATGGACGGATTAGAACAAGAGCAAAACCCGAAGGAATAACGAACCGATATCCCACCTCTAATCAAGTTAGGCATATGAAGATCGGGTGATGAACTGAGATGAACATGTCAAGATTATGATATGTAAACTATATGCTAGTTCATATACCAACACAAGAATATGAACAAGACTATACTCTAGTTCATAAGTTAGGCCAAGAACATAGATATAAGACTTGTAAATAGAAGAATGCTCCATAGAGAAGATGTATTACCAAGGCACTTTCTTCTAGGAGACAAGCCCTCCTTGTAGCTCTTCTACCCAAGTGCTAACCAAGAACTAAGAAGAAGAAGAAAGAAGTAGTAGAAGAAGAGAGAGAGGTAGAGGTGGTAGAGAGAGGAAGATTTACGGTTTCTTTGGGCTCCAAGTGGTGTGTGTTGAGAGAGAGGAGGAGAGGGGGACTACTTATACACTTGGAGGAGGGGCCTAAATGCTAATTTACACCAAACCCGACCTGGTAAAACTTCCTAATCTGAGCCGAACCCGACCATCCCACCTGCGGGAATCCCCATTTGGCGGTGCACGAACCGCCTCCCGAGGTTGGGCGAAACCACCTCGGGGAGGGTGCGGCCGCACTGGTGTGGTCTTGGCACCCCAGGCTCTCCCTCCCGGGTCTTGGTGGGGTGTCTTCCTTCATCTTGAAAAAGTTGTGGGCCGGGCTTGGCTCGGCCCAATTTTGATGTTTTGGCTCGATTTGCTCGGGGCTTGTGTTTTTACAATAATGCGCTTTCCCTGATGGCGTACTTTGGTCGATTTTCCACTTGCTTTTATTATAAATCAAGCAAAATAAAATACTAGACACTACAAGTGGAATTTTATTAGTGATAAATGCATATGAGTATAAAAAGGTATAGTTTTACTCCCTTTATGGTAGTAAGTTGACGGAAAAATAGGTCGTTGGTGACCGTCCAACAAACTCCCCAAAGCTTACCCTTTGCGGCGTCCTCGAGCAAAAAGAGATAAGTACTTGGTTGTTGATTAGGAGTTGCTACTATGCCGATTACATTTCACAAGTGCCGGGGTTATAATAAGATTTTCTCTGAGTTTGAATAAAATGGCACATCTTTTTCCCACCCTTTATTACCTTTCATCGTAGCGGGGCTTTTTAGCTTTTCTCAAAGTCTTGGGCGGTTGCCGATAGAACGGTTATAAATGTAAATACTTATCATTCATCCTTTTGATCAACTTTTTTATCCTGGATTTATTTATTTAGATAGTATTTATTATATATATTTTTTTTCGAAAGCATGGGCTTTATTGCTATATATATATATATATATGTATTTTTTTTGGAGAGGTGGGCTCGCTTGCCCTAGACTTTTGTCTTTTATTTCCTCTCTTTCTTTTTTTTTTTTTGAGATGTGGGCTCTACTCGCCCTCGGACACTTGTCCATTTTTCATCTCATTTTTTTTTTTCTCTTTTTTTTTTTTTTAGCATAGCCCATATCATTTCTCTTTTCTTTCAAAGTAGATTCCCTGACGTCAAGTTTCTCTTTTTGGACGAAGTCATAGCAAATCCATTTGTACCATATCATACTTGGCAACAACTTAGACTAGATAGAGCCTATGCAATCCACATGAATCAGGTTTTTCAAGATGAGTTTTTAGACTTAGCCACTAAACCCAAACTTTAGAGAAATTCGAATTATAAACTAGGCACAGTGCAAAACATAAGACAGAGCAACTATTCATCATTTCAACAAGGGACTAAGACTAAACATTTTTATAGCTCATATATATAAAACATTAAGGCACATAGAAGAGCTACTTATTCTATTTTTGGATTTTTTTTTAGTTTTAGTTTTTTTTTCGATGCAAGATTGCTGAAATTTAAACATGCTAAAATAAAATAAAATCTGATGAAAGTAAATATGCAATGCAATGATACCGCGAGGGTCCTCCCAAGCTATCCGGAGGCCTACCGATCAGGATCGAAACCTTGGTACCTCCGAATGCTTCCTCAAGGCTGTTACGACTAGCCATGTTGGACTCCAATTGGGTCCATCTCTGCCGACTTCCGCTCCCGCCCTGCCGCCATCGCGGTGTTTTGCACATGGGTATTGAGCGTGTGCTCAATGTTCCTAGTGCGGACGCCGAGGTGTCTTTGCAGCCTGGATACCGATAGCCTCCACCCCTTGTGGTGGCCGCCTCTTTGCCGGATTTGGTGGGGCATATCGCCGAGCCGCCGTCGTCAAAGTCAAATCTGTTGGCCCTCCATGCCGCCAGATCTCCTTCAGCCACTCACGATGGTGCCGGTGTTAAGGCGCGCGTTCCCACCTAGGATCATACCCGGTATTACCCGGGGGGTCCCCATAGGATGAGGCCATGCTGCCCGAAACACCCGGTGTAGGCCGTGGCTATGGGCGTGGCGTGAAGTAGGGCCCATGGGAGCCGGGATCCGACCTCCGGTCTCCCGCCACCGCGTGAAGAACCGATGGGGGTGTCTTTCCCGCGCCAAGCTATCGCCAGCCTCGAGCTCAAATGTTAGTACCGGCTTTTTATAAACCAGAAGTCCGGGTTAGGTAACCGAACTATAGTTGCATAGCCAGGAAAAGATGACCAAGCTCGCCGATGGTAAAATCTTAACTAAGTGCCCCGCACAAGCTGCGCTTAATGTATCCAAAAATCCCTGGGTGTGGAAATGTACTCTTTTTCGCTGATTATCCAAAGCTCCAATCGCAGGTTGGTAGGCGTGTGATAAGAGATGTGCATGTGACAGAACAACAACTTTTGTGATAATATGTAAAAAGTTCCTCGCACATCTCTACCACTCGAGCTACTTTCTCCTTGTGGACAATAGCATAGAGTAATTTTAATTCAACTTCATTCACCCATCTAACCCCATGTCTAGGAAACAAAGTCAACGAGATCCAAAGAATGGATATATCTAAGTGATGGGTGCCGGATCCGTGATCGGGCGAGTTTGAAAGTACCCCTAACTTCATGAGCACCGGATATCTCCTCCCAAAAGTGGTTTCGACAAAGCCGGGAAGAGCAAAGATCTATGTTTAGTGCACATCTATAGCCGAAACCCCAAAGGATTTTGAGCTAGGTCCGCCCCACGTGACATAATAAAGTGTACCAAAAAGGCGGAAAGAAATTCCTAGCTGGTCCTCTAGTAGTGTGCACAAGAATTGTATTGTTAGGAGGCGAAACCTTCCTCCTCAAGAGGGGAATATCCCGCCACCCGACCGCTCTCCAAAGGATAGGGAATTCATCGCCCATACCGCTTGTTCGAGGAGCTCGGAGTCGATTTCGGCGTGTCTTTGGAACACACACGGTCCTTGAGTAGGAGATATGCTTGTATCTCCCGATCTCCACGGATGTCGAGGTATTTCGGCGTCCGACCGCCGATTGCCGAGGGAGCTTGAGCTTCTTCCTCCCCGACGGTGCAGCGCCTTCTTGCATGGGGAGCCTTCGAGATCGCCGGTTGAGGGCGAGCTTGTGCTTGTTTGTCGTGAGCTATGTCTTGACGACCGCCTCAACCCGCCGAAGATCTTCCCTCTTTCTTCATGGCTTCGCAAAACGATTGAGCAAAACCTCGGGTGTGCAAGGGTTAAATGAAAGTATGAACTTTCACACCCATGTTCTTGCTCGGCACAATGTTTTTGGTGGAGAAAAATGGAGTGTAGAACAAATGGGAGAGAGTGTGAGGGTGAGAGAGAGTGAAAATGAGAGGTGGGTGCTCTCACACCGGTGCTCGGGCTATTTATAGCCGAGCCAATCGGCCGGGGGCGCTCCACACAACGGTTAGGAGTCGTTGGCGGCGGGGGCCAGCAGCGGCGCCAGCCAGGGTGCGCGCGCGCACCTTGGGGTGCGCGCCAGACCACGACCGAGGCCTCTCGCTGCCGCTTTTGGCGGCGTGCTCAACGGTCACGAAAAGTTCGCGGGTCGTTGTTTGCTCGCTACCGGTTCGACCGTTTCTCTCTTTTTTGATTTTCTCCAAAAATTTTCAAATATAAATTTATTTTTAAATAGAAAAATTATTTTAAAAATATTTTTGTATATACTTTTATGTAGAAAATGTTTTTCTTTTATTTTCCATGAAAAGAATTTATTTTATTTATAAAGATTTTTATTTTAGTTTTCAAAAATATTTACTTATAGATTTATATAACAAATATTTTTTGTTTATTTTGATAATAAAATATTTTATAAAACATTTTTTTTAATATACCCCATTTTTTTTCTTTTTTAAATATACCCCATTTTTTTTTTTCTTTTTTGAAATATACCCCATTTTTTTTTTTTTGAAGGGGCAGTTATTTATAGTCACTGTCGACTCTCCCCTCAAGCTTCGGCGGGAAGTACCCGCTCCGGGGTCTCGAGTCGATCCTTCAACACTCCACACCGGCTTTGATGATGATGATATCCTCGTGTGTTGTTGTTTTGTACCCGATGAATGGGCACTTTACCGCCTTACTCGATGTGGAAGACTATGAAGCCTTTCCCCATGCGGATATCGGCCTTGGCCGTATAGAGAAACGGCCTCCCGAGAGGAGAGACGTATCCTCCTCGATGGGCCCATATCCGTGGATCACAAAATCTGGGGGATGTACTATGTGCGTATTTTGACTAGCACGTCTTCGAAAGTATTCCCTCCTCGTCGCCTTGTTGATTGATCTCGCCATTTGGAGGACCGCTGACGGTCACTAAACGACACATTTTTAACGTCAACATTCTACCAATAAGGGGTTGAAACTATACCTTACTACACACATATACATTTATTATTGACATAATTCCACTTGTAGTGTCCAAATTATTATTGTGCAGATTTATATAAGAAACAAGTGGAAAATGTACCAAAAAGACGCCCCTCCAAAGGCGCATTCTGAAGAACATCAAGCCCAAGGGAGAAATGGACCAAACACGCCAGACGGGCGAGCCAACGCCGCCCTACAACTTTTTCAGCCCAACAACGCCACCACCCCTCGCCGGCCGGGCCAGGCGGGCCCCAAAGGTGCGCTTGTAGCGCACCACCAGTGCGTCGCGCACTGGGCCGAGGCGGCTCGGGCCCAGCTTTCGGAGGCGGTTCATTACCTTCCAAAACGGGCACTACCGACGCGTTGGATGGTCGGTTTCGCAGATTAGGAAGGAATTCCCGTGTCGGTTTTGCTCCTTCCATGTGGGGATGGCCATTTTCCAAAGAGCCCCCTCTCCTCTACCTATAAAAGGAGGCCATCTCCCACCATTGTAACACACACACACCATTTGGAGCCTCCTCACTTTCTACTCCTCTTCTCCTCTCCTCTCTACTCCTCTACTTCTCTAGTTCTTTTAGTCTTTAGTAGTATTTGGAGCAAGGCTAAGCTTCATTGGAGAGCTTGTACTTGGGAGAAGGAATATTTGGTATGAATACATTTATGGTTTATCCTCAAGTCTTGATCTCATATGCTTGTGCAATAGAGCTAGAGTATTTACATGTTATATTCTTGACATGTTGTTCTCGACAACGATCATGATAGAAGAACTAGACTATAGTTCCTATGTCGTGGTTAGTCGTGATAGAACTTAGGACCTAACCATTCATGCCATGTATTTGAGTAGAGTATGAGTTGTCTTTGGGTTGGCGGTTCGTTGTGTCCTTCGGGGGCTTGCTCGTGTCCTATTCCGTCCATCCGTAGGGTGGGGCCATAGGGGACATGAGTAGTGTCCTAGTATGCGCACGTGGTGTCCTGATGCCGGTATCCTTCGAATATGAGTGCATACCACGGTTGAGGGGGTAGGCGGCTTGGTCGTGACAAGCCTTGACCGTCCCTTGAAATCCCCCGTTAGTGTGTCTTTGTAGGAGTTAAGTAAATGCCTTCCTTTAGGGCGGATGCTCAGGGAGGTCTCCCCCATCCATCTCACTCTCGAAACTAAAACTCTAGTCATCTATGTTTGCATGATTATTAACTTGTTCTTTGCACAACTACTTTAGAATGCCTGCCCCACTTAGGAATATTCTTTATTATTTATTTTCCTTTTATCCTTGAGGTTGGCCCAAGTGTGTGTCACACTATCTTAAACTATCATGACTTACCCCCCGTATTGAGTATTGGTCAACCGCATAGACATGTTGTCTTGTTCATGCCCCCGCTAGAGTCCTACATCGTTGCCTTCCTTTGGGAAAATATAAATAACGATACCCTCGAATATCTCCGGTGAAATGCTACAACGGTATTTCCGCGGCGCTTGCGGACTTGTTCTCAGAATGCTACGTAATACCACCGACATCCCGCGGCGATGGTAGCCGGAATGTAACAATTACGCAAAGTCGCTGTGGGAAGTCAACCCGTGGTTCCCGCTCTTGCCTTTTTTGGCACTTGCGCTTAGGAAACGCAAACAAGGACGAAGTTGGCGAGGAGTGAGTGTTCCTCCATGGATTTTGTTGAAGGTGGCCTTGGACATCACATTGATACCGGCCCCGTGTCACGAGAATGCATTGACGAAGGTGTAAATGATAAGCGCGCTGATAAAGCGGGGGGCGTCGAGTGGTCGCCCTTCTTGGCAATGAATGGCGAGCTCACAAGGATCTTCTTCACTCATTGGGTTGGTGAGCCTCGGAGATATCATGTTAACCGATTAGTGCGGGACCTCGAGGTTGCCCGGGATCCTACCCGAAGTCGTTAAGCGGCACTTGGGCAAAGAATCACGGGCGGTTGTGTTTCTATCATTTTGTTGAAGGCTGAGTTGGTTCTTCACGGTGATGTCGACCCTTGAGCTTATTATTTACTCCTTCAAGGATCTTATCTTGATGACTCATCTTTTTGGTGAGGTTTTTCGTTAATTTTGGCTTGGCCCGATTACAGTCCTTCAATGATGGCTGACGGAGTTGTAGTTGGAGTTGTGCCCACGGTTGCCTTGGAATGGTGGCCTCGATCAAGTTGTTCCAACCCTCGCTGAGGTTGGCGATACCGTTCTTTGTTATTGATGAAGGCGGCTTCTTCCGCGGGTCTCGAGGCGGTTATCCCACGAGTGGCCAACTCCACCACGCAGTCTCACGGGTCATGTGAGCATCGTGGCGTAAAGCTGGCTCTTTGGATAATAGAGTCGGTCTGCGCTCCTCCGGCTTCTTCAGCGAAGATCCATTTTTGCGGCAAGCATATCCGCCTCTCTTCCGCGGTATGCATGCCTTTTTGTGTTTTGGCGGGGTTACGTCTTCGCCCGGCTACGGTTTTGCCACTATTTTGTCGGTCGGGGGGCTGTTGCACGATCTATGGTGGCGATAGAAATCGCCACCGGCCCGTCGAGGTGCCCTTTGATATGGTCGTGGAGACCATTGTAGATACGGAGCACCGGCCCGTTCTCCATCCCGTGAGTGCGGGCATGCTAGAATGTATTCCTGCGGCCTCTCCCACACCTCCGAATGGGTTCCATTCTTTGTCTGGCGGAAATTGGCGATCCTCCCCTTAGGGCATTGGTTTTGCCCATGGGGAAGAATTTAGCGAGAAACGCCCAGCGAGCACTTGGCCCAATGTCTTGATGACTTCCTTGTCCTTGTAGAACCATTGTTTTAGCCTTCCCCACGAGGAGAAAAAAAAAGCGGAGCGATGACGTCACGGTTCGGCGTCCTTGATGACGATGGTGTCGCATGGCTCAAGGAAGTGTTGGAGATGGCGTTAGGCGTCCTCACTAGGCGATCCATAGAATGGACTGGCTCGCACTATAGTGATCGGCCCGGTCTTGCTGACTCAAAGTTTTTATCCGCCACATTCACCACCGGCCCGATGGCACGCGTTGGTTCTGGCGGGAGTAAAGAAATCGCCTAGCGGCCCCGGCCATGGCTTGAGATGTGGTTGGTGCGGGGATGTCGGTTTATTTGACCGTCGGGGTTCAGTAGAAGAAGAAGCGGCCGCGAGACTGTTCTTCCTAAGGAGTGCCTCTGGATCGGAGATGAAGTTTTTCGCGAAGAAAGCGACATACACTATCCTGTTTTTCATCCACAAATGGGAGAAAACATAAAAGATTAGCCTTGTATGAGCAAATGGTAGCCACGCACACGGTTCATATTCATAGCCGGCTATTATTATTATTTTTTCACAATGCCTTCCCGAAACGGCGCCGAAATGCTTGTTGACATTTCTTAAGCGCAATCAAAGAAAATATAAAACCCATCCCCAATAACGGCGCCGGAAATGCGCGCGTGACATTCCCAAGTAAAACCACCATGTCGGTGATCCGGAGGGATTGTCAACGGGATAGATCTTGCCATCTTAGATATTTCATCCGCAAGCGCATGGATCTATCATTGTAGCATTTCACCGAAGTATTCAGAGGTATCGTTATTTATATTTTCCCAAAGGAAGGCATGTGATTAATAAGCTAGCATGGCATCTGAATAGAGGAACATGTGTTTGCTTAGACCAAATTGTTCATAACGAGGGGTAAGCAATAACGGTTGTTGGATAGTGTGACACACACTTAAGAATCCACCAACATAAGGATAAAAAGAAAATAGATAAAGAATAAATGAATAACCTAATGGAGTAATTCTAATGTATCTAGTCATGGCCATACAAATGAATAGTTAGGATCATATGCAAATTGATTTAATCGTGGTTAGGTCTAGGATAACGAGGAGACTCCCAGGATGCCATACGGCCCGATGGGAAGCATTTACAAACTCCTACGGCACATACGAGCGTGGGGGGATTTCAAGGGGCCGGTCAAGGCTTGTCACGACCAAGCCGCCTACCCCTCTACCGTGGCATGCACTCATATTCGCAGGTGTCGTAATACCCGGGCACCATGCCCGCATATCGAAAACACTACTCTTGTCCCCCGGGATCCCCACTTTCGTCGAATGGGCCGGATTAGAACAAGAGCAAACCCGAAGGAACAACGAACCGATATCCACCTCTAATCAAGTTAGGCATATGAAGATGGGTGATGAACCGAGATGAACATGTCAAGATTATGATATGTAAACTATATGCTAGTTCATATACCAACACAAGAACATGAACAAGACTATACTCTAGTTCATAAGTTAGGCCAAGAACATAGATATAAGACTTGTAAATAGAAGAATGCTCCATAGAAAGATGTATTACCAAGGCACTTTCTTCTAGGAGACAAGCCCTCCTTGTAGCTCTTCTACTCCAAGTGCTAACCAAGAACTAAGAAGAAGAAGAAAGAAGTAGTAGAAGAAGAGAGAGAGGTAGAGGTGGTAGAGAGAGAAGATTTTTGGGTTTGTTGGACTCCAAGTGGTGTGTGTTGAGAGGGGAGGAGAGGGGACTACTTATACACTTGGAGGAGGGGGCCTAAATGCTAATTTACACCAAAACCGACACAGTAAACCTTCCTAATCTGAGCAAACCGACCATCCCACGGGCGGGAATCCCCATTTGGCCGGTTGCACGAACCGCCTCCCGAGGTTGGGCGAAACCACCTCGGGGAGAGTGCGGCGCACAGGTGAGTCTTGTAGCGCCCCTAGGCTCGGCCTGGCCCGGTCTCGGTGGGGTGTCTTCCTTCGTCTTGAAAAGTTGTGGGCGGGCTTGGCTTGGCCCAATTTTTGATGTTTTGGGTCGATTTGCTCCTGGGCTTGTGTTTTGCAATAATGCGCTTTCCGGATGGCGTACTTTGGTCGATTTTTCCACTTGCTTTTATTATAAATCGCAAAATAAAATACTAGACACTACAAGTGGAATTTTATTAGTGATAAATGCATATGAATATAAAAAGGTATA
Source organism: Hyparrhenia diplandra (assembly GCA_015847255.1). NCBI lineage: Eukaryota > Viridiplantae > Streptophyta > Magnoliopsida > Poales > Poaceae > Hyparrhenia > Hyparrhenia diplandra. Next base: position 215,593 of record JADLZK010010593.1, on the reverse strand, counting down.
GTTTTACTCCCTTTATGGTAGTAAGTTGACCGGGAAAAATTTGTCGTTGGTGACCGTCAACAACCACGCTCTCTACATCGGACTCACGCTTTTGCATTATTGCCGCTTACATCGAGCGCCCGGTTGCTCTTTACACGCCGTCCACATTGGTGACATCGGCGGGATGGAGGAGGGGCTTCAAGTGGAATAAGCCTGTGGACTTTGCTACTAAGAGCTTCCACCAACAAAAAAAACCAATGTCGTGCCGCCAAGTCCACGGAGCCATTCCACTTCATGCCCCTCCGATACCCTCGTGTTCAGCGCCGCGGCGGTCGATTCTAGTCTTTTTTTTGCAAATCGTGGCGTTGTAGTCTACATCCACTCGTGAGCGCGGTGATTGGGTGGCTTGCGATGTGCCGTGCCGACTCCACGCGTCCAACCCACACGGGACGTCGCCCCGTCGGCACACCACGCGAGCTACCGATCACCGGAGTTCGAAGAGTGTAGCCTTCTGGAATGTTGAGCTGGCGGCCGGTGTGGTCGCCCGATTGAAGGTCTACTTGATTGTCTTCCGGTCATCTTTTAGCGATCACGCCGGCGTGCGCCGTCCGGGTCGGGGCATGAAACCGCCAAATATGCTCTTACTCGAGGGCAGCGTAACACGGTTACAGCGGGCGTTGGTATCAGGCCCGTAGGTGTGTTCTTGCGGGAGATCAAAGGCAACCACCAGGGCGGCAGACGGGGCGCGGAAGAACATCCATTGTCTTGTACACATTATGGAATTTTTAGGCGGGCGACTTGGCGGCGATATGATCCGTGGCGCATCGACCCAGCTCTATAGCCCAAATGGTGCCTTGTTGACGATCGTTAACTACATATTTTATACCGATCAACACCTGCATAAAAGCTTTATTTAGACCACCAAACTTAGTGGTAGGGTTTAAATCTAACGAGTTCCACAAGTTTTGGTATTTTCAAGAGCAATGTAGGAATTCTCCATTTATCATAAAGAAAAAGTATCTTAAAAGGCAAAACAAAGTACACCATCACGGAGAGCTTGTCACGCTGATCGAAATGGATATATTATTTGATATATTTGGACTCGGATGGAAAAGATATTGTGCAAATAAAAATACACATGAAATGATGGTCCTACACGAGAGCTACAGATTACCATGCGGACCATTGAGGGCGGCGACACATGGCGGCAAAACAAATAGCGGCGGCTGCCGCCCCACGTGGTCGACACGCGGGACCAGCGGCGGCGGCGCCGTTCCCAAGCTAGGGTACGGCCGACCGCGCTAGCCAATCGGGGCGCCCCGTGGCCGGTTTGCCTCCCCTTGTTGGCGCGGAGCGAACATCTTATTTGCCTTGGTAGCGGAGCCAGCCCGGACCCACACAGTCGGCGCCCGGTGCTCCACCTTGACGGCGTCGCGGCGCCTCATTCAAACCGGCGTGAACCCGGCCCGGTGACCGCGTGGCGGTCGGCGTCGAAAAACACCAGCGTATCAGTTCACCCGGCTTCTTTGGGGACACGTGGCCGGGCCGGGTGATCCCCATGGCGGTTCTTGGCGGTTCCCCAGCTGGTTCGGGCGGTTCGGCCGACCCGGCGCCTTGTTTCTGCGCTCGATGCTTGGGGACAGCCTGGATCTAGCGGTTCACCTCGGTTCAGCGGCCCTAGAGGCGGTTCTCCTCCGGTTCTCGGCCCGAGTCGGTTCGCGCACAATGTACCACCTCTGGCGGGATGGGGATGAACACGGGCGCCCTAGATCCCTTCAATGCTCTAGGAATCATGCAAATAGCCCCCTCCTCTCATCCTATAAGTAGGGAGCCTCTCCTCCTCATTCCACACACCATTCCAAGGCAAGAGAGCTCTCCCTAGAGCTCTTCCCTCTACTCTTCTACCTCACTCCAATGGGTCTAGGCCCTACCTAAGTAGTAGAGAGAGAGATCGATTGGAGGAGAGATGTGAAGGGCCGAGGCGGGGAAGTCTTAGGGTTTGTTGGTGTCTCCCCAACCTTGTACCTCGGTGGATTCGGGCTTAGCTCCCTCACGGGATCTTGGCTAAGTAAGCATCCTCGGTTCCGATAATCTTTATTATCTTTTGTTTATCCACGATTTATCTACTCATTTGTGGGATCGATAGTCGCTTCCTTGAGGCGGGACTCTAGTGGTGGAACCCTTTGACCGGGGAACCTAGCAAACACTAGAGTGATAATCACTAAGCGTAAACGTGGTGTTTGGGCTAGTGGTTTTCTATCTTTTGTGAAGCACCCCACGGTGCGTGAGGGTAAGGCGGCGGGTCGTGGCGACCTTGTCCGTCCCCTTGTAACCCCTCCATGTTTGAGTGTGACGTAGAGCTAATTGCGGACTACGCCTCGTATTGGGCGGGGCGGTGCCCGAAGTGAACAAGTAGCACCGAGACCGGCTAACCATAGATCCTAAAGGTGTAGGGATCCTTCTCGATAATCCTCCCCATCTTTGGCCGTGTGTGTTCTTGGGCGAACTAGTTAGGAGAGAGTACATCCATTCCCTCGTGGAAAATACGATACCACGAATATTTCGGGTGAAAGCTACAACGACAATTACATGCGGCTTTGCGGTTTCTTCTGCGGCGTTAAGAAACGTCAACAAGCTTTACGGCACCGTTGTCGGGGAACGGTTGCTATTATCTTCGACCCTAGTTCATCCTCGTATCTATCCTTAAAAAACTTCAAAATAGTTATTTCATTTTTTCCTTTTTTATTTCATTTTTCCTTTCCCAAAATGAAGCCCAATCATATTCAAAATCTTTCTGCTTCTTCAAAGGAGGAGTTCACAGAGCCAAAATCTTTTTCAAAACCAAAACTTTCATCCGGCTATGAATTCCATCCATATTTAAAATCCATTGTTTGGGTAGACCCTTTCTCTACGGCTACCACTTAGAAAACCCATGTAGCCACCTACAAGTTTTCGAGGAGATATGTGCATGCATGTTGTGGTAACCAAGCGCAAATTAAACACCGTCAACACAACACCAAAATAACCTAGAAATAGGGATTTCAACTAACATATTCCAAAGTTTTGGTGTTTATTTGGACTTACAGTGCGAACTCAAGGATGATCACTTTGGGCCAAAAAGACAAAGAAAAAGAAATAAAACCAACAAATAGAAAAAGGCCCAAAGGAGCAAATGGCAAGCCCAAATAAGAATCGAAAAAAACGTCAAAACCGAGGCGGGCCAAGACCACATAACGACTTTTCACGGCAAAGGAGGCCCGACTGCCCGAAGCGAGCGGCGGGCCCCGCCGAGTCTTGTAGCGCACCACTGTGCGCGCGCACCCCGGCCGGCGGTTCGGGCCCAACTTCCGGGAAGCGGTTTGTTACCTTCAAAAGCGAGCACTACCGACGCGTTGGATGGTCGGTTTTAGCGAGAATAGGAAGGTGTCCCAGTGTCGGTTTAGGTGATTTTAGCACTTAGGCCCCTCCCTTTTGTGTATAAATAGCTCCCTCCTTCACCTCTCTACATAACAATTTCAAGGAGAAACCAGTCCACTTGTGCAAGAGAGTAGAATTAGTTCTTCTTCTTCTACTTCTTCTATCTTCTTTTTAAATTCTAGAGAGTGAGAGAGGGAAAAAGCTAGAAAGAAGCTTTGTTCTTTCTACAGGGAGTTGCCGGTTAAGCCCCTCGGTGTTCCGCGGTTCCTAGGAGGGGCCAGTGCCGGACTTGTCGGTACCCGCCCGGCTTGTACCTCTGCAAGCTACTTACACTTTGGTAAGGAGTCTTGTGATTATCTTCTTTTGACTACTTAATTTCCTTTCATATATTTCTTAGTCATTTGTAGACTTGCGGGATTGGTAGATTGTCTCGTTAAGAGCGTTAGTTCTTGGTGAAGGAACTCTTTGACCGGGGAACCTTGGCCAACATCAAGAACTGTGACCAATAGTGCAAACGTGGTGTTTGGACTAGCGTTCACCTACCTTTTGCGGTGCATCCCACGGTTGAGGGGGTAGGCGGCTTGGTCATGACAAGCCTTGTCCGTCCCTTTGAAATCCCTCCACGTTAAATTTTGTGTCGTAGAGCTAATTGCGGACTCGCCCGGTTGGGGCGGCGGTGCCCGAAGTGAGTAGACAAATGACTTTTAGAAATCACTTTGCACGGAAAACTTAGCCTATAGATACCTCGCTACTCTTAGAAAACAAACCCTTGCCTTAGGTTCACATAGACCCGAGAAAAGCCAACAGGCGACCGTCCTTGTGTAAAAATCGATACCCCGCTACCACCGGGTGAAGTGCTACAACGGTATTTCCGTGTGCTTGCGGATTTCTCTGCGTGTAGCGTAAAAAACACCAACAAGCATTTACGGCGCCGTTCTGCGTGGGACGGTTGTCGTAGTTATACCTCGAGCCTAGTCGACCTATGTGATTTGGTAGTATCCTTTTAAACAAAAATACCAAAAGAGTCCCGATTACTCATGGAGCAACCTACCCTACAAATCACATGCGCTCCTAAGGGCGAGGTCGTAGAACCACGCCAATCTGCGAAAGCCAATCACAGCTTCAGAGTATGAGCTCCGCCACGGCTTTATAGCCATGGTTGAGGCCGAAACCTTTTCGGGCTCGGAATATGAAAAACCCCTACCATCACTTAAGGGAGTTTGAGCGGCTCGTAGGTCGCGCGACAATTCGCGAGGCATGACACCGGCGTCTTTGAGATGGAAGTTGTTTCCGTTCTCTCTCAATTGAGAGGGCGACTCAATGGTACGCCCATAGCGTAGGGTTGGTAAACGGAGAATGGGAAGAAGCTGCGAAACAGATTCTATGTAGCGTTCTACCTATATCCGAATCGCGGCCCTGCGACAAGAGATACTCAACTTCCAACAAATAGAGGGTGAAACCTTAGGTGCAGCACGGGACCGGTTTACCACGCTTACGATCCGGCCCAGGACACTGTCCATACCAAACCACGTGCTTTTACAAAGATTTACGGCTAGGATTGGGCGGGGCAACTGCCTCGCCGCTTGATTTAGGCTGCCGGAGGGTCGTTTGCACATAAAACCACGGCGGAAGGAGAAGCTCTCCTAAACCGTATTCTTGAGAATACCCCTCCGCTAGAACCCATCCGTGTAGAACCTAGCGAAAAAACCAGGAGGAAGTCTCTTCGGCTAAAATCAAACCTATTAAACCTATAGAGAGACCCTCGCTGAACGAGAACTCCGAGGAGGACCGCATGCACGGATCTCCGTTCTTGAGGTTGACTTTTACATCAATTCGGTGACACCTCGAAGTACGAACAATGGAAGAAACCACCTATCCCGGCTAGCCCTGAACAACCCCCTCGGATAAATTCTTTCTCCAGAGTCTATTAAGGAGCTAACAGCTATAATGAGCACGGAATGGTTGCGAGAGGAAGGACCTTCCTTCGAAGAAATTCGGATAAGTGGCCCCTCTACACCAATCCATTGCAAATATCAGGGAAACTTGGTGGAAGTCATGTATAACCCTACTTGTGGGGATAAACATAATGTCGAAACCTTTGCACAAGCACCGTGTCGAGGAAGCCATTAGGACCCCCACAAAGCACGGACCTGCGCGCCAGCACCATGTACCACCATTAAAAAGGCGTGAGGTTATACATGAACAAATCTTCCTACACAAGGATGTCAAGTTGTCTCCGGATTTTCATATTTTTGATATCCAAGACTTCGACATCCCGATCGGGCATCCCTTGGAGAAGATTCTTGATCTATCAACATCACGGGGATTTAGATGTCAAACTTCGGGAAGAAAAAGTTTTCTATTCCATTTACTCGAGCCAAAAAACTTCGAAATGTAAACCCCTCCTTGAGTATGACACCCGAGAAGGTCATGGGAGTTATGCTATATGAGAACCTAGAAACGGACCTAGAAAAAGGCGCCCAATTCTTCATTGAAGAAGAGGGCGATTCGGGGGGAACTCATAGAACTTCCCAAAGAGGGAGAGGTAACTTCGGCCTCCGGTTGAGCTTAAACCCCTACCCCCGTGGCCTACGCTATGTCTTCCTAAACGGCGATTCACAAGCTCCTGTCATCATAAGTGATAAGCTTTAGTGACCAGGAAACTACCCAAATAATAGCCGTCTTAGAGAAACACAGTCGGTCTTTGGGTATTCCCTTCAAGATCTAAAAGGGGTAAGCCCGACACTATGCACACATCGCATTCCCATTGACCACGACGGTACCCCTTCATGCGAACCCCAAATAGCGGGCTCAATAATGCGATGCGTGAAGTCGTGAAGAAGGAAGTTCTCAAGCTTCTTCACGCCCGGGATTATCTATCCCATTACCACCGCGATGATTGGGTTAGCCCGGTCCAAGTGGTCCCTAAAAAGGGAGGAATGGCAGTCATTGAGAACACTAAAAATGAACTCATTCCACAAAGACAAGTCATAGGGTGGAGAATGTGTATTGATTATAGAAAACTTAACAAGGCAACAAAGAAAGATCACTTCCACGCCCTTTATTGATGAAATGTTGGAGCCGGTTAGCAAAACATTCTTTCTTACATTTCCTTGGCGGGTATTCCGGCTACCACGGATCCCAATCCACCCCGATGACGAGCAAGACCACGTTCACATGCCCATACGGAACCTATGCCTATCATAGAATGTCATTTGAGGCGTGTAATGCACACTACTTCTTTTTCGGTGCATGATGTCTATCTTCTCGAACATGATCGAAGAGATCATGGAGGTCTTCATGGACGATTTCTCCGTCTATGGTAAGACTTTCGAAAGTTGTGCGAAGAACCTAGACCGGTCTTGCGGCGATGCCAAGAAAAGGACACGGTACTTAAGCGGGAAAAGTGCCACTTCATGGTCCGAAGGCATCGTTCTTGGGCATCTCGTGTCCGAGAGGGGGATAGAGGTAGACAAAGCCAAAATAGACGTTATTGAAAAGCTACCACCCCCGGTGAATGTCAAAGGGATCCGTAGTTTCCTAGGTCATGCAAGGTTTTATAGAAGATTTATAAAAGATTTTTCACAAATCGCTAGACCCCTTTACGCCCCCGCTAGCCAGGGCGTACCCTTTGACTTCATAGATGAGTGCTTGCACGCTTTGAAACCCCGAAGAAAGCACTCATCTCGGCCCGATCATCCAACCCGGTTGATTGGTTGCCATTCGAAATCATGTGCGATGCTAGCGACTACGCCGTTGGTGCGGTCTTAGGCCAAACCAAGGACAAAAGCGACATGCCATCGCATATGCTAGCAAGACTTCGGCGAGGGAGTCCAAATTTTAATGCAGCTACAACGAAAAAAGAGCTCCCCGCAGTCTTTGCTATCGAAAGTTTCGCTCCTACTTAGTGGGTGCAAAAATAATCGTCTACACGGACCATGCTGCCCTTAAGTATCTTCTTACCAAAAAAGGATCACGAAACCTCGCTTGATCCATTTGGATTCTCCTACTCCAAGAATTTGACATAGAGATAAAAGATAAAAAGGAGTAGAAAATACGATTTGCGGATCATTTGTCGCTGATATAACTAACATGCGGGAACTACCAATCAATGACTACCTACGTGGCGACATGCTACTCAAGGTGTCGCACTTCAACCCATGGTACGCAAACATTGTGAATTACATGGTTGCGGGCTATGTACCACACAGGGGAGAACAAGCGGAAACTCCAAATGGAGAGCGGATGGCACCTATGGGGCGACCCATATCCATGCGGGGTGTGTGCGGACGGCTTTTGCGAGAAGATGCGTACCAAGGGAGGAAGGAATGCAGATCATCAAAAAATGTCATGCATCTCCCTACGCCCGGACATCTAGGAGTATTCCGCACACAAGCCAAAATTTGGCGGTCGCGATTCTTCGGCCGACGATGTACGGCGACACGAAAAGAGTTCATCGAAAGATGCTACAAGCGCCGAAGACGGATCGAACATCACAGCTCGTGATGCAATGCCCCTACACTACAACCTTCAAATAGAAATATTTGATGTGTGGGGGCATTGACTACATGGGTCCATTCCGAAGTCCCATGATTGCGGTACATCCCGGTGGCGGTGAGACTACGTGTCAAAGTGGGTAGAGGCACTACCATGCGAGAGCTGGCGATGGCAAGCACGCCGCGCAAGATGTTCCATGAAATCATCTTCCCCGTTTGAGCGCCACGCATGGTGATCGGTGACGGAGGATCGCATTTCAAGGACAAATCATTCAAGGCATTCTTGAAGGAGCTCGGCACTACGCACAATATTGCTACCCCCTATCATCCGCAAACCGGCGGGCAAGCGAAAACCTCCAATAAACAAATCAAAAACATCCTGCGAGAAGACGGTCAACGAGATGGGGAAGGGTTGGAAAAACAAAGCAAAGCCTGATGCTCTCACGGGCATATCGGACAGCGTATAAAAGCCCCCATCGGCATGTCACCTTATCACCGGTCTATGGCAAAACACGCCATTTACGGTTGAGCCGAGCATCGAGCTCATTGGTCCATCAAGAAGTGGAATATGGGCGTCCGGACTTCGGCTGGAAGAACCGCCGAGAGACAAATCTCCGAACTTGAAGAATGGCGAAAAAGGCATACCACGGTGCAAAGCTCTATAAAGAGCGCACAAAAAAAGATGGCATGATCGGCATATCAAGATCAAAGAATTCACCACGGGGAGACAAAGTACTCCTATTCAACTCCCGGGTGAAACTATTCGGCGAAGGAAAGCTAAGGGAGCAAATGGAAAGGACCGTATACCGTCATCAACACGTCGCCACATGGTGCAATCACAATCCAAGATGACGCAGTGAGATACAAAAGGTAAACGGTCAACGCCTTAAGCTTTTCTTTGAGCCAGTATCGATCTTAACCAAGAGCTCGATAGAGTAGATTTATGCTTTGAGAATTAATTTATGTTGATCAGCATATAAAAAAAGATTTTTATAAATTAAAATTGTTACAACTAAAATATATATATATATATAAATAAATAAAAATATAAATACATAAGGTAATAATAAAACATAAAAGTTATCTATATATTTTTTACTTTGTTTTAAATAAAGTATTTACCTTGTTATTTTCTTTTTACTTCACTAAATTTATCTTTGGTCATTTGCTACACAAAGGATATCTACTTTCTAAATTAATCAAAGCATAATCTATTTTCAAAATTTGAATTTGAGGATCAATTAGAGATCAGCAAGAAAGGAAACGTTTCTCGCGCGGCAAACACCAGTTCAAAACTTTTGAAAAAGGGAAATGGATGTGGCGAAAAACCCGACCGGGGGGACACACCTGGGTGGTGCACGCAGCACCACCACAGTGCGCCCAAGCACCACAGCTAGCCCCCGCTTCGATGCAGGGATTTAAGCCCATCTCCTTCTCCTTTCTCACAACCCACATAGTAAGGTTTGCTCGCCCGATTTCGACCTGCCAAACCCGAGAGAGGAGAATTTGTCCTATAAAATCCACCCTCCTCCTCTCCATTCTTCACACCACTCCTTGCTCTTCTTCTCTCCTCAATACTTCCTCTTCCAAAAGCTGAACAAGCGGCAAGGCTCTCTTTCTCCCATGGCACTAGTACCCTTCAATAGAGAGGAAGCCATGACTTTTTGCCTCCAAATATCTAGAGAAGAGAGAGACCCCAAAGAGAGACCTTGCCCTCCTACCTTCTCCGATTGAAATTCGACACCAAAGAAGAGGAAGGTAGGCAGCAAGGAAAAATATCCCCATAAAAATGAAGAGGAAACAATAGTATACTCAATAACCCGACAAAACATCTCTCCAGTTTCTTCCAAAAATCCGATTCTTGCTTCCCATATACCTTAGAGCAAATGCCAAATGGGGAATGGAAGAAGCGGGGTTCCCCAACACCTCGAATCCGGGACAACCAAAAGGATTCTTCGGGGGCGACATTGTGCCCAAAGAGGGTCTTACGGTTGAGAGTGTGCGAGAAGAAGATCATCGAACTCTCAAGCTTCGTCCAGAACCCTTAGAGGTAGGCTAGCGAGAAAGGCATAGCACCAATATACGCCTTAGGAAAAAGCTAGCGAGACTTGCACGTTAGTTTGCATGAGGAGCTTAGACTCGTTGCTAGGGAGATGGGGGTAGAGCACTTTCGGTGGATCTCATTGACCTTTTCGAATAAAAGAGCTCTACCTCTCTTTTCAATAAATAGGCGCGCATTAGTTTAAATTTTTCAGTATTCCCCTTCCAATCATTTTGTAATCCCTTCAAAGTGTGCACCCCAATTTGAATTATTTATAAATTCAATAAAGTTTTGTTATTATATTATTGTATATGTCTCCACTTGTTTTTGTCCTTGTGCAAAAAGAAAATTAAAATAGGTACAAAAACAAGTGTGGGGAGGCTCACAAGTCAAAGGTACGCGATTTATTAAAGTTAAAATGTTAACTTGTGACTTTTTCTTCTAAGTGCTAAAACACGAACCAAGTTAGCAAAAACTCCATCTCTATATCTACCAATTGATACATGGCATGCATACATTTTATTCCTCGTCATAATCCATACCTTGTTGAGCAACTATCCTTTAGGGACCCCATGCTTATCTAAATAATTGATCTTTGTGATATGGTAGAATGACTTGGCAGCTTGCTCTCTTTTTTGCAATAAGACTTGGTTTTATCTTTGAAAATTTAAAATAAAGCATGCTCATGGTTTGACTTAGCCAAATCCTACCAAAGCACGAATAATGACATGATTATCCACTATAGCTACTTCCCTCTTTGCATTGAGTTTTGTCGGGGCTCGTTGATCCGCGTTGAGAGAGGCTCATACTCCCAAGATCGAAAAACACGTACACCCACATATACACTGGTTCTCACAATGAGAATTGCGCACAACATGCATCTTTACCATCCACCAAATAAATACTCCATTTATTATACCATGATCATCTCCTGTTATCAAGAAAAATGCAGAGAGAAAGATACAGGGCTGCAGAAAAAAGAAAAAGAATAAGAGATGAAAAATGGACACGTGTCCGAGGGCGAGTAGAGCCCACATCTCTTAAAAAAAAAAAAAAAAATAGCCTGTATCTCTCTAGAAGCATACAAAAAAAAGAAAGAGGATCATGAGTCAAGGAGTAACCACAAAGAAAATATATCATCATCTTTCTCCACACACACACTTTTGCACGTTTTATCTAAGGGTATGACACCTCTTTCCAACGATCGAGCTTGACCCGACAATATATACAGAGAATGCGTATGCATCACTCCACTTAAAGATCCGCAAAAACCCCGCAAAATAGGATGAGTGAGAGTGATACAAACAAGAGTGCTTTGAGAGGAAAATTCAAACAAGAGTGATTTTGTGAGAGTCAATGCCATAAAGAGCAATGCTATTTCTTTCAAAAATTCAAAAAAAAAAAAACTTACCAAGTCTTTTAAGCATGAGTAGTAGCAAGAAGATGGAAGTTCATCTTGTTCCATTGCTCAATTATTCTAAGATAGCTTGGTAACCACCATGAATGCTCACAAAGGCGGGTAAGGCTTGGAATAACTTTGTATGCAAGCTTACATCTTGGAGATTGAACCACTTTAGTCCTTGTGCCTTCACTTTCGAGGGGCGAGTAAAGGGCTAAGTGTGGGGGAGTTTGTTGGCGGTAACCAAGCGCAAATTAAACATCGTCAACACAACACCAAAACAACCTAGAAATAGGGATTTCAACTAACATATTCCAAAGTTTTGGTGTTTATTTGGACTTGCGGTATGAACTCAAGGATGATCACTTTGGGCCAAAAAGACAAAGAAAAAGAAATAAAACCAACAAATAGAAAAAGGCCCAAAGGAGCAAATGGCAAGCCCAAACAAGAATCGGGAAAAAACGTCAAAACCAGGCCGGGCCATGACCACCTCCACGACTTTTCACAAAAAGGAGGCCCGACTGCGAAGCGAGCCAAGCGGGCCCGGCCGAGGGTGCGCGCACCACACAATGCGGCCGCACCACGGGCTGGCGGTTCGGGCCCGGCCGGGGAGGCGGTTTGTTACCTTCAAAAACGAGCACTACCGACGTTGGATGGTCGGTTTTAGCGAGAATAGGAAGGTGTCCCAGGTCGGTTTAGGTGATTTTAGCACTTAGGCCCCTCCCCTTGTGTATAAATAGCTCCCTCCTTCACCTCTCTACATAACAATTCCAAGGAGAAACCAGTCCACTTGTGCAAGAGAGTAGAATTAGTTCTTCTTCTTCTACTTCTTCTATCTTCTTTTAAATTCTAGAGAGTGATAGAGGGAAAAGCTAGAAAGAAGCTTTGTTCTTTCTACCCGGAGTTCTTTGGTTAAGCCCTCGGTGTTCCGCGGTTCCTAGGAGGGCCGGAGTCTTGGGACTTGTCGGTACCCGCCCGGCTTGTACCTCTCTCAAAGCTACTTACACTTTGGTAAGGAGTCTTGTGATTATCTTCGACTACTTAATTTCCTTAGTATATTTCTTAGGTAGTTTGTAGACTTGCGGGATTGATAGATTGTCTCGTTAAGAGCGTTAGTTCTTGGTGAAGGAACTCTTTGACCAGGGAACCTTGGCCAACATCAAGAAGCTGTGACCAATAGTGCAAGCGTGGTGTTTGGACTAAGCGTTCACCTACCTTTTTGCGGTGCATCCCACGGTTGAGGGGTAGGCGGCTTGGTCGTGACAAGCCTTGTTCGTCCTTTGAAATCCCTCCACGTTAAATGTGTCGTAGAGCTAATTGCGGACTACGCCCGGTTAGGCGAGGGCCGGTGCCCGAAGTGAGTAGACAACAGACTTTAGAAATCACTACCTAGAAAACTTAGCCTATAGATACCTCGCTACTCTTAGAAAACAAACCCTTGCCTTAGGTTGACATAGACCGAGGAAAAACTGCTGCGACGGCCGTCCTTGTGTAAAATACGATACCACAACACCACCGGGTGAAGTGCTACAACGGTATTTCCGTGCGCTTGCGGATTTCTCGTGTATGCGTAAGAAACACCAACAATGCCTAAGCATTCCCGGCATGACACAACAAACTCTCATGTGGAAGTTGTTTTCATTCTCCCTCAAAGGGAGAGCAGAACAATGGTACACCAAAGTCGTAGGAAGTTTGAATGGGGATTGGAAAGAACTCAAAGATAATTTTTGTCTAGCATTTTTTCCCATCAAAACCCTACCAAGGACAATCCTCGATTTCGAGCAGGATGAGAAGGAGTCCATAGGTGTAGCCTGGGCCAGGTTCACGATGTTAATACATGCTAGCCCAGACTTGTCATTACCCTATAGTGTGCTTTTTTGCATATATTTTGTTCGGTCTTGACATAGACGCTGCCCTATGCCTTGACACGACGGCCGGAGGGACGTTTTCCGCAAAACCTACAACGGAACAGAGGAAAATCCTAGATCACATCCTAGAGAAGCATGCTTCTCCCGTTGTAGAAACTACTCCCCTCCACCACAAGGGCATGTCAAGCTTTGAGGAGCCCTCATCGGTTGAACCATTCCCTATACCACCAATAGAACCGACTGTTGAGCCCTCACCGAACCACGAACACCGAAGGAAGGGATGCTTTATCCTTCGGAGTTCCCGATCAAATTCGAGGATCATGGGAGAACCTTGAACCTTTTATGGCACGAATGGAGCAAATGGAGCACATTTCCTTCTAAGGAAACTTCCTCGACATGAAACCTTCAAAAGAATGGTTAATGGAGGTGAAACGTTCTTACGAAGCAATTCAGATTCTTTCACCTTCCACGACTACATCTTGTTCATTATGAGGAAATTCCTTAGATGCCCTACACAACCCCACAGTCGAGGCCAATATCATGTCGCAATATCTTGCAGAAACCCTTTTGGGTAATTTGCCACTAGCCTCGACCGATAGACTTTTCAAAGGTCAGTTCGACCTCATCTTTGCGTGTTGTGGGATTGCTAGGGCCGTGCCAATAAAAATTCATGAAACCGAGGTTCACTTAGACTTCTATATCTATCCCATCCTCGACTTTGATATTCTCATAGGCTACCCTCTCGAAAAGCTCTTTCATGAAAAACCTATAGAGGAGAGCCATGATGAGAATTGGGAAAAGAATGCTTGTGCCTCTCACCTAGAAATCCCAAAGGTGAAGCATCTTCCCAACCAAAACCTGTTCGAGGAGGCGGAGTTCATAACTCCATTCGATTCACCTAAGTTGCATTAAGCATCTTAGTGAAACGAAACAACCATCGCCCTCACTCAAACACGAGGCATGTCCCTCTGGCCAACAAAACGTTGTTCTTGACAAAGGTCGAGATTCAACGTTTGTCCTTCATGACATACCTTTTGAGGATAAAAACTCATGCGCCATGGACATGCTCGAGGCACCAACTCTAGAGACCAAGATAGAAACCGCTAATGAGCATGAGAAATCTTCCTTTGAGATCCCTCAAGTTTCATGCTCACCTTTTTGGATCTCTAGAGTTGTCTCGCTTCGACCACGCGTGCCTCTACGAGGACCCCAACCTTCTCTTAATCCTCGTTCACAAACTTTTCAAGAGGATGGTTGTGGATGTCTTCGTCTATCACAAGTTTTGCCGATCTCATAGTGGCACGATGGCACTAACCTTGCGGCTTGAGCGTAATGCTAAATTCTTAGTGGTGAGGCCGGGAACTTCACCACCATTAGGCGCAAGATGAATTCCCTTGATCAAAAAGCTTACGACCATAAAGAAAGCAACTGCCAGAGATAACCCGAACTGTCAAAAAAAAGTTGAATAATTCTCTCTTGTTGCTTTTATAAAAAAAAAATTCTCTTATCGGTAAAAGCAAGAGCATGTTATCAAGTTAGTATGCACCTTCGGGTATTCTTGTAAGCTAACCATTTCGTGGAGATCACGATTAAGAAGATCAAAAGAGGCATGCAATGCTTGAAAACATGGGGCCGACATCGGCAAGCAAAAAAAAAAATTGATGCTCATGGATGGTGGAACACACTCAAAAGGAGACACTGGACCTTGCACACTTGACTTTACACAAAAGTCAAGTGTGGGGGAAGATGGTGAAACTCTCAAGTTCCATACACCAAGGCGTCATACAAAAAAAATTGATGGTGAATAAAAGCTGATGTCACCCCCGCCTTGCTAAAAAAAAAAAAAAAAAAGAAAAAAAAAAAAAAGAAGAAAAAAAAAAAGAAAAAAAAAGAGTGTTATCAAAAAAAAAAAAAAAAATATATATATATATATATAGAAAAAAAAATCAATAAGAGAAGAGAGGAGCGAGGTTGGCCCCGCATGGTAAAGTTACATACCAAAGTGCTTTGCCTAACTCCACCCTTCATTGCTTCCATGAGCAAGAAGGGCTCACTTCTCATCCTTTGCTGCCACCAACAAGACCCATGGCCCGTACACACAAATTTGTGTGTGTGTGGCCTAGCCTTGTGGGTACACACGACAAAGCCATCATGCAACCACAACATCAACCTTGATGCTTCATCCGTAGATGCTTTGGTAAGTTCATCCGGTATGCAAGGGAAATAAATATTCACCAACACTCTTCACTCATTTTTGTCTCCATAGAACCAAAACTTTATGCTTCTCATGTTTATGTCATATACTCGGTTTTGGGTGTTTTCACATGTGCGCACATGAGTTACATTCATAGATCTTTTTAAATTGAGCATGGTGCTTAGGTTAAAAGATCTCCTTTAATCAAAAATCCGACATGGTGTTGGATCTTGATTAATGAACTTAAAGCTTTGTTGACATAATCTATGAGAGTATCTTATGTTGGAGATAAATCAAGGCTATGCTTACACTACTTCTTTTATGTTAGCCTTGCTTGAGTGATGCTATTGTGAATAAAAATAAAATAAAATAAAATAAAATAAAATAAAATAAAGTTCTCACAATAAAGGCTCCACGGTGTTTATGCCGATAGAGCCATATGTTTTCTTCTTTTGTTTTGTTTTCTTGTTTTGAATAAAAACCAGATACAAGACCAATTGTGGGGAGATCTCTCAACACGATGAACAAACTTCTACGATCTCCCCAACACAATGCACAATCATCAAGCAATTCACGATAAAGAAGGATGAGACAAAAGCGACTACCATAAAACTCCTTCCTCTTCAAACGGTGGTTTGTGCATCTCTCGCTCTCTCACATCTCCCAAAAGTTTTGAAGTTTAAATTTGAACATATCAAAAAGACAAAGCTTTTGAGGCCCCATCTCCATGCTATCCTTTGATAAAAATTTGCATACTCTTTATTCCTCGCTAATATTCCTATAACTTGTGAACTATCTATCATAGGGACCCCATGTTATCTAAGTAATTGGAATATGTGATATAGCTTGGATGATATGAACCTTGCTCTTTTATATGAACTTGGGATTTGTTTTCAAAATTCAAAATTCAAATAGCATGCTCCTCAATGATATGCAAATTCCTACCAGAGCCATATCAAGTTTATCAAGTGCAAAAACCTTCCACATATATATGCTACTTATCTTTGCATTGAGCTTGTGTCAAGTCTTGTTGACCCTTGTTGAGATAGTTGTCATGCCCCCAAGATCAAGATCACGTACACTCCACATATACCAGCTATTCCTACACCGAATATGCTAAAACATGCTTCCGTCCACCAAACAAAAAGTTCTGCTCCTACACTGGGAGTAGACAAAAAAAAGATATCTTAGAAATTAAATACTCCATGTTCTACCAGATAGTGATCTCTCTCTCCATATATATATCTGTGGTTTAAAGAGACATGGCTATGAAAAAAATATATAGGGACACATGAAGGTCCCATGAAAAAAAAAAAAAAGTTGGACACATGAAGGTCCAAAAGAGAAAAAAAAAATGATGAGCACATGAAGGCTCATGCAAAAAAATATAGCCATGTTCTCAAGAATAAAGTTTTCATAAGAGAGATCACACATATCAAGGAGTATAGTATAGGTTCCACTTTATTATATCCACACACATGCACTTCTTAATCTAGGGGTATGTCATCCTTCTCCTCGGATCAGAGCTTTGACCTAAGCAATATATGCAGAGTAAGTATGCCTTGATATCTTTCCCTACCCAAAGATCCACATAAACTTTTTAGAAGCAGGAAATAAAGAAGGCAAACCTCTGATATGCCTGGGTGAGGAACCAAACCACAAAATTGAGTGATCCGAAAGTGAATCATTCGAGGAGCAATGCTAAATTTACATTTTCAAAATCAAATGAAAACCCAAGTTCCCGCGCACATATTTGAAGCAAGGGGATTCGACTACGTGTTGTTCCATAATTCAATCACCCAAGATTAACATGGTAGACACATCAAAAAGTTCACAAGTGTAGGTGAAGCTTGGAATAACTTGTATGCGGGTTTACAAATCAAGGAGATGACCCATCTTAGTCCTCAACCTTTACTGAGGGGCGAGCAAAGGGCTAAGTGTGGGGAGTTTGTTGATGGTCGTTAACTACATATTTTATACCGTCAACACCGCATAAAAAGCTTTATTTAGACCACCAAACTTAGTGGTAGGGTTTAAATCTAACGAGTTCCACAAGTTTTGGTATTTTCAAGAGCAATGCAGGAATTCTCCATTTATCATAAAGAAAAGTATCTTAAAAGGCAAAACAAAGTACACCATCATGGAGAGCTTGTCACGCCGATCGAAATGGATATATTATTTGATATATTTGGACTCCGGATGGAAAAGATATTGTGCAAATAAAAATGCGGATGGTCGTACCACGAGAGCTACGATGATACCATGCGGACCATTCGGGCGGGCGACACATGGCGGCAAAACAACCAGGCGGCGGCGGCCGCCGCCCCACGTGGGCGACACAGCGGGACCCACGGCGGCGCTGTTCCCCGCTAGGGGAACGGCCGACCACAGCAGCCAATCAGGATGCGCCCACGTGGCCCGGCTGCCTCCCCCCACGCTGGCGGAAGCGGAGCATGCGCCGCACCGCATGGGCCCGCGGACCACCCCCGCCTGCCCGGTGCTCCATACGCCGACGACGCCGCCTCTCATTCAAACCAGCGAACCAGCACACGTGGGCGGTCCGGTGTCGACGAAGCACGCGCGCTGGTCGGAGCGCGGCGGGCGCCGTTCACCCGCCCGCCGGGACACGTGGCGGGCGGAGGTGATCCCCCATGGCGGTTGCGCGGTTCAGGCTGGTTCTGGCGGTTCAGGCCCATTCGGCCGACCCGGCGCCTTGTTTCGCTCCGATAAGAACGGGGCAGCCACCAGACCGGTCGGTTCACCTCCCGGTTCGCGGCCGTAGAGGCCGGTTCTCCTCCGGTTCTCGGCCCAGGTCGGTTGTGCACTTAATGTACCGCCTATAGCAGGATGGGGGACGAACACGACGCCCCTAGAGCCCCTTCAATGCTCTAGGAATCATGCAAATAGCCCCCTCCTCTCATCCTATAAGTAGGGAGCCTCTCCTCCTCATTCCACACACCATTCCAAGGCAAGAGAGAGCTCTCCTAGAGCTCTTCCCTCTACTCATCCAGCTCACTTCAATGGGTCTAGGCCCTACCTAAGTAGTAGAGAGATCGCCGGAGGAGAGATGTGAAGGGCTGAGAGCGGGGAAGTGTCGGGTTTGTCGGTGTCTCCCCAACCTTGTACCTCGGTGGATTCGGGCTTAGCTCCCTCAGGGGATCTTGGCTAAGTAAGCATCATCGGTTCCGATAATCTTCATTGTCTTTTGTTTATCCATGATTTATCTACTCGTTTGCGGGATCGATAGTCGTTCCTTCGGGGCGGGACTCTAGTGGTGGAACCCTTTGACCGGGAACCCGCAAACACTAGAGTGATAATCACTAAGCGTAGACGTGGTGTTTGGGCTAGTGGTTTTCTATCTTTTTGGCACCACACGGTCGTGAGGGTAGGCGCGGGTCGTGGCAGCCTTGTCCGTCCCTTGTAATCCCTTCACGCTCGGGTGTGACGTAGAGCTAATTGCCGAACTACGCCTCGTATTGGGCGGGGCTGGTGCTCGAAGTGAACAAGTAGCACCGAGATCGGCTAACCATAGACCCTAAAGGTGTAGGGATCCTTCTCGATAATCCTCCCCATCTTTGGCCGTGTGTGTCCTTGGGCTTAACTAGTTAGGAGAGAGTACATCCGTTCCCTCCGGAAAATACGATACCCAATATTTCCGGGTGAAAGCTACAACGACAATTACATGCGCTTGCGGATTCTTCGCGACGTTAAGAAATGTCAACATGCCTCGCCATGATGGGCATCGTGATGATGAAAAACGACATGCGTTTTGTTAGTTGTGATAACTTCATGTAATACTTTGTTGTCGAAAAAAAAAAAAGTGTATAATACATGTGTGCATGTGTGATTGCCGCCAAATTTGATGGAAGCCGCTCGACACGATCACGATCACGCATGCACGCTGAGGTCAAAGGCTGCCATGCCATGAGGCCCCACTCGCCTTGCCGAAGCGGGGCGTGTGAGGAGCCGGGAAGGCGGCCGACTCGGCGATTTCGTGTGTGCATGAACAAGGGCTCGCGTCCGTCCGGCCCTTCGCCCCTCGACCGGCCCATCAATCGGTGCCTCGCCGATCGAGACCGATCGATCGCGGATGACACCGCCAATGATGGCGTGACGTGCACCCGTTTGCAGCCCGAGGTGTGTAGGATACGCAAAGGATACGCGATGCAAAGGTGTGTGCATGTCTCATGGAAACAAAATTATAGACTCTAGTTTAATTTGGAAACGTAAGTATTATTTCTATGAAAATGCAGTGACGGTAGTAAATGGCGCCGCCCTAAATTACGCCGCAGCCGCGTTTCAAGGGTCATGTCGTCCCTCGATCTCTCGTGCTTACCGGACGCCACCCGCATTTGATTTCGCCGCCCACCAATTCGCCGGTTGCTAACAAAACAACCGACGGTCACATGAAGATGCCTAAATTTCAATGCATATTACGTTCAACATAAGGAAGACATAAACCCATGTAGTACATTGCAATATAATAAATATTATGTTCAACATAATGTAAACATAAACGCAAGTAGTAGTATATACTAGTACATTACAATATATACTACGATTATCAAATAAAGTTGAAGAACTAGCTAATGATATCAAATCGACCGCTCGGTAGCGCCGCCCGCCGGCCCGGCCGCCCGGCGGCGTCGTCATCGATCTCACATCCCGGCCGCGGCGTACATCACCGTGCTCTCAAGGCCCCGCGTCTAGAGGTCGAACTCATGCATGATGCGGCACCGAAGCCCGCAAATTGCCGGACGACTTTGGGGGTGACGGGCCGGGCCCATACCTCTTGCATCCCTCCGGCCATGTACGGGCGTGGCTATCCTTGGCGAGCAGGCGTGACCCCATCCTCGCCGCGAAAGGAAACCTTGGGCTGCGGAGCGCAATGTCCTCGAGGTCCCGCTGACCTTGGTGCGCTGTCGAAGGCCCTCCACCGCCGTTAGGGGCGGGCCGGTGCCGCCGATGATTCCATGGAGCAAAGACCACCCGGCCGGGGTCCGTGGGGTCCGACGGTACTTTAGCATCGCCAAGAAGTAAGCCGCCCGGGGTCCCGGGCGTCCTTGGCTTGCTTGACGAGCTTCAGCCCGGCGGATCAGCGGCCGAGTCTTCCTTCGCGCCGATGACCAGCCCGCGCCGCCGTGTCCATCAACTTTGCTTCCCGGCATAGCACATGGCCTCGGATGACCGGCCTCAAGGAAGCCCTTCTCCAATTGCTCCCGCTCGAGGACTTCCCAACCGCGGGTCGCCGCCTACCAAGTAGATTATGAAGCCCGACGGGCGACACGAGCTGGATCATGTCGTCGCGATTCGTGAAGAGGATCCGCAACTTCCTACGTGACTTGACGAAGGTACAAGTGGAGCCATGGAGAAAGAAATCCGTCGGGCTCTTGCGAGGCACGAAGATTTCGTCTGGCCAGATCATCCGACAAAGATCAAAGGAAGCAAGTCGTCGCCGCCGCGTCCTTGCCTTGCATTCTTTGCGTGACCTTTCCGCCATTCTTCGATCGATTGACTAGCTAGCCCTAGCCGCTTTCACCACGCGCCCTCTCATTCTCAGCGTTGCCCTCGCCGGTTGCCCCCGCCTCCCGCCCGTTCTTTTTTGCTTGTATTTAACATCTACGAAAACGCCTCCTCCGAAAACGGCGGGAGGTGTGCGTTGGCTTGAATCGGCCCGGCGGTTCACCGGGGCAACCAACCCGGTCAATGAATTGGATTTTTTATAATAAATAAGAAATGAAATACTACAAAAGGAAAAATAAAGTAAAAAGAGTTGGTTCCCATCTCTACACCATGTGTTTATAAAAAAATAACCGTCTCTACGGTCATGTTTTGGAAATAGTGCAACACGTGCATCCCGCTCTACCGCACTCGTAAAAAAGAAAGAAAGAGTGATGCCGCTTGGTGCAACACATCCCTCTCCACTCAACTCAAGTCGTGCTCGTGCTTATTCCCTCCGTTCCACAAAACATGCAACTATGGGTTTCGTGTCCATAGAAACGATGAGTAGAACAAGTGGAGTATGTTTGACCAAATTTGTACTCCTCTGCTCCAAAAAGCTTGCAACCATGGGAAGCATGCCGTCAAACTTTCTCGGCTTTGACTAGGTTTATAGAAAATACACCATCCGTCCCCACAAATAAAAGTTCATTTTTGACCTCTACAATTCTTGTTTAATCATTCGCCTTATTTTAAATATTTATCCAATTAATAAAATAAATAAATTATTATGAAAGCATCTCTAACGATAAAACAAGTCGTAACAAAATAACAAAAAAAAAATTTAAAACTTTTTGAATAAGACAGACGGTCAAACAAGGATTGTCGAAGTAAAAATGGACATTTTACGTACAACATTTATATCTCCAAATAAATTTATTAAAAAACTAGACTTAAAGATCTTTTCCGATGATACTAATTACTTAGTAAAATATTAATATATTTTAATATATAATTGCTTGGCGGTTTAAATACATTGACTTCTCGGGAAAGCGAGAATTGCATTTTTTTTACTGATGCGAAGGGAGTACTAAATACTACTCTATTGATCACATTCAGATTAATTTATTAAAAAAATACATCTCATAATCAATCTAATGATATTTATTTCATAACATAAATAATAACTTGATTTTGTTTGATCGACCGATCTTATGCGGATGGATAGCTACCTCGATCTCTATATGGTTAGATTAATTATTTATTAAAAATACACATATCATAATCAATGTAATGATATTTATTTCATAATCGAACATACTTGATAATGAGATGTGTTTTATAGGCGCTATAGCGCCGATAGAGAAGCTCGTGCTATGCAATTGCACTTTTTAGCGCTATTATTCAAGCTAGCTAAGCTCAAATAGTGTCATACCGCTATTGTGGCTATTGTGGCGACAAATTGATCAGCCCGGCCCAATTGTTATTGATTGAGTGATTTCAAAGAACTTTATGGTTGTTTGCTTATGTACTTGACTTGATGCTTTTATGGTTGTTTGCTTTGAGGATAAGAACTTTATTTTATGGTTATCGGTATCACTTATCAAATTATCACTTATCGAGTTATAATTATATACTTGTCCTGATTTCCTATTTTTCGAAACAAATAGCGTGCTATAGCGGCGCTTATTGCGTGAACTGCATGTTGACGCTTACGTTGCAAATAGCGCTATAGCGCTACCATAAGCGCCGCTATAGCGGCAATAGTGACCGAGCAGTTTTGCCGCTCAATTTTATAGCGCGCAATCTAAAATGTGGGTTGTGATATACTTCGTATAATACATGTGTTATACATTTTCAAATTTGTGTCCATGTTTGATTGTTCTTTGAAATGATGAGTGAATAGAGGGACATGCAACTGAAATATGTCCAAGTTTTAGTTTAGATTCTAGATTTTTAAAATTTAGATTTCGGATGGATTTCCAAAATCCGGACTCTAAATAAAAATCAAATTTCCTATTGGGATCCCGATTCTAGTAGCTGATTTCATCTCTTTTTTTTACCCGATTCCTTTTATGTCCTTCATTCTCTGCACTTCCTACAATATGGATGAGGGGCAAAATGGTAAAATGAAACTTCGAGAATCTGGCTGGAAGCGGCTCATGTTTCTACATTGGTTTTTTTTCTCCGTGATTCTAGAATCCAAGGTGATTTGTTGTGAGAGAAAAATACCGGCCGGGTTGGATGGTGCTGATTTGTTGTGAGAGAAAAGCATCGTTGATCGGTGGTTGAACCCGGCCAAAATTTAACAAGCTGCCCTTTGTCGCGAACGATGGCGGGGCGTCGCGCCGTGTTGGCGGCGAGGTGTGTAGGATACGCATGCAAGGTGTGTGGATATGATCGGCACGTCTCGGGGGAAAAAATACTAGTATACTAGTACTATATGGAAAGGTCTGCGTCGGTAGTAATGGCGCCGCCCTAAATTACGCCTTCTGCGTTTCACGGTGAGGGTCCGTGCATCTCTCTGCGTCCACTCATACTAGTACTACTAAAAAACCCGCATTTTCTGCCCACCAATTTTGATCGAGCGAATCGTTCATCTTCCTTTTCCCCCCCCAAGAGCCAAGGCCGAGATCCTCACGAAAACCGTGCGGCTAAGCCTCGAGCCATGGAGAACCTTCCACAGGAGGTGCTTGAGCACATAGCGCCCGCGTCGCCATGGCCGTAGAGCATCCTATGGAGGGCCCGATGAATCTAAGGGCCACCGGTCCCGGGCACGAGGGCGTGCCGCCTCGCCATAGTGGGACGGAGCATCAGCCGACTTTAGTCTTTGGACCGCGACCGAACCGGGGGCGCCGTACTACTCGTGCCAGTTTGGAAGTCTCATCAATGACCTCGCCAAGTTCGGCAACACGGTGGCGTGTTTCCAAAGCGCATGTCTCGCCGTGTTCGTGGAAGGCCGCGAACACCGCCTCGCCGCCACTGACTTGCTGGAACAAGCCGCCAACTTCGTGGCATGAACTTCGCTCGTATGTGCGCTCTTGTGCTCTACAGCGGAACGCCGCCGCCGATGATGACCATGCCCGAGGGTGTTGCGGGAGGTGGAGCACGACACGGCGGCGATGATGGCTCCTCGGAGGACCGAGAATCGCGGCAATGCTCCGCGGACGAGCGATGGCGATCTTGCACGGCGACCTGGTGGTGCCCCATGCGGTGAGGGCCGCATCTTCCTCCTTCCGGCCAAACCGGCGCCTGCCTCGCGGACGGGCATCGGTCTATATGGGCAGGAACATGCGGCGCCATGAACGGTGGGTGGAGGGGAGCGTGGCGGCGACTCCCTCATCTTTGCAGCCGAGGAGTGTAGGATCTGCGATGAGTGTAGGAGGTTGTTTGTGCAAGCGGGGTGGGCATGAGTAGCGAGTGGACTCGCATGAATCTATGTATATGTTGATGATGATGACAATGCACCCATGCATTGCATTATGTGATCTATCTTACTTTTGGTGCGTGATGGATGATTATGTGGTAATTCGTGTTATATTCATTCATGTTTGCGATGGTGTTTTTGCGATGACCGCCGCGCGACCATGCGCGACCATGGCCGCCGCGAGCACCTCGAGGCTCGTTGGCTTGACGGTTATGCCCGTGCCGTTAACGGTGCCTTGAACGCCGCCGTGTCATACGCGGTTCACGCCGCCACGTTCAATCGTTCTCCACAGCGGCAACCCCTCTCGGACCCATCCCTCGCATCGCTGAGTCTTCAAAAAAGCGTCTACACTGTGTTTTACGATGCTTTCCATCCCGTCCATTTAACCTCGGCCAGCCCCTCATCGGCCGGAGTGTCGCCCCCCGCTCCGCCGTGCCCGCCGCCACCGTCGGCGTCAAACTCGGTACCACCTAAACCCGCTCATCCTTTAGCAAAGATAGGAACGCGCTTGGTTCTCTGGGGGATCACGGTGGTGGTCCTCCCGTCGCTAGAGGCCTCATCTCCGGTGACATCCGCGCCGACGCCGGTGTGCCGCCATGTCGGAGACCTCCACGGCTCAAGAACCCTATTTTTTCTGTTTTCTTTTTTATTATTCTTTGGTTACAACTTATAATCGGTCTTTCTCCCTCATCGTAACTCCAAATATGATGATTTTTCTTTCTACGATTTCGTAAAATAATCTTGTGTCAAGCTCATGTATTCTTACTTGCTAATCCCATTCCAAATTGTAGGTCGTTTTTACTTTTTCAACCCTAACTTTGACCACTCGTCTTATTCAAAATTTTATGCAAAATATCACTTCTTTTGTTGTGGCATGCTTTATTAATGTTCTTTAAGAATGACTTAAACTTGACTGTTTTTACACAAATTTTTTGAATAAAACGAGTGGTCAAACTTGAGGTAAAAAAAGTCAAACGAACTATATTTGAAAACGGAGTACTACTACTTTTTCATGTTTGGTGGATAATATTTGAAAGTTGAATTTCAAAAATTTGAAGTATATAGAGTTAACATTTGAAATTTTAAGTACTAGTATGGAGATAAGATGCAAAACCATGGGGCGCCCATGGGGCCATGGTGTCTGAACACTCTGCAGTAGTACTCTACTAGTACACATATTGTGTCTCTCTGTTTCTCTCGCAGCCTCTGGCCTCTTCCTTCTCCCATACTCCACTATAGTAGTAGTACTACTCTTCTCCCCTCTTACGCTCACTTCCAAACTCTTCTCGAGAACCAAACAAGAGTAGAGAGTCGTCCGACACAGTGTGTGTTCCTCGCCTTCACCTTCGCTCCATCCTTGGCGGGTGCACCTCTTTTATCACATCCATTTAGCTAGATATGGTTTTTCCGTGGTTCTAGAAACAACAAATACATAAGTTTTTGTTCGGTGGTTGTAGATCCGGGGTCCGTCGCGGGGCCTCCCCGGTGGCGGCTACGGCGGGTCGCGCCATCGTCTTGACTTCGACCGGGGATCCCGACCGGCGTGGGGCGCGGTGAACGAGGCGTTTATCGGGGCGTTCGGCCGCTCGGATCTCTAGGTGTTACTCATATGGAGGCGAAAAAGATGTTGCAAGAGAAGCACATCTTCTTGGGTAAGCACCGAAATCTAGATTGTAAAGTGCATTATCCTTCCTTTTTGAAGGTTTTTTGAATGACTCTAAAAAGGTTTTGTTTTGTCCTGCATATCCATTGTGACTCGTGCTATCTATAAGCTTGTATAACATTTCTCAATAATTTTGTTGTCTTATACCTTTTCCCGATTCATCCTAGGACACCTAGGTACAAACACAAAGACCTACGCGGGAGATTATAAAAGGATGGGGAGGAGGCCGAAGAAAATGTCCACATCTTCTTTGGTAAACGCCTCATCGGCTCATCTGGTTGAGCTTGGCAACCACCGTGGGCGTGTTCATTCATGAGCTTGGCAACCACAACGGTGTGCGCTCTGGTTGGCGTAATAGTTCGCTTGCTTGGAGCTCATTCTCCACCTCTACGTTGGCCTTCTTCATCCATTAAGCGGGGTGAGTTATCTTGAATTTTTTTAAACAACTAAACAATTGATATGAGCCAAGACAAAAACGTAGACAAAAATGGATCGGATGAAGAAGAATTTGTGTTTCCACATCGTATGTGGCATCTTGCCGGTGAAGAGGCGTGGGCGTACCACCGCTTCCCGAATCCGGCAGAGGCGTATCGGACGGGCTTGAAGTGAATCCACCCCCGGCTTGCCTTTCGGTCGCGGATGTGAAACAAAGCAATATCCCGAATGTTGTACGATATTGAAGGTATGCATGACGTTGATATCTACTCAATGGTGCACTTCTTCATGCATGTAAACAACTATGTACTGATCTAAAATTTGTCCGATTACTACCGTTTGCATCCATCCTGAATTTGTAATACGCTTTTCAGTTCTTATCATATCATATATGTTATCCAAATAGTATATAAAATAGTACCATGCTTGCTTACGCCACTTACATGTGTTCCAATATGTTTGCACCACGCATTGTAGACATCTATGCATGCTCTACCTCTACCTATCGGTACCTTTGTCCAATGGAGATCCATTCAAATAAGGACTCACCTATAGCTGACCTGTAGGTAATCGGGACAAAAAAAAAAAGTCCATTCAATTAAAGGATCGCCCTCTATTTACACACGTAGCAAAATTTCTTCTCATGTCCAATGTCTTTTGTTTTGTCTCCGCCGGTCGGCCAGGTAACCAAACCCAAAGACACAAGATGGCCTTCTAACCGAGTAAGTATGGTTACATAATTTCTTTTTTAGTAACGATAAAAAATACAGAAATAATTTAAGGGTATAGAGATGTAAACAAAATACGAGAAACAATTTAAGGGTATAGAGATGGAATAGTAGCAAGGTAGGTTAACTATAGCAAAGAAGAAGTGGGTTTAATAGCACAATGACTATTATAAGTTTATTTTGCTATACTTCATACATAATAATGATTTACATACATGGAAATTTGTCGAACTGATAATATTCGGTGTTGCATAGAAAACTATGTCTTTGGTACTACGCACACTAGGTCCTCAATTTTAAGACATCTGTTTTACTCGTGTGGCTTTCCTTTACGACAATTTGTGAGCATTAGATTCACGACAAAGAGGCAAAAAAGCCATATGGTTGAACCTCTGTTGCCGGTATATTTGCGATTAGCTTTTCACATATATATATCGTATCCATGTGTTAGTTACATGTCTTCTCTAGAGGTAGTCAAACCATTTTTATCCCATTTATTTCCAAGCGAATCGATAATTTTGGTGAGCCGATCCACATTTGCTTGTGTTTGTGTTGTGCGCATTCTGCGGTTGCAAAAATAGAATCTTGTGTTTCACGGCGCACGGGACACAAATAGCTATATTTAATTATATTGTTGCATACATGCCTTTCTTGTTTTACATCGCCAAGTGATGCATCATGCATGTTAAGATGAAAATTATTTACATACTAATTCGAGAATTGTAATGTGCTATGACAGCCTACATTCTCTACCATTTAAAACATACTTTTAATTTGGTTCTATGCGGGTAGATCCGTTGCTTGGTACTTGAGAAAAATGGCTATGGTGTAATGCAAGATGGTAAAGAGATAGCTAAAAAATCCTGGAAGTGTTTCGTCTCCATTTGTGAACTTGCGGTCGGGTTATGTGGGTGTGGGATGCTTCATGGTCTACTTTTTTGTATGCACGTAAGAAAATTGGGCCCTAAATTTGTTTTTCAAGGACTTGATTACGTACTGCCTAGCGACACTTGCTTCATCTTCACGACTACTACCTAACACGCTCCCTAAACTGAAGATTCTGTTTTTGCATCGAGTTGTCATGTGTGAGGGATGCCCCATGAATATGAACAATGGTATATTGTTTGCTTACTTGAGATCATTGTATCCTGTAATGTATTATATTTTGTATCAAGTTGATCATATCCATCCCAAAGAATACCAAATGGAGTTGCAATGATTTCATGCCCACATGACTTTATCACTGTTGTGGTTCGCTAGATTTAAGTTATGCAAGAACAAAATGTTGTATCATCATGCGCCTGGGGTGTGCCTAAAAACACTGATGTGTTGAGGTGAAACCTGACTTAGCCCTTTTGTATGATAGTTGCGCTCGGGCGTTTTGGGACCTTAGCGATCACGGTTTGTATTTTTTTATGTATGCATAATACCTATGCTTAGTGGCACCAAAATCTATCACAAACCAAGAAGTTCATGTTATGCAAGAACAAGAACTATGACTGTCTCGCACTCTCGGTGCCATTACACACCTATCGCTCGAGTACATTGTTTCCATAGGCGCAAAGCGCTCTCCTAGCACTAGTGTGTGTGTGTATATATATATATATATATATATATATATATATATATATATATATATATATATATATATATATATATATATAGGTATGCGCTAAGTAGTACCCAGGGTAGTGATTATTAATCACTACCCGAGCCCCCGCGCGCCAGCCCACATCCCGCGCTAGTGGCCAGACCGTCCCGGGCGCCAGTCCGAGCCCTCTGCATGCGTCCCGTGAGTCCGTGCTGTTGACCGATTTTCTGGGCATGTTTCCGTGGTTGACTTCGATTTTTCCTTGCGGCCGATTTTTCTTGGACCGATATTTTCCTTGTCTCGGCAGGTTGCAAAGCCGATTTTTTTACCGATTTTTTTTTTTTTTTTTTGCCGCCCGTGAGACTCGCATGCCAAGTTTGTCAAGCCGGGTTTTTTTTCTTTTTTTTTTTGCAAAAGTGGACCGCACGTTATTAATAGATACTGACTGGCCGGATTTGTATTGGTCAAAGTATAATCTATACGTGTTAGGTTTGTGGTTTATACAGACAGTTTTTTCCTGAGATGGATGGAGTGCTAAATATGGCCAGTTTTTGTTTTTTTTACATTTCTGGACTAGATCAAGAGTGCTACAGACACTTTCTGTTTGAGCTGGATCGAGAGTGCAATATTTCGATAGTAGTCTTTATGGTATGATTAAAAAAAAAGCGGCTTCAAAAATTATTTTGTGAAACTATTACATATACATTAGCAAATGAGATCAATAAGCTGATCAATCCAATCAGCGTGATTCCTATACTCGATGTCTATGTTGTATATCAACATGTATGAACATAAAAATATATATATTTGAGCTGATCCTTGGTGTATGATCCATAAGTCCTTGACCCCAAAGGAAAATTAAATTTCAACGAGTGGCATATGCAATATATTCTTCCAAAAAGCACCACAGAACATCCGAAAATGAAAGCAACTCTGAGGCATCCATGTGGATTCTGCAAGAGTAAAGCAATATTTAGAATTAGTTCATTGGTTAGCGACAATATTAAAATAGGGTACACGTCCCTATCTGTCTCCCATCTCGATCCACATAGATTACTATTTACAATTGTGATGAATCTATCAGATAAACAGATAGTATTGTACATGTATTCATTTGATCAATTATTATCTAAGAGAATACAAGTTTTAATTTCATAGCATGTGTCGTTGAGTAGTTCAGTACTTCAGTTACAACTTTTTAAGAATGAATTACATAAAGTAAACTTTAGCTGCAGTGAACACCTATAGGTATAGTTTTAATGATTGAAACCAAAACTGCTATGCCTAGTTTGAGACTTTGAGTGCTGGTACCTGTTTGTGTTTTGCAAGGCTACTGATGTTTAGCGCAGATTAGGGGCACTAGTTGATCACTACAATATCAAAATACAGATGTATTGAGTCAACAAAGATATTGCTTACTGCAATAAAATAGCTAACCTACACTGAATTGAAGACAATGACATAAAAATTAAAGAACATGGTAGAGAGTATGTTAAGAATTTCGGGTTGGCCCCTCTGAATAAGTTTAGTAATTCCTCATTAAACAAAATCAAAGCTAAAATTTAATTACATCAGATGTTGAGCTGCTACCATTGCATACTCACCTTTACACACACACATGTGCTGAGGCTACCATCTCTGTCCCACTAGGGATATGCTGGGGGTGACTCTAGAGCAGCTGCAACAGTAGGGGAGCCACATCAATACAGTAGGGGGTAAGCAAAAGTTGATCAATCATTAAGTTTGTTGAATTAGGATGACTGATAGCAACAAATAGTGCGAATTTAGAGCCATAAAACCTAAAAAGTTGCTAATGATATACACACGTAATTTGCATCAAGTGTCGCCTTCATTCTCAACGAGTCTACATGACTACTTCGAAAAACAGAAATGGAAACATGCTATAATCTCATAAGAATCCAGCTCATCTTGATAAAGAAACATCAAAGTAAATGCAAACCAGACCGGAAAATCACAATCTACAAGATAAGCCTGACACTGGCCTAATCCGAATCCAACAAAAGATAAGAAGGATTGTGCGTGCCTCATCGGGATCTTGCTAGGTCAAGGCTGCTGGTAAGGGAAGCACAACGCTGTATCACAATAATTGCTGACAAGAACAGTTTGTAGATGCCATATCACAATTCTAAACCAGGCCAAGTGACCACAATATCAATTCATATGCATTGAAGGTGCTAGAAAGGGCATATAATCACACAAAATCATGCTATCATGTTATTATTTTTGACGTGACAGAATCCTGAAGCAATAATGAACTTCGAAGGTTACTTCAGACCTAGTTAACTGCTGACAAAAAAAAACATCTTATAGACAGAACATGTGACCGCTGAGAACCAAATTAATATTAGGAGGCACAATACATTAGTAAATGTATACTCCTGTAATTGGATCAGAAAATTGCACAGAAAGGTCCAGACATTTAGATTGTTGATACGAAAACGGATGTTGGCACCATGTAAACAATCCTATCGCTACAGCCTACAGGTGTAATTGATTCCTCATCATTACAACATTTTGCAAAAAGTGATGCAAACATTCGACAAAATTTCATATGCTTTTCAGAGACATATCCAAGGGTACAGTATATGTATGCCATGAGTAAGGTAACTAAGATTTAGAAATTCATCCAAACTAAGGGTACTGTCAATCCCAGCAGCCACATGGCCCATCATCCACTAACTACCTGCTAACTCGAATTCAAAAGAATTGATGGAAATAGATATATTTTTCGATTGGATGCTTCTTGGGGAAAAGCAACTCAATTATTTCAGAACACATCATAAGGTCCATTTCTTTAGGCTGTTACATGCTTTCTCCATTTGTACTTTGATGCCGATAGAATAAATATTCCATTCCTTGGGCGTTACATCTATTTGTAGCTAACTAAATGAGACATGATCATGATCAGTATCAGGACTTATCATTATTAATAGCACCTGCTGCTTTCTTTTGCATCTCATCTTTTCTGAAGTAGCCACCAAAAGTAAATCAGCATATCAAAGAACAGAATTGCAGCTAACAAGTGATACTTGCATATAGTATTGAGCAATAATAGCTAGCGTAAAATATTGACCTCTTTGTAGGTGACTATTCTCTTGGCTGTATATATCAAATGGAACAATAACAATATCTTTGTGGGTGACCAAAGATTTGCAAACTGGTTTGGTTCCTAGGGTCTGAAAGAAAAACTGATATAGTCCTTAAGCTAAGAGCAAGGCCAATAAGCACAGCGACGCAGCTCGCGGTTCGACAACAGGCGGCGGCCGGCGTGTTGCAGAGGATGCGTCACGCAGCGTTCCTTGGGGTCTGGTGGCGGTACAGGGCTGTGGGCCGAGCAAGCTTGAGCGCCGTGATGATTGA
Organism: Hyparrhenia diplandra; assembly: GCA_015847255.1. Lineage (NCBI taxonomy): Eukaryota > Viridiplantae > Streptophyta > Magnoliopsida > Poales > Poaceae > Hyparrhenia > Hyparrhenia diplandra. The sequence goes on along the minus strand of JADLZK010010593.1, from coordinate 183,535 downwards.
TGAGCGCATGGAGCTTGGGCGAAGGCGACGGCGCCGTTGTGCGCCGCGGCCTTCAGCTAGGTGCGGCGACTCTGAATCCTCGGTGAACCGGGAAACAGAACACCGAACCGAAGAAACCAACACCGAAGTACTGGTTTCTCTGTTTTTGCTAAACCGATCGGTTCCCATCCCTTCCCAAACCCGAATTTTGCTAGCACCGAACAACCGAACCGAATTGTCGGTTAAAAACCGATTGCCCAGGCTGACTCGAAACAAAACAAAAAAGGCCAATATTATAAGCCATGTTTCACAGGTGTCTCCAAGCTGTCTAGTCTCCTTTGAAATCTAGAGGATCCATAAATAATTCCAAATGAATCTATTATAGCACATGTAATGGCTATCAGGATACCAATAGTTTATTGGAGGTAGGTCATGAAGAAACCTATGTATGTGGTAATCAGTTGAAAGCATCCATCATTCCATCCACAAAAGGGTTCCTGACTTTAGAAAAAGAAAACATAAAATTGGCTTGAAAGGGAAATGCGAATGGTAGGTGCAGATAATCAAACCAAATAAGCAAGAAAAGTTGCTCTCTATACATAACATCAAAGTTCTGCAGTAGTCCATAGTGTACCAAAAAAAGAGACGTTCTCCTACAAACTCAGGTACTGATTTGTGCTTTCTTAAATAACTAGATAAACATCAATGAGCCAACATTTTGAATGAGGATAAAAAGGACGAAATCTGGAAAATAAAAGCAACTAAAGCTGGGAGGTGCCACCAACAGCCAATGGAATGGATACTAGGAATCTCTAAAACAGATATTACTGCATAATTTGAATTTAAACTACAGCCGAATGAATTGATAGAACAACCAACCCATGAATTCCGCATGATTTAGGACCACTTTTTGGTTTTAGACAATGACGTTCGAGGAAAAAAATTTGAACTGCAGCTTGACTGAACACATGCTGAATTTTTTCTTGAATGCAAAATCAAATGAATCATGCTCATTTTAGATTTGGAACATATACGCATTTCTATATTTCCCCTATCACCTCTCGTTAACTCTCTCTCCATCGCATCTCCCTCTCTCAGCCCTCCACCCTCAACTATCTTCTCTATCATTCCGTTCCAACGAACTTTAGAATAATAATTAGAGTTTTGAAACAGAGACCCATAAACCAGTTAAAAATTAAAATATATGTCCAATGATATAATATACCATGCCAATAATAAATAGAGCATCATGTTAAGACGCCAATTTGACAGCCTTACATTGAATTTTTTAATAAAAAAGGATTCGAAATTGATATGCGTATGAAATTTAGAAAGAGAACAAACGTACCTGGGAACAAGCAAGCATGCACAGTGGGATACTGCTCGCCATACCCCGCAAGGGAGCCAGGCGTGCGGCAGAAAAACGGTGCCCATGTGTGAGGTGAAGCTGCCACCGAGCGACATGGCGACCGCGCCCAGTGCGGCGGTGGCTGACGACGTCCGTGGCCCAGCCAGAGGAGAGGATGGAGGAATAAATATTAAACTGTTGGATCTGGACAGAGGTAGGAATGGATCGAGCTAGAAAGGAGGAAAGCGCACCTTGTCGATCTGCTCGCTCCTCATCCAGTTCTGGTGGCTCGGCCTCCTACCTGCTACCGACGGGATCTGAGGGGCTCGGCCTCCCGCCTGCTGCCGAGCCGGCCACCTTGTCTGCTGCCGACCGGATCTGCGCCGCTAGTCAGTTCACCGCTCGAGGCCACAACAGTGCGTCGTGGATTAGGTGCCGCCGGCGCTCCACAACTGACGGGGTGCGGGGAAGACGGCTGTGCTGCTGGGCCCCTGAGGCGACAAGGCAAGGTGCGGGCAGTAGACACGGGCCCAGGTGCGGCGAGGTCGCCGGTGCCGAACCAGGGAGAAGGGGGCGGCGGCGAGCTCAGGTCGTGCGGTGGGGGGCGGGCGCAGGGGCGGCGGCGAGCTAGCCTGGAACGGTGGTTGCGGGGTCAATCCGTGGTCGTGCGACGGGAGCGCGAGAATAAACCAGCGTCCCGACTCCCTCCCCTCCCTCCCCACGATCTATTTTTTTTTAATATTTAAGAACGGAAAAAAAAATAGAATATACAGTGGGCGGGTGGGTCGTGGATAACGGAGGAAAAACGGACGGACGGGGCAGCGCACGGGTTTGGCTCGAGGTTCCGGTGCGCTGGGTGAGGCTCGGGTAGTGATTATTAATCACTACCTGGTAATATATAGAATACCTATATATATATATATATATATATATATATATACGGCGTCTTGTTCTACACCCACCACTGCCGATATCCAACCAACCGGTCCAACTCAACCCAATCAAATCGAGATCCCATCCCTCCCAACCCAATAATGCGCCCCAATCTCGGTCCTCTCCCCGACCGAACCCGGCTTCCTTACGAAGTGCGCGAGCGCCGACGAGGAAGCGACGCGGCGCGGCGGCGGAAAGTGGAGCGCCTTCGGCGGCGGAAGAGCGGGGGTGCGGTGGCGCAAGACGCGCTCACGGCCTTTGGTCGCGGAGTCGGCGGTGCGACCGGGCCGGCGGAGGCGTGGCGCTGCCAGTCTCGAGCGTTGGAGATTTGGACGAGTTGTGGTGGAGTGCGAGCCGGAGTCACGAAGCGTGTTGATTCGGCGAGTTGGCGGCGAGCAAGGCAAGCGGAAGCCACGCCGAGGCGCTTGAGGCAAGCGGATGCGATTACGGGTGTTCCCACACGTTCTTTGCTAGGGATGTGGGCGTGACTATCCGCGGCGAGGCCGCGGCGGCGGCGGATCGGCGCCGGCCAGCGACGAGCGCCGCCTTGGCGGCGAGGATCCCGAGAAGAAGGGAGCACGCGATGAAAGGCGGACGACCTCCCTCCGATGCGACCTACCTCCGCGTGGGAGCAGGAGTGGGTGCGCAGGAGCAGGATGCGCACAGCTTGCTTGTAGGAGGGATGAGCAAAGACGCCGGAGCTCGATTCCCACCAAATCGATCTGCGGTGGAGCATCCCGTAGCCTGATTTGGATGGTTCAGTTTTTTCAGGTCCCCTATCCTTGATCTGACACATATTGTTCAGTAGTCGATCTTTACGGGTTCAGTAATCGTCATTCTTCTCTTCAGTTCTATACGCATGGTGCTTTGTGATGTGGGTTTAGACTAGCACGAGTAGCAGCTTCGGATTGGAGAAGCTATTGATTCAGATTTTGCTAAATTAGTTCAAGACTTGTGCTATTATCCACCGCTTATAGGCAATTGTGTTGGGGCGTTAGCAACACACATGCAAAAGAGTTGCTCCCTACATACAGTAGTTACTTGGAATTTGTCAATTTGACATATGTAATAGCATCGATGGAAGCTTTATGGAAGAACATTAGTATGAATTGAATGACCTCGAGATGGGGAATCGGTTTTGTCGAGAATGAAAATATGATTGGGGTCAACAGAGAGTTAGTAATGCCGAGTTGAAGCGGCCATCAAGAAAAATTCAGGGTATTACAGTATAGAATAGATGACAACTTGCATTTGTATTTTGTACCGAATAATCTCACATCAGTAGTGGATGTTGCTGATGCATGAATATTCTTGAACAAGTTGGTTTTGCCGAGGATAGAAAAAAAGTATTACTAAACAAATTCAGATTGCCGGGCACAAACTAGGCAAGCAGTACCATGGAAGAGAGAAGTTTGATGGAGATGCATCTTTCGGAGGGAATCATGAATTACTGTACCCATCAAATATTGGTGACAATGAAAATTACTAAAGAAAAAATTAGGAATCTTGACCAAAAATCAAGAGGAGGCCTGAAGAAATTGAGTGCAGCCGCAACCCCTATTTTAGTAATTGATGTAGCATAGTTTCTATCAATTTGGTTCAACATAATTAATGAATTTTAGCATTTGAAAATCTTTTCGATGAGAGCGTTCATAATTACTGAGTGTGAGGGGAGTAGGGGATTACTGCAGTAACTAGAACTACTGAATGTTCACAGATTATTGCTTTGTAACTCTAGAACTGCCGAAAGGTATGCATCTCAAACAAATGATCCATTTTTTTGACAACTAACAAATGATCCATTTGTCTTTTGGACAAACAAGAGGTGTTGAGCTTTTGATTACTGAATGATGGAGAAGATACTAAACCCCAATTAATGTTACGATATTTTGTTAGATCACTTGGAAAAGCAATATAGATTACTAAGCTTCAAATTACTGACGTGCTAGTAGTGGCAAAAATTACTAAGCCAAAAATCACTCTAAAATTATCTAGGGCATGAACATTATATTACTTGGCCTATTTTTTGCTAAATAAGAGAGTTAGTAAAGGTAGAATTTCTAAAGCAAAGGAGACTCGGGTTACTGAAATACTGAATTACTGCCCCAAAATCCCTTGTCTGGTAGGGCGGCATACTTTTGAAAAAACACTTGCCCCAAAACCCATTGTCTGGTAGGCGGGCATGCTTTTCAAAAGACACTTGCCCGAAAACACATTGCCTAGTATGGGGGGGATCTTTTCAAAAGACACCTGCCCCAAAACACATTACCCTAGTAGGGGCATGCTTTTAAAAGACACTTGCCCTAAAACCCATGGCTGGTAGGGGGCACGCATTTAAAAGGACACTTGCCCCAAAAACTTGAACCCTAATCTCGAAGAAGCGCTCTAACAATAATCTCGGCAAACACTATGAACCGTGAACCTAATCTCAGCAAACTCCGTGAACCCTAATCTCAAAAAAATGTGTGAACCCTAATCTCAGCAAAAATGTGTAAACCCTAATCACAGCAAAATGTGTGAAACCCTAATCTCTCAAAAAATGTGTAAACCCTAATCTTAGCAAAATGTGTGAACCCTAATCTCAGCAAAATGTGTGAACCCTAATCACAGCAAAATGTGTGAACCCTAATCTCTACAAAATGTGTGAACCCTAATCTCAGCAAAATGTGTGAACCCTAATCTCAGCAAAATGTGTGAACCCTAATCTCAGCAAAATGTGTGAACCCTAATCACAAAGAAAAATGTGTCTACCTAATCTTAGCAAAATGTGTGAACCCTAATCTCAAAGAAAATGTGTGAACCCTAATCACAAAGAAAATGTGTGAAACCCTAATCTCGGCAAAAATGTGTGAACCCTAATCTCGGCAAAATGTGTGAACCCTAATCTCAAAGAAAATGTGAACCCTAATCACTACAAAATGTGTGAACCCTAATCTCAAAAAAATGTGTGAACCCTAATCTCAAAGAAAATGTGTGAACCCTAATCTACGCAAAATGTGAACCCTAATCTCAAAAGAAATGTGTGAACCCTAATCTCAACAAAATGTGTGAACCCTAATCTCAAAGAAAATGTGTGAACCCTAATGACAAAGAAAATATGTGAACCATAATCTCAAGAAAATGTGTGAACCCTAATCTCAGCAAAATTATGTGAACCCTGATCTCTACAAAATGTGTGAACCCTAATCACAGCAAAATGTGTGAACCCTAATCTCTGCAAAATGTGTGAACCCTAATGATAGCAAAATGTGTTAACCCTGATCTCAACAAACACTCCGAAACCTAATCTCAGTAAACACTCTATATACTAATCTCAGCAGACGCCCTGCGCCCTAATCTCAGCAAACACTATGAACCCTAATCATGCAACATTAGCTCCAAAAGTATCAGTTACTCAAGCTGATGAGATCCACTGCTAAATCCAAAAACAATTAATTACTGAATCTATTGCGATGCAATTAATGAACTTGATAGAGTACTGAGTATATATTAATGAACAAAGTTAGTATATATTATCGATCATATGTTGATGTATTACTGAGTACATACATATAATTGTTGAGCATATATTATCGAGCACATACACAATTATCGAGCATATGTTGATGTATTACGTAGCATATATTGATGTATTACTTGAGCAAAATACATTTAATTGTTGAGCGTATATTACTGAGCAAATACATTTAATTGTTGAGCTTATATTACTGAAAGCACATCATGGTTTAGTAAACAAAGATTAATTATCAATGCAATTGATTGGCTCGGTGATAGCTAATTACTAAACAAAGATTGATGTATGAAGTTTTTTTCGCCTCGTTCTTGGCGGAGAGCGGATGCGTACATGGAAACACCACCTTCCTCCCCGTACAAGTTGATTTCCTTCAAGATTTGTTAGTACAGTCATTCGCTTAGTATAAGTCCTCTCCTTTCTAAACTTTGTTTTTCAAGAATGCTATATTTGTTTTTCAAGAGTATCTTTCGACAACAAGTATTCAATGGTATATTGTTTGCTTCAATATTACTTTCGTTCAATATTAGTACTAGAGCGGACGTACGAGCTAAGCTTCAATCACGAGGGCTCAACTCAAGGTCAAGACCATGTGGATTCATGTCCGGAGTAAGTGCACGACGCTCGCCCTCTCGTGTCCCACCTCCGACAAAGACGGGGCCTTTGCCGCCGCCGCATCCAAATGACATGGGGGAGGGCCAACGGCCGCGCATCCATCGAGCGAGGGAGCATAGCGCCGCAATGGCCCCGCCGAGAGCGGAAGGGAGCGCTTCCTCCGCCTTTGACCAACGAACCTTTGTGGAAGGAATCTTTGCCGCCACGGAAGCAAAGGACGCCGCCGCCGCCATCGAAGCGATGTGGTGACCAACCATGACCGGCCATGGACCTTCGCCTCGCACTTCAGATCTACCGCATGTGTCAAGAGGTCCGGCATCCATCCCCTCGCTCGCCGTGACGCCGGCCGCGAGGGCCGCCCCTGCCCGGTGGGGAAGGGGGCCTCGCGCGCGCCGCCGGGGGGAAGGGTTGCCGGAGGTCGATCGGCTGTCGGATGGATGGGTACGAAAAGTGGGAACGGGGTGGGTGTGGTCGCAATGTGGTTGCGGGATGGGATGGGTCGGTGCAGCGCCAGATGAGATGCGTGGGTACGGCCGGGTTGGTTGACCGGTTGGTTGGTTTGGGTGCTAGGTGTAGAATCCTATTCTACACCTAAGGTGTAGGATAGCACATATATATATATATATACGGCAGGCCTAAAATGCACCCGGGTGCATTCTCTCACAACAAAATGCACCCACCCCGCAACAAACGAGGCACCTGGCCGCGCCTCCTGCAAAACAACACGCAAGATGGGCCAAGCAGCCTTGACAAACCAAAATCTACCCCGGCGGCAAGATCTCCCCGCGAAATAAAGTCGCGTGGGCCCGCATCCTCTAACTAACAAAAGTGTCCGACCAAGACACGCCGCCCCCCTACAACCCCGTTTCGAATTTTGAAATCTCCGTCGCCATCTCCGTCTCTCCGACTCCTCCGCCTCCGCCTCCACCACCTCCACCTCCGCATCCGCATCCGCTGCGCCCCCAACACAACCTCCACACAAACCCGCAACGACAAACTCGCCGGGTTGAATCCATGGAGCCGCCTCAAACGCCGGGATCAGCCTCCTCCGCCCCCAACTCCGCCTCCGCCTCGCATCCCGCCGCTTCCGTCGCCACCTCGGCCTCCGCCTCCGCCCCAACATCACCTCCACACCCCAACCACGTAATCACGGTGGGGGGATCGATAAGATCGCTTCCAATCGAGCCCCACGCAGCCTATGGTCATGGCGGATTACGAGATGATTCGCACCCTAGCCTTGCGCGACGTGCATGGAGGACGAAGCGAGACCCGCCGCAAGTCCGGCAAAGGGAACTGCCGTCCTCAACAACGCGACGACAGCGTTTCCATGTCTGCGCACATGGCGACACGAGAAGTGTTGATCCGCTACACCATACCAAAGACACCGACACCGCCGGCGGCGTTGGCTCGGGGACATGGCTACCCCCGGATATGGAGCAGCTCTTCGATGCGGTAAGACCCAAAAACAATTCTATGTTACAAACAAATTGCATCTAAACTCTCTAGCTAGTTGCAACACCATGATGACCGTAATTGCGACATTGGTATTCTATTTACGCTTCTGTTCTCAATTGCTAGATCGCCAAATTACACTATGATGACCGTAGTTGCAACACCATGAGGACCGTAGTTGCAAACAAAGTACACCAAATTTCAAATTGAAAATGTCTAATGGTTGCAACAAAAGATTATGATTGTTGCTAACCTAACCATGTTGTCTATGTTTTCTTCATGACGGGATGCATATGTGCCGGCAGATATTTGTGCCAAGAGTAAAGCGAGAGGTTCAATACACGTGATGAAGCTTACGCATTTTACGTCGAATACGCAAGGCTTGCGGGTTCAAATAGTCGGGATTACAAGAACAAGCCAACAAACAAATAGATTATGTATATACAGCGGGGGGCAAGTGTCAAGCAAAAAAGATGATCACGAACCGAAAACCGAGAAAGGGTCAAAAAGATGTGGTCGTCAAGCTTCTCATCAAAAGTTAAAATTTGAACACAAAGGAAAAGTGCCGGTACTTTGACATTGTGAAAACACCCCACAACCACAAAGCGGAGCCGTCTCCGAAGATGGTGCGGTTCATGCACGCCCACAAGCACATGGCGGAAGGAATATGCGACCTCTTCCATATCATGACAAGGAACGGTGTTCCACATGCGCCGGCCCGAATGTGATGACGGAACCGCATGACGGTCGCCCGGATGTGGGGTTCACGAGAGAAGGATGTGAGGAATATGTAAGTGCTGAATTGTGTTACAACATTGTCCGATTGTAATTGCAATATTCGTGACATTAATTGCAACGGGTAACTTAACGTAATTGCAACGTGTTTACAGAAAGGTGGCCAAGGCAAGGGAAGACGTAAATGATGATCTAAACTAGCTATTGAAATTCTTCCGAGAGTGTAAGGAGAAAAATGACCATTTCTACCGGGATGTGGATACGGATCCAAAGACAAGGGTTGTTAGAAACATATTACGGAGTCACGCAAGTTAGAGGGCATTGTACAAAGACTTTGGAGACGACGTCGTGACCTTCGATCACGACTCACAAAACAAACATCAAGAACTTGCCACTAGCAATGTTTGTTGGATCCAAAGAATCACTTGATGAATGTGACTTTTGGACAAGCACTCATGGGTGACGAATCCACGGCATCATTCATATGGCTATTCGAGGCGTTCAAGAGTTGCATGGATGGCGTCGAACCACATGTTATCCTAAGCGGTGAGTCAAAAACATTTGCAAATAGTCATATGTTTTCGTTTGCTAGATACAATACATTAGTCGTCAAAATACATTTCACCGACAAAAATGTCCGCTTGTTGCAAAAACGTGATTATATTGAATTGCACTATCACTTTGTTTAACCGCAAAAAAAAAGGTTAAATAGACCAAAAAATTACATCATAAAATATTTCCTGATTGCAACACCAAGATGGTAGTAATTGCAAACGTGATTGCGATTTATCCGAAAAATTTGCAACTAGTACTCTGTTTATCCGAAAAATATTTCCACATGTTACCCTTTCACGGATGAAGATCCAGCGATGTTTATCGCAATTCCAAAGGTGTTCCTAAAGACTCACCATAGGAACTGCCCGTTGGCACATCTTAAGACCTTGGGAGATTGAGTTTGGAAGAGCTGTTCAAACAACACAAGGACAAGAAATTGCAAGAAAGGTTCGAGTCATTGCTGAATTATCCTTTGGGACCAACCCGGTTTGAGGAAGAATGGGAAAAATTGGTTGATGACCCATCAAATTGCGACAATCACGCAATAAAAAGGCCCCAATGGGAGAAAAGAGAGAGGTGGATATCGTGCTACTTCAAAGGCATGTATTGTGGAAGGATGACTTCAACACAAAGATCGGAGAGCCAAAACAGGGTCTTAAAAGATGGTTATGTTGATGCAAGCACCGGCCTACACACATTTGCCAAGAGGATCTTTGGAGTCACTTGCGGCACGCTGAGACCATATGGACGCGGGGCGAATCACTACGCCACAGTATAAAAACAAAATACCCATAAAAAACATATTACCGTATTTGCAATAGTAAATGAACCCTACTTACAACATGCTCTACATGCTAATTGCAACAAAAAGCGATGCTTTGCGGGCTACGGTGACGCGCGCATGCAAGGCCAAATTCGATGAGCAAATGTCCCAAAGTATACACAAGAGTCTGTCTATCGAGGAGTACAAAAGGCAATAATGAGAACAAAGACGGCTTTTAACATTCGCCGTGATCCAAACTCAAAAAAAGGATAATCGTTGGTTAGTGAAACATGAACAAGGGAAGGGAGTTTCTTTGGGCAAATCATGAATTCAAGGTGATTATGGACAAGGAAAGTGGGGAATACAAATGTGAATGCAAACAACATGAACACCACAGGTAAGCACTTTGTAATCACAACATGAATGATCTCCGGTTACAACAAAGATAAGCAGGGGGTTACTACACCGCCAGGGGCTGTCTTTGCAAAAAAATAGCTGTTGCTTTTCTGCAATTGCAAATGTGATTGGAACACAGTTGCAACTTGTTACATAATAATATTGCAACAAACCGACATGGTCATCTGTTTGTTGATCTCCAAAATATTTTGCGGGCCTCTTACGCATGCATATCATAAGGGCTTTCACCCACCCTAAGCAGGTCAAAAGCATACCTGAAAAAAGTACATATTCAAGAGATACACTCGCGATGCAATGCAACAAGTTCCCCGGGATAGACATGACAACGTCCGAATTAGTGCTCGCAAGCAAGGAACAGGCCCGGATGTTGAAATCAATGCCAAAGTTGATGAAGGTGGCGAGGGCGCAAGTAGGTCCGACCGAGCTTGTGAGGAGTTGGATAGACAACTAGATCGCATCTTACCGGGCATTGAAATGTTCGAAGCCCGAGAGGATACGGCAAACAACAATGGACCATCAACAACAAACCACGAAAAATGAAGACAACGCAGCTATTGGCGCCCCGGCGGTGGACCATCGGCCACTAGATCGGTGATAACACAAGCTGAAAGGGTCCCCTAGCAGTGGAAACGAGTCAACAACGGATGCATAATGATGTCATGTTGGTTGAGCCACCGGTGACCCGACGAAAGGAAGATCAACAAACGCCAACAAGAGGAAACATGAAGTTGAGACTCATCAAGGAGGTAACCCGCTCAAAGACCTATACCAAAGAGTCCTATGGAACAAGAATGTGCAGCACATGTGGTGTATCGGGCACACACTACACAACAACTTGTCCACTTTAACCCAAATCGCGGCAAGGCTTGGATAACAGGCTGAACAAGAAAGAAGCCAAGCCACAACAGAGTGAACCAAGAAAAAAGAGGGAGGCCAAAGTCGAGTGAGGCTTGTACATGAAGAAGGCAATGAAGATGACATTGAAATCCCTATAACACAATCAGCAAGAGGGCGTGGAGGGAGAGTCGCACGAGGCGAGGAGAGCAAATTGTGAAAAGAGGTCATTGATGAGAGATTGAAGAACATGTTTTGCGAGTTGGAAATGCAACAACATGTTACACAGTAGCTAGTTATAAGTTAATACAATATACTTGGCCAACTAGTTCATAATTATGTACCTGTACAAATTATAAGTTATTACATCACTACACCATTAGAAATGTTTACATGTTTGCTACTTGTCGTTTACGGAAAACAGATATACTAATATGAATATTGCCAGTAAGTATACATGTGTAATGAGAATACCGGCAAACACCGGACACACGTTTGCAACTTCAGCAGTACTATGAGTTGCAATCGTGACTAGACACAATTGCAACTTGATCCCAGAGCATAATTAGCGCTTGTTGTACACACTTAGAACAAATTTTACAAGCTAGTTGCAACCAATTGCAATCTGCGAATGATCTCTCGATTGCAACTTCATCTCGAGAAACAGTTACAAACAATTTTTTTTCTATTGAATAACATTACACAAGGCAGAACTATCCCGGAACAACAAACAACTAACAATTGACAAAACAAATTAACAATTCCTTAATAAGATCTAACTAGTAAATGGATATCATGGCCTCTTCTACTACTTTGCATAGACCTAAAATCGAGATAGCTTGTCCAAACTTCTCTCGCATACACCTGAAATACCAAAAATATAATGAGACCCAAAACCATGTCGATTGTGTTCAAAAAACTATAAACAAGAACTAAGCGACTAATACTACCTCCTTAATTTTGTTTGCAGCATAAGTTGCAATATTTTCTGAACAAAACACTAGATCATTTAAGTACTTGATGCGAAGGTTTCCAACATCACTCGACTGCACTAGTCTTTCATACTCGACTCCAACATCAAAGTGTTCCAAATTCATCATAGCACATATATTCCACTCTCATTTAGAAATCTGCTAGTATAAAAAAGATAGTTACAAACAAAAAAAGGCAAAAAAGATCAATAAGAAATCAAAACAATCTCTAAACTGAAATAAACATACTTTCGTCACTCGGCAACAACATATTTGGATCGTGCACCACTTTGTATCCATGCCATCCATAGTCAATTTTAACAACTTCTTTCCAGATTTCCTCTATATTTGCCAGCTAAATTTGAGAAAACAAATACAAAACAAATATCAACATAAGTTGAACCAAGATAATAGAGCTAGCGAGACTCAAACGAAAAGGTTCTCACAAATTCATCTTGAAGAGCCTTTTTGAAAGCTAAATCCACTCCCAAGCAAGCGCGATGGGGGATCCAAAACAATGCACCTTCTCGTTCGGGAACAACAACCACAACATGCCGGCGACCACGGAACAAGATAGGGAAATACATCTGCCATAAGCAAAGTTTTTTTGTCGATAATTTTTTAAAAAGTCAAAAAAACAGGTTACTAATTGCGCTTATAGGATACTAACCTTCATGTTGTCTCTACTACCCAACCAACGAGCTTTATTGGCACCTTGAAAACTTTTCAAAGCATTTGAACGAAGCTGACTCTCATTGACATCATTCACACCATGATTACCAATCAGATAATCCTAAACAACAAAATTGACATGAATAACGATTTACAGGGTCATTTCATTCAAGGAGTAATGATTTTTTTCAAAACTTACCCCAACTTTGGAGAAGAAGTAATGCTTCCTCGATGTCCTAGGGTGCTTCCTTACAAACAAGAGTCTACACAAAGCATTGATAACAAAACAGCTAACAATTCCTTCAGGTTTCAAAGAGAGTAGCGCACTCATCTTCACAATCACAAGACTGTAGTTCACAACTTGAAGACTGCATAACAAATGAAAACATCAACATTAGACAAGACAGGGTCCTATCCTAGCACAAGAAAGGTTGATGAGCACAATTGCAACACTCCGTGGCTGGTAAGTTACCATTTGCAATAATGGGACTGTCTCCATTTGCAACAACGCAAGTGACACAATCACAATAATGTTGATGACCACTGTTGCAAACACACAAAAGGGCCAGTAATGTACCATTTGCAATAATGAAGCATTCACAATCTAGTTTCTACCAATTTGGAAGGGTCCTGTCCTAGACAAGAAACAACCGACAATAGATAATTTTTTTCTATGGAAAGACGAGAGACAAGATAGGGACCTGTCACTGGGACGACAAACAAAGGAATAATGAGACAATTTTTTTTTCTATGGAAAAACAATAGACAAGAGAAGGGTCCTGTCCTAGCACAAGAAACAACAGACAATAGACAATTCTTTTCTATGCAAAGACATAGACAAGTTAGGGACTGTCACAGGGACAAAGAAACAAAGGAATAATGCATACAATTTTTTTTTTTTTCTATGGAAAAACAATAGACAAGAGAAGGGTCCTGTCCTAGCACAAGAAACAACATACAATAGACAATTCTTTTCTATGGAAAAAAAGAGACAAGTTAGGGACTGTCACGGGACAGCAAACAAAGGAATAATAAACAATTTTTTTCTCTATGGATTAACAATAGACAAGAGAAGGGTGCTTTGTCCTAACAAAGCAAACAATTGATAACAGTTGCAACAACCAACGGTACGCTAAGTTACCATTTGCAACAATGGATCTGTGTCCATTTGCAACACCGAAAGTGACACAATTGCAACATGTTGATGACCACTATTGCGCACACAAAAAGGGCCAATGAAATTATCATAACACCAAACACGGCCTCTTCTAAAAGTGGAGATCATTGTAAATATGCATCACAAAACAAAGAGCAATACAAGACAAAATAATAAAGGGACAATATAGAAATTTCATACTCACTTGTGGTTTGCTTTAGTTTGCACCCATCTCCAAAGCTATTTCATACAACTCGCGCTCCTCCTTTGACACTCTAATCTTAAGTGCGGTACATTAGCACGGGCCAATCTGGTAGCCGCCGGTTGTGCAAGAAGTTTTGGCCGATGAAAAGCAACTTTAGAGCTTGAAGGTGCCAAAAAGCTTCACCGCTCAAAGAATCACTCCCAAATGGACCTTGCGGATCGAAGAGGTAAAACCATGAGCGGCGAAGACGAGCCCTCTCGCGTGGGAGTAGATAATCCTGCGGGTATCCGCAAACAAGTTAACAGAAAACAAGTCAAAAGCTAAACCATAAAACAAAAACAAGTAGTTCATGTCAATAGGCTACTCATAGTCCCGTCTCATAATACGCTTCGGACTAGACCACGTAAAAAGACCCGCAAACACACAATCCACCATACGAGAACCAACAATGTCACACACACACTCAATATATACAACATTCATCGATATAATAATAGGTACACAATAGTGTTAACGGTATTTACAAAAATGCCTAATGATAAATTACATAAGTTTTTCACACAAAAAAATCCAAAAGCTGTTGCAATAACTAAAGAGGTGTTCCAATAACAGCAAACTTCCATAAACGTGAAAGATTGGAAGATCCGTTATACAATGGGCATCGCAGTCCATTGAAACCGACTACGGCTCGTGGATATTCAAGAGCCAAAGGTTCACCATCCTCGAGAATATTCAAGAAGAGGAAGAGACACCATAGTGATATGGTCCTAATCAAGAAATAAGAAAATATATTAATTCTATACATAATTACACACAAAAACAAGATTAAAACATGTCTAACTAATACATGATCTAATATAAAACATTAGATTACCGTTTCAACATTGCAATTCCTTCCACTCTGTTTGGTTGAGGGACAAACGTACGCTCATTAGCAACAACCATATCTTGTAAATGCACAACAAATAAGCAACACTAGCTTTAGCGCACCTCACTCCACCAAATGGATATGATTTAGCTCTCTCAACCGGACAAGACATTGGCGTAGATGTAGGAAAAGGTCGCCTCGGTTTAGGATCTTGAACAAAATTTCCAAAATCATCCTCATCCTCAAACATTCTAAATGAAGGCATACTAGGATTTGTTAAATTGTACAAACAGGCTTCTTCAAAGAGGATCCAAAGAATGACTTTTGGATGATTAACTTGAACACTTGTACCACCACTATTGACACCATCATTACCGGTTCCAACGCGACTCGGTGGGGATCTACCAACTTGTATAGATGTTCCATCTCGAGGCTTGGGGGATACATTAGCAGCAATTGAAGATTGAGATGCATTCATTCTCCTTTTAGCCTTTTTGTACCAAAGACTTGCATCCGGAAAACAAAATATAGGGACAAATTCATAGAGAAGGACATTAAAAACATGTAAGTCCCTAACTTTTTAAAACCCTGTTCAATGAATTGCATCCTATGAACTACCATAATTACAACATGTTACTGAATCCAATTGCAACATTGTTACATCTGCATAAATTATGAACCTGTTGAAAACAATGTTGCAAACCTGGTTCATACACATTTCCAAACCTAGTTCATCACGATGGCAACAAGGACTATCATAGTAAAATTGCAAATGCGGTTCAGACACATTTGCAACACCATGTAGTTTCCATTTGCGACAATGGAAGTAACTGAGTTGCAACATGATAATGACAAAATTACCGAATCCAATTGTAACATTAAACAATCATGAAGCAACAAAGAAACAAAAACAACAAACAAGAAAGAAGTTAGGTAGACACGGTGAGCCATCCGAAGAAACTAATTCAATTGGCGCAAGGACGCATTCCCTTTGCGCTTCCCTTTGCTTGCTCTCTTAGAAGTTTGTGCAAAACATTCTTCAACATCGACGGGGTTGTCGGCCGTAGCTCAATTCGAAAATGGAACGCATTCCACTAGGCCGTGAAGACAACACTGCGCTCTGCGGGCTGAAAACTTCTGAAACATTGCACATTTCAAACACCATAATTGAAGTAAATGAAAAGCGTGTTTTGCTTTGGTAAATAGAGTGTAAAAAGGAAATAAAATACTAACCATTCTCGGGCTCGGCGGGAGCTGCATGTTTATCAAATGTTGATGACCAAAGAACACGACTAGAAACTCTTTCGGCAAAGTTTATCCAGTTCACTTATTTTTTGTTGGCCAGAAACAGGATTACAAGGTATTTGAGAATTATTCACATCACAAACAATAGCAACACCCTGATTCAAAGACACACTAGGATTGCTTTTATTGCACCCTTCTCCTGCAAGGGACAAACCAAAATAAGTTGAGTGCTGTGCCATTAATTTAAAAGCTTAGATTCTATAGAACTAGTACACAAGATATTAAATAAAACAAATATAGAGAACAAATGCATGCACAAACCAAATTAATAAAATTCATCTACCATTATGACGGCAAAGAACTAATTAATCACGGTAATTGCAACAAGTTTTTCTTTGGTTGCGATCACAAAAGACTTGTTTTAAATTCCATCCCAAATTGAAATTTGCAACCTTCTCCGAGTCAACAATTGCAACAATATACTATAACCAATTGCAACACACAACAAAACTAGTACACACGATATTAAAAAAAATATATAGAGAACAAAAGCATAGACAAACCAAAACAATAAAAGAAAATTCATGTACCGTCATGATTTGCGGCTACTCCGAGATATGATCTCGGTCTTTCGAACCAAAAGAATTGTCATTACTAGGACCATCATACTTGCCATCGACTCGATTATCTACGTGGCGTAAGATTCCCTTTCATCAAGATTAGCACCATCAACATTTTGCACAAACCGATGCTCAACACCACCACCAACGGCAATATCGGCTTCTTGGTTCGTTGCGTGGCGCGTGCAACAAGCAATAACACCACTATTTGCGGCGGCACCATCGGCATTGACTTCATTCACTTTGTACTGCTTTGCGAAGGCAAAGGGGCTTTAAATTCATCACGAAAACCAACAACACCTTCATCAACACCACGTCTTGGAGATGCCGCTCTGCCCGGCATTACTATCGGCCTCAACATTTGCATCGGGCGCCACCATGTGCTACATAAGCCGCATGCATGTATGAGAACATCTTGGCAACAAGAGTATCGGCACATGTATAGCCAAGTCTAGTATGGTGCTCTTTGAAAATCTTAGACATACATTATACGTCCCGTAATGTAGTATCATATTAAAAGTAAGAATCATATATAACTCATGATACAATAATTCTCATAAACATACTAGACAAGAAACATACTTCTTTCCGGATGAATTCACAATGTTTATCCATAGTATCTCTAAAATGCACACAAGCATCTTCAATCGCATACTTTTCTCCATAAACAGTCTCATCCAAAGATTTGACCTACACAATGGACAAAGAAAAAATAAAACTCGTGGAAAGCCTTTTAACTTCTTAGATCAGCATAGACAATGGACAACCAACTCACCGGTCTCTTTCCATAAGTGTTGCGAGACACACGATCATATGAACAATACTGCTTAATCATGGAGCCCTTCCAACAATGGATCCTTGGCATGTCTACGGTAGGCGGATGAGGTCCTCCAAAGTGTAGGAAATCAAGGTAATAACCCTACATACAACAAATACAAAGGCATCACTAATACATGCTGCATGAATTAATTTAAAGAACTAAATGCAGAGTGAAAAAAAACAGAAAAAAGAAGACTTACAGCAATGAAATATCTACAACCACCAATGACACCCGACCCTTTTTCCTGTAGTTTCTTATAGAAGACAACATCCAATCATACACAAATTTGGACCAATAACATTCAATCACCTTAGATAAATCAAGGAGTGCACCTAGGTACCATGGGCTCGGATAAGTATACGAATTAGCACATAGAAAAGTGGACAAGGCAACCACCATAAAGTATCACGAAAAAATTATCATCGGCGATTGTGTCTCCCAACAACTTGTCGCTGAAATCCTTGATCAAAGGGAGAGAGGTAACACCAATTTTATCAAGAAAGTCTGTCTTCATGGAATCATTATACTTCTCCTTGATGTCATCACCTCTAATGGGAATCCCTAAAAATAAATGCAAATGACAACGGGTTCAAAGGGATCACCTTGCCTCCAACTAAAAGATCCCCACAACTGATATCAACATGATCTGCAATCCATTGAACAAATCCTTTGGGAGCCAAACAACCATCAAACTCTAATAAAATTCCAAATCCACGATCTATAATTATCTTCTTCTTGCGGTCATCTAACATCGCTATTATCTTCTTTGCAAAGAAGAGGCTATTGAACCGACTACCTGGTCTCTCTCGACCGAGGGACTGCGTTAGTTGATTTACGTTCAAATCTACCTCTAACACCTCGGGTAGTCCGCAAAACACAAACAACATTGTTAATTGCGACCAGAATTGCAACGATTCGTTACGATGGTGCAACATGTAACTTAACGTAATTGCAACGTTTTTACGGGAAGGGCGCCAAGGCAAGGGAAGACAGAAATGATGATCTAAACAAGCTATTGACCATTTCTCTTGGGATGTGGATACGGATCCAAAAGACAAGGGTTGTTAGAAACAACAAAAATTAATAATCAACAACTAGAGTTACCATTTCACAATTGGTGTGAGCACGAGAACGTCTTCGATTACCAATGTTGTCGGCAACCTTCCGAGAACTGAGTTTACACAAATAAAAACATGAGCTACGGTTCAATTACAAAAAAAAAAAAAAAAATCGCTATAAGTTTGAGAACATACACTAGACAATGCTTTACGCACATGCTTGAAAGCATTAACCATCTCATAACATTGACAAAGATGCTAGCATGACTCGAGACTCTAACAAAGGCAACGAAATATATCGAGTAAAATCAAAAAAAAAGGTGCTTCAAAACCAATAACCATCTCGGTAATAAAATAAATAAGAGTAGTATCAAACCTCGCCATCATTGGAAGAGTAGGACTCATCATCCTCTTCGAGCTGATTGGATCGAGACTTATTTTCATCGGTATCACCATTTGAAGAAAGAGGAGCCTCGAAAACATAAACATCATCCATGCCTAAATTTTTGTAAAACAAATATTACCGGTAAAGACAATATACGAAGTGAAATATCTTCAGACAATGTACTTGCCTTTAAGATGTAAACAAACCGCAACTAGGACAACCTAGTTCCAATTGCAACAAGGAATATTATCAATTCCAACAATTATTGGCATCCGGTTACAAAAAAATCTATTAGAGCACTATCTCTACTAACATCACAAAGACCTGATTCCACTATATCCTAAACTATATCTCTACTAACATTAGAGCACCTAACTAGGACAAGCAATTGACATGCAAAGTTGAGATGAGCAACAAGTTCACATAAAGTTAAAACGCGAGGTCTAACCAATTGCAACAACAATTCATAGACACTTACAACATAACAAGCGGATCACATACAAAATCATGTAATAATTACATCACAGGGATAACATGAGAAGTAAATGCAAGCAAACGGGCCCATCACGCAATGAGGAGAAGCACACGGCCGAGAGCACGGACGAGCGGAGCGTGGGCTAGGAAACGAGGCGTGCGCCGGCAGCGCGAGGAGGAAGACCGCGTGCGGCAGCACGCAGCCCGGGGCGCGGCGTAGGGGGAGGAGGGCGGCGGCGGTGGCGGTGGAGGAGGGGGGTAGGGATCCCGCGGGATTTGGATGGGGTGGGGGCGGCGTGGACGGGAAGCGGAGGAGTGGGTGGGCGGAGGCGGCCGCACGCCCGGCTGGGAGCGAGGCGGAGACGGAGAACTCATCGGCTATGCGGAGGCTCGACGCTGCGGGCGAGTAGACCGGCGAAGCGACCAGGCGGCGAATCATCGACGACGGCGGCAACCGCCTTCCGCACTTCCGCACACACGAGCAGCGCGACGAAACCCGGGATGCGAATGGAATGGGGGCGAATCACCGCTTCGCGAGGAAGAAGCGCATAAGGACTCGCCAATCACCCCCCTCCGCCGCGAAGCACTACTTGCCCGGCGTGCTGCATGACCCCCCGCACGCACTAGTTGACACGTGGGCGCCCCGGTCAAGTCGAGTTGACGCGCCCGAGGCACGAATCGACACCAATTGCAACTGCTCATGATGTCCGATTGCAACTCCTTCTATGCAACAATTACAAAACAATTAAAGAAGAAAAAAAACAATTCGGGCAAAAAACACGACATCAAGGCTCGACTCGACACCAATTGCAAATCCGCTAATGATGTCCGATTGCAACTCCTTCTATGTAACAATTACAAAAAAAATTGCAACAAATGCACGTTAGTAAGTTGCAACATACTAATGAATTAATGCCATAATTACAACATGTTAGTGAACCTAATTGCAACATGCTACCGACTACAATTGCAACATCATTCACGGGGAAGGCAAAGAAAGGCAAGGGTCGACAGAGAAAGATGAAAACACTGGACACATGTTACACACCAAATTGCAACACCTAAGATCAACGAGTTGCAACAATTGTTAATAACTAGTTGCGACAGTGTTAGTGACACAATTGCAACCAAAAAGGTCAAAATACTTGGGATTGGTAATGTATAAAGTTGCTACATGCGAGCAACCCGATAAAATTACTATTTGCAACATGCTATTGTCTAAAGTTGCAACACCGCAATTTTTTAAAAAAATTGTAAAAAAGAAAACACCATTTCCAATATATGAGTGGCCAGAATTGCAACAACGAGAGTAACAAAAATGCAACAAGATTGCACAAAACAAGGGAATTGCAACACTAACAATATATATATATACAAATATATGTCCAGGGGAGTATCATCTCGCTAACAATATATACACAAACACTTGGATCTCACCAAAAAAGGGGAGTATCAAATTACAAGACATATGTAAACCAAGAAATAAGGAGTGGACACAATTGTTTGGTTACAACTTCATAAACCAACGGGCACTACAAAAAGAAAGAAGCCTAAACTTCATCATTCATATGCCTTCCAATCGGGCTTCCTTCCGCCAACTCTATAAAGATCAAACTCGCCGGGTAGCGTTGCTTGGTTTAGCATATGGAACATCGGGTAATGCAACAGCTTTCGATCCGTATATATCATGCCCTTAAACCGCAAAGAAAAAAAAAATCATTTCAAACTGTTGAAACAAAATAATGGACAAAGAAGGAAATTTACAAAGAACAAAGAAGGAAACAAAGAGAAACTTCTTTGGATTCATCTCACACTTGACCTCGTTGCCGTCATAATATTCCATATATTTCCAAACAAAGAACATGCAATCATGTGACCCAAACTGTTTTGGAACAGGGGGCAATGCCTTACGCCAATTGCCAAAATCGAGGAAACTTTGCCTTGCATACCTTTTGAATGCAAAAGACTTAAGAAAGGCATCATCTTCATAATGGGATCATGCCGAAAATCGGATCTGTATCCGCCCACTCATAGTCAATTGAATCCAGCATATCGATGCGTTGATGGATGAGGTTGATGCAATAAACAAAATAATGGCTGCCATCAGTAGCGGGGACAAAAATCTGCATGAAGAATTCAGTGTGAGGTTGCAATATCATATACGATAATGCCTGAATTGCAACCTGATTAAGTTACCAATTGTAAGACAATAGTGACACAATTTGCAACATGGGAGCATGAAAAAAAATATCGGCTACTAACCAGCTTAGCCTTCTCAAAGTCAGTGTACTGCTCAAGTTCAAACTCAAGATGGTTACATAAGCGACGGAATAATTCAGTCTCAGTTGTTTTATCTTCTTCATAGATGCTCACAACATCCCTCAACACAACCTGCATGGGAAAAACAATATACAAAGAATTTATGAAAAAAACCAAGTAATGTTGACAATATCGCACACCAATTGCAAACATGGAAAGCTCAATCAATTGCAACAAGGACAATTAACATTTGCAACATGGAAAGCTATCTCAATTGCAACAATAGACAACTAACAAACAGGTAGTGCTATATAGACAACTAACAAACAAGAAAAAGAAGAAACTCACATGGACTCCTGTGGTCAAAAACACCCTCAGATCCAAATGAGTCTGTCTCTTGTGCACTATGTCATCAAAATGAAGACAGACAAAGAAATGACAATCAAGAAAGCGTAATCACCGTATGCATTGTCGAAAAAGCGTGCTCAACACATCATTGCCACAATAACGGCTAATTGGGGTCAACTCGATCAGAGGCATGCTGCAAGGGTTGGCACGAGGAAAAAAAATAGTTGTCAATAAAAATATAATGAAAGGGGGAAGAGACAGAAAAGGAAATATCAACAATGATATCACTTATTACTCTTTATATTTCTCATCTTCTGCAATCTTTTTCCTTAAAGCAAACGCCTTTGCAAGTGGCACATTCGGGCGGATGCTTTTGACTTGGAAAGGTGATAACAACTTTTTGGGCCTCTTCTTCAGCCGAGGTGCCACACAATTGTAGAGCTTCCTTTGGTACTCATTGTGGCCAACCATATCAAATGTGAACATTCTTCATCTTACGGAGTCAAACGGACTAGCACGCTTTGAGAGCACCCGATGAAGTCTTCCTCTGAATCTTCTGGAAAGGCAGGTGCAACTTCACTAGGATGTGAAACAAAAGCGCACTTTTTTCACCAATTCCTTCTCGTGTTCAGCTTTCTCTCATTGAAACCAACCATAACTCGTGTGCATCACGTCGCGCTTGCTGCTCATTCGAAATCCATCCAAAATCCCTACTGGTATTCGCACCCTTTCTTCCTTTCTTCTTGGCGGGTTTCTTTGCAGCAGCCTTTTTAGGAGGTGACTTTCCAACTCCCTTCTTCTTGGCAGCAGGAGGGTCATCAGGCTTGCTCTGAGATACTCTCGAATCTGATGCTTTTGAAGCAGCCCTACTCCTAGTTCTGGTGTAAGTAGTAACCTATTTACAAAAACAAGAAAAAAAAAGTGAGGTGGAACAAATTTTTCCAAAAAACAAAAAACTATATATGGAAACTAACAAAAAATTATGTACATGAATATAAAAAACTTACAGGGGGAGGGCGCGATTGTTTGGCTGCATCTAAAGGCTTGCTGGTCAAAACCTGATTAATACAAAACATCCAAGCATTCAGTGATCGCGACAGCATAACGAATCATAAATGGATTAAAACTGCATAATGAATGGAAACAAACAGGGAAAAACTTACAGCAGCATGAGGAACCTCTTGTCTTCCCTGATCTAACACACCAGTTTCAATCTGTAAGAAAACAAAATGCAACCATTTAGTGATTGCAATTGCATAATGAATCCTAGATGAATTGCAACATCATGGGGACAAAAAACAGGGAAAACTTACGGCAAAGATCAGAACATCCTTCCTTCCCTCATCTAACACAAGATTTGCATTCTCGTGAAAGATACAATTTGTAATCATATAGTGAGTGCAATTGCAAAAAGAATGCTAAATGAATTGAAACATCAACAAAGAAGAACAAAAAGAAAATCACAAAGAAAGACGAGGAACCTTGTTCTCTTACCTCATCTAACACACTAGTGCCTTGGTCCTTCTCACTTTGGAACATCGCGACCCAACCGCACATTCGATGTTATATTGCCGATTAAAACATCCAATCTCGGTTCATGTTGCTTGCGCAAAATGGGGCGGTCTTTTGCAAGGTATATCAAAAAATAGCATTGCAAAAAAATTCATTTAGCATTCAAAGAAGGTTGATCGTGAGCTCTTCATGAGATAACAAAGAGAAAACAATTCATGAGATAATTACTATTAGGCTCTTCGTGAGCTCGATGAATGTGTCTTTTTATGGGCGAGTTAACTTTCTTCGTATCCAAAGAAGAGGATGGGGGCTCCTCCGAAGTCCATAGCGAAAAGGCAAGGGAACTGGACATGGGATATCTTCTCCAGTTCTTCTCGCCGAGCACCTTGGTCATCTGAAAAAATTTAAGCAACAAGGTTGCCAGATATAATTGTATGTGCAACAAGGATCCGTAAAAAATTTAATCACATATGACATCCACAGTGTCTCTTGTAATTGCAAAACAAAAATCACATCCAAATTGCAACACATTGTACGAGGTAATTGCAAAATAAATATACAGCCAGTAACAACTTTAAAATATGCAACATATCACCTGGCTTATCTGATTGGGCACCTTGATCATCGACATTCCTACTAGACACTGGAGGAGTGGATGGACGGCCGTGTTGACGCTGGGAGAAACATGAGGCGGCGTCACTTGAACAGGATTGCTAGATTCTTCTTGTCCGCATTAACTCCTAGATTTCAAAAACCATAACAACAATGTAAGTTAACACTGAGCAGAGTAATAGCAACTCACATATCGTTCAAATTGCAACACTAATGGGACAAAAATTGCACCACATATAACATAGATAACTGCAACTCAGGTATGGCAACTCAAATAGTAGCACCTTGGTCTACATCCAAACGTCCATGTTGACCACTGTCCTTTTCTCCATCTGCTCCATTTAAAACACCTTGATCCTCTCCTCCAGATTCAAGGCCATGTGAAGCAGCTTGGTCTCCATCCAAATCTCCTTGTCGACCAACTTCCTCATCTAGTTCTCCATCAAAATATCCCTCTGGCCAATGTAGGATATTTGTATCAGTAATTAGAACACAGATCAAACACTAGTTTAAACTTTAAAAAAGCACAAATTATAACAAATATAAAACAGTGGAAAATGCAAACTTGGAAAGGGTTGACAAAAAAAAAGGCAATGAAAAGTTACCGGCAAACAGGTCCTCATCACTAAAAAAAAGATCAGGTCCAACATAAACCCTTTCTTCAAATTCATTTAAAGGAGGTGACACACCTTCACGACCATCATCTAATAATTAGGTTCAAACAGGTGTCATGACATAGTCAATTCTCCAGATCAATTGCAATTCAAATAAAGATCCAATTGCAACAATAATGGACAAAAGCTAGTGCTGGCATTTGGAAAATATGGGAAAGGGCTGGGAAAAAAAAGCCGGTCGAGATTCATCCATTCTAGCATCTTCTCCATCTCCATTTCCTCCCCGTCCCTATACTTCCTTGGGGATCAAGTTGCTGACCTGCTCGTCCACTTTCTTCAGTTTGATGTAAAGGAGGTGACCCACCTTTTCGACCATCATCTAATGATGAAGTTCAGACAGGTGTCATGATATATTGAAGTGCCCGGATAAATACGCATCCATTTGCAACAACAATGGAGACATAATTGCAGAATAAGCAAAGGTTTTCCAGAAAAAATTAACCTTGATCACCACCTTCCTTATCACCATTCCCTCCACCCAAATTTACTTGTCGGGCCGATTCTTCATTTTGATTGACACCGGATTTGTCGACTTGGCGACCATCAAAGACTGATGAACCGTAAGGTAAAAAATCATGATACCGTGAAGTCGAAAAACAAATTGCAACACAAATAGAGATAAATTTCAAACACAAGAGAGGGCATTGCACGGAAAAATAACCTTGGGCACCACCTTCCTGATCACCATTGCCTCCAACCATATTTACTTGCTGGCCAGTTTTTTCAGTTTCATTTACTGAAGGTTGCTCTCCTTGGCGACCTTCACCACCTGGATGAACCAGAAGGTAAAAAAAATCATCATACTATGAAGACAGAAGACAAATTGCAACACAAAAACAGAAGCAATTGCAACACGATGAAGCCTTAATTGCAACATAAAACAAAACGATATGCATCAACAAAATGTACCTTCACCACCACCTTTGCCATCACCATTCCCTCCATTAGAATCAACTTGATGACCATCTTTTCCAGCAGATGATGAACCTCCTTTTCCTATCATAACAAATATTTTAGAGTTAACAACCCAATTGCAACAAAAAAAAAAAAGTACATGTGCAATTACAACATTTGAGTATACCGATTGCATTATGAAAACATGGGAAACCGTAACAAGGAAAATATCGTGTTTTTTTCTTACCCTTCTTCTTCTTCTCGCCTCCCCCCGCCTACTCTCATTCCTAGCTTGCCTCTCAGCTTGCTGATCAGCAAGCAACTTCTGCATTCCGCTGAAGACATCTTGATGAGCTTTTTGCATCAATTCATTGCCTAGAGTCGTCAACCTAGAAGCCTCGCTCATATAACCCTCGAGCCTCGGCGGTACTCTCATCAAAAGCCTTGAAGATCTCCGGTGCTCGTGAACTCCTTCTTCTTCCAAATGCATCGCGAAGATTCTGCCCAAACCGTAACTAAGGCCGATATTGACGAAAGGCAGCGCAGAACTTTCCCCGGACCGAAGCGGGAAGAGGTACGGCAGTACAAATTGGACCAACAAAGAAGACGCACATAACATGTGGCAAATGATACTTTTCAGCTGCATAAAAATATTGTAAACAAATTAGAACAGGTTACAAAAGAGGAAGATAAAATAAAAGAAAAGCTTACCCTAAGGTTGCCATACAAAACAACACCACCTTGAACATCTCCCCTTTGATCCAACCTAGCAATGTTGCTAATTTCTTCGCTCCCAATCACGTAACATCGAGGCAAACTCATTGCATCTATATCTAAACCATGTTGCAAACGATCCACATACAACATCTGAACATAAAGGAAGGGATAAAAATGCAATCAGTAAAAAAAAACATAACCAATTTGCAACATATAACATCAACCAGTTCCAACCAAAACTAAAACACATATACAACAGCAATGGATGACAAGAAGAAAAGCTTACATTCAGAAAGATGCCACATCCATTCAGAGGTGAATCATATCCCTTAGTAATGAACTCCTTCCTATACATTCGTGCTAATTTCGAAAGATGATCAACAACGCCTTTGCACCCGTTAATCTTATCAATATTCTCCAAATCTTCGATTGTATGCCGCATCCATAAGCCTACATTTGGAGTCGATTATTAAAAAGCGAGGACCGAATAAAACCATGAAGAATGCCCTCAGTGCCAAATTCCCAGTAAGCCTCTTCTCTTCATCTTCATCAGACAGTCTAGCAGCAACATGTAAAACATCGATTCCTGATGCCGCATACGTCTCGGGACAGATTTGCTTACCAACCTCGTCAAGCTTAGAACGAGCATCAGCATCAGACAACATAGGAGGATCACCACCAGCTCTAGGCAACATGAACATGCACCAAACGCTATGCTCATTAACATCAATATACTGACCGCCACCAACCTCTAATCTCATTGTATCTGGATTGAGCTTAAGCATAAGCCGGCTCAGCAATTTCAAGTCCATACACTTTGCCTTCATTTGCAAAATACCTCCAAAACCCAGAGTTGTTATTTGACCTTTCAAGTCTTCACGCAAAGCAGCAAAAAGCTTCTGAATTTTTGCAGGAGAGCAATGGCATGCTGGAGGCCGCTTGCATTCACCAACAGCAGGCTGATTGCGACGCCTCTTCCTATCCACAGCCGGCTCTTCTTCCGCATCAGAACCATCACCTCTATCAGAAACATCCTCAGCATCATCATCACTAGGAACAAAATCTAGATCAGGGGCACATTCCTCAGCATCAGAATCAGCCAGCCTCAGTCGCTTCTTCCTCTCCTTCCCCGTAACCTTAGCTTTTCTGGCGGCCCACGAGCCTTTGCGCCAAAAAACGAGGCGAACGACGAGGGCCACCACGCCCCGGCACGACCTTCGGTAGTCATCGCAAAACACCGCAAGAAAACAAAGTAAGAAAGTAAAAAAATCACAGTCATCAACCACATGGCAACATAAAACAAATAACACTTACAACTAATGTAATATCCTATTTAAAACATGGTTACTTTATTTAAAACATTAAGATGTCAACCAATTGCAACTAGCACAACATACCGATTGCGGCGGGGATAATAAGCTAGTTGGACACATCAAAAAAAAAACACCTAAGATAACTGTTGAATTTGAAAAAGAAATTGCTGACCAATTGCAACTTCAACAACGTACTAATTGCAACCGATACAATAACCTAACCGACACAATTCAGTTTTCAACATAATATCAACGAGGGGTGATAATGTGCTTGGAAAAACAAGGCAAACAAATCTACTTAATCATGAATTAAAAATGACAGAGGATCACAAGGGAGACTAAGCATAAATCACAACCTAACATGACAAGCACAAATGAATTGCTCGAAAAAGGAAGAAAAACATGGAAACTTTATTTAAAACATTAAGATGTCAACCAATTGCAACTAGCACAACATACCATTGCAAGGAGGGGATAATAAGCTAGTTGGACACATCAAAAAACAAAACACCTAAGATGACTGTTGAATTTGAAAAAGAAATTGCCGACCAATTGCAACTTCAACAACGCACTAATTGCAACCGATACAATAACCTAATCGACAAAATTCAGTTTTCAACAAAATATCAACAGGGGGTGATAATGTGCTTCAAAAAACAAGGCAAACAAGTCTACTTAATCATGAGTTACAACCGACAGAGGATTACTATGTACATAATTCTTAAAATCGGGTGGCACCAAATACCGCAATTCAATCAACTGACATTCATTTAGAAATATGGTTACCAAACTAGTTTCAAATGGTATACAAATGAATTACTATGTACGTAATTGTTAAAACAGGTGGATCGACAAATTTGCAACAAGGATTCATACACAATAACAACATAACAAGCGGTTCATATGCATAATCAAATAATAAATACTAATACTACCTAAATGACAGGGCATAATGCCAATTGCAATAATGATATCCTACCAATTGCAACAAAGGATCGAATCAGATAATAAACTACCGCACATATCGTATACAAACAACAAAGAACCCCGATTGAATTGAACACAAGACCAATCGAAACCAGATCCGTGAACAACAACTGAAACCCTAGACCACAAAACCGCAACTAATGCACCCACAAAACCCTCACCAATGTACAAACCAAACAAAATCGGAGAGCAATCGCACACAAAACGATCTAAAATGGTGCATTGCCGCAAAAAAAAATGGTCACCATACCTCCCCGGGCGACACCCTATCCAAAGACGGCGCACACGCCGATGAGGAAGCACCTCCGCGTGAAACAACTCGGCGAGAAGGAGAAGACCCGCCGCGGAGAACAACGACGTCGGAGAATCCACCGCGCCTCCGAGTAATCGCTGCGGCGAGCGTAATAGGAGTCGATTTCGGGGGGGGCAAGCGAATGGCGACGGAGCACCGCCGGCTAAATGGGGGCGATAAGGAAGGACACGGAGGCGGAACCGCCTCGCCAAATGGGGAGAGTAACCGCGGGGCGGGAGAGGCGGAACCGCCGCGGACAACAAATCCGCCGCAAGCATAACAAACGATGCGCGGCAGGGGAACCGCCCAAGCGGAGCGGAGCGGACGGAGCGCGAGGAGAGGGAAGGGGTTTTCGACGAGGGAGGGGAGAGGGGAGGAGAAAGGATTTGTCCGTTTGCGGGGGTGGCGGTTTCAAACCGCACGCACCAGTGCACCCCTAGTCCGACCCGCATTGAGGGCCGGGCTGGTTGGTCGGCCGCCTGGCCTGGGTCCGAGGCGGTTACGTATTTTAACTTCATAAAATATTACCATTTGCTAAAAGCGAGTGTCTCTAGTTACAACACCACAAGTTATACGATTGCAACCCGCTTAACAACCATTTGTGACTACAACGCTAGTAAAAACTCCATTTGTAATATTGGAGTGTCCACAATTACAACAACAAAATAACACGATTGCAACATGCTCCATTTCCGTTTTTATAAATCTTTCATCCTTGCGTAGTCCGAAACAATAATTGTAAAAAACCTTGCTGAAAAAAAAAAAAAAGCAAATTGCAACATAGTTTATAACCAATTGCAACAAGTTGATGACCACGCTTTGCAACACCCTCGGCCGGTAAGCTACCATTTGCAACAATGGATTGTCTCTAGTTGCAACACTACAAGTAACACAATCGAAACATGTTGATGACCACTGTAGCAAACACACAAAAGGGCCAAGAAATTACTATTTACAACAATGCAAAGTGTCTCCGGTTGCAACACCTCAAGTCACACAACTACAAGAAATAAAATATATACATGTTTGCACCATCAAACACCTCAATAACAAAATATATACAAGTTTGCAACCGAGCACTGATCTAGTTACTTCAATTGTTCATTTGTTCTACTTGCCGACTAGTAATTTTTTGTAGAAGTTCTAGTTGGGGTCAGCCTCGTGATGGGAGGCTGACCAAATGTATGCTCCTTGACGTAAGAAGGAACATCGTGCGCTCCGCAAGATTCTCGCAGTATAGTCGAAGAGATCCATCCGGTCCTGTTTATGTATCGAGATGAGTTATTGGTCACTATTATAATTAGGCACCAATTTTAAAAAAAACATATAAATATAACTTTCATTGCAAGACACTATCAAACACATATTACGGGGCGCAAGAAGTTAGTATTACCCAATCTTTGAATCAGTCTTCTTGTTCTTGTAGCCAGAGGGATAAGGGAAAATGGCGATGTATGGTCGTGAATATATGCAATGTAAGATATTAGTGTTAAACTACTATTAATAAGAGAAAAATTAATGGTGGGATGTATATTACTGGATTCCGTAGAGCTTTGTAAGGAGAATCATCAATGAGAAGAGTGTTTGATGGTGAAAATTGACCCTGTTCAAATGAAAGATCATTAGCATCCTCTTTTGTCCACACCTTCTTGAGCTCCTTCAGAAAAATTGGATTATCCGGGTTATCAAGAGTGTAGAACCCAAGTATTGGTGCACTTAGATTGGTCCTGTCGAAACATGAAAACATCACATACAAATATTTTGTTATAATATGTTTATAAACTACGGTACACAATGACATATAAATGAAGATGGAGATGTTGCTTGTGGAGCATTTATTCTGTATGAATTCATACTTACCCAACAAAACAACAAAAAGACTTCGTGAAGATTGAATGATCACTTCAAGAGTCGCTTTAAGATTTTCAACGCATTGCATCAAGTATAAAAGATTTGAAGTCATGACACAAACAAAAGATAATTTACAAAAAGATGTTTTGTGGGAAAATAAGCAAATATGTATATATATATATAAAAAAAAAAAACAAAGATTTCCTTGATTAGTGCACCTGTTTCTCGATGACCGCATAAAGAACATCAAAGTTCTCAAAGCAAAATTTAAGAAAGTCATCGCGAGAAGGGCCTTTTGAACACCGTAACACACATGTGCTTGCATTAAGAAATTATGTACGTAGCAAGCTACAAAAACATAGAGTATTTATTTTGAAGAAGAAACAAAGATAGTAAAACACTTTACCGAAGTTTCCTCTTATGAATTTTATCTCGCGGATGTCTATCCCGAAAATTTGTGTTTATGTCTTCGCAATGTCTCGCAAGTATCCCATTGATATCCGAACAAGAAGCTTCTTCTTCTTTTCACCGGCTTATCTGATTGGGCACCTCGACCACCTTGATCATCGACATTGCAACTAGACAATGGAGGAGTCGATGGACGGCTCTGTTGGACGTGGGGAGAAACATGAGGCGGCGTCCACTTGAACAGATTGCCGTGATTCTTCTTGTCAAGACACTCCTAGATTACAAAAACCATAAGAACAATGTAAGTTAACACTGAGCACAGATAATTGCAACTCGGATAACGTTCAAATTGCAACAACAAAGACATAGATAATCGCAACTCGGGTATGGCATACAAATTGCAACACAAAGGACGAAGCTAATTGCAACAAATATGTAGATCCAAATACAACTAAAAAGTATATAGGTCAAACCAACTCAAATAGTAGCACCTTGGTCTACATCCAATAGTAAATTCTCCAGACCAATTGCAATTTCAAATAAAGATCCAATTGCAACAATAATGCGGACATAATTGCAACATAAGAAAATAATGTTAATTGCGATAAAAGCTAGTGTTGGCATTTGGAAAACATGGGAAACGGTTTTGCAAAACAAAAAATTGGCACATAAAAAAAAACCTGGTGGAGATTCATCCATTCTAGCATCTTCTCCATCTCCATTTCCTCCCAATAAATTTCCTTGGGGACCACCTTGCCGACCGCTTCGTCCACTTTCTTGATTGAAGTAAAGGAGGTGACCCACCTTTTCGACCATCATCTAATGACGAAGTTCGGACATGTGTCATGATATATTGAAGACCAATTGCAAATACAATTACAGACCCAATTGCAAAACAGATGCACACATAAATCGCAACATAAGAGAAAAGTTTTGCGGGTAAAAAATTAACCTTGGTTACCAACTTCACCATAACCATTCCCTCCACCCAAATTTACTTGTCGGCCGGTTTCTTCATTTTGATTGACAAAGCAGATTTGTCAACTTGGCGACCATCGACCTGATGAACCGTAAGGTAAAAATCATGATACTTTGTGAAGTCGAAAAACAAATTGCAACACAATTGGAGAAAAATTTCAAACAAAGAGTGGGCATTGCGGGGAAAATTAACCTTGGTTACCACCTTCCCCATCACCATTGCCTCCACCCAAATTTACTTGCTGGCCAGCTTTTTTCGCTTTGATTTCTTCAAGGTTGCTCTCCTTGGCGACCTTCACCACCGATGAACCGTAAGGTAAAAATCATCATACTTTGTGAAGACGTAAGACAAATTGCAACACAAAAAATGTAAGTAGCCTTAACGCAACATAAAACAAAAACGATATGCATCAACAATCTACACCTAGGGTGTAGGATAGTTTGAGAAGTTTTACACCTAGGGTGTAGGTTTTATAGGAAAAATTAACCTTGGTTACCACCTTCACCATCACCATTCCCTCCACCCAAATTTCCCTACTCGCCCGATCTTTTCATTTTCATTTACAACAGGGTTGCTCTCCTTGGCGACCATCACCACCGATGAACCTACGGTGTAAAAATCATCATACTTTGTGAAGACAGAAGACAAATTGCAACACAAAAATGAAGCAATTGCAACACGGATGTAGCCTCAATTGCAACATAAATTTAAAGGATATGCATCAACAAAATATACCTTCACCGACACCTTTGCCATCACCATTCCCTCCATCAAAATCACCTTGATGACCAACTTTTCCAGCAGATGATGAACCTCCTTTTCCTATCATAATAAATATTTTAGAGTTAACAACCCAATTGCAACAAAAAGTACATGCGCAATTACAACATTGGAGGATACCGATTGCATTATGAAAAACATGGGAAACCGTAACAAAGGAAAATACCACGTTTTTTCTTATCCTTCTTCTTCTTCGCCTCCCCCGCCTACTCTCATTCCTAGCTTCCCTCTCGCCTTGTCGACGCCAGCGCTTCTGCATTCCAAATAAGACCTCTTGATGAGCTTTTTGCATCAATTCATTGCCCGAGTCGTCAACCTAGAAGCCTCGCTCAAATAACCCCGAGCCTTGGCGGTACTCTCATCAAAAGCCTTGAAGATCTCCAAAGGCTTGTGAACTCCTTCTTCCAAAAGAATCGGCAAGATTCTTCGCCGAAAGCGACACTAAGGCTGGGATATTGATGAAAGACAGAGCCTAGAGAACCATCGAAACACCACCAATCTCGCACGGTACCCACAAAGCAGCCAGAACTTTCCCAGTGACCGAGAGCGGGAAGAGGTACGGCAGTACAAATTGACCAACAAAGATCCGGAACATAACATGTGCCAGCGATACTTTTCAGCTGCATAAAAAGATTGTAAACAAATTAGAACAGGTTACAAAAAGAGAGGAGATAAAATAATATAAAAAGCTTACCCTAAGGTGGCCATACAAAACAACACCACCTTGAACATCTCCCCTTTGATCCAACCTAGCAATGTTGCTAATTTCTTTGCTCCCAATCATAGAACATCGGGGCAAACTCATTGCATCTATATCTAAACCATGTTGCAAACGATCCACATACAACATCTGAACATAAAGGAAGGGTTAAAAATGCAATCAGTAA
The DNA here is from genome assembly GCA_015847255.1 of Hyparrhenia diplandra. Classification (NCBI taxonomy): domain Eukaryota; kingdom Viridiplantae; phylum Streptophyta; class Magnoliopsida; order Poales; family Poaceae; genus Hyparrhenia; species Hyparrhenia diplandra. Next base: position 149,406 of record JADLZK010010593.1, on the reverse strand, counting down.
AAAAAACCAATTTGTAACATATAACATCAACCAGTTGCAACCAAAACTAAAACACATATACAACAGCAATGGATGACAAGAAGAAAAGCTTACATTCAGAAAGATGCCACATCCATTCAGAGGTGAATCATATCCCTTAGTAATGAACTCCTTCCTATACATTCGTGCTGATTTCGAAAGATGATCAACAACAGCTTTGCACCGCTTAATCTTATCAATATTCTCCAAATCTTCGTGTATGCCGCATCCATAAGCCTACATTTGGAGTCAGTATTGCAGAAAAGCAGGGACTAGAATAAAACCATGAAGAATGCCCACAGTGCCAAATTCCCAGTAAGCCTCTTCTCTTCATCTTCATCGACACGGTCTAGCAAAGAACATGTAAAACATCGATTCCTCGATGCCGCATAATGCCTCGGGACGATTTGCTTACCAACCTCGTCAAGCTTAGAACGAGCATCAGCATCGAGACAACATAGGAGGATCAACACCAGCTCTAGGCAACATGAACATGCACCAAACGCTATGCTCATTAACATCAATATCTTCGACCGCCACCAACCTCTAATCTCATTGTATCCGGATTGAGCTTAAGCATAAGCCGGTTTAGCAATTTCAAGTCCATACACTTTGCCTTCATTTGCAAAATACCTCCAAAACCCAAAGTTGTTATTTGACCTTTCAAGTCTTGAGCAAAGCGGCAAAAAGTCGCTGAATTTTTTAGAGAGCAACGGCATGCGGAGGCCGCTTATGCGTTGACCAACAAGAAGGTGATTGCGGCGCCTCTTCCTATCCACACACCGGCTCTTCTTCCGCATCGTAACCATCACCTCTATCGAAACATCCTCAAAGATCATCATTACTAGGGACAAAATTAGAATCGGGGGCACGTTCCTCGCAGATCGAATCAGCCCGACCTCGTCTCTTCTTCCTCTCCTTCCCCGTAACCCTAGCTTTCGGCCACGAGCCTTTGCACCAAAACGAGGCGAACGACGAGGGCCACCACTGCCCCGCCACCTTCTCGGCGTCATCGAAAACACCGCAGAAACCAAACAAAAATAAGATAAACATAAAGTATCAAAGTCAAGAACCAAATTGCAACATAAAACAAAGAACAGTTACAACTAATGTAATATCCTATTTAAAACATGGTAACTTTATTTAAAACATTAAGATGTCAACCAATTGCAACTAGCACAACATACCGCCTGTAGGGATAATAAGCAACAGGGGGTGATAATGTGCTTGAAAAAACAAGGCAAACAAGTCTACTTAATCATGAATTAAAAATGACAGAGGATTAGAACCGACAAAGATAACCAAATTGATTTTGCCTTGGAAAAACAAGGCAAACAAGGCAAAACCAGTTGCAACCGATATAATAAGCTAATTCATAAAAATACAGATTGATATATGCAAATTGTAACCATAAGCTAATTCACATGTTACAAATAACAAGACACAACAAAGTCATCTTAATCATGTATCCACACATCCATTCATATATGCCCAAAAACAAGGTTCATTTCACAAGGGATACTAACCTAGTTGGACACATCAAAAAACAAAACACCTAAGATAACTGTTGAATTTGAAAAAGAAATTGTCGACCAATTGCAACTTCAACAACGTACTAATTGCAACCGATACAATAACCTAATCGACACAATTCAGTTTTCAACAAAATATCAACAGGGGAGATAATGTGCTTGGAAAAACAAGGCAAACAAGTCTACTTAATCATGAATTACAACCGACAGAGGATTGTTAAAAACAGTGGATCGACAAATTTGCAACAAGGATTCATACACAATAACAACATAAGAAGCAGTTCATATGCATAATCAAATAATAAATACTAATACTACCTAAATGATAGTTCATAATGCCAATTGCAACAAGGATATCCTACCAATTGCAACAAAGGATCGAATCAGATAATAAGCTACCCGCACATATCGGGATACAAACAACAAAGAACCCCGATTGAATTGAACACACGGACCAATCGAAACTAGATCCGGAACAACAACCGAAACCCTAGACAACAAAACCGCAACTAATGCACCCACAAAACCCCAACCAATTACAACAAAGCAGGGGCACAAATGAAATGCAGGAGCATTGGCGCAATCGCGGATGAAAATCGATAAAACCATACCTCATCGACGGCGAACTCGCCGACGGCGCACTCGCCGCAATCGGAGACGAACAATGGGCGGCAACGCAAGGAGGGTCTGAATGGCACCTCCGCGAGAGCGATTGGCGAGGAAGCAAGGAGGGCTGAAGCAGGGGCGGATGAGGAAGCACGACGGCGCCGAACCGCCTCGGCCGACGGAGAGACCACCCCGCAGCGGCGGAGAAGCGGGAAACAACCGCCGCGGAGAGGAACCGTGGGGACGAATGACAAGCGAACGGGGAGTGGGGAGCAAATGATTTGTCGCCTAGCGTCGGAGCAACGGTTGCCGTATTTTTAAAAAAATTTTTTGACAAAACGGTTGCCAACAGGTGCGTGAGGCGGCTCGCGTCGCTGGGACGGGCCGACCGACCACCCCCCGACGCGTTGATTGGCGCGTCGGACAAAGGGGCCGGGCCGGCCGGTTCAATCGGGCGGCCCGGGTGCATTCCATACAAATGTAATGCACCCAGTGCACAATATACATATATATATATATATATATATATATATATATATATATATATATATATATATATATATATATATAGTATTTCTATATGGTACCCGGTACCGAATTTATTCGGTCCCCCAGGCGTCCCATTGACGACCAAATGAGACCCACCCACGGACCTCACGGCCCGGCTCACCTACCCACCATATCGGCGGCAAAGCGGCTTCGGCCTCCCACCAACCCACGATTTCATTTGCGGTTCCATTTTCCGTAATCCATCCGCCCTCTCGGCCGGCGCCCGCTGGCGTCACCGCCGCTACCTCCCGCCCACCGCGCCGCGCCGCGCCGTCTCGGCTCGCCCCAACCCCGCCACGCCCTCCCCGCCTTGTGCCGGCGGCGGGATCTGCCGCAGGAGGCCCGGACCAGCGGCGGACCACCTGTCCCCACCTTGTATCCGTCGATGGCGCTGGAGCACCCCGCGCGACACGGCGACGGTGCGGTCCTCCCTCGCGGTGGCGGCGCGGCCACCCGTCGCGAAGGTGTCTCGTGGCGCCCTCTCCCTCCGACCCGGGCGGCGGCGACTTTTCTCCATCGGTGGCGGCGCGGGTCTCCCCCGCTCGCGTTGCCGGCGGCGGCGCACCCAGATCTACACCCCGCGCCCGGCCACTGTTCCGAACCGCAGCGCGCGAGCACGCGACCCGTCCGTGGCGGGTGCCGCTGCCCCGTGCTGGGGGGACGAGCCCGTGGGCTGCCTCCCGCCCGCGAGGCCGTGTGGGCGGCACGACCCTTTGCCGAGCCGCCGGCCGGGCCGGACGAGCCCCTCCTCCGCACGGGCTTAGACGGATGACGACCGACGATCGACAAGGTATAGCATCCTTTCCTCCCTATCTCCGTCCGTAACCAACAAATTTTAAAATTTATGCCCTTTCATCTCTCCGTCAAGATCTAGAGCCATGGCCGCCGATGCCTCCTTTCTCGTGCAAGTTTGGATTGAATAGGGAACCTCCTCGTGGAATTTTGGATTGATTAGGCAACAAAGGGGAGCAACAATTGATGTCAAATGTGAAGTCTGCGGGTGCTCGTTCCCATACGAGAACTAGATGGATTATTATGCAAGAGTTTATTAAATTAATAGGTCAGTATACGTGCAAATGGTCTTACCTATTCCTATTAATCAAGGAGGAGAAGTATCAATGCCTCCACCATCCGTTGAACTGCTCCACACCCCGGTCCCTAACCATTTTTATCGTGCAAGTTCAAATGAACTAGTTTTCAGCTTATTAATTCCTCGTTGCGGCGGGTTGACTTGAGTTTCTATTATGTTTAGTGATTTTGTGGACGCTTATTAATCGTTTTTGGTGGACACACTTTTCTAATCGAGGCAAGCTCAAATGAACTAGAAGATTTGTGGTTCTAATCTGCAGTTCAATGTTCTAAAACATGAGGTTCCATGTGCGCAGCCGAAGTAACTACAATGGTTGATTTAGAGCTTGAGGTAAGCGGGCCCATTCCTTACCACGGCTTATTATTCATACCTCATGTTATTTTAAGTTATGGATGCCCACAACGTGACAATTACCTGCTATTAGTTTAGTAATTATTGTCAAATCAGAATGGAAGCACCAAATATGTATGGTCAATCTCTTTATCATTGTTCTCTATTTATTTTTGGGATCGATGCAAAGTGTTGTGAACAAAAGATATATAATTAGAATATTTCAATGTTAGTTAAGCTAATTAATCGATCTCTTTTCGTTAGAATGTTTTGTAAATTAAATGGTCATGGATGTGCGGGTGCTTTTCACTATAAAATTAAAAGTTAAATGTCTAATCTTGAAATCAATCTGTCAAACCCTGTGAATTTGTGAGATGGATAAATGTGTGATAGTTTCGTGATTATTTCAGCTCGGACTCGACGTTTCCTATTCTAATTTCATTTTGATTTTGTGAGTCATTAATCAATTACCACTACTAATTTGCATGCGAGATGGGGAGACCATTTACGTCGAAGGATTTTTAGCGCCGCATGGCTACTCATCTACAAGGTCAATTCTTCACAATAGTTTATCCTGTGCTATGCTTGGGGAAAAAAAAGTACTCAGCTAGGACACTACTATTCTTTTTTTGGTAATACTAATCTGTGATGAGGTCACATTGAAGAATCGGGGCATGATCTTTTTTTTTTGCTTATGAAAAATATCATATTTTTTATTTTTTATCTCGAAGTTCTAAAATCTGTGATGAGGTCTCATGCCTTCTTTTGTGTGTGTGTGTGTGTTCTTTTTACTTGTTCCATATGGGTTTCATCTCTAGCCTACCCCAACTAGCTTGGGACTAAAGGCTATGTTGTTGTTGTTGTTGTTGTTGTTGTTGTTGTTGTTGTAGAAGTTCTAAAATGATTGTTGCTAATAAATTGGCCGCCTGTTATAATTCCATTTAAAGAGATCCATTTCTCTTAAGAGATGATTGTTAAAGACATTTGTTGCCTGCTGGCTAATTAGAATTATATCGCTTTCCAATCATAGTTATATATTCTATTGCCGAATCTTCTTACATTTGTCCTCCAAGCAAAGCAGCTCCATAGTTCTTGAAACCTTGCATTCATGTTACATGCATTATTTCGCCAAATTTCATCCTCAATTGTTAAGCTAATTCAATCACAATTCTAAAGAGTGTTGTATGTGCACAAAGCTTTGATAGTTCCGAGCCCTTTGATGAAAATCTCTAATTATCCTTTCAAATTGTATTTGATAACTTATAATTCCAGCTCGATCTCCAACATGCTCTCACTTTCACCGCACACCTGTTCTAAATATTAAAAAAAAACAATTTAGATTTTTATTCGTAGTACATACATGAACTCTTAACTTGTTAGGCCATGAGTTATAGAGAAGAGGAATTCTGAGGCTTGTCATATCCGGGAGTACTTCAATAGATAGCTTATTGTGAAGTCTTTTATACTTGCATTACATCCGTAAGTAGATATCTTGCAATTACAATTAATATGGTTTTATGTGAGAAATCGAGACAACATTATTTCAATTTTTTTGCAAACAATGGCTGAACGATAAGAAGCCGGAACCGATAGAAATACTAGGAATAAGATTACTTGTTTTGCCCTTTTTGCATAAGTCTTGAAATAGTAGAAACGTAATCTATAAGAGAACACAAGCTCCCTAGAAGGCCATTTTGATCAGCACCTTTATATAGAGAAGTCACAAGTGCATGCTTTTTTAATCATATTTGGTCCAACAAATTCAGAATGGGTGTCTTTTTAAGTGATACACACAGTGCTTGCCTAGATTATTTTTCTCTGCTAGTAAACTATGTAGGCGACTTTCATTATTAGTAATTCGGGATTTTTGAAGTGATATTGCGATGGTCGTATTGTAGGCCGATTAATAAGGCAACTTAAATAAAAAGCTTTAGTTTGCAATTTGCATAGTCGATGTTAGTATTATAGAACATAGATGCATAGATGCATTCCATTAGTAAATTTTATCGAGTCGACAAGTCTGCAGTTCCATCTTTTGCTCCTTGTATGCATCTTTGTGCATCACATGAATAAATAGTTCAGTTCATTTTTGCCCATCACTAGTATCCGGGCAGTGCTATTGAGTACTAGCTCATCTGAGGCAACTATGCTAGAAAACAGAGCTTATGTAGTAGAAAACATAGCAAGGCCATTAGAGTGACCTGGCTTCTTACCTTGATGTTAGCACCTCACTTTTGTGTATTGCCTCGTGACTGAATGCTATATCTGCCATGTTTCGTGTTCCCTATGGCATTTGGCTTCATTATCTTTGGATGATTTCCATGTACATATACTGCCATGTTTCGTGTTCCCTATGGCATTTGGTTAGACTACTTGCCAATTTCTATGATTTCGGCTGAGTTTATTTTATTGGCGAATAGATGCTTAGTGGTGGCTAAACTTATGGTTTGCTTGCCTTTTTGCAAAATGTACAACAACTCAGATTTACTTTCTCCACCTTTGTTCTTGTCTGCTTTTAAGGCTTTCTATAGCCTATGTCATTTTCCCCCTTGCACTGCAGCCATGAATTCTTAGTGTCTTGGTGATATGAGTTGTTCTTGGATGTGTTCATTAAAGCTGAAGCTATCTCCTATCTTTGTCATGTGTTCCCACATATACCAGCTTTGTCAAGCTAATTTGGTTACTGTCTAAATAATTGTCTACCCAAATTTGGGTTCTGTCCTGCACCATTAGTTCTGATGATCTCACATTTAGCATATCAATGCGAGATTCCTAAGCCTACAAATAATCATTTGTCTTGGACTCGCGATTTTACAATCGTTTTATTAATTATCTAGTTAAACCTACTAATGTTACGCACAAACGCCACTGGTTTTCTAGAGCTATACGACATGCTTGTGTATTTCTAGTTTGTTTTTAGCCAATGTTTCGAATATTTAAAAGACTCCAGGTTATAAAGGTAATTCTTTATTTCCAATTGAATTAAAAAATACTAGTGAAGCGATGCGAAGATTAGCAAGGTTCGAGAAAACTCACCGGATAAAGCGTATCCCACCACTGATTATTCTAGATGATGAAAAAAGTTCCTATTTATTTTAAAAAATTGTAGCACAATGCACACATCTCACATGGACAAGGACATAATATTGGATAAAGTACTTGTTAGTTGCTAGATTCTGATTTTTACTCTTAAATGACATTATTTATGATCGGACTACTATGCCTTTTGCGCACACACATTGGATTTTTGAGGTCTCACACTTATGATCGGATAGTCTAGGTTCGGTTTTTCGGTGTAAATTGTGACCTTTGCTTCTCATTTGTTCAAAATGAGCCTTGGGGTATCTAAGTTGGCACAATAATGCATAGCACCGATTATGTGTCTCGCCTATCGCCGGTACCTTAGGTCAATGTGAGTTTTAGACAGCATAGGTGCCGTTTTTGCATTAATTTCCCTTCTTCCACCGGTAGGTGATGTTGGCCTCATCGAGACTCGATCGACCACACTAGTGTGCTACTTGCATGAACAAGTTATCTTTGGAATGCTTTGCACTTGTTTGGAATGATTGCTTTCTCTCCACGATGCATATAATTTTTTACATTGATTTTATGATCTATCTATCTTGATTTATGTATGCGCTAGACATTACGTAAACGAGTTATTATGACTACAAAGAAATGTGAGCATTTGTATTGCTTTCACCATATATACCTATCCGTTAGTTGCTCGCCACTTTTCTCGAATTTTGATCACGTGCTACCATTCAGTGACTCTTTGTAATGCACACATGTTTGCAAAGTCGAGGATGGTGTGGTACATAGGTCAAACTTTGATGCCTTTTCGTAGCTCAATTACCTAGCATTGCGTAATTCCTAAATGTAACAACTAATTCATCTAGCCATTAACTCGGTACATATTTGCATCTAGCATACAGGTTTACATATTTCTATTTCTTTTTTGGCGTAATCTGTAGGTGATGCTAAACCGGCGAGGAAGTTGAAGGTGGTTTGTTTAACATACTAGATGCTTGAACTTTATCTCTTGTTTTGTCGGGTTATTGCCACACGAGGATGTCCATGCCGGACTAGGCTCGTTGCTCAACCAAAAGTTTTTTTTTTTTTTCACATTCTCTTTTTATATTTATTTATTTGAGACACTCTTTTAAAGTCTGCTCTTATTCATGATTAGCCGGTTGGACCTACACAGGTTAAGTATTCAACTACTTTTTATCAAAATTTTGGGTGCAAAAACTGGCCATATGTTTTCTATTTATAATCAATTTGAGCAAGCGAGATTGTTGCTCATTGTTACTTCATGTTAGTTGTCATTGACAACGATAGCGTAGCGATCTTTGGTATCGACAATAATGGATGGCGGGACTTCTACAAATGATTAGTGGATGTTGTCCCATCCCTGTACTATGTATTCAACAATGCATTATTAGTCGGGGAAAGTGCATGAGACCTCATCCCATCGGCCAGGGGATGGTATGTTGCTTTAAGATGCATTACCGGATCACTCGGTGACCAACAAAAGTTCCATTTTTACTACAATAATAATTTTTCTTGTTTCGATCCACAATTTCGTATGTCCAAAGTTATATATTACAACTATTGTTTCCTTTATAAGATCTCGCAAATCCGTATGCATTGCGTCTTGTGTTATTAATTATGAAAGTTCCTTTTATTTTTTCTTTTGTTCTCGCTTCTTTTGACAGGTGAAGCATTTGGCGGTCATTGGAGAGGGGCAAGAGAAGAGAGGGATGCATTCGTTTTGTCTTCTCTTTTCACATTCACATAAAAAAGCAATATAATTTGGCATGAGTTGCTTTCGAAAGTCTTGGAAGTACATCTCGCAATATCTAACAAGTCTTCATCCTCTCGAGGCCATCGACTCCCAAGAAAAACCAAGGAATGAAAGCATGGAAAAGAGATTGACTCGTTCATGGCTGTAAAAAAGTTGTGTATTTTGTAGTCCCCTTTGTTTAGCTGACAACATTGTCCAAACGTCTACTCCTTTTTTTTTTTTTTTTTTTTTGAGAGAAGTAAAAAGATTTTCTTGTACATGTGCCTTCATATAGGTTGACCATGTCTGCTTACACTTGAATTATAGTTTTTCTTTAGTGCTTTATATTTTTCTTCATATGATTTTACTATGAATGCTTAATTTGTATTGATATTATCAATGTTAACATGTTTCTAGTGGATATCATATTACCGTCAAGCCACAACAAAGAGCAGTTCAGAAAAAAAAAGAATGAAAAAGACCACAAGTCCCGTCATTCCATTAAAAGAAATGACAAGTCATTGCATCAAAAAAATAACAAAGAATAACTAGGAGTTCAGTAAAAGAAAAAAAAAAAAAAGACCACAACCTCCGTCTTGCCACGAACCAGAATAAAAAAAAAAAAAAAAAAAAAGGTGTCTGGGATGCGCACGTCACCACGTGGGAGCGGAGACGAGGTTGGTTGGAGGCCTTCGGAGGGCTTGGCTGGCTGGCTGGCTTGCGAGGCACCGGGTCTCGAATGCATTTGGACCCCGGTCCAAATAAGTGTTTGGCGTATATATATATATATATATATATATATATATATATATATATATATATATATATATATATATATATATATATATATAGGAGCTGCTTATTTAAGTAGTACCCGCGTAGTAATTAATAATCACTACCCGGCCCGAGCCCGAGCCCCCCGCGCGCTGCAGGCCGCATGCTGCGCCCGTCCGAACGAGAGCCAACGAGAGGCCGTGAGTCCACGCCAGGTCCGACGCTCGCGGAACCAACCTACGCGCACGCATGAGGTTCTCGACCGTTTGTCTTTTCCGTCCGTGAAACACTCACATGGCTGGTTTCTCTAGCGATTCTTTTTTTTTTTTTTGAAGTCACCACGTCGGGTTTTTAAATACCGCTGACTGACCATTTTTAGTATTGGTCAGAGTAATCCATACGTGTTAGCTAGATTGCTTGCCATAGGCTAGTTAAGTTTATTTTTCATTCACCCAAGATAAAACTGTAAACGTTTTATAGTCGAAGATGGTCCATCCTAGATATTAATTGGTATAAACCAGCTTTCTTCTTGATCGGCACAAGTTAGCTATTTGAAAATATATGAAATTTATAATCACAGCAAATTTACTACAAGTCAATCAAGGAAATGGACTTTCCATTTGTTTGGCACAATTTTGTAATAAATCTCTAGTTCAAAATCAAATATATTGAACCAAGAATCTGTAGGCGTACTCTTTGACAAGTTGAACAAAAAATCTGTAGCAAAGAGGCAAAAGAAGGAGATGCAAGTTTTATGAATTCCACAGCTTGATTACAACGAGGCCACCGGTCTCTGGACGAGATGTCCAGGCACATTAATAATTCTGTTGCGCAGTGGATTCTCCTTGAGAAATTTAATTCTTCGCTTCTTTCACTAACATGCACTTTGCATTCTCCACTTCTCCATGTCGCCTGCACGCCTACTCGTGTGGCCGATTTTTGGTTGAGGGAGGGCTGCATCCTCCGCTACACTTCCCTGCCTCATTCGCTCCTCCACCCTGCTGACACAGGTTATGTTGCAACATATATATTGGTTGAAAATAAACTGAAAATGAGATACATTAGAACATATAATTTTCTAACGAATCTAAAAATAATCTGTTAATGCAGGAGATGGAAAGGTTTGACGCTGAAGAGAGATTTGGATCCCCAAAGGTGCAGATACACTCATGTGTTTTTTGAAGAACTTCAATGATGACGCACAGGCATCCAAGTACTTCTGATGAACAGAAATCTGCACCATTGAAGGCTCTTTCAAAGTCATTTCTAGTTTGCGGCAATGCAACACAGCTTTTGTGGATGATGGCCTGTTATCATGGATATTTTCCTATCTGATTACAGGTCCACATGCATGAAACACTTGGATGCTGCTAATTTTGACCTTCATTTATATAGCACCCAGACCCAACTTATTAAAACATCCATTAAGTACACAGGCATTATGACAGTTGCTTCTAAAAAAAAAAAAAACTGCAACAGAAGATCAGAGAATACAGAAGAGCAAAGATATTATTCTTCATAATTTAAACTTACTAGCCAATTAGCCATCCAATAAAGGACCACAGATGTTTTCAAACCAATATATATTCAGTTTTGCAAGCTGCCTGAACTTTATTGGAAAAACATTTATATTACACAGAGCATAGCAGGCAGATTTTGCAACCTGTGACCTTTCCTGTTCTTACCTAGTGCTTGCAACTTGATTTGCTTGTAATAAATCTCCAAAGTTGACACATCGACAACCGAGCCTTTGAATGGACCGTGAGTTGAATCATACTTGAACAAATGAACAGATAAGCCTGAAACTGGGCAAATGTCATGAGATTGATCACAGCTTAGATAAGTCATATGTTGTGATCATGCATATAAAAGATTATCCGTGTTTCCTGTGAGTTTCATCTCTAGCCTACCCAATAAGGCTTTGTTGTTGTTGTTGTTGCATAATGCATATAAAAGATTAAATTCCGTGTATCACAAAGGAAATGCAATATACAATAGGTCAATTAACATTAAGAAAAAGTTTTGTAATAATTATTTTGATAGTCCTTCCTAACGGAGAAATACGAACTCAGCATTGTAGAAAGCAAGATACACTTGAAACAAGTAATGAAAATAATTCCATGTTAGATTGCTTTCAAGATTAAGGATCGTTAGCAGGCACAGCTTCAATGTCATCTCTACTATTCGTACAATTAACAAGATATGCAGAGTCATTCTATAGACATGTACAGAAAGATCAAACCTGGGCAGCATTGTAAGCATTCATGACCCTCACTGCAGCATCCTTCCTCTCTGCACCTGACTTGAACACACCAAGGTACCTGGCAAATCATCATGAGGAGAAATCAGATACCAAGACATACGTACAGTAGGGGTAAAAAAATCAATGGATGACAAATTCATATCCTTCAAGCTTCTAGTATAAGAAACAGATAGCAAAGCATCATGTTACAACTCCCTTGGTCGGAACAAATGAATTGAAGTTCCAACTAATAAAACAAATTGTGGTTTCAAAAAATAAATATGGTTCAGTTCTTGGGACAGTTATTGTTGAAAAAAATGATATTTAAAGTAATGTTTCATTGAAAGACTAAGCATTTGGTTGGCAACAAAATTTCTGAGAAATGAAAGCTAAGATCAAAACAAAAGCATCCAAGACCACATAAAGTCAATTTGATGGGGTCCAGTGTCAAGTTAGTTTCCTATGCACATAAAATGATGCTTGACTGCAAATATATTTTATTTTACAAATACTAAATATGCAGAACCGTAAAGACATCCTTCAATAGCACCGAAAAAGCCTCGTTGGAATTACTAATGTGAACACACAAAATTCTATTGAAAGAATAAAGGCAGTTGATATGATCAGTGCCTGCACAAGAGATTTAAGGAATCCAAATTGTAGATAAATGATAAACTGAAGGATTGTACTGATGAACTACCTATCACTATTGTCAAGTGATAGGGATTAAGATTTTGGGACTACAAAGATGTAACAAGATCCAAAAAAGGAGCACCATAAAATTCCACTTTATCATGAATGTGCTAGAAATTTCTAGTTAGACCAAATAAGCAGTGGTGAACTCCTAATGTAAATAGAAAATTCAATGCATGTGGGACCCCAAATTTTCATTAACATGTGATGAACATATGAGAGCTTACGACTGGAGCTCCTCGACAAGGAGAGCCATGAAACAAGAAAAAAACAGAGGATAGGACAGGAAGGATGCATAACTGAAACAAATTTCATATTTGTACTGAAGCACTCTCAAGTGGGTAATAGCTAGAAGATAAAACAACAATATGAGTAGTTGTTCATCAGATTAAAGAAGAAAATTATAGAAATATGACAGGAGATCAGGTCTCACAAATATTGACTGAAAAAATAAAAATAAAAACAAGTAATAAGATGCACAACTAAACTGAAAAGTCAAAAGACAGAAAAAAAGATCAGGCTCCTCTTGAATCCTCACTAACCTGTACTAATCTGTGAACGATAAATATAAATAAGGTATATCTAAATAAGCTAAACAATCTGCAGGCTCATTTCACGCAACAAGGAAAAAGCCAGAGAACAGAAGTGCCCAAGGAAGCAGAGCACAAATCTGATTTTGATTGCAGATGAGATCATGCCATCGGTAGCAAGCCTGAGCAGATTAATATTGCTGCAACAGTGTTGTTTTGTAACAGCCTCGCCCTTCGCCTCCTCCACAGGTGCTCCATTCCGGCGCTGCCGAATCCAGCGCACACATGTCGTCAAACTAACACTAGAATTGCACAATACAATGTGTAGCTGCTGCTGGTGAACATATATAGATTAAAGAGAGGTGGATTTGGGTTGGGAGCAACATTCATATTCGTGGATGTCCACACAAAATGAAGAATTAGAAATGTAAAAGCAAACTGAAATATGGTTTAGGTTTACTGACTGGACTGCATATTAAAAGCAAACTGAAATACCGATTAAACATATTTGACAAGAAAAACTGTAGGAGCTACAAGTCGACTAGTCTTGACATGCTCATATGAGTACCCCAATAAATCATGATGTGATTGAAGCATACAACATCTCCCAAGGTTCTGTACATGCAGTTCAGACAAGAAACACGAACAAGAAAATGGAGTGCCATTGCTGCTGTAATTAAATAAAGAATGGATTGCTTGCTCTGAACTGAACCGAGCTTGCACACTAGTTTGAAAAGGCTAATTAAATAAAGAATGGATTGCTTGCTCTGAACTGAACCGAGCTGCAGTTCAGACAAGAAAATGAAGTGCCATTGCTGCAGTAACAAGCACAAATAAAATTCAGATCAAATCAAACTGAGTGGCATAACCATAGCTGCAGTAACAATCTTTTAGCCTGCTTTACATCTTACTAACAGGAGCATCATTGGTGCAGCCACCCTTCCAAAATATTAGCTGGACCGTACAGAGATTAGCTGCAGTATCAAGCACGGTTTTATTACCGACCGGATTCCGGTAACCGCCGCCTCCGGATTCGATAAACCGGTCGTTACCGGTAAACCGGACGGTTACCGGTCGGTTTGAAGTTTGAATTCAGCTGAATTCAAACGGCGCCGGCGTTCGGTATAAATTCGGTAAACCGGGCGGTTTGGAATTTATACCGCCCGGTTTGAGCGGTATAAATTCCAAACCGCCCGGAAGTTTTGTTTTTTTTTAAAATTTTTTTGAAGGAATTTTTGGTAGTTGCTTTGGACATTTTGATGTAAAAAGTGGCACACAATGCGGAAATAAATAGCATAAGTCAATACGGTAACAAAATGTGGTGGCATACAAATAATCAACGGCGTAGCATATCACGGGAACACCCCATATCGGCACGACTCCTCATACTCGGCGGTAGACATAATAGAGATACCTCGCTGGGCGAGCGGCGAGCCTTGTAATCTTGCCAAGTTAGCCCCCGACCATACTGGCTGTTGTCTCCCATTCTTCAACCAACCGATTGTAAAAATCGGGTCTTCCCATTCGTACACCCATCTAGTCATAGGTTTTAGCGGACATGTCGGAATGGGATAGGTATAAGAAGGTCTGCGAGGTCTCGCAGTAGGAGGATGAGGAGTACGTGGAGTGACAACACAAAGTCACCAACAATATATATTTATATAATAGAAACCAACAATATATATATACAATATATCTATATAATATCCATACAATATATACCTACAATATATATATACACAATATACCTAAATCAAAAAAAAAAACGCTCGGTCGAAAGCCGGAAACCGCTTCGGTAAACCGAAAGCGATCCGCCCATCACGGACGGCGCGGGCGGCGGCAGTAAGCCGCCGCTCTGCCGCCGAAAACCGCCGCTCGGAGCGGTTTTCTCCGGCGCGCGGCGGAAAGGCGACGGCGGGCGGGCGGACGGCGGACGCGAAGCGGATAAGCTTCCGGGCGCGTTTGACCCCCCGGCGCTTGCCCATGCCTTATCCGCGGCCCGGGAAGGCCAATGGGCCTCATGGGCCTTGACGGGCCGGCCAGCGCCGCGTTTTTTTTTTCAAACTTCAATTCAAATTTTTTTATACCAAACGAACTCAAATTTGAAAAAATTTTACACCATTGGCTTCTATAAATCACGAACTATTTTACGTAAATTTTTTCAACGATTTTTTTTCAAATTTTACATTTTGAATTTGGCTTCTTTATACCGGCGGTCCGAATCGACCGGACCGGTTTTTTTCGCTAATCCGCGGTTTACCGCGTAAACCGAAAGGGAGAAAAAACCGTGGTATCAAGCACGCATCCATGCTCGCAAACAATCCATTATGGCAATATTCATTAGTTATCACAACCGAGAAATTAGGTAATGCTAGGTAATTGAGCATGGAAAGAGCATCGAATTGACCTTGCATTATGTAAAACACCACCTCTCCCGACTAGTAGATATCGAATAATGGAATACCTAGTTGATATGGAATAATGAAATACGAAAATAAGATGCACGAAAAGTGATTTAAGGAGGGTATATAGAGTACCCGATGGACGTAATTGGATTGAGTCGGCCAAGATTGGGCGCTTGAGCAAAGACCGGTTGACCAAATTAGGCTGAGTCGGCGATGGGTGTGTTGAGGAGCGACCTCGCGCGATGGGGTAGTACTTGAGGACAGAGGCAAAGGGGGAGGTTGAGGCTGGAGCAAAGATCACCGGCGATGTGGGTTGAGAAGGATCGACGCAGCAGGGGTAGTTGAGGATGGCGGCCGGCGGGGTGACGTTGAGGAGCGACCCGCCACGGAGATACCGCAGAGGAGAGAAACCGCCACGCCGCGCTAACAAGCACTCTAGGCGAGACCGCAACGCCGCCCGCACTCGGCGAGGAGAACGGTCGCCGACTCCGCACACTACCGACGACAATGACGCTCTGCAAATGACACCGACAAGGCGCCGGGGCTGCGGGGGGCGTCGGAGGCCGCGAAGCTGCCTAGGAGGTCGCGGAGGCGAGGGGAGGCGGCGACCACGGCCCGCGTGAGGCGGGGGCGGGGGGCGGCGGGCGGCCGGCCTCTTGGCGGACTGGGTGAAACCGCGTCTCTAACCCCACGATGACGGAAAAAAATTTTCAAAACAGATCTACTAGATATTATTAGAACCGAAAAAAAAAAAAAAAACCGAATGCGATAAAAAAGAAACTGGGCGTCGCGGAGACTGTCTTTGGGCCTGGGGAGCGAGCGGCGCATGGCGCATGGGTTGGGTCAGTCGGTGGTTTTGGACTCGGGGAGTGAATAATAATCACCCGGGGTAATATATAGAATCCCTATATCTGCGCTAAGTAGTACCAGGGTAGTGATTATTAATCACTACCCGAGCCCCCCTCGCCAGGCCGAGTCCAGCGGCCGTCCGAGCGTCGCTCCAGCACCTGCCCGTGGCCCATCCACACGAGGCCACAGTACCCGGTCTCTATCCCGATTTTTGTTCAACCGATTTTTTTTCTTTCAACCGTACCCATAGCACAATTTGCGCAATTTTTAAGCCGATTTTTGTTTTCTTATTTTTGCCGCTATTTAGACTCGCCAATCTCCAAGACTTATTTTTGGTGGGCTGATATTTTTTTTCGCCCGTGCCACTCGCATGGCAGGTTTGGCAAGCCGTTTTTTGAAGTGACCACATTATTGACTTGCCTATTTTATTATTGTTCAAAGTAATCTATATATCTATACATCTTAGATTTTCTTGGCATGGAAAATAACTTTCAATGCCAACTTGATATACACAAGTTTGCATAATCTGCAGTTTCAAATCAAATATATTGAGCACACTTATTTTCCACCACAAACAGACCGAATTTCATTTGTCATTACTAGTACACATACCGAGTCGTATGTAAAAAATATCATACCAGTTCTATAATCATGCGTCCAAACCTGTTTACATTTACATTACTAGAAACAACAAGTTGTGAGGGCACGACTACTTCAAGGTACAACACTGATCGAAGCATAAGCATTTGTGGTCCAGTAGGCAGCACATCTGCAAGGCAAAGTTCAAGGCTTCTCTCTCAGCCGGCCTTTGCCCTGTTTAAAGAAAATGTGAATGGTTTGCAGTTTAATGTGAAAATCACCACAAAATAGCTCAATTTGCATGGAAGACAAGATATACCAATAATGCGCCTGTGCAGCCATAAGCAGCTGTCACAAGCCGCGCCCACCAGCTCAAGGTGTGAGCATATGAGCAGTGTTGCTGATGGAGTGGAGATGAAGCCGACGTCTCCTACTGGTGAAAGGCTAACTAAAATGATTTAAAAACAGACATAACTAGTGTGACTAAATTACATCCAAGTTTACAATCATGAAACTGGTGAAGTGTGCTGCTGATACTACATTACAGCTAACTATAATAAGATTGCACTTCAAATTGATGTTCTAACAAAAACAGTAATAAGGAAACCTATAAAAGAAATAAGTAGCTCATAGGCAGACTGAAAAGTGATTGCAAATAGGGAAAAAAATGGCAGGCATTAGGTGAAAATTGAGATTACAGACTCGGGAGGTTTTTATAGCTAGAAGAACCAAAATATATGTTACACTGCTATTGTATCAGCACACTAATTCGTTTCCTGATTTGATCTCAAGTTTCCAAACAAAACTTTCATTACGTGGATCATTTCCCATTAACATTTTCACTCTTTGTTCCCCAAATCCCAGGATTATATCGTTGGTCACTATCGACTGGTGTGTAGCTTTATTGTCAGACAGGCAACAGAGTAGCTTCACTTGTCAGATTCAGTTTACAGCATGCCTATTTCCAGATCTAGTAGGCAAACTAAAAACAAACCATTTAGGATCATATTAGTTGATTGTTCGAAAGGAGTATCTTGCTAGGGATTCCAACATGAATTAAGAAATTTGATAATCAGACTTTGTAGTATCAACATCTATCAAATATCAAACCAACAATGACGATCTGGTCACCCAATCCTTGTCAAAGTGAGGCACTATGCCTAAGGGTAACAATTATAGCTGCAAATAATTTGCATGATTTTAGCACTATTTATAAATTATAAGCACAAATTAATGTACATAACTAAAGACTAGAAGTATAAACTAATTCCTACAAGTACACTATGTCTCAGGATACCTGATGGACAATACGACTCCATCTAACTAAGGCAAGCTCGGCATTCGATCTGTACGTAGCCAATAAGTGGCAGTCCTGCAACCAGGCCGTGCGTTCAAAAACAGAGCATAAAAAACAAAGCAACATGGCGTGTATATGTTTCTAATGGCTGCTATGCTGGTCGCCTTTCCTTGTGTTAGTTCTAATAAAGAAACCTTTATAGTTCGTTTTCATGTTTGACAGCAGTTGAACACTCAGGCCCTGTTTTCAGGACGTCCGATTAATCGCGATTAATCGCGACTAATCGTCCTGGACGGTTTTAGCAAGTCGACCAGGGCCTCCGTCCAGGCCAGACCGTCCAGGAATCTGGACGTCCGATTAATCGTCGTCCGATCGCGATTAATCGTCCGTCCAGGGTGTTTGAGCGTCCAGGCAGAGGAAGTATGGGCTGCATCTGCTGAGGGAGTTGGGCCTAGATAGCTGTAAGTTTTGGCCCAAGCTCATTAGGGTTTCTCTTATTGATATACCCCTCACTCCCTCAGCCTCTCTCTTCTCACTCAGAACACACGCACTCACCCCTAGCAGCCGCTGGTGCCTCCTTTGCTGCAGTTCGGCAGCTCCCTCTCCCCCTTTCCTCCTCAGCTCATGGTTCCCAGCTCCTCCTCCTCCCTCCCCCTCCCTCTCTTCCTTGCTGCTGCTGCAGGCGTGCAGGCCCTGCAGATCTTCCAGCTGCTGCGCCCTCTCTTCCTTGCTGCTGCTGCTGCAGGGCCTGCAGATCCAGCTGGTGCGCAGGTCCAACTGTCCAAGGGAGCAGGACTGCTTGAAGCTTGATACACCATGTATATTTGTATATAATATAACTATATAATATATACATATATATGGTATATTTCTATATACCAGTCCCCATATGTAGGAGACGACTGGGACGACCAGGGGACTCGTCCAGGGTCGATTAATCGTGCTGGACGACGACTAATCGTCCTGGACGACCTGGACGGTCCCCTGGCGTCCAGACTCGACCAGCCGTCTTGAAAACAGGGCACTCAGGTACTGCTCTCTCTCTCTCTCTCTCTCTCTGCTCGTTCCTGGCTGCATAAACAGGACAAGGAGCGAACCTATGTACTTACATATGCTATCACTTACTGACAATTAAGAGTCACATGTACAAACGAAAAATATTTATAGCTCATGCTGAAGTGCTGATTACTAACTCATGGAACAATAATTTGTCAAAAATAACCTTTACTAATGAGCATTAAGTTGATGCAGCAGTCAGTATGTACATGAATTGATGACCTAGTGAGCAGTATATACATTTCAGATTGCTGATAGATGCCGGACACGGCTCTGAAACTGAAGCTAGCAACACATTAATTGATGATACATCTAGCAAACCATAACCATGAGTTGAGATAGCAGGTCAGCTACTTATGTGTGAACACAAATATTTCTATATTACAAGACAATTGTAGAAACTCACTGGAGATCTTGTCAGCCTCATTATATTGATGGAATGTAAGATATTGCAGGAGCTCAATCATAATTAATCTATTTTTAGTTATCTTGAAAAGAAAAGGTATTACAACTAAAATAAATCATGAATATTATCACATAAAGAGTTGATACTACTATTGCCACTAAACCAAATAGTACCATGATTTATTTATTTGTGATGCTGAACACAAATAGTGTCATGATTTGGTATTGTAGTCACAAATAATAAATTAGATAGTCTAATATACTTATACTATACTAATATAAATTTATCAGCTAGAATTCTAGAACCATCGTTAGTGACTGGCAGAAACTTCGAAACAAAACAAAAAAGGCCAATTACATCCAGAGACGAACTGATTGATATAATTCCATGTTCTCAGATCCAGAATCTTGCAAAAACTGTAGAGACTAAAACCAATATTTGAAGATTCAAACATACACAGTCAATTTAGTTTTGGGGTTTAGTTCACTACTCAAATCAAGGATGGGTTGGGATGCATTTCTAATAAATGTTGGCATATCAGTTCTTAAAAATTAGCTTACTGATCACCGACCAACAATAGTTGACCACAGCACACATCAATGAAGCATACTGCACAGCTATATTTGGAATTCGAGTCATTAGGATGAACCATAGAAAGGATACCTGAAGAAAACTCTTCATAATCACATATTGATCCTGAAAAAAGTTGTTGAAGACCATTATTTGATTCTTAAGCATTAGCCTCATGTAGTATGCCTTAAAAACAAAGGATTCAAGTGCTTGAATTGTTGCCAAACTGAAAAAAACATAGAAGAAAGCACCAATTAGATAGCAACCATAAGTGATTTCTTTAAGAAAACAATTAGCCACAGAATCAGCAAAACAAATAGAACTTCATAGGTTAACTTTTCAGTACCATACTATTTGCAAAATAATTTTTTTTTAGAAAAAAGAGGGTTGTACAAATAAAATGGTGGTCCAGCCATTCATTTTTCATTAAGGTAGGATAATGTGAAAAAAAAAACTTTTTTTACACATTGAGGCTAACATAATTTTGGGCAGGGACGGATGCTTTTCATTATCCATAGTATATAAGAAAATTAGAAGGCACCGATCAAGATTTCTAAAATACACGTGCCACTGAATAAGTAATTTTGGGAGAGCAAACCGAAAAAAAGTTGATACAAGGGCAAAGAGATAAAACATCAAATGGAGAGTAATAGGCTCATTTGTTGTAAAGCATTATATCTGTAATAATACATAATAGTACAGATTCACAATTTTAAGATTGGAATAACGATAAGAGCCAGATATGCATGAAGTAACTTTGGTCCAATCAGCAGGCAAGAGAAATGAGTATTTCAATATATCAGACAAAAATGAGTGTTACCAAGTCTTGTAATGCAAAGCTTTATATTTGGTTGAATGTTGATAGAGGGCTTCCAGCCTTCCACTACATCCTTTGGTTTCAATACATCTAAAGGCAGAGCTCTATAGGATTATGGACCTGTACAACAAAATATTAGCAAGTTGAGTTAAATGAGTCATCTAATCAATCCAGAGAACAAATCTGGACGAACTCTTTGAGCTTTCGGAAAGATGGATATTAAGCACAAGTTCATCACATGATACAAGATTTAGTGGATTCGGCTTCCTGCAACTTCGGCAAGTACCTCACATGGCACAACAAACTCAACATCTGATTAATACAGAAGATTAACCTAGATCCTAGATGGCTAGACCCTCGATTTGCCTCGAATAGCCTCCTATGCCGGTTCTAATTCTTAGAAAATCATAGAAACAAGGGGCGTCTTTTTTGGAAACCATATGCACCTGAACTCAAACAATTAAAAAGTAATTCCAGCACACATAGCAGGGTGGAACCAGACAGTGGCACAGCTGAACCAAAATTTAGCTAGGGTACAATGTGAACACATAACTAATATTATTAAAAAAATCACATACATGCATCACGTACTCATTGATATCCCACACGAATGATTAATAGGATAAATTTAATTCTTAAAGAATGAAGATGGTACCTATACTCTTACAAAGCAGTCGTCCATAGCATGCTAGCAGAGCATTCATATAATTCATTAATACAACATACACCAATTTACTAAGATTCAACTATCTAAGAGCTAATAAACATGTAAATTAAACAAAAAATCAATTATTTTATGATATTATGTGATAATAAATTTACAAAGCTTTGAAAAAAGATATAGCAGGACAGAGCACCAGCGCATTTTGATAATGAACTGTAACAATCAACTAGTAAATCATAAAATAAAAAAAAAAGGAACGGGGAGGAGATTGTGCAAACGACAAGCTAGGGAAGGGGATCTTGAGGAAGGGCACATGGATCTGCCGAGACAAACTCACCTAGTCAACTTGCTGCACCAATTAAAGAGCTCCTGGTCATGACTTGTGCCGACAATCTAACACTCGCATCCTGCACTCGAATCGTAAAAACAAATCAAGAAGGGGAAGCGGAAGGAGACCGAGATTGTGCAAACGACGAGCTATGGAAGGGGATCTAGAGGAAGGGCACCTGGATCTGCCAGCAGTATTGGAGAATCAAACGCAGGACGGCGGTGGCGGCGAGCTGACGGCGGTGACGGCATCGCCACGCGAGTTGCCACTCCTTTCCCCGGGAGTTCGAGACTGAAACCAACGATGAGTCACGGGCTCGCCGCTGCCGAACCTGACAGCAACTGTCGGAGCTCGGCGACGGAAGTGGCGGCGCAGGCTCTTGCAGCGCAGGGGCGGCGAGCTGGACAAAACCGTCGTCTCCTCGACTCCACCCCAGGATGGCTGCCCAAGGTGCGGCGGCTCGATGCGGCGGGGCCGGTGGCGAGCTGGGCTCCTGCGGCGGCAGCAGGAAAAAGAAACCGGCCGTCTCCCAAAATCCCACGATCTATCGAGATTATATGGAAAGAAAAAAAAAAAAAAACGATAAAAAAAGGAGATGGGTGCGGGAAAAGAAAACCGTGAACCTTGACCCCGACGATGGGCTGGCTCGGGGTCGGAGCGGGTGCTTTGGTTGGCTCGGGTAGGGATTATTAATTAATACCCAGGAGTAATATATAAAATATCTATATATATATATATATATATGGTGCGCAGCTTTCATACACTTCGGGGAGTACTTCACCCACCAGTAATATAAGTAGGTGGCAACAGCCGGTTAGCACTAATGGGTCGCTGCCGCCAGACTCGCTATGAGCAGCTCCGTCAAACATGCGCGATTTAAATTTGTCTCCCGTACCGTGCATGCAGTCAGTTGGAGAGCCCAATAATTGCGCATGCATACTAGTGCGTCACAAAAATAAACAGTAGTATGAAGTAATACTATTTCACAAAAAATAAAGTATGAACAAATACTTTTTAGGAAAAAAGCGAGTATGATTCAAGACATGAGTACACACACGTAAATACTTTTGGAAATAGAGTATTTACACGTACTTTTGGAATGGAGAATGTATACATACTTTAGTGTATATATATATATATGCCTACATTCACGTGCCGAGATATACAAAACGAGTATATTTGTATACACAAAACTTGGGAGTATATCCATATACTCAGCGGATTACTTTAGTATATCCATATATTTATGGGAGTATTTTAGTATATCATATACACAAAACTTGGAGTATATCCATATACTCATGGGAGTATTTTAGTATCTCTACAACATAAAAAGAACAAAAAGTAAGACTATTATTTGGTGCGATTTTGTGGCTGACTCTGCCACAGTCCAGACATGCGATCCCACACCCCCCTCCCCGCAAAACTCGCCGGCCCCTAAAAAGGAAGGAAGCCTCGTGCATTCATTATTTCCGAAATCACGGCACCTCTCTCCACTCCCCACCATCCTACGTGAGAAGGAAAGGAAATGAGGTGAGAAAGAAATAAAGTGAGAAGGAAAGAAACCTGGCTACGTGAGAAGGAAAGGTACCTCTGGACCTTCCGCAATTGACGTCCTCCGTGCATGCAACATTTCTGAGAACCACGTCTAGCCATTAAAAAAATGGAAACATACAATCAGGGTAAGACACCGGAAAATCCATTCAAAAAATAAGCCAGTGCCCAAAATACATGTCTCGTAAAAAGGGAAGCAAACCTATAGTCCTATAGTCGTCCTCATTAGCATCATCACTCGCCTCTGCATCCACCGCCGTCGCCGTACGTGCCCGCCCGGCGCCCGCGCCTCATCCTCCTCTCCTCCCTGTCTTAGCAACTACGTCTGGGCGCAGCAGGCGGAGGAGGCACGAGGCAGCTTCCCCATCGAGGCATACACAATGGTGAGAGGCCACGGAACCTGCTGCTGAGGGATAGGTCGTCGCAACCCGCACCGTCGCCGTCAACGTCGCGCGCCGCGACCTGACGTCGTCCTCGGCCCGCCTCACCATCGCCGTTGCGAGCCGCGGTCCTACGACGCCCTCGCCCGTCGAACGTGTGATCCAGATGAGTCTGGCTCCAAATCTTATTCCCTTTGCAATTTTGAGATTGATGCTTCTTACTCAGCAATTTGGAAGTTAACCAGTGATGGTTCTTGTTGTTTGCAACGTATTCGACAATATGCTTGTGAGGTATGCCATACCACTTGTTAACGGAGATTTTTCTTTTTTGATACTTCTAGAGGTGCTTTCGTAATGCGAGTAATCAAAAAAGTGTTAATGTTAATAGGTAGCCTGTGAAAACCTGACTATTAATAAGAAAGATTGATCGCAACCTTGGCGTAGCAATTTGGTCGGGCAAAAATTGGGTAGTGTGATTTGTTTTTTTTTCTTCTATACGAGTCTGTAGCGTTAAATAGTAATTGTTTTCATGTAAAATCAATAGATGTCGCCTCAGGAATTGGTAGCTGCTCCACAATGGTAGGGGCAGCCATCGCCAGTTGAAGCAATCTGAATACACTTGGTATATTCAAGTTTTTCTCCAACAGCAATCTGAATAATAGCAATTGCTGAGGATCATGCAAACTGATTTTGTCATGAGAACCTGGCCACTACAAATCCAAATTGCTAAATTTTACTATTTTTGTAAATCATAGATACGTCATGGTAAGGTATTTCAAGAGAAAAGCACATCAACTAGATGGTATTGTAAATGCCATTAAATGTGTGATGGATAATCTTAGAAGAGATGGATGGGCCAAATTATTAGAAAAGCACATCTAGAATCCTTCAAGTTGCAGCTGCAGATGCTGTTTCAGTGTTCTTTTATTAATATGCTATATGCATTCTCTTATGAATGTTCTTATTTCAATGTCTGTGATCCGTGCAGGTTCTTCTCTTGTTTGTCTCATGTTGCATCTATGTAGCACAATTGGTCTTAGGTGACTTTAATCCATAGAATTTTGATTCACTCAGACCACTCCCGTTGATCAGGTAATTCAGCCATGCACTTAGATCATTCATAGTTTCAAACTCGTTTTGGTTTTAGGCTGCGATATTTTTCAGTTTGGTATACCTGGGTTGGATACTGTGATTTGGGCATACTGTTGTTCAAGTAGTAACAACAAATGAATACTTGTTCTAAAAGTAACTTGCTCCAGTGATGGATTCTCTTAAAATAGGATAGCATGGAATTAATCTTTGACATACTGAAACATCTATAAGAAGTAGTTAGTTTATAATTAATCCTTTAGCTCCTACAGTTTGTACTGAACAATTGGCGTGGTGGGCTCGCAAAAGCAATGACTAGCATTTTTTTAATAATGAGCTAGAATTCTTGGATGTAATGATAACTATTTGAGATCTACACTTTTCGGACACACCGTAGCAAGACCCAACCTAAAAAGGCTAGCAATTTTTTACCGATTGATTCCCTGACTCCTGAATTCGAGGGGTGTTTAGTTGGTGAAATATTTTGGGTTCGGGAACTGTAGCACTTTTCGTTTGTATTTGGTAATTATTGTCCAATCATGAACTAACTAGGTTTAAAATATTCGTCTCGTACTTTTCAACCAAACTATGTAATTAGTTTTTTTATTGACCTACATTTAATACTTCATGCATGCGTTAAAAGATTCGATGTGACAGGGAACTGTAGCACTTTTTAGGTTCAAGCATGGCAACTAAACACTCTCTCAAAAGTTCAATTGGTAAGCTACAAAGCCTGCAGCTCTTATAATGTATCCATTGAAGGTATTTTGAACCCACCATTTTTTTTACCAGAACTGAGGTCTTTTACATACTAGAACCAACTAAATATCAATTTATCTTGACAAATGGTGTTGAAAAAAAATAAAAAAAAAAATGACAAGAAAAATAGGTAAGGATAAAATGACCCTAACGGTTGATGGAAGTTTCACGAAGAATATTGTATGGAAGGAGGTTCTAACGCAAATAGACGAGGTAATAGAAGATTACTAACACAAACAATGTATTTTTAATCCAATTTACATTGTATAAATATTATTTAACTATCATTATATTTTTTTGATATTCCTAGGTACTTCCAAATGGTTTATCGGACTCTACGGAGGTGTTATATGCATGATTGATTGTGTTACTTTCACAAAACTTGTTTGGATTAAATGTCACTTTAATATCATTATTTAATTTTATAGTATTATTATCTTATCATGCGATCCATGTTTTTATATAAAATTTATTTATCCCGTAAGAACGCACGGGCATTTAACTAGTATCCATATACACGACGGAAAATTTGTAGTATATCCTAATACTTTGGAGTATATCCATATACATATACATGCATCGTCATTTTTTTGAGAACAAAAAATGTTACAATATCTCTCTCTATATATACCCGACTATTGTATAGTAGTATGACTAAAACTAAGTATAATAATATGAACGGTGAACATATGCTACGTACATATGAATTGATACTATTGTACACCGGCCAAAGCTGCCACGCATGCTGCCAAGAAAAATTGCTAACCGAACATGCAAGTAGATAAGAGTTACGAATGAATTTGAATAGGAGTCGGTATTTAATTCACATATATATGCATGCCGCTCGCACCCTCCGTGGATCTGGTAGTTACCCGCTAATTGTGCTGTACCCAAGCGTTGCCTGACGAAGAGGAATAGACAGGAATAGACAGCGGGAGGAGGTGGGTGTAGTACTTTCACAGGGTGTAGGAAAAATTTACTCTATATATATATATATATATATATATGCGCTTATACTACACCCCTAGGTGCAGAATCAATTCTACACCCTAGCACCCAAACCAACCGACCAGCAAACCAACCCAACGAACCAGCCCAGCCATCCCGCTCCCTCCACGCCACCGGACCCGCAAACCCCCTGACCCGTAACAGCCCCATCCCCAAATCCTGTCTGCCGATTGGAGCCATCCCGACTCAAATCAGCACGTCCTCTTCCCTTTTCCACCGAGCGTTCTACGGTGGCGGCGGTGATTTTGCGATGGGGGCGGCGGGGGCAGTGATTCGCGACCTCTTCCGCGGTGGGATCAGCGGCGTTCCGGCCGGCGGGATCACCAGCGAGGCTGTGCAGCGGGGCGCCCTTCTCCACCCTCTCTCACGAGCCCCTTCTCAACGGTATTCGTGAGGGGTGGCTTCGGCAGGATTCGATGGGCGACGGCGACGAGATTCGGTAGGGCGGCGGTGATGGTCTACGTCGATGCCTGCGCGGGGCTTTGAAGCTGCACACACGCTCTGCATCCCTCCCCTTTGTGCGAGCTCTGCATCCCTCCGCTCACGGGACGCGCACGCTGAGGGCTGCAGTGTTTTCGTGAGGGGGCGGCGATGGGAACAACGGCGAGGTTCTCCGGCGGCGTCCGTGTGGGGCTGTGCACCCCTCCCCTCCGCATTCACGAGGTTATTTTTCTGGCGGCTCGATGCACTTTGCCTCAACAGTTTCAGGGCGGACGACGTCGGTGATTTGTGAGAGGGTGGTGTGAGGAACGGCGGCGAGGCTCTTCGGCGGCGTCCTCGGGGGCATGTCCACCCATCCCCCTCTCCCTTCCCTCCCCTCCGCCTCTGCAAGTAGCTTCTGGCCCCTACCCTTTTCGTCATGTGACCACATCGGAGGTGAGGCTGTAGTGGTGCGTCGCCGTGAAGGACTCACTGAACTACTGAACTCGCCGATGTTGGATTGCGCTCACACTGGTGATTATTCCCCCACATCCGCATGTTGCTAGCTTCAGTAATTCCTTTTTTTATTCAGTGATAGTTATAGCAGTTCAATAGTTCACTAGTATTGAGCAGTAAGCAGGTCACATCTTCCTTCAGTAATTTCCTCATTTTTTGTTCAGTGTTAGTGATAGCAGTTCAGAATTTCAGTATTAGTGATATAAATAGTGGTGGCATGTGTTCTGTAGTTCAGTAATTCATAGGTTAGTAATATGTAGTTCATTTTTTTTTTTCAACAACTTGTTTTGTGATTAGCATAGTCTAGCTATTCATGTTTAGTTTAGTCCACTATTTTATGTTCAGTAATAGCACCTAGAGGAGGAGGTGAGGTCTTGCTGATTCTTTGCATGCGCACACTGGTGAGCACCACCCCACACCTGCACTTTTTTCACACGGGACGACCTCCAAGGATGTGTTAGTAATTTTTTGCTCACTATTGCCCATCATTCAGTGAAACCAATTGATAGAAACTATGCTACATCAATTACTAAAATAGGGTCTGCGACTGTTATGCTAGTAGCAAATTAAAGGAGTAGTAACTCTAGAAATTGAGGTGATACACTCACACCGCGACATCCCCCTTGCTTTAATAATTCAGTGATTCAGTAACCCTAGTCTCCGACTACTAAATAAAGTTTTTGCCATCTCATTGTTTGAAGTGCATTTACTAGTGTGTTAGTGTAGTTTTCAAATCAAGTACTCCTTCAGTAATTAAGCTTATTATTAACTTAAATTATTCAATGCCTTCTTATAAATCCATTCAACTTTATTCAGTTAAATATTTCCATTCAGTAATTTGTCAACAACATTTCCTTAGCAATCACGTGAGTTCACCAATTTGTTCAGCTATATTTACCTTCAATAATTTTGTAATATACATGTGCTGCTCGGGCCTAGAACGTCTACTTTTTCTTACAAGTGCAACAACGGAAGGCCCTTTTCGTGCGAGATTGAAGCAGCAGCTCCAGTCCATATCTGGAACCCCCGTGGACATGGCACCGCTTGCTAATTCTTTGCCTCTTGCGCATGACATTGCAAGTACAAAGCTTCATGAGATGGCTCCAATGAATGGATAACAAGGGCCTGAGCATGTACAAACACTAAATAGCATGTACAAACCATGCGGTTTTACATTGACCCTAAGTTGGTTCTGTGGAGTAATTTGGATAAGTATGCCTTTTAACAATTTTGGAAAAAAATTCTTGATTCATTAAGTGCAGAACTGTTTGTTTTATTGAACTATACAAACCCAGTAATATATGTTCAATAATCCTTGTTAAGGTATCTGTTTGTTTAGTAATCCTTGTTTAGTATTCATCTGCATATCGCTTTCTTTGCTAATTCAGTTTAGTACATTCTATATTCAGTTTTGTCTATGTTCAGTAATGTTTTGGTTGAGTAATTAGCATCTTTTTGACTAATAAGCATCTTTTGTGATTTTCTATGTTTAGTAATGCTTTTTGGTTGAGTAATTCATGTAATATGTGCAATGCTGCGGACATAGAAGATGTAAGCCGCACCACCATGCTCTGGTGGCGGCGAGTGGGATTTAGAAATCGGCGGTAACATATTCTTGCTTGCTGACAGCTTGTTCAAAATCCTAGTTTATTTTTTTCACGGTAATAATGGATGGGAACTAATTTCAGATAGATAGTTGGCTGCATCCTTGGGATCCAGGCAACATTTTTCTTGCTTGTTGACAGCTTCGAGGAGTTCGAGGCAAATGCAAAGCCGCTGATCGGACTATTGGAGGTCAATTTTACCGAAAAAGTAAGTGCAAGACTGTTTGTTTTTATTCATCGGTCATATAAAGTTTTCAACAACTGATTTGTGCTTTTCATATGGAAAATACTTAGTAATCATATGGAATTGCTAAACACAATATGCCTTCAGTAATCATCCTTCCATAGTCCAAGCGATAAAAATTGTGTTATGTTCTCTACGCTGATTCTTGACGAGTGATAGAAACTGTGCTATGAGCTATGTTGGTTTCTCACATTGTTTAGTAATCTTCTTTTTTTGTATAGTAATTTTCAATCAACTACGGACGTATGTAGAATCTTCATTAGTTTTCATCCTAAAATAATTGGTAAACATTTTGCTTGAGTAACTCGGTAGTTAATTAGCATTGTGCCTAATTTTCAGTATTTCAATAATATATTAGGCTTTTTCTGAGTTCATTAGCAGCCCAAAGTCTCTCCCTGTTAAATACAATTTTTTTTTTGCTGAAGTAATATATTAGTCTAGTAATATAGCTTTGTCGAGTAATAGTCCAAGTACTAGTCTAGTAATATAGTTTTGTCTAGTAATAGTCGGATAATAGCTTTGTCCAATAATAGTCCAAGAAATGTCGACACATGCACCCACACTATTTTAAACCATGAGGGCCTACCATTCTGCATTATTCATTGTTGAATAATAGTCTCTTGATATTTTTCGTTGTTCATCGGTAATTTTGTATTTATTCATTGACCCAGGGCTACCATTCTGCATTATTATATTTTGATCTAGAGGAGGTTGGTGCTTGATGCCATGAGCTCTATGTTCGAAATCATATTAAAAGAGGCCGCAGCAAGCTACAACAACGGCGAGAATTCCAAGCGACATGAAACTCTACAATGCAAGCTCTACGCTCTGTTTGTCCCCAAGGCAATTTTCTCCGGGAATCTCAATCTTTTCCATCGCACAAGATGGCGTGCTCAAATATGCGAGCAAAGTTCTAGAATCATTGAGGCTACCATCATGAAGCAAGTGGATGTGTGCATGGGATTTCTATAAAAAAATAAAATTAATTTGTTTGTCTGTCATTTGCCTTGTTGGTTGTAACACATGTTGGTGCTCAGTTTCAGTACTTTTGTAACCCGACTACGACTCAAAAAAGAAGTTTATTTGTTAATTAGTAGTACTAGTTGAAGCAAACTTGTTTGTATAAGCACATGCTAAAGACCTCATCCTCTTCAAGCACTGCTTGTATACTCATTTGCATGTAATTTGTACCCTCTCGGTGACCTCTTGTATGTTCAGTATTGCAATAATATGCCATGGTTACTTTGACGGCTTGAGGTTTTTGGTAATTCAGTAATCATATTCCACCATTGGTAATTTAGTTTTTTGGTGATTCAGTAATCATGTAATTATATATACAATGTATAGAACCCATATCTAGTAAATTGAAATAATTACTTGATAGAAATGCATAAGTAGTAGTGTTCGAGTAATTGATATTTTTATCATTTGGATTCACTAATTGAGCATCCCATCAGCTTCAAGCATGAACTTAGGCGAGAGATTAGTGTTCATGGCGTCTGCTTTGAGATTAGGGTTCACACATTGTCCTTAGATTAGGGTTCCTATTGTTTTTTTTATTGCACATACACATCTTCCTTATATAAATTTAGTGCCGCAGTCTGGCCTCGAGCAAAGGTAGCGAGGCCGAGAGGGCGGTAGGCCCTCAAGGCCGAAGGTGAAGTTATGTGCACACTTAACACAATTTTCTTTGAGATTAGGGTTCATACATTCTCACGAGATTAGGGTTCACACATTCTCCCGGCGAGATTAGGGTTCACACATTCTGAGATTAGGGTTCACACATTGTCTTTGAGGTTAGGGTTCACACATTCTCGGCGAGGTTAGGGTTCACACATTCTCGGCGAGATTAGGGTTCACACATTGTCACGAGATTAGGGTTCACACATTCTCGGCGAGATTAGGGTTCACACATTCTGCCGAGATTAGGGTTCACACATTCTCGGCGAGATTAGGGTTCACACATTGTCTTTGAGGTTAGGGTTCACACATTGTCTTTGAGATTAGGGTTCACACATTCTCGGCCGGAGATTAGGGTTCGGGCGTCGGTGAGATTAGGGTTCGTGGTGTTTGATCAAATTAGGGTTTAGGGTTCATGGTGTTTGTTGAGATTATTGTGTAGAGCGTTTGCTAAGATTAGGGTTGAGAGTTTTGGGGCAAGTGTCCTTTTAAATACATGCCCCCCTACCAGGCAATGGGTTTTGGGGCAAGTGTGTTTTGAAAAGCATGCCCCCTACTAGGCAATGGGTTTTGGATCAAGTGTCTTTTGAAAAGTATGCCCCCTACCGGGCAATAGGTTTTGGAGCAAATGTTTTTTCAAAAGTATACCCCCAACTAGGCAAGGGGTTTTGGGGCAGTAATTCAGTATTTCAGTAACCTCTAGTCTCCTTTGCTTTAGTAATTATACCTTTACTAACTCTCTAATTATTTAGCAAAAAATAGGCCAATAATATAATTTTCGTGTCCTAGATAATTTTAGAGTGTTTTTTGGCTTTGTAATTTTTACCACTACTAGCACGTCAGTAATTTGAAGCTTAGTAATCTATATTGCTTTTCCAATTGATCGGACAAAATATGATAACATTATTTGGGGTTTAATATCTTCTCCATCATTCAGTAATCCCAAGCTGCTTGTTTGTCCAAAAGACAAAAGGATAATTTGTTTGAGATGCATACCTTTCGGCTGTTCTAGAGTTACTGCAATAATCTGTGAACCTTCAATAGTTTTATTTACTGCAGTAATCTCCTACTCCCCCTCACACTCAGCAATTATGAACGCTCTACCGAAAGATTTGCACATGCTAAAATTCAGTTATTATGTTGAACCGAATTGATAGAAACTATGCTATATCAATTACTAAAATAGGGGTTGCGGCTGCCAATAAATTTCTTCAGGCCTCCTCTTGAGTTGTGGTCAAGATTCCTAATTTTTTTGGTGCCTTTACGGATTTGGTGGGGATAGTTTTCGTCGGTTTCTCCCTTGCTAGCTTGCGCTCGTGCCATGTTCGATCTCCTGGCATAGTATGATCCTCTTCTTCAGTAATTTCTGGCAAAGCGTAGAGAAGTAGAGGTGCAAATCGCAACCTGGCAATGTTTTTTTTGCCTGTCGCTGCCCTTGCGTTGCTGCTGCGGTCGTCGAGAGGAATACAATACATTTTCACAATAATCCAGTACATTTTGCTAGCATTTTTTCTTCACATGCAGACTGGTGAAAATAACCTATGCTTCTCACAATCCACAATTACTGAACTCAGTAATAGTATCTTCTCACAATCCACAGTTTGAAATTTACTGAATAAATTTGAGGTCGGTACAAAGGCTACGCAAATCTTACTGACAGAGCATATGAATAAATTATCAATGGTGCCGAGTACATATAGGAGAAAAAAGCATGATAGCATCACTAGGAAACCATGATAGTATCTCTCAGTAACTAGTACTTCCCAAGCACTACCCAAATGAGTAGCCAGTAATTTTGAGATGCTCAGATTTGGGAGCCAAGGCGTGCTCATGAAAGCAACTTAGATGCCCCTAAAGTACAATCATCCGGTAATACGAGTAGATGGCAGTAATTTTTTACCCACCTATGAATAGCATGTAGTCCAAAAACCACATTCAGTAGTAGGGCCAGAGGATGAAGGCCTGCATGCACTACTCCGTGACTATCACGGCTGCAGTTTTTGCTGAACGAAAAAAGACATTCAGTAATAGAGGGCAAACATTCAGTAACAGTGTGCAGAGAATGAAGCCCTGCATGTGTTCAGTAATCCTCACCTGCCGAGTTTGGATCTGCAACCGTGAGATGCCGCCGACGCCTGGAAACACAGACTGCACCCATGCGATGCTCTTCGATCTTCATAACCGTGCGACACGGCTGATGCCTCGAAACAAAGCGCCCGGAGCGGGACCTTGCCGCTCGGCTCGCGGCGAAGTCACCCTCGTCACAGCGTGGCCGGTACCGCCTTCCCTTTCCTCCGCCGGGCGCGGCTTCCTCGCGCAGGCGACTGCCTCCCTCCCTCGCGCCGCGCCCCTCCCGTCCCGTCTTCTGCTCCCCGCGATGCCGCCTCGCGCTTCGCCGCTCGAGTCGCTCCGCGCCTCTCGCGGCTTCGCGCCGCGATTCGGAAAGAAGGAGCCCGGTGGGGGATGGGTGGTAATAGGATTAACAGGTCGGGTGGAGGGGAGTGGTGGGATCGGTTGTGTCAGGTGGAGGAGGTGGGTTCTGGTTGCGGTTGGTCTAGTGGTAATAAGCTGGTTGGGTGTAGAATAAGCGCCGCCGACCCTAGGTGTAGAATCCCAACACCCTAACAACCCAGCCATCCAACGAAACAGCCGACCCACCCAAGTTAACTAACCGGATCGAACCCAAGGATCCGTTTGCACCACCCGCACCCGGCTAACCGGATCAAACCCAAGGACCCCGTGCTGCCTTCTCTTTCTGGCGTGGCGCTGCCCCGATCCGAAGCGCCGAAATGTAAGCGGCGCTGTTTATTATGAGCGGCGGCGAGGCCTCCAGCGGCGTGCATAGATCGCAGTGACGGCCGGCAAAGCGAAGCCGCGGCGGCCGGCGGCAGCGGCGCGAAGCTCATACGCTGCGCAGCCAGCCTTGCTGATTTTTTTACGCCAAGACGCCAAGCGACGAGCGCGGCGGCCTTGATCAACGTGGTAACGCGACGGCCAGGAGCAGCGCGAGGATCACGCCAAAGTGACGGCGAGCAATTGCAGTGACGCGTCCCGAGGAGTGCCAGGGATCTCGGCGAACGTCAGCACCTCTAACCGCTCCAGATTAATCTCCATCACAGTAATTTAGGTGATTTTTGGGTCTGATTTCAGATCTCCCCCTCAGTAATTTTGATTCCCCAACTTGTGGTTCCTCAGAATTTGATCTCGTGGAATCAACGCTGTGGCAGGCGAGATTTGCCTTAAAAAACTTGTTACTGATTGTGAACACAAGATTCAGTAAGCATGATTCAGTAATCATGATTGCCACAGCTGTGAATCTCTGTCTCTGTTCTACGAATCATGACGAGGTATGTCTGGTTAAGTTCGCATGCAGGATTAGGTATATTCATACATTGGGTGAACTCTGCTTCTATGAAAACACTGAAGCTCTGTCTCTGTTTTCTGTTTAGCGTTATTTGGTAATTGCTAAAACACGACACCTATATATGCATATGTACTGGGTTTCAGTTTGGTCTTTTTTTACATAAATGACGCCAAGCTGTGTGCGGATCTGTAGTCCCATCTGATGAATTGACCGACATGTGCAACTAATATGATTCAACTTGTTCTGAGCACTGGAAGTGGTGTCAATGGCTTCACACTTGATCCTTCACTTGGCGAGTTCATACTAACTCATCCAGACATCAAGGTTCTTTTTTTATACCTTCATCAGCCTTTTAATTGTTCAATTGTTCAGGCAACCAGAATACTGATCACTATCAGTCTACCACTCCTCTCTCTCTTTGTGCAGATACCTAAGAAGAGGAGGATTTATTCAGTCAATGAAGGGAACGATAAAAATTGGGACGTGCCTGTTGTAGGTCTCATATATTTGTGTTCATAGGATTTATTCAGTCATTGAAGCAGAATACTAATCATTATCAGAATACTGAGAGCTAAAACTGTGGATTGTGAGAAGCATAGATTATTTTCACGAGTCTGCATGTGAAGAAAAAATGCTTGCAAAATGTACTGGATTACTGTGAAAATGCATTGTATTCCTCTCACCGACTGCAGCAGCAACGCAAGGGCAGCGACAGGCAAAAAAAAAAGCATTGCCAGGTTGCTGAATTTTAGCATCTGCGAATCTTTCGGTGGATCGTTTATAATTACTGAGTGTGAGGGGAGTAGGGGATTACCGCAGTAACTAGAACTACTGAAGGTTCATAGATTATTGTAGTAACTCTACAACTGCCGAAAGGTATGCATTTCAAACAAATGTTCCATTTGTCTTTTGGACAAACAAGAGGTGTTGAGCTTGGGATTACTGAATGATGGAGAAAATACTAAACCCCAGTTAATGTTATGATAGTTTGTCAGATCACTTGGAAAAGCAATATATATTACTAAGCTTCAAATTACTGACGTGCTAGTAGTGGCAAAAATTACTAAACCAAAAATCACTCTAAAATTATCTAGGACATGAACATTATGTTACTGGCCTAATTTTGCTAAATAGAGAGTTAGTAAAGGAAGAATTACTAAAGCAAAGGAGACTAGGGGTTCCTGCTGAATTACTACCCAAAACCCCTTGCTTGGTAGGGGGCATACTTTTGAAAAAAACACTTGCCCCAAAACCCATTGTCTGGTGAGGGGCATGCTTTTCAAAAGACACTTGCCCCAAAACTCGTTGCCTCGTAGACCGGGGGGATGCTTTTCAAAAGACAGTTGCCTCAAAACCCATTGCCTGGTAGGGGGCATCATTTAAAAGGACACTTCCCCAAAACCCTGAATCCTAATCACAGCAAACGCTCTACACAATAATTTCAGCAAACGCCATGAACCCTAAAACCTAATCTCAACAAACTTCATGAACCCTAATCTCAACAGACGCCCTGAACCCTAATCTCAGCAAATACTCTACACACTAATCTCAGAAATTACTGACCATAAATTCTCGAGCATGTATTAATGAGCAAACGTCATAAACCATAATCTCGGCAAAACTCCATGAATCCAAATCTCAGTAGACGACAATATACACTAATCTCAGCAGACGCAATGAACCCTAATCTCAGCAGATGACTTGAACCCTAATCTCAGCAAACGCTCTATACCCTAATCTCGGCAAAATGGCATGAACCCTAATCTCAGGAGACGCTATATAGACTAATCTCAGTAGACGCCATGAACCCTAATCTCAGCAGACGCCCTGATCCCTAATCTCAGCAAATTCTCATACCCTAATCTCGGCAAACACGATGAACCCTAATCTCAATAGACGCTATATACACTAATCTCAGCAAACGCTATCAACCCTAATCTCAGTAGACGCCCTGAACCCTAATCTCAACAATCGCTCTATACCCTAATCTAAGCAAACGCCATGAATCCTAATCTCAGTAGACGCAACATACCTTAATCTCAGCAGCCTGAACCCCTAATCTCAGCAAATGCTCTATACCCTAATCTCAGAAATTACTGATCATAAATTACTAAAAAATGCTATGAACCATAATCTCAAAAAACACTATGAAGCCTAATCTCAAGAAACCTAAACTCGACAAAACGCAATGAACCATAAACTCGGCAAAACGCCATGGACCCTAAACTCGGCAAATGCAATGAACCCTAAACTCTTGCAAATGCCATGTACCCTAAACTTCGGCAAAACGCCACGAACACTAAACTCGCAAAACGCCGTAAAAACCTAAACTCAAAGAAACACCACGAACCCTAAACCCTAAACTCGGTAAACACCATGAAACATAAACTCGAAAAACACCATGAACCCTAAACTCGATATTAATTTATGTGGTTAATGAGAACATAAATTATGATTACTAATCTGCAAAGTCATTGATTACCGACAAAGAAACCCTAAACTCGGCAAATGTCATGGACCCTAAACTCGGCAAACACAATGAACCCTAAACTCGGCAAATGCCATGAACCCTAAACACCGCAAACACCACGGACACTAAACTCGAAAAACGCCACGAACACTAAACTCAAAGAAACTCCATGAACCCTAAACTCGAAACTACCATGAACCCTAAACTCGAAAAACCACTATGAACCCTAAACTCGATAAACCACGGTGAACCCTAAACTCAAAGAAACACCATAAACCCTAAACTCAACATTAATTTATGTGTTCACGACAACATAAATTAGGATTACCGACAACAAATTCTTTGATTAATGACAAAGAAACCACAAACCCTAAACTCGGTAAACCACGGTGAACCCTAAACTCAGCAAACACCATAAACCCTAAACTCAACATTAATTTATGTGTTCATCGACAACATAAATTAGGATTACGACAACAAATTCTTTGATTATTGACAAAGAAACCACAAACCCTAAACTCGACAAACCGCCATGAACCCTAATCTCGACAAACCCATTGCCTAGTAGGGAGCATGCTTTTCAAAACACACTTGCCCCAAAACCCATTGTCCATGCGGGGGGCATGCATTTAAAAGGACACTTGCCCCCAAAACCCTAAATTTAACAATTACATGATAAGTGCACACAAGCATTTTTAGAAAATTACCGAGGTTCAAAGGGCGCAACTTGAAAATGATTGGAGGGGACACGACGGACATAAAGCTCAACAAACGTGTATCAGACAATGGATTTCTATGCATCAAACATCCTCTTTTTACTCAATTACATTGAGATTAGTGTATTACAGTATTATCGAATAAGAAGAAAAAACTCAACAGACATAGCAATTAAGGAGAAGGATATGTTTGGAAATACATAAAATAGAGTTACATGGAGAGGATATAGAATACCATAACTTCAATGCAAATGATTAAAAATGGATCGAGATATGTATACATACAATTACATACAATTACTGTATGATTGAACTCTTACTACATTAAATCGAATTATTGAAATACATAGTGCTTGGAGTGATTAAATATTGAAACTGAACATATTACTGAACTATCAATCACTCAAGCTATACAAAATTACCACATTACTGAATGTTCAGGAAAACTCAATATACACATCAACTTAAAAAATGTTTCAGAATTCTAAATGTGGAAAGACTAAAAAGGTACAAATTACAAAATGTCGGGTGCAAAACAGTTTGGAAAACTGGATCCAATTTGAACCCAAAGAATATAATGAAAGCCCAAGAATTTGACCACATCCTCCATCAATTGCCTCATTGTGTCCAAGATGCTTCATTTAGCCAATGATCGATTTGCATTGTTGGGTATCTCTTTCTCCTATGACATTTCATAGCGGGTAGAAAAAAAAGATAGTAAGAAAAAAAATGTAAGGTACTAGAAAATCATCCTCCTTGATTCTATTACGTAATCACCAAAAATAATACCGAATTACTAATGGTGGTATGTGATTTTACGAAATATCAAAAGTGGTATGTGATTTCAAATATCAATTACCGAATATCTCAAGTTGTCAAAGTAACCATGGCATATTATTGCATTCTTGAACATATGAGGGGTCACCGGGAGGGTACAAAAATCACTAGGAAAATTTATCGAGGATTACTTGAATTATATAAGCAAGAAAAATAAAAATCAAGTGGCTGAACAAAGGATTACTTGAACAAAAAGAGTTACCGAGAGCAATGGATTAATGAATAAAGGATTACTGAATTATATAAGCAAGAAAAAAGTCGAAAGTTCTTTGAAGAAAGGATTACTGAACAGGATAAGTGTTACTAAGCAATAAATTACAGAACAAAAAGTGTTACTCAACAAAAAGAATTACTTGAGCAATGGATTACTTGAGCAGAAAATACAGACAAACAAAAACAATTGAAACCAGCCAGCAACGGTATGGATGCGAGAATCAACTGGGAGAAAAGAAAATTTGAGAGGATGGCCTACAATTACGCTAGTGATTTGGATGGAACAAGAATAAATAAGTTTATGTATGCTAGTTACTCCAAATTTGCTAAGATTTTAGCTAAGCGAATCATGAGAGCAAGATCAGATTACTGAATAAGGGATACTGATGGTACTAGTAATGGACTCTGACGAAACCTCGACAGATATCGACAACCGCCTCGCTAAAGTGTGCAATATCAGTTGTTGAAGAGTTGAACCCTAGAATAGTATACTTTGGAATTACTGGAAAATGAGGATTACTGAACTATAGTCAATTTTAGAAAAAAGATGGACTATTTAAGTATGATAAGAATTACTAAACTATGAAGACATTTGTGTGCTCTACTGAACTACTGGAAAAACAACAATTTCAACTGAATTACACAGATACACTCAATGCTACTGGATGGGCGCCAAAAGGTACTGAACTACAGAATGAGTGAAAAGGTACTGAACTTCTAATGCTCTATCTAACCAAACTCAAATAAACTACAGTGCAATACAAACAAATGCATTCATGCATTACTGAGTTACCATGGAATGTAAAATAGATCATGAAAGTATTCTGGTGACAAAATAGATTACTGAAGTAATATAAAGAACACAAAAAAACAGATTACTGAGCTGGCATATATTATAAATTACTAGAGAACTACCATCATACTGAAGAACTCCATTTATCATCCTACTGAAGCAGGATCATTGCTGTATATATGCTCGCTAACAAGCATCGCATAAAAATTGAAGGGACAGGGAGGGAAGGTGGGTGTCACCTTGATTTCACAATGCTTCTCCCAGTCACTGCAGAGTGGGCAGCATGCCACCATCAACACGAATCGGAAAAAGCTGACAGAAAAATTGAAACCCTAGTAAAACCAAAAAACGATGAGACACCCAATTAGTGCGTGGTTTTGGGATTCCTCACCGAAGCTTTCCAAAAAGGAGTGTGGAGGTCTCTGCAGCAGCAAGGACACCCCGCCCGCCGTCGCTACATCTTACCCAGAGATCTAGAAACGCTGCTGAGTGAGGGAGAAATACTCACAAGTGTATGCGACAGAACAAGGCCAGACCCACATTCCTCACCTGATGGGCACCACTGCAGCTTCACCACTAGCGCGACCTCACTCCTCTTCGACCCTACCACCAACGAAAGCAGCAGGGAGCCTGTAGGGGCTTGCGTAGGGGAGGTGGTGGAGAGCACAAGGGCCGCTTGACAGCCCTTGCCATGGCCGCCAGAGAGAGCGCCCCAGCCTCGCGAATCGCCGCTGCCGGTAGGGAGCCAGAAGGGGCGCGGCCTCACGGAGGCGGATTGGGAGCGGGAGGGGAAGGGCGTGGGGGAGAGGGAGGGGCGGAGAGACCTGCACGCGACACCGCCGGAGACCCTCACCGCCGCCGCCGCCTCCATCGCAAAATCGCAGTCGCCGCCGCCGCCTAGAACGCTCGGGGGGAAAATGCGACTGGGGAATGAATGGAGGGGTATTGGGGATGGGCGGGTAGCGGGTCGGGGGAGGGGTTAGTGGGTTAGGCCATTAGGTGGTCAGGCACAAGCCTAGCGGGAGGGGTGGGCTGGGCTAGTTCTGTTTTGGCTGCCGGTTGGGTGCATGGGTGTAGAATCCCAATCTACACCTAGGGTGTAGGATAGCACACATAGGTGTGTATATATATATATCTACACCTAGGGGGTGTCTTTATACACACTCGGGTGTAGTTACACCCATATTTAAAAAAATACATTGTGTATGTGTTCATACTTGTTTATCGGTTTGAGTATGTTTAGATACTCATATTAAGATACTCTAGATCTTACTACACGAAAAAAAAAATTTTGAAGGAACCTATATTTTTAATATATTACATAAAATGCCACTACTGCCAGATATAAAAAAAGTATATCCATATACTCAACGTATGAATGCATACTTAACATATATACCACTATAGATGGTCTAGTATGATCATATACTTCATCCACATGCACTTTGTTCGGTCATATATACCACAAATCTTGAGATATACGTATGGGTGTAACTACGCCTAGGGTGTAGAAAAAAATTTACCATATATATATATATATATATATATATATATATATATATATATATATATATATATATATATATATATATATATATATAAATTTTCCTACACCCTCGAGTAACTACACCCTCCTCCCCTTCACACATCGAGACTTGACCCGTTAGTACCTCGCGAGCGTACCGCCCGCAAATTAAAAACCAGCCAGAATCGTATGGCCTGGATGATAGGATAATTAGCGTAGAAAGCGGATCTAGGTTGAGTATATACGTAGGCTCATGGTCGGCATTAATAATCTCTCATCTCTCTCTCCTCGCATCTCTCCAAGATACCGGGCGGCGGCTCTCTCAAGATCCGTCGATCGATCTCTCCCAAATAAGGCGGCAAGCTCTCCCTACTAACGCTACAGGCGGCAATGGTGAGCCTCCCACTTCCTAGCGACATGTACGGTGGCGGCGCGGGACACTTCCACCACCAACGAGCATCAAGCGGGCGCCATGGCGCCCCCTTCCTCCACGCCCTCGACGGCGCGTGCCCTCCCCGCCCTCGGAACTTCCATGGATCCGAGCGGCGCCACTGTAAAGATCGAATCGACGGCACCTTGCTGCCTTTGTTGACGGTCACTAACGACATATTTTTAACGTCAACATTCTACCAATTAGGGGTTGAAACTATACCTTGCTACACACATATACATTTATTATTGACATAATTCCACTTGTAGTGCCAAAATATTATTGTGCAGATTTATATAAGAAACAAGTGGAAAATGCACCAAAAGGCGCCTCCCGAAAGCGCATTCCCGAGGAACATCAAGCCCAAGGGAGAAATGGACCAAACACGCGAAACCGGGCCGAGCAAACACCGCTACACAACTTTTCAAGCCCAAACACGCCAGCACACAAGGCCGGCCCGAACCGAGCCAGGCAGGGCGCGCGCGCACCACCTGGTGCGCTCGCACCCACCCTGAGGCGGTTCAGGCCCAGGTTTGGCGAGGCGGTGCATTACCTTCCAAAACTACCTGTGCCGACGTTGGATGTTCGGTTCAAGCAGATTTGGAAGGTGTCCAAGGACGGTTTTGGCTCTTTCCATGTGGGGAGAGGCATTTTCCAATGAGCCCCCCTCTCCTCTACCTATAAAAGGAGGCCCTCTCCCCCTCATTCAACACACACCACACAATGTAGCCTCTCTATTCTTCTTCTTCTTCTCCTCGCTTTCTTCTTCTTCTTCTTCTTCTTCTTCTTTCTTCTTCTTCTTTCTTCTTCTTAGTTTGTACTTAGGAGGAGTTTGGCAAGGATTAATAAAGGAGAGCAAGACATTTTGGAGCTATTCGGTATGATCAATTTAGAGTTCTTCATCCTGTTCTTGTTATCTACTTATCAATATAGTCATGTTCTCGAATTAGAGCAAAGTCCTTATGACATAATCTTGATTGATGAACTAGTATATAGTTTCTATATCATAATCTTGTCTTATGGAACATCATGCTTAATTTATCATACGTACATGTTTGGACCAAAGAGCTAGATCAATATGATGAGTTCTACCTAGAGTTAGACTTGGTTGATGTCGGGTTGCATGGATTGATAGTCGTTCCTTCGGGCGGTGCTGCGGTAGAAGGACCCCCGGGGACGGGTAAGCCTTGTATACACGCCGGTAATAATCACTAGTGTAGACGTGGTGTCTAGACTAAGGGTTTTCTATCTTTGTGGCGCATCCCACGGTTGAGGGGGTAGGCGGCCGGGTTGTGAACGACCTTGTCCGTCCCTTGTAATCCCCCACGTTCGGGTGTGGCGCGAGTGCTAAATGCCGGTCTCCATCCCAGTTTGGGCGATTGTCGGTGCCCGAAGTAATTCAGCAGAGACCTTGGCTTTCTTGAATTAGAATCTCTAATAGTTAAACATGTGTGTATCTGCTATCTTGACATGACTATCTAGGATATGCCTGCTCCATGTTAGATTTATTCTTTTATTCATTATTTTACCTTTATCCTTGAGATTGGCTCGAGTGTGTGTGTCAAGTTATCCTACTACCTAATCTATTTTACCCTATTATGAGCATTGGTCTACTATACATTCGTGTCATCTTGACCATGTACGAATTAGAGACTTTTATACCATGCCTTCCTTTGGGAAAAATATAAATAACGATACCCTGAATACTTCCGGGTGAAATGCTACAATGATAGATCCGTGGCGCTTGCGGATGAATATCTTGTTTGGCAAGATCTATCACCGTTGATGTACCTAGTGTTATCACCGACACGGTGGTTTCACTTAGGAATGTCAACGGCGCATTTCGCGCCCGTTATTAGAGATGGGTTCTAAACCTTTGTTTCTAGTGATTGCGCTTAAGAAATGCAACAAGCATTTACGGCGCCGCT
This sequence comes from Hyparrhenia diplandra, assembly GCA_015847255.1. Lineage (NCBI taxonomy): Eukaryota > Viridiplantae > Streptophyta > Magnoliopsida > Poales > Poaceae > Hyparrhenia > Hyparrhenia diplandra. Next base: position 105,755 of record JADLZK010010593.1, on the reverse strand, counting down.
CTTGAGGGAAGGCGTTGGTTAAAAGGGATGATCTATTAGGACATGTTCCTGATAATATGCATGTGTAGTGATCTTTGTTCATCTTAGGTTTATCTAAAAGAAAAAAAAAAATCTCTTTTATAAAAAAAAAAACTCTTATAAAAAAAAAAAAAAAATCTTATAAATAAAAAAAGCAAGGACATGTTATCAAGTTAGTATGCACGTTCGGGTATTCTTGTCGCTAACCATTTCGTGTGGAGACTAAGAAGAACAAAGGGGCACGCGACGCTTGAAAATATGGGGGCTACATCAAGAAAAACTTTGATGCTCTTGGGCGGAGGAACACACTCAAAAGGAGACCACGATTTTTCACACTTGACTTTTTCACGAAAGTTCAAGTGTGAGAGGGAGGACGGTGATAATATCAAGTTCCACGTACAAGGGAATCATAAAAAAAAAGTGAGAGAAGTGAAAAAAAAAGAAAAAAAAAAGAAAAAAAAAAGAGATAAATAAGAGATGAGCCTCCCCTTGCTATAAAAGGAAAAGAGAAAGAAAAAAAAAAAAAAAAGTTGAAAAAAAAAAATATATATATATAGAAAAAAAGAAGTGTTATTGAAAAAAAAAGAAGAAAAAAAAAAAAAAAAAAAAAATGGTTGTTGAAAAAAATAAGAGGAGAGAGGAGCAGGTTGGCCCCACAAGATCAAAATAAAAAAAGAAGGCACCCGACTCCACCCAACATTGCTTCCATGTAAGCAAGAATGGATCTTTCTCTCCCAAGACCGTTGTTGCACAGGGTGAGTTTGGTCCGCCTCCCTCTACTCGGTGTGAGGAAGTCATTACCAAATCAAGTTTATCACGCTACCGATGCAGCAATTATGAACTCTATCCTCAAGCTGCCGGTCAAGTACACTCAGGTATGCAAAGGTCCAATAATAATAAAAAAAAGTAAAGGAAAGGAGGAACATCCTCCTTTAAGCCTTTGTGACCACTAAGGCCCATGGTCAATATACACTACATGTGTGTATCACCTAAGCCTTGTGGCCCGCCCCGAGATGGATCATCAAGCTACCACCGCGGGAGTTTCAACATCTTGCCTTCATACGTGGTTGGTACACACACACTCAGGTACACAAAGGTAATAATTCACCAATTCTTTTTACTCATACTTATCTCCAAATATATATATATATATATATATATATATATATATATATATATATATATATATATATATATATATATAAATTAATTAGTTATTTCATCATGGAGATAAAACAAGGCTAGACTTATATTGCATCTTTATCTTAGCCTTGTTTGAGTATGAAAAGTTTGGTGAAGCTTTTATGTTCTCCCTTGATAATAAAATCCTAAAATAAAAATCTTTGAAAAAAAAAAAAAAAATTTGCTCTTTTGCTCCTTCCTCGCATATGTTTCGAAATTTGGTAATCACGAAGGATGGTAAATCCACTCGTGAATCTACCATATACTAACCATGCAGGAAAAGCCAAAAAACGGGGTAAAACCCCCGATCCAATGGGCTTCGAGCTAGCTTGGGGAGGACCAAAAACATGGTAATGTGAACCTTTCACTCTCATCTTTTTTTCGTTACCATGCCAAAAAATAAATAAATATTTTATATATATATATATATATAAATAAATGTGTGTTTTATAAAATATTTTATTATTAAAATAAACAAAAAAAATTACTACACAAAAATCTATAATATTTTCAAAAAAAAAAATGGGGTATATTTCAAAAAGAAAAAAAAAATGGGGTATATTTTAAAAAGAAAAAAAAAATGGGGTATATTTTAAAAAAAAAATATATATGTCTTATAAAATATTTTATTATCAAAATTAACAAAAATATTTATTACATAAAATCTATATAAAAAAATAATCTTTTTTGTTCACCTTTCAAAGTCTTCATCTTTATTGGATGAATCTTATTGCTCTCAAATCTATGGACTAACCCCCCCCGCAGGGATTTTATCAAACATCATGAGGGTAAGTCTAAGAGATGACAATGGAGATCGAAAATTGTTTGGTGAACCCAAAAAAAAAAATATATATATATATATAATAATAATGATAATGATAAAATAAAAAAAAACCCTTTGAAACCCCAAGAATGATTGTCCCACTCTTCCAAGATCATCACAAGACAAGCTTGGGGAGTCTCTCTGCGCACGCTCAAAAGACGAGGTTAATCAAAGATCTATTCATAGCGTTCACAAGCTAGCAACGTTCATAAACCGAAGGTAAGTCAAAAGCTAGCTTGGGGAGGACTCCCCACAAAAGGTAACTCAGTATCTCACATTCCATTCGGTTATTTCCTTATCTTATATGAATGATGAGGTATGAGAATAAAAAAAAATAACAATAACAAAAAAAAAAAGAGGGGAAGAAGAAAGAGAGAGAGGAGATTTTTTCCACTCCATATATATGTGTTTGTAGAAATGTTTAGTTCTACCCCTGTTGAAATGATGAATAGTTGCTCACGTCTTATGTTTTTGCCTGTGCCTAGTTTATAATTCGAATTTCTCTAAAGTTTGAGTTTAGTGGCTAAGTCTAAAAACTCATCCTAAAAAAAAAAAAAACTTGATTCATGTGGGTTGCATATGCTCTATCTAGTCTAAGTTGTTGCCAAGTATGATATGGTACAAATGGATTTACTATGATTTCGTCCAAAAGTGAATCTTGACATCCGGGAATCTAATTTAAAAGAAAAGAGAAATGATATGGGCTATGCTAAAAAAAAGAAAAAAAAAAGGAAGAGATGAAAAAAAATGGACATGTGTCCGAGGGCGAGTAGAGCCCACGTCTCCAAAAAAAAAAAAAAAAAGAAAGAAAGAAAGAAAAAAATAAAAGACAAAAAGTCTAGGGCGAGAAGAGCCCACCTCTCCAAAAAAAAAAAAAAATATATATAGCAATAAAGCCCATACTTTCTCGAAAAAAAAAACAAAAATAGAACTCAAATAAATAAATCCCGGATGAGAAAGTTGATCCAAAGGATGAATGAAAAGTATCTCTCGTTATAACCGTTCTATCGGCAACCGCTCAAGGCTTTGAGAAAAGCTAAAAAGCCCCGCAACGATGGAAGGTAATAAAGGGTGAGCAAAGGCATGCCATTTTATTCAAACTCTAGTAGAAAATCTTATTATAACCCTGGCACTTGAAAAACATAATCGACATAGTAGCAACTCCTGATCAGCAACCAAGTACTTATCTTTTTGCTCGAGGACGTGCAAAGGGTAAGCTTGGGGAGTTTGTTGACGGTCACTAACGACATATTTTAAACGTCAACATTCTACCAATTAGGGGTTGAAACTATACCTTGCTACACACATATACATTTATTATTGACATAATTCCACTTGTAGTGCCAAAATATTATTGTGCAGATTTATATAAGAAACAAGTGAAAAAATGCACCAAAAGGCGCCTCCACGAAAGCGCATTCCCGAGGAACATCAAGCCTAAGGGAGAAATGGACCAAACACGCAGAACCGGGCCGAGCAAACACCGCCACACAACTTTTCAAGCCCAAACACGCCAGACTGCCAAGGCCGGCCCGAACCGAAACCCAGGCAGGTGCGCTTTTCACTGGTGCGCCGCACCCACCCCGAGGCGGTTCAGGCCCAGGTTTGGCGAGGCGGTGCATTACCTTCCAAAACTGACTGTGCCGACGTTGGATGGTCGGTTCAAGCAGATTTGGAAGGTGTCCAAGGACGGTTTTGGCTCTTTCCATATGGGGAGAGGCATTTTCCAATGAGCCCCCTCTCCTCTACCTATAAAAGGAGGCCCTCTCCCCTCATTCAACACACACCACACAATGTAGCCTCTCTATTCTTCTTCCTCTTCTCCTCGCTTTCTTCTTCTTCTTCTTCTTCTTCTTTCTTCTTCTTCTTTCTTCTTCTTAGTTTGTACTTAGGAGGAGTTTGGCAAGGATTAATAAAGGAGAGCAAGACATTTTGGAGCTATTCGGTATGATCAATTTAGAGTTCTTCATCTTGTTCTTGTTATCTACTTATCAATATAGTCATGTTCTCGAATTAGAGCAAAGTCCTTATGACATAATCTTGATTGATGAACTAGTATATAGTTTCTATATCATAATCTTGTCTTATGGAACATCATGCTTAATTTATCATACGTACATGTTTAGACCAAAGAGCTAGATCAATATGATGAGTTCTACCTAGAGTTAGACTTGGTTGATGTCGGGTTGCGGGATTGATAGTCGTTCCTTCGGGGTGGTGCTCTGGTAGAATGACCCCGGGGACGGGTAAGCCTTGTATACACGCCCGGAGTAATAATCACTAGTGTAGACGTGGTGTCTAGACTAAGGGTTTTCTATCTTTTGTGGCGCATCCCACGGTTGAGGGGGTAGGCGGCTGGGTTGTGACACCTTGTCCGTCCCTTGTAATCCCCCCCACGTTTGGGTGTGGCGCGATTGCTAAATGCCGGTCTCCATCCCGCCATTTGGCGATTGCCGGTGCCGAAGTAATTCAGCGAGACCTTGGCTTTCTTGAATTAGAATCTCTAATAGTTGAACATGTGTGTATCTGCTATCTTGACATGACTATCTAGGATATGCCTGCTCCATGTTAGATTTATTCTTTTATTCATTATTTTACCTTTATCCTTGAAATTGGCTCGAGTGTGTGTGTCAAGTTATCCTACTACCTAATCTATTTTACCCCTATTATGAGCATTGGTCTACTATACATTCGTGTCATCTTGACCATGTCCGAATTAAAGACTTTTATACCATGCCTTCCTTTGGGAAAAATATAAATAACGATACCCTCGAATACTTCGGGTGAAATGCTACAATGATAGATCCGTGCGCTTTGCGGATGCATATCTTGTTTGGCAAGATCTATCACCGTTGATGTACCTAGTGTTATCACCGACACGGTGGTTTCACTTAGGAATGTCAACGGCGCATTTCTGACGCCGTTATTAGAGATGGGTTCTAAACCTGTTTCTAGTGATTGCGCTTAAGAAATGCAACACCTGCAACCCCCGATGGTGCCGCGATGGCATCGTCTCAGCCAGTGACCGGCTGACCGCTCGTTGGCCATGCATGGCAACAGGCTCGTGAGTTCAACATGCGGTCCGCCCTTGCCAGGTCTGAACAATACTTTTAATTGATAATTCCTTTTCACGTAGAGATCGTGGATAATCAGTGCGGTGTGTTGTGTGAGGATTTGACTCCTATCTATTTTCTTTTCAGGCTAAGATTGGTAGGGTGTTATTGTTGCTCTATTCCTACGTACTATAACAGGATGTCGTCGATCCGATCAGGATTATCAACTCTCTGCCTTAGGAACTATACCCTCGATACATTATTGAGATTTAGAGTGTCGTTTGGTACTTTTAGATTAGAGTATCACCTGATACATGTTCATGTTCAGAACAGTACACTTTAAATATTGTATTCTTATTGTGTACTTCTACGCATTTCACCCGTTCTGTACAGATTACTTATAATGCTTCTTTTTTTTAATGATATATACATATACTTAGTCTGGCAAATACTGCTTTTGAAAGTATGACTGCATACTTACATCTGCATACTTTATTGAAAAGGTATATACATATACATACAGGTTCAAATAAAAAGGTATATACATATACTCATTTGTAAAAAAAAAGTATAAACACATACTAGCTACTCCCCTTAAGCACGCGTATGAAGATATACTAAAATAATCCCCAAATATATGAACATGCTCCCAAAGTATATGGACATACTAAAATAATCCCCTAAGTATATGGATATACTCCCAAAATATATGGATATACTAAAATAAGTATATGGATATACTCCCAGTACACGTATAAAAAAATATACTCATTTTCCTATCAAAGTATGCGTTTATACTTTATTCACACAAATGCATATACGGATGTAAATAATTTTGTATCCACTTTCTTTAAAAGAAGCTGACAAACTCACGCCACAAGATGGTACGGATGTAACGTTCGGTTGCATGCAAACATGCATTGCAATTGGCGCAAAACAGCAGAGTATCTAACGGGTGTAGTTTTAGCTGAGGTAACAGTGGAGGTGGGTGTAGTTACTCCCGGGTGTATAAAAAGTGCACCATATATATATATATATAATTGTGGAAACCAATAGCTATTTTGGCATATATATAGTTCTGTGAATGGTACGTAGTAGTTCTCTAGCCACCAGTTTTGGCATAGTTCACTTTTCTTCATCTGTTGCAGTTTCTGAACGTGATTTAATTTGAGGATTGTGATTTGTTTTTTTGTTGACACGATCTCATCTGGACCCCGCATATAATTGTTTCTTGCATATATATATGTAGTGCCTGGAGGTGGTGGTTGTGAAACCCATCATGCGGAAGCTCCGGGAAGTTTCTGGGGCTATTGAGGATCTCAACAAAGGGAAGGCTGAGAAGGAGAGGCTCATGATGCAAAGGCTCGACCAAGTCTTCCGGGCTGTTGAGTCTGCTGTTGAGTACGTGAAGAATTAAAAAGGCCGAGAAAGTACGATTGCTCGGGGCGGGGTGCGAGGTGCCATTCGTTCGATGTCGACACCACACTAATTAATGTGATCGATCTTATGCTGTCTTGACTTACTTTTGTTGATGATGTACTATCTAGCTAAGTTAGTATTAAAACTATGTGTGATGATCGATGCAAACTCGATGACTGCTTGCTCAATTTGATAAAATATATGATGCTAGTAGCTTGTTCGTACAAATTGTTGACCACACATACATATGCTTGCACCACGTCTTTGGATACAAAGTATTTGTAAAATACGTATATATTATTATATTGAATTGAACTTGTTGCCCGTGGGACCATCTTGTTCGTAATGCGCATCCCAACTCCACTCTGCTCTGCGTGGGGAGTGGACGAACAATACCGACGCCTGTTGTGAATAATTCAGGTGCCTGGGCCAACTTGGGCTGTGCATTCTTAGCCCGGAGGCCTGCGCTGCTTAAGAATCAGACGACCTTAGCGGTCCGATCAAATCGGACGGCCACGGTTCGCTGATGTTGCAAAAATATCGCCGCCACCGCCGGTTTCTACCGCAGAAACCTAGTACTGTACTACTAGAGCTGTCAAGAAAGAAACGCGCAACAGTTTCCGCAAATAGATAGATCCAGTATGAAGAAACCTAGGTTCGCCGGAAATGGCGAGTCATCCGGCCAGATCCATCAAAACCAGCTTCAAACCCTGCCCGCTAGCTCCGATCTTATCAGCAACCTCCCAGACGACATTCTCACCACCATCATCTCCCTCCTACCAGCCGACAGCGGCGCCAGGACGCAAGTATTATCCACCCGGTGGCGCCCCCTATGGCGGAACTCTCCGCTCAACCTCTGCGACGGCGACATCAAGCTCATCAAGCGCAAGCGCCAGCCTATATTTGACGTCGTCTGCTGATCGTATCTCGGATCATCTCAATCATTCGGGTAATTTCCGCCGGCTTGCCTTGGTTGTCAAAGCATAGACGACATCTATCCGGATCTACGTGTCCGCTTCAATCCCCTAAATCTAAGAGCCTTGAGCATCTCGAGCTTTGGAACGCATTCACATATCTGGTGCCGGAGCCGCCGGCCCAATTTCTGTTATCCTCCTCCCTTTGCTCTCTCACCATCGCGGATGATAGACCTGGACCTAGACTACACCATGAGTACGCCAAGTTTCCCTCTGATTTAGATAGTTTACATTTCGCCAATATGAAAGAGCTTACCATCCAAATATGGCTATCGGGGACAAAATGCCCCATACGTTCCTCTCAAATGCCCTATACTACGTGGGTTTGGTACTGTCCCGAAATGTCGGACTTTCTTGCATCCGCATAACTAATTGTACACTTAGGTTGTTTGGTCTTTCCGACGAAGAATATTCGAGTCCGAGCAAATTCTGAAAGAAGTGGTGATTGAGGATGCTCCTCTTTTAGAAAAGCTATTCATTGAACGCCACCATTACTCTGCCCCGACTTACATTGAGCCCCGGTCTCGGCCGCACGTTCGCATCCAAATGGCTCCAAAGCATCAGTTCTTGGGGGCCTCGAATTCGGCCCTACGACATTTGAGTTTGGTATTTGTAAGGTGTGTAGTGTGTAAGTTCACCATGCCGTTACTTGATTTACTTTATTATTTATACATTATGTCAATACGTATAACCAAAGTTTTGTTTTGCAGATGTCTATACCTCTGGCATTCCCATATCCGATGGGAGCTATTAAAGTTTTGGTTGTGTGCAATCTCCCGACATTAATGATGTTGTTAGTCTTCTGAATTGTTTCCCCTCCAAAAAGCTCTATGTGAAGGTAACTAACATTTGGATAAAAATTTATATGTACCTTACATTCCACATTTAGTTTCTAGCTTATATTGCTTGATGAGATTTTTTTACACGCTCAAATGTAGCCGATATTTCATGATATTTATGAATTGAATTGTTTATGTGTAATCCGAATTATGTCTCGAATAAAAGTTCATTTAGTCAAATTGTGCAATCGTTGTCACTACGTTTTGCGGTGTTCAAATCCGCATTTTTTTGTTTGTTTCATTTGCGTGTCTCTTTGAAGGCCAGGTCAAAAGGGTGAAGCACCATTATGCCCTAGATCATCTTAATTGTCTTCAAAGCTACCTTAAGAAACTAGTAATGTTAGATTACAAGGGCGGAAGAGAGAGATGTGGAATTTGTCAACTTCTTTATTAAAAACGCCAAAGTTCGAGAAAATAGAATTTTGGACAGGGCGTGGCAAATGCGATTTTGAATATGGGCAACGACGATAAGCGAAACCGAAACTAATGTTCGCCGCTTCCAAGGACATAAAAGTAGCATTTAAGCCCTTTGTGCCTGGTCTCCACCTTGACCTTGTGCACATCAGGGATATGCATGATAGGAGTATTGTTGATCTTTATGAGCATGCGTTGTGTGTGACCGAGCATTATGACCAACATTGCTTGTAAACTCTTTGTGTCGTATATTGTACATTGTCGAGAGTTTACAATGGATGGAACTAGAGTTCGGACCAATTGAGATATAGAGCTGACTCGAGTGGAATTGGGATGTTAGAAGGCTATCCAACAGTGAATCTGTGGTGAATATGCCTTCTAAAGTCGTCCCTAAATCTGCTTGTTAAGATGAAACAGATCAAATTCATTACCTCGGATGTTGTTGCTGTGGTAGAGTATGATGGAGATCCAAACCTTGAAAACAGTTTGGATTAAAGCCTATGGTATACCCGATATTGCAAGAACGAGTTTGTCTGTACTTGAACCAAAAAATTGGTGGGGGCTCCAGAAAAAGTGCACAAACCATCACTAAAATGGAAATCGGTGTGGATACAAATCTCTTGCAAGAATCCCTATGAGATCAAAGGTGCCTCGTAAGTGTTCATAAATACCAAAGGAAGGAAAATTCACCGGTTTTACTCGATAAACCGCCACAAGTACCTCCCAACCAACCTGATGATGATGACTTTGATCTAGAAGATGATGAGGTAACAGATGAAGATGAGCCCGAATCCCGTGAATTCAATTTTGCTTCCAACCAATCACCTCCAAAAAGAATCGATCAAGCTCCCGGAACATCTAATCATCGAAAGAAAGTAACAATGACTTTTTAGAGATATTGGGATATGAAATTGAAAATAGTGGGAATCGGGAAGCAATACCAAGTAAGGTGGGAGAAGATGCGATATCTTGAATGTATGGGTACTGATTAAGCAGGGGTCCACAACCCCCGATACCCACCAAGGATTCAGACCTTGCTATCCTAGGGTTTGTGGACACTGAAGAGGAATTACAGCAGACAAAGACATTGGCAAATGGTTATTCTTTGAAGCGGTTAGCAAAGAGGTAGACAATATGACTTCAACCAATAAAGATGTAGAAGACCAACCGGAGATATAGAAGGTGTTGAAGCCGTCGCATAAACAAGACACACTAATAGAGTAAAGGATACCGAGGTCGGGGGTGGAAGACAAAGCTAAAGCAAAGAAGTCTCGCAAGCATGATGCAAGGGGCGATGTGGACCATATGGAAGACACGCAACAACATGGCCATCAACAAGAAGTTGGTGTCCTCTCCTAAAGGGATTATCTACAAGACGATGCTGCTGATCAAGACTTGGAAGCCACTCTTGAAGACCAAGATGAAGCCGGTGGTAGAAGAGATGATTCAGCTTTTGTCCTCAAGCGCTCCGTGATCGGGCTTCTTTTGGCATTCGCCGAATGTCCGTATGCATAGGAGGTGTGATGAGTCTTTGGTTACTGAGTCACGTGCCTTCGTGCCGCAAAAATAAGAAAAACTTGTCTTTGTGTTGCGTGCCTTGAGCCGCATAGGAGGTTAAACTTTTGAGTCGCAGTGCCGTCGTGCCGCAAAATGTTGGTCGAGTTATCATTTGAACTTTGTTTAGTGGTATTATGAAGTAGAGTTATGGTAGAAGTTAGAGTTCGGTCCGGTGCGGACTACTGAGTGCTTTTGTCTTGTAACCGGTAACCCCGGGGCAAGGCCATGGGTGTTCGTTAAGCTTTCAATAAAGCCGGGTGAATACCTTTGGTCTAAAAACAATGGATGGAACTTCTACTCATGTGTCAAATTTGATTGTGTGAACGCCTACCTTGTCATCTTTTTTCCTTTGTCATATTTTAAAACTTGAGATGCTTGACTTCATAAGACTAATGACGTAACTTGTTTGTTTATTGTGGCACTCGTTGCCGCGGTTGATAGTGCACTTTTATGGTTTATTGAAACTTTGCTTTCAAGATGACTGCTTGTGGTTTGGAACTGATTTCTTTGTGTACACATCCGTAGTGATTACTTTGGTTGTGTGAAGGCTAGTGTTCTCAATGCATTCTGCATGTCTGGATTGAGCTTTATCATGGCAATGAATCAAGACTGGAATGGAAGGGTCATTCGGAAGTTTTTTTTTTGTTTCCCCACACTCGAGGACAAGCACTGCAAAACTGGAGGCTACCTATGCTGAATTTGCAGTGAAGCAAGGCAGAAAGCCTCGTCTTTGTGAGTTTGTGTATGATTAGGAACAGATTTTGTTGGGCTATCCTTCCACATGGAGGATGAATTTGGAGCCCAACAAAGCAGCCCAAACCAGCGACGCCCAGTGCTTGTGCACCGTTGATCTCGGTTGGATTCAACGGTTGAGATTGCTTCTTGGGAAGCATGTATGGGGTAAGGAAAAAACCCTAGCCTCCATTCAACTGAGAAACTATGCCGCCTCCAGATGCCGTGACGACGTGCTTCCTGTTGCAGCTTTTGAGGACCTGCCGGCGAGAAGATCCTCCAAATATTTGCATCCAACAGAGGAACAACTTCCAACTTGGAGCCTCGTCGCTGGGTCGCCGCAGGTTCGGCTGTACCACGGACACCAAGGAGGCGATCCAAATACAGTATATAGCGGCCGAGCATAGCAAATCAATCATCAACGGTATATATAGCCGCCGTCCCCGGCGTCACGCTCCTCCGCCGCCCCCGTCCCCCACCCTCTGAGTGCCGCCACCACCGTGAGAGAGAGAGACGGTGTTGAAGTGTGTGACAATGCATTATATATATAATAATATGTCCGCAGTGTTATAACCTACGCAGCGGAAAACGGCCCAGCTCATTGTACCACAAGAGAATCCGCCTAACATGCGTGTCCAAATTCAGGCCCAAAGGAAGGCCGGCCGCCGGAGCGGCGAGGCCCGCTCAAAACCGGATGCAGGCCCGGCCAAATTCGATGCTGGTACAGACGCTGCGTGTCAACATCCATCGCCTCTAGCAGGGCCGGGCGATCGAAGACTCGAGACAAATATAGGCTGCGCACCTCGCCGAAGGCTCGCCATCGACATTATGTATGCGCAACGCCGCACACCACGCACACCCGTGGACTACGGCAGAACGCATCGACCGTAACATGCAGCGATTTAGCAGGCACGCGCACCTGCGAAGCGTCTGTTCACCGATACGTGTCCGCAATACCAAAGAAACAGCGATGCATACCGGGCGACAACATACCGCCTGTAAATGACCGCTTAGCGGTAGCGGTTAAGCATACGTACGTACACCGCAACACATCTCGCCTCAAACTATACGCGCGTCGGTAGTGGTCGGTGACATGTACGTACACTTGATAACACAACCGCCCGAAACTATACGCTGTCGGTAGTAGTAGGCCGCGACATGTACGTACACCGCTAACACAACTCGTCCGAAAAATAAACACGCGTCGGTAGTGGTTATGACATGTACGCACACCCGCTAACACAACTCGCCCTCAAAATAAACGCTGGCCGGGTAGTGGCGGGACATGTACGTACACCCTCCTAACACAACTCGCCTGAAAAATAAACGCCGCTGACTTAATTTAAGGACCGCTACAGCACTTTATATGTTCCAAGCTGCCGCTATCCGCAAGACGCTGCCGGTGCACCGTGTCAAGCAACACGGACGGTTCTCGACCACGCGAGTCTGTGAAAACAACGCACGCCCAGAATACTCGCGAATCGGTACGACCGCCGTGAAAAAAGGTGTCCGAGATTAGGGGTTGCATCCGCCGACGGTCTCAAAAATGCGCCCGTGATGAAACGCGTGGTCCGAGATACGTTGAATTCTCGCACACTTTCGGTTTTAAAAAGCGTCGCCGTAGCCGCACGCCCGTGCCTAGCCAACGAAAATGCGCCTGGATTAAGAAAAATGCACACGCCACATGAACACATGTCTCGTAATGACCTTCTATTACAGACGCCGTATTGGTCTTGTCGGACCATCCGACGCCTATTACTGGACGCGCCCGGCCCGCGCGTCGGTAATGTCACAACACAGACGCCGTTATTAGCGACGTCTCTGGGCGACTGGCGGTTATTAGCCTTTTTACATAGTGCGAGTTGTACATACGGAACCCGACACCCATTGCTACAATGTTGTTATCTAAGTATTTTTGTCATAGGAAACCGCAACTACATCGCTGCATATTTTCTTGATAGATGATTATGCGTGCTCAAGAAACATGATAGCTATCTATAATACTATCTTGTCTTAAAAAAAATTGCCTATTACATGAACGGTTAGTGAACTAAAGGCACTTGTAGATACTGAACCTGACACCTGACTGCTACTATATTGTAGTTATCTCGTGTGTTTTTGTCGTCATAGGAAACCGCAAATACTGCCGCTTAATTTTCTTTATACATGAATATACGTGCTCAAGTACAATGACTGCTCAGAGTACTTAAACTATCTTGTCTTACAGAATGTCCTTGTTAAAACAACAGCTTACTAAAGTACGCTTTAATTATATTCCTCTATTTACGAACTACATTTTTTGTTTTTCGCCTCGGTGGTTTGTGTAGTTCTCATAGAGTGCCTATTACAGATTGAACTCGTATAATATTAGGCCCCGCTATTTTTGAGGTTACTGAAATTTTCAAATCTGCTCAGCGACGAAGCTACTTGATGATTTCTCGTGATTTCCATCCAACAACAGGGCATCAACGCATCATCGGGCGGAAGAGACAGAGAGCACACATTGTCGCCTGATTTTTCAATCGCCTGTAAGTGAAGAAAGGTGATAATTTTATCCTCGAGATGGATATATGGTGTTGTAGATACCGAACAAGACACCTGACTTCTACTATAATGTTGTTATCTATGTGTTTTTGTCATAGAAAACCTGCTACTATTGTCGCTTATTTTCAACACGATTGCTCAGAGTACTCTACCTGCCTTGGCTTACAAAAATATGCCTATTAAATGAACCGCTACTCAACTAAAGTTTGTTTACATTCCTCTATTCCTAAACTATATTTTTTTGTTCTCTGCCTTAGCGGTTTGTTTTGTCCTCATAAACTGCCTATTCCGATTGAATCGTATACTTTTATCCTTACATTGATATTTTGAATTGTGGATACTTAACGAACCTCGACCGCTACTATGATATTGTTACCCTTGTGTTTTTGTCGTAGGAAACTGCAACTCTCTTGTTTTATATTTTCTTTATAGATGAATATGCATGCTCAAGAACAATGACCTTTCTGTAGAGTACTACTACTACTTTGTCTTACAAAAATGTGCCTATTAAATGAACTGCTACTAAACTACGCTTTGTTTATATTCCTCTATTCCCGAACTACATTTTTGATCCAACAAAGAAAGCAACAACACATCATCGAAGGGAAGAGACAGAGCACGCAGTGTAGCTCGAATTTTTCAGTCACCTATTAAATGAGGTGCCTTGAGATAGTTGATTATGCGACACTCTCCAAAGGTTGGGCGAAGGAGGACAGTGAATTGGCCGCCCAAGGAATCCGTAATCCTTAGGACAAATATCCACGTAACCTTGCTCGATTTTTTGCGTGCATTGAGCATCTTGGGCAAATCGGGTGACAAGGCTGAAATTGTTTGGACCCGTGAAGAGGCTCGGTCTTTATCCGAGATAGTTTTAGAGAAGGCAGCCCGTCCTTCCGATGTCATTGGTGTAAGGAAAAGATATATGCTCACAGGGGGCCACGGGCACCCCGTAACCGATGGGTCGTCTGCGGGTATGTCTACATGGGTTGATTGGAAGAGAGATGATGGTTCCACAGGGGTGGCTTACGGGAGATGTTACTACAGAGGGGCGGGCATATGGCCGCCCGCCTTTTGTTGCAAGAAGGGAAGGGGAAAAGGCACCGGCACTTCGTAAGAGAGACACACGCCTTTGGAAGAAGAACAAGGCGAGCGTGTTTCGGTTGGTGGGAAGACTTGTTGGTCCGACGTGTGGGGAACGCTTAGACGCAGAGAGGGAGAGCGACGAGACAAGCAGTTCGACAAAGTTTCATGCTATAATAGATGAACTCATGGCTAAGGTGGAGGCGATGGAATCACGATATCAATTTTCGGCCGCCAACATCTCTAGTCCTGTAGGTGATCTGCAGAGCAGCGGCACCTTAGCCATTGCTGCAGCCGGACCGGATGCTGCAGTTGAGATGGAATTGGAGGCCAAAGCAGTTAGAGCAGAGCCTGGAGTTGCAATAGATGAGCTCAGGGACCTGAGAGTGGCTTGTGCCCTTCAGTTCATACTGCCCAACCCTAACTACCAAAGATGGATCTCCAATGCTATCACCCGAAGAGCTTCAAAAGGCAGGGCCTTCTTGTGCTACTCTTCATGAGTGGTACATGCAAACAGCGACCACAAACAGGGCAAAATGTGGCGCTTTCTTTGCGGTCCCGCGAAAGAGGTTTTTTGGCGTGACCTGACGGCGAAGAGGCTGCGATCAATGTGGGTTTTGACGATTTGTTTGACCTCATGGCACCGGATGTATTGGATGTGTCCATCCTTCGCCGCATGACACTTGAGTACAATTTCTTCTATTCTCGCTCTCACTTGGGATGCCTCTTCATCTATTTGCTTGCTAAATTTGCTTTGCATGCCTCTATTCCTAGATGCCCGCTTCGGGGAAGCTAGGCCCATGTCTTTGTCGGTTGGCTTTCTTGATCCCGAACTATTGACCTTCGAAGGGCCGAAAGGGCTGGCAAAGCATGGGCATTACATATCTAGAATGGGGCCTAAGGAAACATCTTGACAAGGATTTTGTCATGTTTGCGCATAACCCCAGTGGACCTTTGGATTGTTGTTGTCATTGCTATCAAGTGGAGGAGGGTTTATTTCTTTGACTCTACGCCCAACTTGAATTGAATACGCTTAGCTGAAATCTGCAATAAAACAGTTGAGTGTTTCCTAACCTACAACTCGACCTGGTATTTTTTTTTTTCTTAATTATGTTACTAAAAATAAAAAAAAAGAATGTGACATTTTGCATTTTACTCATGTGTAGGCTTACTGAGCGTGTTTTTCAATCCCACGGCTAAGGAGGTGATGAGGACACAAAAGTTTTTCGTTAACCCCAAATATACGAAAAGTAAGTAGTGCTTCACTTGAAGTTGTACGCTTATGTTTCCATTCGATGAATAACAATTGTGTTGTTGAGATATTAGGTAATTTCTAGATTAATTTCATAAAAGTAAACCATGACGAACTGAAAGCAAAACTAGATTAAGCATGTGTACAAAGTACTAGCATAACACAAAAGCATATCAAGATCATAGCATGATTCAACATCATATAGTATAACATGATCATAACAACTAGTGCAAACATGTGTATCATACTAGCATGACTTAGCATCATATAACAAAGCATAGCCGTATCCAAAGCAAGTAAGTTCTGCCTCTACGGTTGATTTAGTCAAAATAGTCTGTTTACAAGACCTCCATGACACCTTTTGCTCTTCACCTTTTTACTACAAACCCATCGCCTCATCCATGTAAATCTTCTCATCCAACTCTCCATTAAGAAAAGTTGTCTTCACGTCCATTTGATGAATGATCGGACCATATGAGGCAGCCAAGGATAGTAGTGTTCGAATAGTGGTCATTCTAGCAACAGGTGTATCAGTATCAAAGAAACCCTCCTTTCGAGTATAACCCTTAGCCACAAGCCGAGCCTTGTACTTGTCAATAGCACCATCAGGTCTAAGCTTCTTCTTGAATATCCACTTACATCCAATTGGTTTACAACCACGATATGACCTTAGATGTTTAATCTTTCTTTCTAGTTAATTTTCAACTTTAGCCTTAAAGATTTTAAAGTAGTCTAATGCTAATGCCTCATCTTTAGTTTTCAGCAAGTAAATATAGCAAAATCTAGAAGCATCATCAATTAATGTCATGAAATATCTCTTTCCACACACCATTCATCTCACATAGATCAGAATGTATGAGTTCTAGAGGTGCCAAGTGACTTTCCTCCACTGCCTTGTGAGGCTTTCGAGGTTGCTTAGATTGCACACAATTATGACACTTAGAACCTTTGGTAATGGTGAAATCTAGAATTAGCCGCAAGCTAGATAGATGTGACACCAAAATTCACATGACATAAACGAGAAAGCCAAACACTTTCGAATTTTCATTAATTCTCGCCACAAATCGATTCACACGACTTATTACAAAAATCTACCAAACTTAGGTGAAACAAACCTCTGCAACCATAGCCTTCACCAATAATTTGTCCATGCTTAGACATAACTACTTTATTGGACTCCAACACTCCCTTAAACCCAACTCTTAAAAGAAGGGAAACACTAACAAGGTTCTTACGAATGGTAGGGATATGCTGCACGTTCTTTAGTTGCACTATCTTCCCTGAAGTAAACTTCAGATCTACCATGCCAACACCACGAACACAAGCATGTGACTCATTCCCCATTAGGACGGATGAACCTTGGAACTCATGATAAGAACGAAATAAAGAGATGTCAGCACACACAAAAATATTAGCACCTGTATCAACCCACCAACTTGGTGATTGAAACACTGATAGTACGGTAGGAACATTACTATCTTGTAGTCATGTAGTCAAGAAAGCTCTCCATAATGTACAACTTAGAATATATATCTGATGGTTGCATTCAGTTGATAGTGTTGCCCCCTGGAATCTTCTCTCCAGAGATATTTCCCTCGGGCAAGCCAACAAGAATCCAAAACATTTTAGCCTCAGAGCGAGCATGGCCTTAACTCGCCGCCTCTTAAAATTTGCACTAGAAATTTTTTCTAGCCTCAGCACGTCAGTGAAAAAAGTCATAGTTAAATCAAGAAAAAGGCTATAATAAGGTTTTTGGATTGTTGAGATATTAGGCAATTTCTAGATTAATTTCATAAAAATAAATCATGACGAACCGAAAGCGACTAGATTAAACATGTGAAGCATACTAGCATAACACAAAAAGCATATCAAGATCATAGCATGATTCAACATGATCATAACAACTATTGTAAACATGTGTATCATACTAGCATGACTTAGCATCGTATAACAAAGCATATCATGATCTAAAAGCATATAGCAAAGCATGACATGATCCAAAAGGTATATAAGAAAGCATGATCATGGCAACTGATGTAAACATAGCGGTTCGCACACCGCACATTGAACATGATGAACAATAAGATTAGAACACGTGATGTAATATCTGCGATGTAGAAGTACCGGGTGGTGTTGATGCGCACGGCGATCGCGTAAGCTTAGTCGATGAGTGTTCCTTGTTGATGATCCCGCCGCCAAAGCCTTATGACGACGGGATGACACAATCGATGAAGAGAAACTGGCGTGGAAGATTTGGGAGCGATCCACGCGAAGAGCGCTTCCCAAAACCTTATTCGGCAGACGGGATGGAGAGACTATGCAAAATGTAGTAGCGGGAAAAAGGAAAATATTATTTTTACTACTTTAGGATTTTCTAATTGAAAGGGCTGGCCTTGGTGCAAGTGGTTTATCGCATATAACCGGAAGGTCCCGGGTTCAAAACAACAGATGCTCTGCATATTGCACATGGTGCGGGTAAGGTTTGGCGCTAAAATACCCTTCCCCAAACCTCGCAAGAAGGCGGGAGCCTATGGCGCTTTGGTACACCCTTTAGGATTTTCTAATTGAAACTCCCAATTATAGTTGTGGTGTTGTGTCTAATCCCAGCAGACTTGGTACAAATATATAGGGCGGAAAACTCCCTACCTCCACATCAACGAAAGAATATGATAGTAATTGATATCGCACCTCGCACCTTTACTCATGGGCTGAAACAATAAAAGCCCATTAGGAAACACAGATATTGGGCCTTTGAGATTTATCAGAATTTCTTCATATGAATGTTAGGGGAACTATTCATATATATATTCTAACATGTGTTTCATATGTTTGCAGTGCCTGTTGCAAAACTGATAAGTGATAACAAGACATGTTGGTTAATTTTTCTTTCTTTCTAGTTAATTTTCAACTTCAGCCTTAAAGATTTTAAAGTAGTCTAATAATGCCTCATCTTTAGTTTTCAGCAAGTAAATATAGCAAAATCTAGAAGCATCATCAATTAATGTCATGAAATATCTCTTTCCACACACCATTCATCTCACATAGATCAGAATGTATGAGTTCTAGAGGTGCCAAGAGCCTCTCCTCCACTGCCTTGTGAGGCTTTCGAGGTTGCTTAGATTGCACACAATTATGACACTTAGAACCTTTGGTAATGGTGAAATCTAGAATTAACTGCAAGCTCACCAAAATTCATATCTAGAATTAACTGCAAGCTAGATAGATGTGACACCAAAATTCACATGACACAAACGAGAATGCCAAACACTCGAATTATCATTAATTGTGTCACAAATCTGATTCATCGACTTATTACAAAAAATCGCCAAACTTAGGCGAAACAAACCTCCGCAACCATAGCCTTTCTCACCAATAAATTGTCCATGCTTAGACATAACTACTTTCTTGGACTCCAACACTACCTTAAACCCATCTCTTGAAAGAAGGTAAACTTTAGATCTACTGTATGTTTGCGGATATTTTTTTTTTGAGAATATATGTTTTGCGGATATTGGGAACACGGATATTGGGCCTTTGAGATTTATCGAAATTTCTTCATATAATTGCGGTGCACATGCAAACCGATAACAAGACATGTGGGTTCTACACGGTGCACCACTTGATGGTGCGATAAAAACAAGTTCATTTGGATCATCACGAGGTAACTCAAAGTGCAGCTCCATCTTGTGCCTACCTTTGTTTGGCAATATAGACCATGTGTACACAAACACTTACGCCTACCTTTCTTTGTATTAGGATTTTGACTTGACGGGAGATTCCATCAATTTGGAGGATATTAGAGAGAAGATGGCCAAGTTTCTTATGGAACATGTCATCAGCCCCGAAGGCAGCATTTCGTTTAAATAAACCGTGAGTTGATTCTATTTCCCTTGCTTTGCATGATGATCGGTGGATACATGCATGTGAACGTATTCTTGTTTTCCTTGCCGCATGACGATCAAAGCCGGATACATGCATGTGAATCGTGTTATTTGTGTTGTGAACAATTTATGGCGTGCCCTGAAGAACCGGGTACATCTGTGTGAACAATCCGAGATACACCGAATTTGCAATCTTTGCCGCCCGTCGCCATTTGTTTGTGATCGGACACATGCATCAGTATTATTTGTGTTTGCCGGTGTCTACCATTTTCAATTTTTGTTGCATAGTTGAAACGGTTACATATCTATGTACGCACCACCAATTTCGATGCACGCCCCGTAGGTTTCGTTGCTAAATGTCCGTGCGTAACCAAGAAGCGTCAAACACCGAACAAGCGTCTAAAAATACGTACGTTCTGGGTGTCGTGCGTAATCAAAACGATTAGCCCGTAAAAAGCGATTAAATCCACGACGTGGTTACAAAAGGACGTCTGTAATAGCCGGAAAGGAACGCAGACGCAGCTTACTAAAACGCGTCAGTAGCTCATGTGTTACTTCGACACGTGTTGCGAACAACCGCCAGAACATCGGAACACATTGCGACGTCGTTTTAAACATGCGATCAGAAGTTACGTACGAAGTTCTGGTCGAACGACCTACGGAAGCGTCTCGAAAGTGCATTAAGTTTCACCGCACGGTAGTACAAAACAAGCGTCTGTGAACTGGACTGTAGTTATAGTCGAGCAATCTAACTGCGTCAGTAGCTCAGTAGGTGACCACGCACACGTGTACCCGCGCCCGTCTGTAAGTGCGAAGATATAACAGTCGCCGCTGCGTTCCACACCGGCCCGTATTTGAATAACGGCCATGCACCCTTATAGTGATCGGTGTCCGTGAATGGATAACAAAGAGGCGCGCGATGCATACAAGCCTGGCCTGTCAGGTCGCGTCGTGGCACAAACGCCTTCTTATACACGTGTGCGTATATTCGAAACCGCTTATAGTCGCATACCGGGTTCGTCGTCGCTACTTTTGGACGCGGCATGCCGACATCGATGCCGCGGTCCGTGGCGCTTCCAAAAGGGTACGATCGCTTCTTCGTAATAATGTTCAGAGATGAAGACTTCACGCGCCAAAAACGCCGGGACACGACAATTCCACGGCGTGTGTAACAAGGGTTTACTACGCACGGCGGCTTGAGACGCACTAAAACCCGCCCGTATTAAAGCCCTGTTGACGCCATACGAAAGGTCCTCAGAAGACGGATATTTAGAGACCCTATCGGGGCAGACGCGCGGCGCAAGAACTATAGAAGCCCTCAACGCGCGATCCAGAGGCCTTTTTACATAGTGTAGCCCGCCGCTTCTTCCCGCGAAAGGGGCGTCCTCAGCCCCCGCTATGTCATGGGCCCGCCGTTAAGGAACCATACCGAAGAGGCCTCTAGCAACCGGTGGGCAAATCCCCCCCAGGGCGCCCAATAAGACCTCGTCAAAGGCTTGGCGACCTTAGAGAGACTATGGTCTCGGCCCACGAGGGCTCGAGGGACTAAGGGCATGGCTAGAGGACCAGCCCCCTCACGCCGGGCCCGGAAGGCCATGAGAAGAAAGGAAAGCAAAGCCCACCGGCCGGCCGGAAGACCCCTAAACGCCGCCGTAAGATGGGTGATAAGCTCACATACCGCGTGCCATCTAGGTTTCGTGGGCAAGCGATGAGCCTCGAAATTCTGCCCAAGGCCCGGGCGGTGCCACTACCGCCTCTCCTCGAGAGGTCTCGGGGAAAAGCCGTGGTCCCGATCCACGACGAAGAGCAAGCGTTCTCGCCAAGTCTCAACGACAAAACCAAGCACCCGACCTCGGGAGGATGGCACGCGGAAGCGAAAGGCCTCTAAGAATGACGAGGATCCATTCAAAAAAGATAAAGAAAAGTAAACAACATGAAATGGAAGTAAGCGGCCTGCTGCGTTCATTTCATTCGAGGTTTATTTACAAACCATGCTCGAGCCCACACGCCGACGGCCAGAGGACAAGAAGCAACCTACGCCTCGCTACACTTCATCCCCATCTTCCTCCTCGAACGTATCTAGGCCCTTAGCTAGAAGCTCAAGGTTGGAGTCACGCGACCGCCGCCCTGCGGGCTAGCAAGAAGAGGGAGAACGAAAGGACGCGTAGTTGTGCGTATCCTCGCCTCCGCTATAGCCCTCCGTGATGCTTGAACCTCGCGGTCGCCGACTCCGCCATCGTTAGCCCAACAGCGGTGCCACGGCGAGCCCACGGGCCGCAGCTCTCGAAGCCGCCGCTCGTTCTCCGTCTGAGCTACACCTTCTCCGCCTCCGGCATTTGGATGTCCGCTAGACGTCTTTGCGTAGAAAACGGTCAAAGGTCAACGAGGAAAAACCCCGACGGGCGAACAAGACGATTAAGCCCCTACCGGGCGAAGCGTCGGCCGCTTCGCGGCATGCCGATATCTTTGCGCGCCCAGGGCGTCAACCACCTCGTGCGCCCGTCGAGGTGGAAGTACGCCTCTGAACCACCCCCCACCGGAAACTCCGGCACGGCACGCGGGCTGGAATGGCGGCCGGCCCGAACGGCGGCCGGCAACCGCGATGGGAGAGAGGAGGCGGTGTTGGTATCTCTTATAGTATAAAATTAATAAACATCTAAACATGAAATAAGGGCTTAAAATAAATATCAACAAAGTTTAGGGGCTTTGACCAATAATTTCACAAGTTTTGGTGATTTATATATTTTTAGGGATTAAATAGGAAAATGCCAGAGTTTGCAAGCAATACGACACAAAACTTGTCTGTGACGCAACTCGACTTGAAACCCATGCAAGAATATTCTAGAAGACACCGAGAACCACGGGACCCCGAAGGAGGGGCCCACGGCGAGGAGCAGGCGGCCGCACCCTGTGGGGCCCACCTATCGCCTCCCTTCCAATGTCGGTTCACAACCGCCCGAAGGTGCAATCCACGCCATTCATCTAAGTCGGTTTGATCCAAGAGCCACGGTGCATCCTCCGGGGCTATATAACAAGACCCCTTGACCCCTAGGTGAAACCCTAATTCATTCTACTCCATACCAATCAAGTCATCAAGTCAAGATCCCAAGCCCTAGTTCCACCATAATTAGAGCATTAGCTATCTAGGCTAGTTCTAGAGGAAGTCAAGCTTGCCTTGGATTCCTAGTCGTCAAGAAGTAGCGGGAGCCGAGCTTTACGTGGCTTCTCTCTTGTATCTAATTTGTAAGTATTTGGTTAGTTACATTTGTTATGACATTACTCTATTCAATAATTATATTCTTAGTCATATGTTTCAATGTTTATTATGATTATATGCCTAGTATAGCTAGATTGTCTTTATATTCAAGTATGGAGTCGTATAGCGCTCACTTGGCGATATCTTGGGTGAGTGGTCAACAATGTGTAAACATGGTGTTTATACAACATTTGCTTGTGATTTTTCCCTACATTCCGGTCGTTTGGTAGATCGCGGGTGTGATATTCTGTTGAGTACTTTGTCCATCCCCTGAATGTAGGTCTCGTTGAACCTTATTACTGTGGTAGATTTCTTGCTTTGTTCTTGATCTTCCTTAGTAATGTTCACCATGTGTAGATATATTGCTTTCCTACCATGATTACTAGGTGTACTGCACTAAACTTAGTATGCATTGACATGTGATTAGGAGTAACATAGGAATATTCTGACTATTCTACCTATACCATGCTATCAATGTCTTTTATGATACACATTCTAGTGGCACACCATGATCTTTGACTTGGCACTTATCATTTATCACTATCTTTATTATATGATTTACCCTGTTCGGAGTAGTTAGATAACATATGGTTACTCTACTTTACTACACTTGCAAAGTGACTTCAATCAATCTACACATAAGCCTACCCCTTCCCTGTGTGGTAAAATATAAATACGATACGAACTTACTCACGGTGAAGTGCTACAATTGTATTCCTATCTCGTGCGTTTGCGGATATCATATTCATATTATTGCAAGAGATTCAAGTGTCATATTAAGAATACCATTCACGCATTTCTTAGCATTGCTTTGCTAGGGTGACCAGAACTAATGCGTAGGTGATGCTAGAATGTGTGGTACACCTCTTGTGCATATCCTGGTGAGATTAATTCCACTATGGATAATGATGCGAGATATACACCATTACTAATTACGTCTAACTCTCTTTTAACCCCGACTAACCTTCTACTTTGGAAATGTGATATTAACTCCACATCCAGGCTAACTTATTAGATAAATACCATTATACATTTCTAGCGTCGTCCTGAGGTGGGTCTTAAATCCATCCTTTTGTGATTGTGTTAAGAAATGTCAACAAGCATTTCTAAGCGCCTTTGTTAGGGGAAGGGTGCTAGCCAAACCTAAAAACACATACATGGATAGATTGATATCACTTGCATCATGTAATGTATCGAGGACCCATTAAAAACTACTCGAAACAGGATTACCCTTGTTTGTCTACTTGTGTTTATCTTATGTAGGGTAATGAATGAATTGGAGTGACCGTCCTGGATAATTATATTGAATATCCGGAAGGATTAATCGAAGGGAAAGATTCAAGCTTAGGAAAAACTCTAACACTTTCTGTCCCCTGGACGATCATTAATCAAGGCAAAGCTTAACACCAGTTTTTGAGGCCATGACTGACAAGACACTATGAGAGTTCTCTATTTCAACTACGGCCAACATACAGGTGGCGGTTGAGATTGGGGACAATGACTTTCAACTCAAGCTTGGCCTCATCATCATGGTACAAGCTAGCAAATTTTGTGAAAAGGCACATAAAGATGTAAGTGCTCATCTCCAACGCTTAGGTGGAAATCTACAACACTTTCACCATTAAGAGAGTACCAAGAGACGCCACCCTACTCTGTCCTTCCCATTCTCACTCTTGGGAAAGGCGAGTAGTGGTTTTGTACTACCAAAGAAAAAGAACACCACTGGTCACTTTGCTCTACTGCCTTCCTAGTCAAGTTCTTTCCTATAGGCAAGGCAAGTTCTCTCTGGAGAAGTTATCCAATTTTAAAGCAACAACACGGCCAATCTGTTCCTAAAGTGTGGGAACACTTTCAAGATTATATTTCAGAGAATGACCATATCATGGGATGGAGAACTAGCTACTCATGCAGACCTTCTACCATGAGTTCAATACTAGTACTCGTGAGACCATGGATGCTGTTGTTGAGGTGCTTTCCTATCACTTACACTCATTAAAGCTATTGAGCTTGTGAAGAAGATGGCTTCTAACTAGAGATGGAACGAAGAACATCAACCCTGCAAGAGATCAGGAGGAATGCACTATCTTAAAGAGGGCACACAGGCAACAAATGCCCAATGATTGGACAGGATGTGAGCTATATCAACAATAATAACAACTATCATCCTCAACAGAATCAAGGTTGGAACCAACAGAGACCCAACTACCCAAGTAACTACTAAGGTAATTATCAAGGTAACTTTTCAATAATTACAATCATCCTTCCTTGAGAGACCTCGTTTTAAACCAAGGTAAAACTATGGAGAACCTATCTAGAAAATTAGCTTCCAATGATAAAATGTTAGGAACAATAAATAATAGAAAGGATAGCTTTTCTTCTATAATTAAAAATCAACATAGCTTCCATAATGATAGAGTCTCGATTTCTCGGTGGCTACATCTGTCAACTAACCACACCGGTAAGATTCGGGCCAAATTTGGAAGAATTAGAATCTGCAAATCTTGTCGATGTATTCAATGCAGGTTTCTACTTCAAAGAACTTTCAAACAATGGATGGAAGGATGATTCCATACCACCCAAGAAAGGAAATCCACGAGACCGGTCATCCCTATGAACATTAGAATGCACACGTTTAAGGCCACGCTATGTGACTTTGGTCCAAGCATCAACATCATGCCTAAGGTAATTTATGAGAAAATTCATGGTTCACCATTATTGTATTCAACCAGTGTGTGACAGAGCCGACCAATTTATAAGAAATCAAGTATAATTCGCAATTACCGAAGCAATCGCGGTCTACACTTGAGTCCATATAAACCCGGTATTTCGAAATCTCCGAAAGTGATTTCAAACTCATCAACAACACAACAAGGATCGTTGAGCTCGATGTTCGAATCCTTGAGTATCTTAAACCAAATCCAATATATTATAATCGAGTCACGATGTACACATTTATTTACAAAGTAGTTCGTGAGTACTAAGCAAGTAGTTTTCACAAAACCAATTAGTTGTACAAAATAGAAATAAAATAATATAGTGCCAACATAATGACAACCCTATAGTAGCACAAGACAGGGGAAATATGGAGATTGCCATGCCCTAGGCATTAATCTTCACCACAACAACAAACAGATCGGCTAGAACCATGCAAGACCTGAGTCACCCACCAAATGGGAAATAACCCGTGAGTACTCAATTGTACTCCATAAGACTTACCCGTCTCGAAACCGAAAATAAGGAAAAGACTCCAAAGGATTATGCTTGGTTTTATCCGAGTCAATGGTGGTGACTCACATTTACTTTAAAAATAAGGTTGATTAGTGAGCCTACACATACTACTTGAGTTCTTCCAAGTTAAAAGGTTATTTAGTTTATACATAACCATAGATCCCGTATAGTCAAGGTTAAAGACATACGCCGCAATATAAATAACAAAGATAAGTAATTTGATCATTATTTTAACAAAGAAAGAACATGATAATATAACATATATTGTGATATTAAGACTACATTGCCGTGGAAGTATCCCCTGATTCTCACTATCCAGAGAGATGGCGATTCGAATCGATTGCAAACCAGCCGGGCGAATACCCCCTCATAAACCAGTCTACGTCATGACTGCCAGAACCCGATCACTCCCAAGATGTTACGGGACGAAAAGTCTCTGGTCTTGCCGGCTACCCCCTCCTTCTCGGGCGCCAAGTGAGCTTAAACAACGAGGACGACGCCTCGTATGCATCTTCTTGCCCCAATTAAATCCCCCATCTACCATCACCAAAGGAGGAGCGATAAAGCGAGCAAAGCCGGCCCCCTAACATTCTCACGAGCCGTGGCTCACGACCCGGCGGAGCCTACTATATGAACAGTATGCGCTCAACTTCCGACCACGGCCGACAAAGTATGAGTCCTTAATCGATCGATGGAAAGACCACAATATCCATCTAATCTAAACATGTTTTATTATTATTCAGGGTTCTCAAGAAGCGGCTTGTTAGTCACCCATGTGACTAACCACAAACATCCTCTCAAGTGACCGGAATCACTTTGTCTACCGCAATCACCATACCGAGCATTTATAACCTAGACCTCTAAATAGGGACAGATAACAACTTCAACAAGGATATCTCGTGCATCAACGGTTTCAACCACTTTCCTAAACTTAATGCATCAACATATAAAAAGGGACGCAAATCAAATTAGTTAGAAAGCATAGGAAAGGGCAGCATGCACCGGGGCTTGCCTTCGTAAAGATGTTAGAAGATGCCTTGGGCACTTCAAAAGCTTGATGACGTTTCCTCGCTTCTTCTAGAACCTCCTCTTGCTGCACTTCTAGATGTGTACCTCTCCTTCCTCGCCGCTTCTCGATCTCCTCGTGCTCTCGCCCTTTCGATCCAATATGAATATGTATGCAAGGATAATATTAAGGAATGCAGGATTGATGAGGAATGGATGAATGCATTATGATGCATGATATTAGTAAGTGGATATCTCTTCTCGTAGGAACACAATTATAACTACACAAGAAACCCTAATATCCTACATCAAGCAAGCATCCCGACTCACTAATCACTAGAAAATGGCAGCTAGACATGCTTTGTCACTAAAACAAATACACGGGAGTTCTATAACTCCAAATACAGCAAACAAATACTCGTTGGAAAGCTAACAAAATTATCTACAAATCATTCCCTATCACCCCGACCTGAATCTAACATTAACAGCCTCGAAATCAGAGAAAAAACAGAGGCCCCTGTTTCTAACTCAATCATCACATACAACCACCATAACTTGCAAACTACTCGTGCAAACCTTACCAAACTTAACCAGCAAGCAAACAAGGTCATAATCTACCAAATAAACCTACTGGACCAGCCAAAAGATAAACTAAAGCTCATAAAATGATATGCCCTATCAAACACTACACATGCACAATATAATTATATATATGCTAGGAATAATAAATTGACAAAACTGCCAAGATTACCAAACTAAGCTTACCAACAGATCCTACCCTGGCTAGGAACACACAATAAAAAAATACTAATACACATTACCTTCATATAAACATGTACTTCTAGGCTATTTTCCATGCAACATAAATATGGTAAATACATAACTACTTCAGAAAATTCTACAAAAATTACAAGAGCATGCTACTGGCATCACAAGGCTACCATAAAAATCTCATATCAAAAACATGCATATGCTGCCCTACACAAAAATGACAAGCTATCAATAAATCTATGCATGAAAATACTTTGTACTATGAAAAGTGTCGACAACAGATTTCCGAGCATGACAAGCTACTAAAACCTATCAAAACCAATCACACCAAGTCTCACATCCAAAACCCTAGTAATTATTTTTCTATGAATTTCCTAAGAAAGCATGGTAAATAGCACATAAATCAAAAATGGTATTTCCACCATAGAACCTAGGGTCAAACATATTTTTTCCCATGCTGTACATCACAAAACATGAACATTTTGTACAGAACCACTATTTTATCATGCACCAAAAATAAGATATGCATTTATCTATTTTCATGGCATTTACTAGCATAAATGTAAATAAATATAAAAACTACCAGAAAATGCCATCTCATATTTTTCTAGCATAGAGCAGAGCATAACAAGCACAACAAAATTTGTCTCACTCAATTTGGAGCTAAAACGATCGAAGTTATGAATTAAACAAGACATGCATTCAAAACTGAAATTAAAACATAAAGGATATTCCTGGCCGACGGATGGGGCCCACGCGTCGCCGACTTTCGAGCAGAGCACGGCGCCGCCGGGCGATGGATCTCCGCCGCCGGTGACTTTCCCCGGTGAACCAAGGGCACCTACGGACGCAGCTCGACGGGACGAATCGAATGGTGGCTATGGCGCTGGCTACGGTGGATCAGCAGACGACGGGCGGCGACGGCGGCGGCAAGGCGCTGGCGGTTGCCGGTCGTCCGGTGTTCCCGCCGCTCGGCGACGAGGCGGCCGGGCGAGGCGAAGCATGGGCATCGGGTCGAGGCGCACCGATCTCGCCGACATACGGCCGGAAGTCGATCGGGCGCGTTCGACGGCGCTGGCCGACAAAGGCGGCGCAACAATTCATGAGCAAATGCTCCCGGCTGGTAAGGCCACCCGGTCCCAACCGGCTAGGATTCCACCATCTATACGACGAGGCGATCACGGCGCACGCTGGGACGGCCGAGAGGCTCGGGTTGGGCTGGCCCGCGGCGGCAGAGCCACCGAGTTTCTACGCGGCGGCGGCTATGGAACGGCCGATTCGCCCCCGTCTTTCGCCGATTTGGTCGCGGTGGCCGTGGTGGTGGTTCACGAGGTTGCGAGGTCATGCGCATGGAATCGGGCGATGGCGCGGAGGTTGACGCGTTGCGCGGCGGTTGACGCGTTGCGCGCGCGCTGAGCTCGGTCCGGCCGGCCCGGAAAGCCGGAATCGCGCTGGAGCGCGCTGTTTACCGGGCTTCTTTGGCTCCTGGCCGTTTGGTCCGGGAGGTAGAGGAGAGGGAGGCGAAGCTCGTGGCAAGTTTTGGAGGGGCGTGGTGCACCGGTGGGCGAGGAACGGGCGAGGCGGCGCGGTGGGCGGCCATGGCGGCGCTAGCGCGGCCATGCCGCTATCGCCGCTGTGAGGGCATAAGGAAGAGGGAGGGGGTGGAGTGGGAGTGCAAGGCGCGGCCCCGGCTTCCTTGCAGGGCGGCGGCAGAGGCGCCGTGGGTAGCGCACGCTGCGCGCACGACGCGGCAGCGTGGTGGCGGCCGATTTCGAGTGACGGCCCAAGACGAGCCGCCACTAAAACCGATTTCAAAACCCTAATCTACCTATTCTGCCCTGTACTTCGAGATACGTGCAAAACTAGCCAAAGCTCATATTGAATGAAATGTTCCTTACAAAATTCTGAACATTTCATATATAGAAAGTTTTGGCTAGTTTGGCCTAGATTTAAAACTACGATCAACCGAAGCACGGTCACTCCAAACACCGAAAGCAAACCCTAATTTGCCTTCAAATCAAACTATTTTCGCTCGCTTCGAGCCCCGATCCACTCACTTCCATGAAATGATCCTATAACATCTTTTGTTCAACACTAAATTACCTACACTTTCCATGAAGGGTGCACACACATGCATAAACCCTAGCTAGTACTTTTAAGCAACACAAGACAAATCACTTTCAAGGTCAAACTAGGTCAAACCAAGTCAAACTATCATTACTGAAACATAATTAGAAGACATGACCAACATCAACCTTGCTCTAAAACATCACCTAAACATTACTAAGAATAAATAAATATTAAACATCTAATTATGCAAGCATTTCACACATGAAATGACAAGACAAAGCATGACAAGCAAATTCAATGCAACTAAACATGCAAATGACATGTATCATTTTATGTGCATAAATGCATATGATCAAATGATGATTATGCTCATGAAATGCTAATGCTAATGACATGCTTAACACTAGGGTGTTACAAATCTTCCCCCTTAAAGAAATCTCATCCCGAGATTTGGTGTTACTTAGCACTTGTTTGAAAAACATGGGATAAGTTGCACGAAGATACTTTTCTACTTCCTACGTGGCATCATCTCCACTAGGGTCCACTATGGAATCTTGTACGACCTTACAATCTCTTTACAACTTGCTCTTTCTCTGACACCCAAACTCGGATTGGTTCATCAAAACAAGTCAAATTGATGTTGACTTGAATTTCTCTGCTTGAGTACATTTTCGAAGTACTCCCAAACACTTCTCCAATTGTAACCATGAAAGGAACCGAAACTTGTCTTCATAATCTAGATATCGCACTTGCTACGCTATTTTTCCTAGATAGAGACCTATCATTCTCGATACTAAACTCTCTAGATAAAGACCTACTAATCTTGGTGCTAACCTCCTTTTCGATTCCAAAGCTTCAATTGCTCTTCATGGTTGATGCTTGAGATAATCATAGTCCCTACCTTAGAATTCCAAAGGTATTACGTGCTTGTCGGCATGACCCTTCTAACGTCTTTGGAGATTACTGGCTAAAACTTTGGGATATCTCAACCATTAACATCTTTGCTGGACTTGAGAGATTTTGAAACTAACATCCGATTGAGATAATTAATGTTGTTCCTTATTTGCCTTGCAAATTGTTCAAACCATGAGCATTGAATGCTCCCTTTGATCAAATAAAAGTGACACATGTTCATAAAAGTGACACTTTGCCCATGGAGATGGTCAGCAACTTCCCTTGTATATCTCTTCTTGTAGTCTATTAATGTTGATGTCGGTGACCTGCTCTTCTAAAAATCATCTTAATTGCCATTCTAAGGCAAAGCTCAAAATTCAAGGATTGTTTAAAGATCTTCATTCTTGAAGTGGCTCACATTGTTCCTTGAGTTTCTCGATTGATGCAGAATTGCTTCTGGGTCTATTTTCATGTCTCTGATTAACTGTATTCCAAGCAGACCTCCAACCAAACGTTATGCAACATTGGAGGGTGCATCAAGTTAAATCCTCTTCTATCAATGGATTGTCAAGGGTGCAATGTGCCTTCTGACTCACGATATCCACACTTGTGACGACGTTCACCATGCATGGATGGCAAGGCACTCCCAGATTGTCCTAAGGTACCAGCTCTAATTACCTTCTTTGTCTCATTTCTATCTCATCTCGAGTGAAGGTCTAATCAAGACTCTTGTAGTTGGCACAAACATGACACACATCCGAGTAGGTTAGGGCACAAATCCTTCGGAGTATGCACAACTGAAATTTCTAATTCCCGTGCGTGTTGGGTAATTCACCTCGAGGTTTTCCTTGGTTGTCAGGAGACATAAACAATTACTCGTCTTTCTTGTATAAGTGCACATCAAAATTTGCACCATAGGTACTACAAAACACATCAAAAGGTTCCTCCATGTCCATACGTACCAACACTAGAGCGATTGTTAACAACTCTCGCAAAGTACGAAAGTCGTCTCACACTTCAGTGTTTACTCAAATTTTCCATTCTTCTTACAACAACGTTGTCATGGGTTCGGGAATCTTAGGTCGGTTATAAATCGATAACCCACTAAACTTAAGAAAACTCCAAAACCATAGTGACAAATGTTATTGCCTTCAAATTCATAGTCACTCGAACTATATTTGGATCCATATCAATATTGTCTTCAAATAGAACATGTCCAAGGAAATTGCGCTTTCTTCAATTGAATTTTCTACTTGCTTTGGATCTAGCATAGCACTGGTGTGCTACATGGTCTTCACCATCTCTGAATGTACCGCGATGTTATCGATAAACACGACCATGAAGTATAACTTGGGCGTGAATACCAATTTCATTGGGTACATAAAATAAGCTGGAGCGATTGTCAGATCAAAGGACATGACAAACTACTCCTACAACCCATATCTTGTAGAGAAGCGGTCTTCAAAATGTCTTGTGGTCACATCTTGTACTGTCGGTAACCTACATGAAGATTGATCTATTTAGCATCCGACAATCGTCCAAGAGAATGTCAATGCCGGAAACGAATATTTGTTTTTAATCGCTACCGCATTGAGTGGCCGGTAATCCACACATGTTCTAGGGACTGGTCCTCCATCTTTATAACAGTTTAGAACATCCCTATGATGAAGAGTTTGATCCGAGTAAACTTTGATCCAATAAATCTTGCATCTATAGCTTCAATTCGCTACTCATTTGATGGCATCCTATATAGCCTTCCAGAATAGGTGTTATTCCCGGTACTAACTTCACACCTTTATCGATGTACCAAGAACTTGCAACATAGCGAAGATATGATGCAATTGGTGCACGATTATCTGGGGTTCTTTTTCCATCTCGGAGTCTCTCGGGATAATTGCTCATTTCAAAAGGTCCATAATTGCTCTCCATTTGCCCAACTTAATTCCAAAATGACATCTTAGCTCCAATGGAACAATACTGCTAGAGAAGCTAAGATTTGTTAACTCTCAATCATAATCCTTGTATTGCCGATTATCTACGCACTACGTTGATCAATTTCTGCAACCGACATGATATCCAAGTTCCAATTTAATTATCGATCCATGATGCTCTTGTATATATATGTTCGACTCATATGCGAATGAAAAGATTCGAGGTCAAACAAAACAACAAAGATTAAAATGGTTGGTTAGGCACGTATTGATGGTTACGACCCTTCTTCCGATTTCTTCGGTATTGGCGCAATGAGCTTGTTCAAACTCGGTTTTGTTGGTCTCGTTCTTCCTTGGGTGAGGACAAAAACATTAATAAGTGTCCAAGCTTCTCACGGTCATTGCAATTGTTTCCCATAAGGGGTCTATACTCGGTTACTCTAAGTCATCTTTTCTCTTCTACGCTGTAGTGACATAGGATTTCTTGTACCAAAGGTTTCCATATTGTGACTCCTTCGGTGATGGTCCATATTGAAAACTTGCAACCAACAAGGATAGTCGATCAATCGGGCGTGGTAGTGTCTTTCTAAGCTAAACCATCTTGATAGTGAGTCCTCTCCGAAACTAACCAACTCCTTGGCTTCAGAGTTCCCGTACTCTAGGGCATAGCAATATAAATTGTCGAAGGCTTGTAGGTACCAAGTTGTTGTTTTGGCACCCGGTGTTGCTCTCATAAATTCATCTGCTATCATAGTGATCCCACCAATGTACTTATAAGCTTCACAAAAAGTTTGTGTAGGCCTGGCCCAGGTAATAAAAATATTAACTGGGTAAATGGCACAATGGTGTGGATACCATACTCCTATTAGTCCATCCAACAGGTGGGTGGCATGCTCGATCTTCACATTGTCCATCAGCAAAGTAGGCCAAACTTGCTTTCCAAGGTCAAGTTACTAATTAGCTTCCCTGAGGCAGAAGGGGTTTGAGTATCTGTGAAATCTCTTGGGGTGTTGCACTGATTATCTTCACTTTCATGGTGTCCACAACAACCCTACACGGCGTTGCGCAATACATATTGCGTACTCTCCCGAGAGCTAGTTAAGGAACAGCTCCTGGTTAAAAGATAGGGTGGTGGTAACTGCGGTTCTCTTCTCTAACTGAATGCAGGATCCGAGGCATCTCCACATGTCCTTAGTGGTGATTACGAGTCGATAATTCCAATAGTGAATATAGATATTAAATTAGAGCTACACTGAATTTATTGAGAAGTCAACAAATAAAGGTAACCATAATTTAATCATCATATCACCATAGCACTAATACCCAAAAAGGTGCATAGTGTATGCATAAAAGCACAAAACTTTCATGGAGCTCGTATCCTTCATCAAATCCATCGAGGTTTGTAGTTCATTTAATGAAGTCTGAGGGTTAATCCATTGCTTCTCTTTCAAAGGATCCGTAGTTGAAATAAAGTCTCACGAAAAGGATTAGGCTAATGATAAAGCTAGGATACATTTACGCAACAAGGACCACGTGAGAAACTTAACATCTAGCGTACATCTATGGAAACGAGGCATAGCTACTTACGACGTCCAATGAAGCGTTCAACATGTCACCTCCATCATCAGCATCTTCTTCATGGTGCGTGAGGATAGTGTGCATTGAACAACCGATAACACTCTTTTCCTTGTAGCTATGTGTATCTCATAAATCCTTTGCACACCTCCTAATTCGGCTGACTCAACTGATCATTCTGACATCTCATTTCCGAAGTCATGTGTCAGAGTGGAAAAGACATCGTTATTGCTCTTCACTTGTAATCTAAGCACTGCTAGGTTGGTCTCCTTATAGGCTGTACTAGCTAACCTTGGCTCTAGGTCCAACACTCTTTCTAGCCCTATTGTGGGGGTAATATAGATTAGTCTTTCTAAGGGTCGAGCTAATCATTGACGTTGTAGGTCCAACACTATTGCTTGAGCTGGATTCTTCTTTTTCTCACAATCCATGGTGTCTCAACTACTCCAACATCTTGTGCGTAGTTTGCAACCCTCGAGTTGCTACTCTGTTCATTTCGCATTCTCTAAGGTCGCACAGTTGTCAGTGGTTGCTTTGTGAAGCACTCTAGTGGCTTTCGACTTGTCCTTTTGGTATTCTTTTGCTCTCACTTTCTCCTTGTTAGCTGCTACCATGGTATTCCTGTACTGGTACTCCAAAGTGTGGCAAACATGGTACTTACGATCTTGCATAGGCTACCATGCCTTTCATCAAAAGTGTACCCTCTGGCGAGATCCAATTAGCAACACTTTAGGTCATCTCTGGGGACTCTGGTATTAGTGTACCTTTCGAGGTTCTAGGATTTCTTCGTTCGGAGTCTCTGTAGTGAAACAGCCACTACTAGTTGTTCGGTGCAAGGGCTATTGGTAACAAGGTTGGGTGATTTTTGGTGAGGTAAGACTTAAGTTGATTACTTTTATCAAAAAGGGACGAGTACCTTAACAAGGGACGATCGAGAGAGGAAAGGAAATGAAAAAGAATGCATTTCCATTTTATTTATGTGAATGCATGAATGCGATAACCATTATAAACATGATGCATGAGCGTAACTTACGTCCTCACAGAATTAGGAAAGATTAGTTGCTACTCGGTATAAGTGGTGGCACAACCAATGTTCTCTCAAAAGAAAATAATTCGCAACTAGTCGATCTACACGTTTTGCGGGGTTAGTGTACCTGCAGTTTCATTTCAGACCCACAATATATATTTATGCAATGCATGAATTTAAATTCCATATACCGCTTCGTCGTCCACACGACGCATCGCATACCTTGCGGAAAAACACATTTTACACCCAAAGACACCTGTGTACCCATACACAAGTCTACAGGGGCACTACCCGACCATGGAGCTCTCAAAACATTTTATTTTTACCCCCTAGACCGGCGTTTGTCCGATCATGCTCTCACAGCTCACATCCTTACCTTGGGCGTAGAGGCATTGAACATCATTTACCTGGGGCGTAGAGGTATTTCGATCCATACATGACTACTCAAGTGAGTAGCCCCGTACTACTGGCCGCACGGCAACCCAACATAAACAACAAAATATGATGCATTAACCCAACCCAAGTTAGTAAGGCCACCTGACTGTCCTTAATTGGGCATAAAGGGTGTGACCATGGCACTACTAATTTTCGCAAATCTTTTACTCACACCACCATCGAAAAGATTTTGTTTCGCAAAATTTTCACAAAAGATTAGTGGTTCATTTTAAATTTAAACACCGGATCGGATTTTAAGTACTTGAACTAAGCTCGATGCCGTTGTGACAGAGCCGACCAATTTATAAGAAATCAAGTATAATTCGTAATTACCGGAAACAATCGCGATCTACACTTGAGTCCATATAAACCCGGTATTCCGAAAATCTCCGAAAGTGATTTCAAACTCATCAACAACACAACACGGATCGTTGAGCTCGGTAGTTCGAATCTGCAGTATCTTATACCAAATCCAATATATTATAATCAGAGTGCGATGTACACATTTATTTACAAAGTAGTTCAGAGTGCGGAAGCAAGTAGTTTTCACAAAACCAATTAGTTGTACAGCAGAAATAAAATAATGTAGTGCCAACATAATGACAACCCTATAGTAGCACAAGACAGGGAAATATGGAGATTGCCATGCCCTAGGCATTAATCTTCACCACAACAACAAAAAGACTGGCTAGAACCATGCAAGACGGAGTCACACCGCAACATGGGAAATAACCCGTGAGTACTCAATTGTACTCCGCAAAGACTTACCCGTCTGAAAACCGAAAAATAAGGAAAAAGACTCCAAAGGATTATGCTTGGCTTTATCTGGAGCTGGCTGACTCACATTTACTTTCAGAAAATAAGGTTGATTAGTGAGCCTACACATACTACTTGAGTTCTTCCAAGTTAAAAGGTTATTTAGTTTATACATAACCATAGATCCCTGTATAGTCAAGGTTAAAGACATACGCTCAGAATATAAATAACAGTATAAGTAATTTGATCATTATTTTAACAAAGCAAGAACATGATAATATAACATATATTGTGATATTAAGACTACATTGCCGTGGAAGCATCCCGGGTTCTCACTATCCAGGAGAGATGGCGATTCAAATCGATTGCAAACCAGGTTTACGTCATGACTGCAGACCCGATCACTCCCAAGATGTTACGGGACGTAAAAGTCTCGGTCTTGCCGGCTACCCCCTCCTTCTTGGGCCGCCAAGTGAGCGAAACAACAAGGACGACGCCTCGTGCGCCTCTTCTTGCGCCCAATTAAATCCCCCATCTACCATCACCAAAGGAGGAGCGATAAAGCGAGCAAAGCCGGCCCCTAACATTCTCACGAGCTTCGTGGCTCACGACCCGGCGAAGCCTACTATATGAACAGGTACGTTCAACTTCCGACCACAGCCCGACAAAGTATGAGTCCTTAATCGATCGGATGGAAAGACCACAATATCCATCCAATCTAAACATGTTTTATTAGTATTCGAGGTTCTCAAGAAGCGGCTTGTTAGTCACCCATGTGACTAACCACAAACATCCTCTCAAGTGACCGGAATCAGCATCTCTTTGCAATCACCATACTCGAGCATTTATAACCTAGACCTCTAAATAGGACAGGATAACAACTTCAACAAGGATATCTGTGCATCAACGGTTTCAACCACTTTCCTAAACTTAATGCATCAACATATAAAAAGGACACAAATCAAATTAGTTAGAAAGCATAGGAAAGGGTAGCATGCACCGGGGCTTGCCTTCAGAAAGATGTTAGAAGATGCCTTGGGCACTTCAGCAGCTTGACGACGTTTCCTGCTTCTTCTAGAACCTCCTCTTGCTGCACTTCTAGATGTGTACCTCTCCTTCCTGCTGCTTCTCGATCTCCTCGTGCTCTCGTCCTTTCGATCCAATATGAATATGTATGCAAGGATAATATTAAGGAATGCAGGATTGATGAGGAATGGATGAATGCATTATGATGCATGATATTAGTAAGTGGATATCTCTTCTGTAGGAACACAATTATAACTACACAAGAAACTCTAATATCCTACATCAAGCAAGCATCCTGACTCACTAATCACTAGAAAATGGCAGCTAGACATGCTGTCACTAAAACAGTCACACAGGGAGTTCTATAACTCCAAACGCAGCAAACAAATACTCGTTGGAAAGCTAACAAAATTATATACAAATCATTCCATATCACCCTGACCTGAATCTAATATTAACAGCCTCGAAATCAGAGAAAACAGAGGCCCTGTTTCTAACTCAATCATCACATACAACCACCATAACTTGCAAACTACTCGTGCAAACCTTACCAAACTTAACCAGCAAGCAAACAAGGTCATAATCTACCAAATAAACCTACTGGACCAGCCAAAAGATAAACTAAAGCTCATAAAATGATATGCCCTATCAAACACTACACATGCACAATATAATTATATATATGCTAGGAATAATAAATTGACAAAACTGCCAAGATCACCAAACTAAGCTTACCAACAGATCCTATCCTGGCTAGGAACACACAATAAAAATACTAATACACATTACCTTCATATAAACATGTACTTCTAGGCTATTTTCCATGCAACATAAATATGGTAAATACATAACTACTTCAGAAAATTCTACAAAATTACAGGAACATGCTACTAGCATCACAAGGCTACCATAAAAATCTCATATCAAAAAACATGCATATCTTTGCCCTACACAAAAATGACAAGCTATCAATAAATCTATGTATGAAAATACTTTGTACTATGAAAAGTGTCAGACAACAGATTTCTGAGTATGACAAGCTACTAAAACCTATCAAAACCAATCACACCAAGTCTCACATCCAAAACCCTAGTAATTATTTTTCTATGAATTTCCTAAGAAAGCATGGTAAATAGCACATAAATCAAAAATGGTATTTTCACCACAGAATCTAGGGTCAAACATATTTTTTTCCCATGCTGTACATCACAAAACATGAACATTTTGTACAGGAACCACTATTTTATCATGCACCAAAAATAAGATATGCATTTATCTATTTTCATGGCATTTACTAGCATAAATGTAAATAAATATAAAAACTACCAGAAAATGCCATCTCATATTTTTCTAGCATAGAGCAGAGCATAACAAGCACAACAAAATTTGTCTCACTCAATTTGGAGCTAAAACGACCGAGTTATGAATTAAACAAGACATGCATTCAAAACTAGAAATTAAAAACATAAAGGATATTCCTCGCCGACGGACGGGGCCACAGCGTCAGCGACTTCGGGGAAGCGAGCACGGCGCTGCTGGCGATGGATCTCCCCATCGGTGACTTTCCGGCGAACCAAGGGCACCTACGGACGCAGCTCGGCGAGACGAATCGAATGGTGGCCATGGCGCGGGCTACGGTGGATCAGGTAGCACGCGACCGGCCAAGCGGCGGGCGGCGGGCGGTTGCCGGGCGTTCTCGCCGTCTCCGGTGGCGAGGCGGCCGGGCGAGGCAAGCATGGGTTTCGGGTCGAGGCGGACCGGATCTGGCGGTGATTGGCGGCTAGGGAAGTCCCGTCGGCGGCGTTAAACGGCGTGCAAGCCGGCGCGGCGGCGGCGCGAGCGGGCGTTCCGACGGCTGGTGGGGCCACCGGTCCCAACCGGCTAGGATTCCACAATCTATACGAGGCGATCACGGGCGCACGCTGGGACGGCCGGAGAGGCTCGGGGTGGGTTACAACGAAAGCGTGAGCTCACGGAGCTCGGCCGGCCGGCGGCGGGCGAAAACGGGCCGATTCGCCCCGTCTTTTCGTCGATTTGGTCAGTGGGG
The DNA here is from genome assembly GCA_015847255.1 of Hyparrhenia diplandra. Taxonomy (NCBI): domain Eukaryota; kingdom Viridiplantae; phylum Streptophyta; class Magnoliopsida; order Poales; family Poaceae; genus Hyparrhenia; species Hyparrhenia diplandra. Next base: position 65,966 of record JADLZK010010593.1, on the reverse strand, counting down.
TGGTCAGGGTGGTGGTTCACGAGGTTGCGAGGTCATGTGCGCGTGGAATCGGGCGATGGCGCGGTGGTTGACGCATTGCGCCGGGCGGGCGAGCTCGGCCCGCCGGTTTCGTGGCCGAGCCGAAATTCAGCGATGCGCGCGTTTCTACGGCTTCTTTGGCTCGGCTGCTTGGTCCGGGAGGTAGAGGAGAGGGAGGCGGCTCAGGGGCAAGTTTTGGAGGGGCGTGGTGCACTGGGTGGGCGAGGAACGGCGAGGCGGCGCGGTGTGGGCGGCCATGGGGCGGCTAAGGCCATGCCGCTACTGCTCGCGTGGGGCATAAGGAAGAGGGAGGGGGTGGAGTGGGTGCAAGGCGCGGCCCTGGCTTCCCCTTGCAGGCGCGGCGCGCAGGCAGAGGCGTCGAGGGGTCGCGCGACACGGGCGCGCCTTGGTCACGGACGTGGCAGCGGTGGCCGGCCAGATTTCGGTGACGGCCAAGACGAGCGTCACTAAAAACCGATTTCAAAACCCTAATCGACCTATTCTGCCCTGTACTTCGAGATACGTGCAAAACTAGCCAAAGCTCATATTGAATGAAATGTTCCTTACAAAATTCTGAACATTTCATATATAGAAAGTTTTGGCTAGTTTGGCCTAGATTTAAAACTACGATCAACCGAAGCACGGTCACTCCAAACACCGAAGCAAACCCTAATTTGCCTTCAAATCAAACTATTTTCGTCGTTTCGAGCCTGATCCACTCACTTCCATGAAATGATCCTATAACATCTTTTGTTCAACACTAAATTACCTACACTTTTCATGAAGGGTGCACACACATGCATAAACCCTAGCTAGTACTTTTAAAGCAACACAAGACAAATCACTTTCAAGGTCAAACTAGGTCAAACCAAGTCAAACTATCATTATGAAACATAATTAGAAGACATGACCAACATCAACCTTGCTCTAAAACATCACCTAAACATTACTAAGAATAAATAAATATTAAACATCTAATTATGCAAGCATTTCACACATGAAATGACAAGACAAAGCATGACAAGAAAATTCAATGCAACTAAACATGCAAATGACATGTATCATTTTATGTGCATAAATGCATATGATCAAATGATGATTATGCTCATGAAATGCTGATGCTAATGACATGCTTAACACTAGGGTGTTACACCAGGTGCTTGCAGCTTGCCGGACTAGTCACTTTCGGCTACCCCAAGGGAATACTTGAAGATGTGATTGTGTGGGTTGGACACTCATGCATGCTAGCAGACTCTATAGTTATTGAAACAGGGAGGAGATGAAAGGGGCAACAATCATATTAGGCCAACCATTCTTGAGCATGGGCCAGTGTATATGAACTATTTGGTCCATAAGAGTGGGAGTTGTGTTAGTAGTCCATAGTTCTTTGTTTGTTCCACGGCGTTGGAGTCTATATGGACTAGTAAATGAGACCCATCATCACATAAAGGACCCACACCACCAGCCCAGCCCTCCCCCCCCTCTTCTCCACACCGGAGAAAGAATTTTGTATTGCTTATTGGCTGCCCATAGCCTTATGGGTGACTTTAACAACATAGAACTTCGGTTGAACTAACGACAACGCAACACGTGATTCAGAATTGGGAGGAGATGTAATGAGCTTGAGCTGAGCATATATGCGTTAAGTGGTAGCGGCGTTCCCGAAGTCACCATTGGCGCCTCGTCGTCGACGGAACGTACGCTTACCACTTAATCTGTCACCATCGCCTGGTCGTCGGCGAACGCGTCGCTACCACTTGCGTTAAGTGGTAGCGGCGTTCCCGTCGACGACAAGGCGCCAATGGTGACTTTGGAAATCTCTAGATCCGTCGGGTGCTCAAATTCCTTCTGAGATGCTCATATGAGTAGGGTTTGCGTATGTGTATTCACGGATGAGTGTGCGTGTTATTAGTGTTCTGCGTTATCTTTGTGTAATTTAAAAGAGTAAATTACACCGTGGGGTACCTAAACTATTTAGCGTGTAATGACGGGTACTCCAACTAAAAACGTAACTTAAGTGCCGGAACTATACTTTAGTAACTTCGGGTACTTCAACTACCAACCGTAATGTCTAGGTGCTGGAACTATACTTATGTAACTTCTAGGTACTGGCTTTTTTGTGAAAACCCTCTTCCCAAATCTTTTTCCGACCTTGCGGCCGAGGGTGCGCCGGGCTAGGTAGAGCTCCCTCCTCCGCGCGCGCCCACAACCCCATGCCGAGCACGAGCTCCTCCCCCCTGCATGCTCGCCATTGCCGCCGTCTTGCCGACGCCCTCCGACGAGGACGACATCAATCGTGGTCGCATGCATGCGACGGCCGAGCTTCGCCTTCATCTTCCTCGGGCCGCGGCGGCGGTCACCATCGGCCGCCATCATACACGCTCGTCTAGAGCGAGAACGCCGCATGTCCATGCCGCAGGGTTGCTCGAGTCGGAGGATGGATCGACGGCCGTCTAGCTTGGCGTATGGCGGCGGCCACCGAGATCGAGGAGGAGAGGAGCGATGCATCGCCTCATCAATAATTGGTAGCGATATGCATGATTTCGTCAGTGATTACTGATCGGACCTAGCTATATATGTCTTGCTTCCATCTCGGCACAACCTACTAATCTGCAGAGGGCGATGGTGATTTGGAGCGTAATTATGGGTCCTTGTTATGTCTTCGCCTCTGTGTCATGCTTTATGCTACCTAGATGTGGGTTTTGGTTATTTGTGTGGGTAGTATCGGGTTCATGTTATCCCTACGTTCGTCATCGACCTAGGGCTCCTTCCGTCCTTTGTCATCGAGTCATGGATGCATCACGAGGGGCGCGTGCGGGCATCGAGTCATGGATGCATGCGAGGGCGCGGTGCAGGGGCATCGAGTCATGGATGCATGCGAGGACGCGGACGCGAGTATGCGGCAGCGAGACTAGCGAAGCTTCGTGGGGGCCGCCGTCGCGGCGGGCGAAAGCAACTTCGAGCCAGCGTGCGGGATGCATGCAAGGGCGGCGATGGCGGACGCCCAGCGGCCAGGCGGCAAATGTAGTTGAGGATGGGAGTGGGAGGCGAGAGAAGGTGAAACTTTTTACCAGGGGGTTTTCAAAAAAACCAAAAGCGCCGTCAAATGAGAACGGCGTTACACGCCACGTCATGGGCGTACCGTTAGGTACCCCAAATTATAGATGCAGTGCCTTTGAGCTTTTGTTTTTTTTTTTGTTTGAGTACCTCACCTCATAAACTGCGATGCAATTTACTCTTAAAAAAAAAAAAAAGTATAGATATATATTATTCCCATTTTCGTCCGCACGGCGGCCGCGCGTCTGAGCTCTGAAGCAAAGCGAGCTCACCGCGCCTCGCCGCCGTGGCGTCACACATGGCGTACCGCCGGAAGCCTCAGCCCCAGCCTCAGCCGACGCCCTCGTTCGAGCACCACTACTCGCCGTTCGTGGGCCCTGCCTCACCCGATTCCCTGGCCGCGCAGGCCATGCGTGCCTCCGCCGCGCACCGCGATGCCTCCTCCCTCGCCTCCGCTTACTCCTCCTCGGCCTCGCTGGCGTCCTCTCTCCGGAGCCACCACGAGCCCTCCGTGTCCACACAGTCCCCGGTATGCCTCGCCGTGCCTCTCTCTGGCTTATTCCCTCTCTGCGGTTTCGCCTCTAGATGCATCGGGGTCGGATCTGGCCCGGTCAGCGACCACCGCGACGAAGGGGATCCTCGTAATTCTTGATCCGTAGCTTGGTCAGGCAAGGGATTATTTCCTGTATAGGCGTAGCAACGATTACGATTACCGATTTCTGCTGAACTGTGTTGCTCAATTTCCCCAGTTCGTGCTCGCTCTCTCAAGAACTGATGGTATTGGTCCTGGTGTATAGGTTTGTTCAGGCTATGAATACACGTCCATGAAGAGCCTGAACGAGGCCAAGTATGGATTCTGGGGCACACTTGCGCGGAAGGCAAAGTCGTTTCTTGACGAGGACTGCTCCCCAGAGCAGTACAAATCGCCAAGAGATGATGTGCAAGTTGATGTCCAGGTGAAATTTGCAACCCTCCTGCCATTATCTTCTTCCTTAATTGAACTCTTGGGGTGCTAAATTTTAGTTAATTAAACTCCTTATCTGTATTTGAAACCACTTAATATCTGTACTGATAGATAGAAAAGTACATTCCGAGCTTTCATTTTCTGCTTGAAGCTGGAGACTGGCATGACTAATCATCTTTGTTTTTGTCCTATCACTATTATTATGGTGAATAACTGTCATCTTGTAGATACAATTATGGCCCACTCTGTAAATCTTTGCCTCTGACTCACTGGAACTGCCATCAATATTATGCTTAGTTCAATTCGAATTTTTTTCATGCAGAACACTGATATTTTTTCATGATGCTGCAGCTTCCACATTCAAAACAATTGCCAGGAGAGCGTGGAAACCTGGGACACCTCCATCTCAGAAGAGATCTGAGTCTATAACCTCCTCCCTGACCTATATTGGAGGCACAATAAAAAAATGTACTTGAAGTAAGTTGCTGATAAGTTCCTTTTCTTTTTACGTAAAGGACGTCAATGTTGTTCTGTGCTGAATTGGTAAATGTTTTGCATCCAGTATAAATATGTGTGATCAGAAATTCCTTTGCTCCTGCTTTAAGCTAGAAAAAAATTGAAGCATTCACCATGTTGATCCATATACTTTACTACAGAAGTGGCACGAACATTTTAATGTTAATGCATGCTATCTTCATTGAGAGTTGGAAAATAGATATACATGTCTTTACAATGTTGTGCTATTTATGACTTCTTGATGATATACAGTTGATATATCCTTTGGTTATGTCAGGTCTCTTTTTTTTTTGACCGGGTACAACTTGGACTCACACAACCCACACCCACACTCACACACCACAACTCATGACATATATGGTATTTTTTTGTCAGGAAGGTCGGGACCATTGTAGAGAATAAAACGGCCGACATTATTCAGGAGACACGTAAACTGAACATAAGAAGAAAAGGAGCTGGTCGAATACACAAGGAGAAGCTGGCCACAAAATTCTGCAAAGACAGCTTCCTCAAAAATCCACTTGACCATGAAACTCAGTTGAAGGCATCTCGCGACGTAAGGTGGCAAACATGTGTCACTAGATATGTTGCTTCAGTGTTCCATTTTACATGTTTGAATCAATGTCAACTTTATTTTGATTGGCTGGGATAAGGAACATCTCTTTTTGTCTTTCTTAATAATAGTGACACATTGGCTGTCTTTTTGCCATCTTGTAAGGTATGATTGAACTAATGCCTCCATATATCTCATACAGGTTGCAAATGCCATGGCTGCAAAAGCAAAGTTGCTATTATTCGGGAGCTGAAAACTGTGAAGGCAGATTTAGCTTTTGCAAAGGAACGCTGTGCGCAGCTTGAAGAAGAGAATAAAATGTTGCGTGAGAGTTATGACAAGGGTGACAATCCAGAAGATGATGATCTGGTAAGTATATTTTTTATTTGAAAAAACGTGCTAAATATCCTTCATAGTATTGATGGTGAAATATCTCCATAAATTTCTTTTGTCTACTATATCCACATTCAGGTTCTATTGGAGTAACCTACCTATTTTTTTTTTTTTGACAGTGTTGTCTAGTTTTCTTTTAGTGTATATTCATTGGATGTTACATCAAAACTGAGTGTGAATTACTGAATGCCTTGAGTTGACAAGTTAGCATTAGTTACATTCTGAGCTTATTCTTTATCTTGGAAGCGCTGATGGAATTCTCTGGCTATTTCTCAGGAGTTCCTAGCCAGAGAGGGAGGGTTTTTCTCTTTAACTCAACCTGGCTGGGAAGTTAATAAAGTCTTTAACTATTAGTTGACTCATACTTTGCTTGAGTTTATTAAAACTTGTTTTACTATAAACTGTTGAAGCACAATCGCAGTACAGAGTCAGCAGCCCTGTGCCAGTGGGGTATCCCCTTAACTCTGTTACAACCCCTTTCAGAGCTCCTGCTGAGCCCATCGTTCCTCCAACTATGTGTTGTGGATATGTTATGGCGTTCAGCTTTGCCACCTGCCTGATTGTGCATGTGGCTTGCATTTTGTTGAGCCAAATTTTAAACACATATTTTTATTGAATTATACAACCGGATCAATTCTTTCAAGTAGTGATAATGGTTTGCTTTTTACAAATACCTACAAATCTTTATCTTTATCTATACCCAAATCTTTATCTATATCTATACCCCAAAATTTCAAACCATATCCGAGGAGCTTGCTTGAGGCCGTGAAGTGAGTGATGCGATCAAGGTTCGAAAAAAACGCGCAATCGATCGGTTTAGACAGGGATTAAACGTTGAACGGTGGTCTACAGTCTTGTTTAGGGCTAAGCATCCAATTAATCGTTGGGCATGCCTAGATGCTCGACTAGTCTTGCGGCAGCATGTAAGCTACCCAGAATCGAAGAAAAAAGCGGGCTAGGTGGGTGGGAGTCCGAGCGGTGCACGGGCAGGATGTGGGAGAAAGCGCCTGCGGGCGCAAAAGAAGAGTGCGGGGTGGTTACAGAGGAGCGCGGGTTGGGGAAGGAAAACAGAGCGTAGGTGAGAGCATATCGAGCCGGCGGGTTGTCACCTGCAGCTTGTCGCTAGTCGTTGCATCATCACTGGGGCCTCTCTCGCTAGCTCTCTGGCACTTGCGCTGCCCGCCGCCTGCGCGCAGCATCCACCAGTGCTTCGCTCCGGGCGTCTTCTAGGGTTCCGTTGTGGCTCTGCTCGCTGCCCCCCTCACCCACGCCGCCATCCACCGAGTCTCCAACTCTTGGCCCCGAGTGACCTAGTCCCCAGAGCAGTCGAGTCGGGCCCCCATGTGACAGGAGGCAGCTATTCCCAGTTAGTCGGTCTCAGGAGTGGAGTGGCTCCCTATACCTTGGCCTTCATCTCCCTGCACTCTCGATTAGGTCACCTGCTGCCCCTTGCTTGTCATTTTGCTCCGCTGGCAATGGATCTGGTAAAGTATCCTCACTTGTTGCTTTTCTCTATTTTGGTCAGGGAGAATCCATACTGATCTTATTTAGTACTTGTTTTATTCTCACTAGTTTTATTTACTTAAAATGGTTTTATTGATAGACAAGCCTAGTGTTAGTACTTGTATCTTACTTTTATGTAATTTACATTTGGCTTCTAATAGCCTAGCATTAGGAATATGCTCAGCATCCACTTTACGTGGCAAGGTTATTGTAAAACTCAGCTATTGTCTTTACTTTCAATCCAAGCCGCCTGCCTGGCTAGCTACATAAAGATAGTTAAAGAAAGAATTGTGATGTGGCTTTAGATTTTGTGAACTCAATTATCTTTTTTAACTAATCATAGTGTGACATATCTTACTTCTTTCTTTTCTAAAGTATTCTTGATTGAATGCGTCTTTGCCTCGATAGCTACTTAGTACTTAGTTGCTTACTACTGATCTTCCTCTCAGCAGCATGAAAATAATAAAAAAACACAAACGATTAATCACGTTTAATCTATGTTTAATCTTCCTCGGCACTAATCAATAGGCTAGCGCATGCCTAGTGCCTAGCACTTTCTTGAACCTTGGATATGATGAACCATGCCATCATGAACAGAGTATTTTAGAGAAGTAGAGATGATTGCATGTAAACCTTCCTACAAAGCTCTCCATTCACAAAAATTCTTAATGTCAAGTGGAGTGATGGACCACCGGCGAACAGAAGCAACAACAAGAAGAATGCAAATAGTGGCCATATGAGTAACTGGAGCAAAGGTCTCATCATAGTCATGATCCTGCTTGTACCAGAAACCTTGCGCGGCGAGGAGCTTTTGTAGCACTCAATGGAACCATTTATAGGTGATAGGAGTGACTTGAGGTGGCAGGGAACCAAATCCCAAGTGCCAGTGTGCTCCATTGTAGCAATCTTCTTTAGACATCATGCAACAATCTCCTTTAACCATAGCATACTTCCATTCCTGGTGAATATCAGCTTCTTGATATGGCGTGGACTCAGCTAGAGTAGTAGCAGTGAAGCCATAATGAGAGGTAGGACAAATAGTGTTATATTGGGGATTGTCGAGAAGAGTTAGGAGTAGGCGGAATAGGATGGAGATGAGAGTAGTTGAGTGATTGACATCCAGAGGCGGGGGGAGCAACTGGAGGAAGAGGATCAACCGTAGGTGCGGTAGAGTAGGGAGGATGGTGGAAGGGAGGGATGTGTTACGGCGTCGAGCCTTAGAGCGTAGGAAGTATGGAGGAGAGTAGGGAAGATGGGATCGGGGGTTGTTGCGGGCGAGCTGGTGCGTGGCTGGAGGCTAGGGCGCCGGCGACAACAGGATGATCGACTTGGACTGACTTGAACCTGATCAGGCCGACAGGCCGGCCTGGCCGGTTTGGTGTGGCTCAGCCACCTCTATGCCTACGCTTGTAGGTTTGCTTGAACATAACAGGATGACTGCGGAAAAAGACCAATGGGGCAGAATAAGGAAGGGGACCTGTTGTGCTAGACAAACTAATGGAAGAACTTGGATATTACGAGCAGGATTCATCAAAGTTTCCATCCCGAAAAATCTTCATCTAATGGGCAGCAGGGTCATAACAGCATAGCCCTTATGTTCCATACTGTACGCAAGAAAAAAAACATACACTCAGCCAACTAAGCAGTTAGCTTGGTGTGCTCAGATACACTCATGACTGAACTGACTAACCAGTTAGTTTGGTGTGCCTACGAGGTGGAAGAACATAGCGGGCACAACCAAAAACAACGAAGACGACTATTGAAAGGAGGGGTGCCAAAAAGACTTCGTTGGGAAGAACTGAGCAAGAGTTACCCTGGTCAGCAAGATAAGCGCTGATGTGTGTTATAAATATATTCACTAGCAAGATGAACATGAATGGGAGACTTAAACTGATTGTTGATCATAGTGGCAAATTGCTAGTAAATGGAAAGGAACCACAAGAAATTATCTAAATCCATGTAAACCGTTAATAATCACAATGAACATAACATAATTGGTCTGTTAGTTACAACTTATAAGTTATTTATGGTCAAAACAAAATGAGATTAAAAGCCAAACGACATTCTTTTTGTATTGGCCATGATTCTCTCAGAGCATCCATTTGTTCTTCAGCTTATTTTGACCACACTTTTGCTTTGTTTGTATAGCTTATCAGGGAAGTGCTTTTTTTTTTATAAACTTTACAAACAAGGCTATTATGAGTCACCCCTTAAAAAGCGAAAGCAAGCACGTCCCTATACATCAGAGTGAATAAGATCAAAAGGATGCTAGGACAGATTGACTGGAAGGTTAATGGTGTTGCAGCTATTTGCCAAGCTTGCAACCTGACAATGGAGAGCATTATCACCACAAGCCAACTAACGTGGACAATCCAGAACATGAGAGATGACCTAAACAACGATGCCACTGTGCAAAAGTAGTGGTAGATGAATCAACTATGGAGGCAGGAGGGCTGGATGACTTGCCAGTCAAGGATGGCAAAGGAAGGCAACCAGTCAAGCTCCCAAAGAAGCTGAGTCAGAACACCTAGGTCCAGTCCCCAATAGAAAGACTTGTATGGATATTATTAACACAACGAGACAAGAATCATCCTCAAGAATGATAGGATAGTTGTGGCTAGTGATTTGACTAGCAGATATCAATATCAATTGCATAGTGAGCTTAGGAACATGCAAAATAGTAGGAACATGAAAAGAAGAGGTAGGAAAAGTGACACATCAACAATCAAAGACGTGTCATCAATATTCTGAATGATAGGTGGATTGGGAGAAGACACGAAGGACAAATGAGTGGGAATAAGGGGTCATGAACAACACTGGAATCAAGGAGCCACTTGGATGATATACCTGGGCAAGGAGGTAGAGGAGAAGTAGAAGCTTGGAGTGTGCTGAGGTAGTAAGGTGACGAAATGGGGCATGACCTCTTGTTCAGCGACAAGCACCAATCAAGGATTCTGAGAGGATTAGAGGAACCATTATGGTGTTGCTTCTTGCAGTCGTCCTCATCATGGCAAGTTTGTCACAATAGCCTCCCTACCCCTGCCCTTTGGTGTGGTCGCCAGAACCAAGGTTTGCTGAGCCTTGCTCACACGCCTTGAGTGAAGACATCTCCTCAGATCGCAGCTTAGGCATCGTCTCATCAAGAGAATGGCACAGATGGCGAGTCAACAACTCCTCTCTAATGGGCCCAAACTCAGGACAAGTTGATAGAGGAACTCTTGAAGGCCTAGACCAAAATTCCTAAACAATTTCATAGCACTACCAGCGATCCAAACAAGAGGCGGAATCCTGTTGGAGGTCTTGAATACCACTTTATCCTTTTAGAAACACACATAAAAGCAATGCAATCACTGCTAAAATCACCCGAGAGCTGATGCAGCATATTGGTGCATCATTGTAATGTAAGGACCACAGATCGAGAATTACATGCTCCTATTCCTACAATAACAAGGGATTTAGCATCGTAGAACAGAGATTGATCTAAACACCTCACTAGGAGCTTTTATTTATTTCCCACTCCACTCCTTGCCTTCCCTAATGTCCGACCACACACCCATATTCCTGCAAGGAGAGATGCAAAGAGAACCAGAAAACGTCTTTTTCGGGTCGTCGCTCTGACACTGTTAGAAGAATATGGCCAACCAGCTTCTGCTGTTAGACCCAAAGGGGCAATATACATGTAGTACATATATTCAAAGAAACCCTCCAAGTAGAGGGAAAATACATCTATACATCTAAAGGCCATCAAGCAGTGGAAGAAGGAAAAAAAAAAAATGGGGACATGACACTACAACTTGCAATCGTAAAAAGTATTACTTAGTCTGGAGACTGCACAGGAGGATAGGCAGGGGCGAATCTACTGCTTGCCGTGGGGGTCTGCCGACCCGATAAATTTCTGAAATTCTAAAGCAATATCACTGTACACAGTGCTAATTAGTAGCTAATAGTAACACCATTTTCACAAGAAGACCCGATCCTAGATTAAGCCCCTGAGGATAGGTCTTCCACCCAGGAAGAAAAAAGCTTACTCAAGTGCCTCAAAGCATGCTCCCTAGGCCTGGCACTCAATGAAAAATCAAGAATCAGATGACGACCAACATCTGACCCAGTGTTGCTAACACCATGTTTTTCCAGCTTCAGTCCACCACAACATCAAGGAAGTACAATCTGAACACGGTATGATATTTGCACAGGAAGAGAAAATAGTCTAAGAACATTTTAATTAACAACTTGAGAGCAACACTACCCAATCTTCCACCTTTAACTTGACATCTCTGGGATACCAACAACACAGACCTCTCGATCCTCAAAGCCCTCTTTTCCCAGGATGGGATAAAGGAACAATCGACTGAATGCAGGGGAGACAAAGCAACTTGCCCTTGCTGGGAAAAAACCATCAAATTGACCTCATGGCCACTTTTAACCAACTCTCACGACATTTTTTTTTTTTTTTTCCAACACGTAAAACCGAATTTCATTACTTTAAAACGAAATTACAAGAGTTTTTACGCTTAAAAAGTAAATGTCTAGAGTTCCAAAGTAACCTAACGATAAACTCACCCTTCCACAACCACCCAGGGGTTATGCCAAGGGGAGAACCAGAGTCACCACCTGTACCACGAAGGGTACCACACAGACAGCAGCACTTAACTCCGATTACAAGGAAACGACAGAGCAAAGCTACATAAGCTAAAGTTTGCGCAAAACAGTTGATTCCTCCATTGCTTCTTGTCAGCTTCATCCGGTGTACAGTACGACTTGTTTGTCATTTGATCCATCATGGACTTCCTTCTTATGGAGCGAGGCGCCGTCGCCTTAATTGCTTCAGCACCGCCCAGATCACCTGCTCCTTGAGGTCCTCCTTCAAGAAACCTGCCCAGTATGATAAAATGAACATATCAAGCATAAGATCTCAGTAGGAGATTGGATCCTTTTTTCTCAAAACAAATGAGATTTCTACGCCAAATGGACCAATAAACAGCAGCTAAGCCAAACATATGCAGATTGGTAACAGAAGGAAAAAATGTTCTGGATCAAGGCCAGAATTGATTATTATTCCCGGCCTACATTGTACTCCAAAAGCAAAAGCCAGTAGGCTCCAAACATATTTTGCTGTTGCACATTCAAAGAATATGTGATTAACAGTTTCTTTTTCAGTACAAAAAGCACACATAGCATTTCCTTTCCATTTCCTCCTAATCAAATTGTCCTTAGTGAGGATAGCATTTTGCTCTAATAGCCAAATGAAGATCTTAATTTTCAAAGGAATAGGAGCTTTCAAAAAGTCTCTTATTTTTGTTGCCATATTCCTGACTGCATAAGAGTTTGTATACTGATTTGACAGTGAAGCAACCTGACTTTTCAGTTCCCATCTAGGGGAATCATTTTCTGAACTGATATCACACGAAATGTAATATCATATAATCTTCTCAACTGATTTTTGTAATTCTTCGTACAACCATCTCCTAAACGTTAATCTCAACCTTTTCGTTTCATTTCTGCAACAGAGCAGTCTTGCTCATTGCACACTTCATACAGTTCAGGAAATTTTTTCAGCTAAAGTTACATGTCCACACCATTTATCCTGCCAGAAACTAGTTTTTTTCACCATTGCCCACTCTCATGACTCTTCCTTTAAGATATACATGTCTAACCTTTAAAAGATCATTCCAGATTGGAGAATTTTTGGGATTCTTCTTTAACAGAGATACCACACCTTTTTTTCATGTATTTCCTGTTAATAATGTCATTCCAGATTCCTTGGCCATTTTCTACTTTCCACCACCACTTACTCAAAAGGCTTATGTTCATTGTCCTGATATAGTCCACCTTTACTCTTAGGCTTAGTAATCTTAGCCCATTTGACCAGATGGTATTTTTTCTTCACATTGCCTCCTTGCCAAAAGAATCTCTTTCTAGCAATGTCTATTTTGTTCAGAACTGACACAGGCAGCCAGAACATAGACATGGCATACAGAGGAACTCTTCATCACTTTTTCATATATAGACAACCAGTCAATGACATGCAACCTAGACCCAGACACCGGGACGCCAAGGTACTTAATTGGCCAGTTCCCAATTGAGCAATTGAACATATCAGAGTAAAAAACATTCTTATCATCATCATGATTTACCATCATCACTTCACTTTTGGAGAAGTTAATCTTGAGTCCAGACATATTTTCATACAGATATAATAACAATTTCAGATTAGTTGCCTGATTCACATCATCTTGTAGGCATAAAATTGTGTCATCAGCATATTGGAGCACCACCACACCATTTTTAATATACTCTGGTACTAGTCCAGTGATTAACTTGTTTTTTTGGGCCATACTTATCATTTTAGCAAGTGTATCTGCTGCAATGTTAAACAGAAAAGGAGACAAAGGATCCCCCTGTCTAACTCCCCTCTTAGATTTAAAATACTTTCCTGTTGAGTTATTCACCTTCACACTTACTGTACCAGTACTCATCACTTCTTGTATCCAGTGACACCATTTGTCTCCAAACCCCCTCTGTCTCAGGCAATTGAAAAGAAATTTCCAATTTATTTTATCATATGCCTTTTCGAAATCTAGCTTAAGAACCAACCCATCTTTCTTTTTGCTCTTTGTGTCATGCAAAATTTCATGCAAAGCCAGAATACCATCCATAATGTTCTTGTTCTTGATAAATCCAGATTGGCAGCTATTTATAATCCTTTCCATAACTTTCTCCATCCTTATAGTCAGTGTTTTGGTGAAAATCTTGTATACCACATTTAACAGACAAATAGGTCTGTGTTTGTTTTATATTGTTAGCCTCCTTCACTTTTGGCAACAGTGAAATTACACCATAGTTAAATCTAGCAATATCTAGCTTGTTATTATGGAAATCTTCAAAGAGCTTCATTAAATCAGTTTTGATTATATCCCAACAGAATTGATAGAATTCTATTGGGAAGTGATCAGGTCCAGGGGCAGTGTTCTTCTCCATTGAAAACACCACCCTCCTGATTTCCTCCTCACTGAACTTTTTTTTCCAACTCATTTTCCTGTATAGTTACCTTCTCACATTGTTCCCAGCAATTTGGATCAATAGAGAAATCTGCTTGGTCAGAAGGACCAAAAAAGAGATTTATAGAATTCAGTAGCATGATCTACCAGAGCTTCATCCCCACAATGGTTTGATCATTGTGTTCTAGGGAGAAGATGGTGTTTTTCCTTTTACCATTAGCTACTCTATGAAAGAAAGCAGTGTTGCAGTCACCCTGCAGCAACCAATTACTATTGGACCTCTTATGCCAATAGAGTTCCTCCTCTTCCAATAGTTTTAGCAGTTCAGTTTGAATGAAAGACTTCCTCTGCAGGTTCTCCTGACTTAAACTTCCTTCCTCTTCTAATCTCTCTAAATTTTCCATTTCTTGCTCCAGAATTTTCTTATATTTTCTTGTGTGACCTTTCAAACTTTGACCCCAACCTTTTAGGAATTTTTTAACTCTATCCATTTTTATACACCAACATTCAATAGCCGACTTAGCCTTTACCTCTTTATCCCAAATTTCTTTAACTTTCTTCCAAAATCAGCATGTTTGAGCCAAGAGGTTTCAAAACAGAAAGGTTTTGAACCAATCTTCGATCTAAGTCTGTTCTCACAATCAAAGGATTGTGGTCAGACATGTATCTAGGTATTTTCCTGAGATTACAAAGGGGAAACTCAGTTTCCCATGTACTGGATATCAAAACCCTGTCCAGTTTTTCAAGAGTTGGATCTTCTCTATTGTTGCTCCAGGTGAATTTACCCCCAGATAAAGGCAGTTCTCTTAACTCATAGGAGTTAATGATAAGATTGAAAACAGGGGAGTGATTATTCTCCCTAAAATTTCTGTTCTTATCAGAACTAAATCTCATTATATTGAAATCTCCACCAAATAGAATTTGGGTATTTGGCCTTGTAACAAGCTCTAGATAGTTCTGCTAGAAAATCCTCCTTAAAATCATCATGGGCCGGTCCATAAACATTGCCCAATGACCAGTGTTTCTTAAGCTTTTTATCAAACACATTAACAATGATCATGTAACTCCCACATTCATAATCCACTATGTCAAATCTATCCTTCCTTATACCACTTAACATCCCTCCTGATTTGCCATTCGAAGGAATAGCCATCCACAGGAAATCTTTACCATTATCAATTTTCCTGTAGAATTTGTCAGTGTACTTTTGTTTCATTGTTTCTTGAAGACCAATAAAGTCAGCTTTATGTTCCCAAATCAGATCCTTGATGAAAATACCCAGGCCCTTTTTGGCCACCCCCCTGCAGTTCCATATGATGCCTATCATTGATTAACTTTGATTTTTGTTTTCTTCTTCCTCAGATTAAGTCCAGGGCTAACCATGGGCTTATCTGTTGTTGATGAACCAGGAATGTCATTAGGACACTCCTTGAAGGCCATTGTCTTCCTCCTCTTTTTCTTAACTGATTTGTTTCTGTTTGACTTAGGGGTTCTGATATAGGATTCATTATCAGAATCATCAGACCCCCAGTCCAAAACATTGTGATCCTCTATCAGATTTCCTCCTTCCTCTATTTTCTCATCTTGCCCATTATCCACTATATGTTCAACAGAGTTATGTTCATTTAACTTCATTCTAGCATTTTCAAGATCTTTTAATAAATCCACTTTTTCCAAATTAATAGTGCTATTATCTACACCCATGCAGTTAGCTAGATTAGCTACTTGGGAGAAAGACAGAATTGCAAAAGAATTCTGCTGTAAAGGATTGTTACCTTCATTGCTCAGTTCCTTTGCCACTTTCTTTTGAGCTTGAATGTCCACTTTAACTTGAGACACCCCCTTTGCCTTGATCCTCTTGCTCTGCCTGACATCCTGCCACTTGTACCAACTCTACGACATGAACAGTCAAAACTTTGATTTGCTGAATTCGGCCAACATCATTGAGGGTGGGCGATTACAGACCAATCAGTCTGATCCACAACATTGCCAAGATCTTCTCCAAACTCCTAGCAAACAAACTGGCCTCACTACTCGAGGGAATAGTATGCAAGTGTCAAAGTGCCTTCATCAAGTGTCGCTGCATCCTAGATAACTTCCTATATGTGCAACATCATTGAGGACATGACAATTTTTGCCAATTTTGACAAGAGCTCGGATTATCCGATTCGATCACGAGGCCTCGACTCACAACACATTCTAGAACTGTTCCAGGGAGCTCAAATGGATTTCCCATGTTGCTACAGTTGCACATACGCACTCTTCAAAAAGTTCATGTGTAACCAGTCATTACTTAAATTAGCCAATGTATGCCTGGGTGGCAAGGGAGGCTCCTAAACCGAGCAGGATGACACACTCTTGTCATTTTGGTCTTGTCTTACACTGTGACTTACTATCTGACCATCTTTCTGCTGGCCGTCTGGGCTAGAAAAAAAAGATCGATAAAATTCATTGCTCCTTCCTTTGAATCGTTGACGACAAGGCCAATGAAGGCCACTATCTAGTAAATTGGCCAATGGTCTGTATGCCGAAGGACATGGGAGGTCTTGGGGTGATAGATCTTGACAAATTTAGCATAGCCTTGTGGCTACGCTAGATTTGGCAAGAATGGACCATGGACCATGGATGATAAACCTTGGGATGGCACTGAGGTCCCTTGCAATAATGTGGATCGCCTCCTTTTCAATGCCTCAATTACTATACTCATCGTCATCGGAAATGGGAACAAGGCAAAAAAAAATTTGGCACTATAGCTGGCCCCAAGGAAACCTTGCTCCGAAATTGTTTTGGAATGTGATAATTATTAGAGTAGTCCTTTTGTGAAGTTTACTTGCTCCATAGTATGTCTATCTGTATGAACAAAGTACTGGGTGTACTTGCTACTGGTTTAGCCACTTATTATTCATTTCTTTTGCAGATCCGCCTCCAGTTGGAAACACTACTAGCTGAGAAGGCACGGCTTGCGCATGAGAACTCAGTATATGCACGAGAAAACAGATTCCTGCGAGAAATAGTTGAGTATCACCAGCTCACTATGCAGGATGTCATATATGTAGACGAAGGCATCGAAGAGGTCACCGAGGTGTACCCTACACAAGTACTTCCTCGCACTGTGAGTCTCGCAGCCACTCCAGCTACGCCAAAATCTGCTCCAAGGACGACATCGGTCGTTGTACCAGAATCTTGCCCTGTCGTGACGACATCAGTCGTTGTACCAGAATCTTGCCCTGCCGTACAAGCTTCTCCAAATATGCTTTCGCGGTCATCTCTGAGCAATAGAGCAAAGCCCCCGCCTCCAACCTTCACACAAGAGTAAGGTGGTGTCCTGATTGTGACGGGAACACATTTTTATGCTGCTACTGTTCAGTGTAACCGGGATCGGTTGCCTGCCTGTATGTTGTCGCGACTGAGCTGTTGCCAAATGCCAAGGAATGTGTTTATGCTTTGGATGCTTGCACTATCTGTGTAGCTTGTACAAGTTACTGTTACTGTTGCCTCTTCAGCTCTATACTGATGTGTCAGTGCTAAATGTTACTTTCCTTGCTTCCCCAGTTAGGATAACGGATTTGCATTAAAAATAGTCTTGCAGACCTCAGTACATGCTTTACTGTTTCTTTAGAAAGTATACTCATCATGTGTCCTAAAAAAAATTGTAATTTTGTAAACAATTAACCATGTTTTTTTTTAAAATAAAAAAAATAAAAAAGGACAATAAAATAGACTAAAATAAAATAAAATATGGACAATGAGACTAAAAAATGTCAATTAATTTGAATAGAACGACTGTCTGACTGTTTGTCGCCTAATTCTTGTTTATCTAATTTGCGTACTTCAGTACATGCTTTACTCTTTCTTAAGAAAGTCTACTCATCACGTCTCCTCAAATTTTTTTGTAATTTTGTAAAGAATTGACAAGGCTTTTTTTTTTTTAAAAAAAAAGGTCAACTGGTTGCGATAAAATAAAATAAAATGTGAACAATGAGACTAAAAAATGCCAATTAATTTGAATAGAACTGCTGCCTTGATTGCTCGTCGTCTAATTCTTGCTTATCTAATTCTTGATTCTTGATTATCTAATTCTTGTTTAGTTGGTGAAATGATCATAGATATATGGGGAATTTAGCTGTAGGACATGCAAAGTGGCGCCCGGTTGCTTGGGCGGACATCGTCTTTTTTCGTATTTGCGGAAGACATCGTCATTTGGTGTATTTTGGCCCATGGACACCGCAGCTCTGGTTGGAGCCGATCGAGGAGAGAAATGTCCTTTTTTTACCCTTGGCTCCTTCTTCTTCCTATGTCCCTTTCTTTTTTTCCCTTGAGATCGACTAGGCAGCGTCGTGGCCACAAGGATGCCGCTCTAGAGTCATCCGTGTCGGGCCGATGACGGCGAGGCAAGCGGACGCGGGCGGCCGCGGCGGCGCTGCGGCAACCGGAATGGAAAGCCGACGGTGGTGGGTTCGCCCAGCGTCGGCCGGATGCGGCGGGCCACCAGTCGTGAGCCCCCCGCTTTGGCTCTGAGCGGGCGGCCGGCCACGCCCGCCCGCCGCTCGACGCCGCGCGACCCAGCCGCCGCGCGCCCTGCGCGCCACCACGCCGTCGGCTTCGGCCGTGGGCGCGCGACTCGCCCCACCATTGGCCGCGCCCGCCCCGCCGCCGGACGCGCTCCGCCCGCACCTTGCCATGTGGTGGTAGGGTGGGGCGCGAGCTCAACGAGGTGGTGACGGCGCGATCGGGGACACGAGCCGCGGCTCGCACGGGCGCCATCGACCACTCGAACGCTGCCTGCCGTCGTGTGGCACACCCGGGTGCCGCCGCAGCGGTCGGTCGGCCGCCGGGGAAGGGCTCGTCGGGGCAAAGTGCGGATGAAGGGCGTTGGGTCCACCGGATGCGTAGCAGCAAAGTTTTACTAGATTTTGGAAAAAAACTAGATTTGGCCATCGGTTGGGCCTGTGCTCTGCTCCTTGAGTCCATAGAAGGAAGAAGAAGAAGAAGGAGCTAGGGGTATCACCGGCCATTTTGTAATGTTTCTCTCTCTCCGGTGTCCATGGGCAAAAATACACCAAACGACGATGTCTTCCGGCAAATACGAAAAAAACGATGTCCGCCCGGCAAGAACCGACGCCACTTTGCATGTCCTATAGCTAAATTCCCTAGATATATTGGTTAGGTTCCTTGAAGATATTACAAGTTAACATCGAACAATCAAATCAAACAGAAAGGGGTACTATGGACATTTGGCACCTTTTATCTGTTATAAAGAGGTAGGAAAAACTATTTTGTCAAACTCTTTTTAAAAAGATTTTTTCTCATCCAGAGAAACTGCTTCAGGGCACGCACAGTGCAAAGACTCTTGGAAACGACTTATAGATTGGAAAGAGAAAAATACTTGTCATGTTCGCTTGAACTTATCTGCCATGGTACAATGTTTTTCTCTCCATAAAATAGCATGAGCCAAACAGTCGTAGAAACCATCAACTATGTAAGCAACGGTCTCTCCACGAGCATCTGTGACACAAAAATTAGTTAAAGGTGCTCAACGTTGTGGTAGTTTTGTCATATGCGGATAGATTTTCGAGCATACGGCTGCAGGGATCACAAAAGAGCAGGTCAAAGCACAAAGCGATAAAACCGTCCTTGTCAGGAACCTGAAGAGTACAGGCGGCGGCGTCAGTGGCTAAACTCTGACGAGTTTCCGGCAATAAGAAGATCATCTCCTGGAGTATGAGCGATTAGCTGAGTTGGGCTGGTATTCGTCGTGTGTGGGCCTTTGAGCCTTGTAATGGGCCGTAGTCGGCTTTGCGTGGAGTATTTGGCCAGGAGGCCGGTGTGGAGACAGAGTCATGTATTGATTGAATCATTTCCCTCTCTAAGAAACGGTTACGTCCCATTCCCCGTCCCCTATTGTTTCTCCAGTTCTTCCCCAATTCTCTGCTCTTCTAACCCTAGATTCCTCAAATTACCCTGATTATCTCTGGAATTGTTGGTGATCTCGTGGCGGATCCTACCAGTTGGTATCAGCTCCCTTGATTCACGGCTTCGTTGCTTCAATCGATTGCGGGCACAAGGCTCGGTGATCGACGATCGGGCTCGCAGTTCCTCTTGTTGAGTTTGATTGCAATAAATCCACCCACCGCCCCCAATCGCGGTTCATCCGCATCGGCGTGATTGTCTCAGGCCGCTCGGGAAGAAGTTGACCAAGGCACAAGCAGAGATGGCGCGTCGATTGAGGATCTATCCACCAAGTTCGACAAGCTCCTCAAGCGGTTCGACGATGTCGCGGATGCCGCGAAGCAGGTGGCCGGCTTGGAAGTCATCGTGAAGCAAACGCTGGACGAGGTGCACACCATCGGCGCCAAGCAAACGGACGCTTGATACGTTGCTCGAGGATTTGCGCGAGAAGGCGAGTTGGCGAGACGGCGAGCCAAGGAGACCTGCGTCGCAAATCGACTACCTCGCTACGCGGCGATTGATTCCTTCGACCCATCGTCGGCGGGACCATGTCCGGGACCCGGCGTGTTGGGCGGGCGCCTCCTTTCGCGTGGCGTTAGTGGCGGCTCTGGTCGTCATCAAGGCGGTAGGGCCTCCTCCCTGGCTGGTGGGGAGCGCAGCCCGCCGCCGCCATGGTCGGACGGCCGTCACACGCGGCTCGACCCTCATCGGCTCCTGCGGCCTCGTCGAGTCACCGACGGGGCGCTGGAGCACCCCAACGGGCGCGGCAAACACTGTGGCGAGTTCATGGGAACTCGGCCGCAGAACTTCGACAAGGGTACGTGCCTCGATTCATACTCAGATCCGCTTGCTCGTCCGCCTCCCTTCCCAAAACTCGATTTCCCTAAGTTTGATGGGTCTACACCCCGCTTATGGCGTGATGATTGCTTGAACTATTTTGAGGTCTATGCGGTTCATCCATCATTGAGGACGCGGTTTGCAGCACTCAATTTCATTGGCATGGCGAATACATGGTTGCACACCAAGGAGAGGGCTGGCCGGATTACGGACTGGGAGGTGCTGTGCGCATTGGTGATGCAGCGCTTCGACAAGGATCAGTATCCTCTTGTATTGAAGCAGTTTGAAGCTATTGTGCAGAAGGAGTCAGTCAATGACTATGTGATTGCCTTTGAGGAGGGGGCTCATAGTTTGCTGCTCTATAACTCGAGCTATGATGAGACATATTTCGTTACCAGATTTGTGGCTGGCCTCAAGGAGGAGATCCGGGCAGCAATCGTGTTGCACAGGCCCGTGGACGTGGATACAGCTAGTGCTTTGGCATTGCTCCAGGAAACTGAACTGGCCAAGTTAAAAACCAAACATCAGTACAAAGAAGGGTTCAGATCTCAGCAGCGAGTGGGGCAAGACAAATTGATGGTGACAGACAATACTAAGAACAAGTTCCAGCAGAAAGGGGGTGAGGTTGATGACAAGGTGGCAGCCTTGAGAGCTTTTCGTCGTCAAAACAATTTGTGTTTCAAGTGTGGTAGCAAGTGGAGCAAAGACCACAAATGCCCTGCTCAAGTCCCATTGCACATCATTGAGGAACTGGTTGATGCTTTGGAAGACTGTAACAATGACCAAGAAGAACCTGAGGAGGATGTTGATGCTCAGGAGGAGTCTGTGATGGCTGTCAGTCAGAAGTCTTCCATTCCTCAAGTTAAGAGAAAGACCATGCGTTTACTGGCTAAGATTGGTAAGAGAGAGGTGCTGATTTTGGTGGATTCAGGGAGTGTTGCTTCCTTTATCAGCACAGCATTAGCTTCACAACTGCCCAACCAATTGTCCAATAGAGCTGTTGTTCAGTTCACTGCTGCTAATGGAGCTGTGATGGATTGCGATCGAGAATTCCGGATCTGAAATGGTTCTGTCAGGGACATACTTTTTGTATCGATGTGGGGTGTTACCATTGAAATGTTTTGATATGATCCTTGGGCAAGATTGGCTGGAGACAATTAGTCCCATGTGGGTTCACTGGGGCAAGAAAGTCATGAAGTTCACATATCAGGGGACCAGGATTGCTTTGAAGGGTATTGGTCATGAGAAGGAAGGGTGTAAACCAATTTCAGCAGCAAAATTGTAGGGTTTGCTCAGAAGGGATGCTATCACACATTGTGTGCTGGTTAACAAGGTCCCCGACCAGCGGCTCGGTTCAAGTCGAGGATGATGACGATCTTTGTAGCTTTTGCTCTTGCAAGAAGCTCCAAAGACGAGGAAGTAACTCAATTATTGGCTGAATTTGAGGATGTATTCCAAACCCCTACAGAGTTACCTCCAGTAAGATCCTTTGATCATAAGATTCAGCTGATTCCAGGAGCAACACCTGTTAACATAAGACCATATAGATACTCTCCCCAACAAAAGAGTGAGATAGAAAAGCAGGTGAAAGAAATGTTGAGTAGTGGCATCATTCGCCCAGTTCTAGCCCATATGCTTCCCCGATTCGTTGGTCAAGAAAAAAAGACTCAACACGGAGATTTTGTATTGACTATAGACAACTCAATGCACAAAAGCATCAAGAACAAACATCCCATGCCTGTGGTGGAAGAGTTGTTAGATGAATTGCATGGGGCGCTTGGTTCACAAAGTTGGATTTTAGAGCTGGGTATCATCAAATTCGATTAGATTCAGCTGATACTTATAAAACAACATTCAAAACTCATGAAGGGTTGTATGAGTTTCAGGTTATGCCTTTTGGTTTAACAAATGCCCCAGCCACCTTTCAGGCCATTATGAATAGGATATTCTCTGAGTTATTGAGGCAAGGAGTTCTGATCTTTATGGATGATATCCTCATTTACTCACCTACTTTACAATCTCATCTGGTTCTATTGAGGCAAGTATTGGAGATCTTGAGGCAACACAAATTCTTTGTCAAACTGTCTAAATGCTCTTTTGCTCAGCCAGAGGTGGAATATTTGGGGCATGTTATCTCTGCCCAAGGAGTGTCCACAGAAGAGGCTAAAATCACTGCAGTCAAGAATTGGCCTCAGCCAAAGAATTTGAAGCAGTTAAGGGGATTTTTGGGCCTCACTGGTTATTATCGAAGATTTGTTCAAAATTATGGAGTCATTAGTAGACCTTTAACTCAATTGTTGAAGAAGGGTACACCCTTTGTGTGGACAGATCATACTGAAACTGCATTTCAGGTTTTGAAGACAGCATTGATGTCAGCACCTGTCTTGGCCTTACCTGATTACTCCCAACCATTTGTCATAGAAACTGATGCCAGTGACAGTGGGTTTGGAGCTGTATTGATGCAAGGGGGACATCCTATAGCTTATTTGAGTAAAAACTGTTTGTCTCAAGAACCAAGCTAGATCAACTTATGAGAAAGAGTGTATGGCAATCTTATTGGCTATTGATAAGTGAAAATCTTATTTGCAAGGTCAGGAGTTCATTATTAGGACTGATCATCGAAGTTTATCATTTCTCACTGAGCAGAGAGTCACCAGTAAATTACAGATGAAAGGTATTCTCAAGCTCATGGATATGCAGTACAGGGTGATATATAAAAAGGGATGCCATAATCAAGCTGCAGATGCACTGTCCAGAATCCAGCAGCCAGACATGGTAAATGCTATTTCCACACTGAAAGCTGATTGGCTGGACAGGATCAAGAATGGCTATACTGATAGTGCAACAGCCACTGAAATACTACAGAAGAATCCTGAAGGCCAGTATAACTCTGGATTCAGTGTGATTGATGGGATTATCAGGCTAAATGGTAAGATCTGGTTGGGGGAGAATGAGTTGGCCCAAGACCATATTTTGCAAGCTGTGCATAACAGTGGTGTGGGTGGACATTCTGGTTATTTACCTACATACCACAGAATTAAACAGTTGTTCACTTGGCCTAACATGAAGCAGGTGATCAAGAAATTCATTAAGGAATGTGCTATTTGTCAACAGGCCAAGGTAGACCACACCAAGCTCCCAGGTCTACTTCAACCCTTACCCATTCCAGATCAGGCATGGAAGGTTTTGTGCTTGGACTTCATTGTGGGCTTGCCCAAATCTCAAAGGTTTGACACTATTCTGGTGATCATTGATAAATTCACTAAGTATGGGCATTTTATTCCCTTAAGCCATCCATATACTGCTTTGCAAGTGGCTCAAACCTTCATGGATAATGTGTACAAGTTACATGGTATGCCTGAGAGCATTGTTTCTGATAGAGATCCTATTTTCACAAGTCTGGTTTGGGATGAATTATTCAAGTTGTCTGATACTAAATTGTTGATGAGTTCATCACATCACCCTGAAACTGATGGTTAGACTGAGAGGTTGAATCAATGCCTGGAAACATTCTTAAGATGCAGTGTCAATGCTTGTCCAAGACAGTGGAGTAAGTGGTTGACTATGGCTGAGCATTGGTATAATACTTGTTATCACTATGCACTGGGTATGACTCCATTTCAAGCATTGTATGGGTATACACCGAGAACATTTGGCATCCCCAACCCTGCTCAGATGCATTGTCCAGATCTGGAACAGTGGTTGCTGGAAAGGAATTTGTTGCATGATGTGCTGAATCATCACTTACACCGGCTCAACAGAGGATGAAATTTCAAGGCGACAAACTCAGAACTGAGAGGCGGTTTTACAAAGTGGGAGACATGGTCTATTTGAAACTTCAACCTTACATTCAATCCTCCTCGTGGCTCCTCGAGGTAATAACAAATTACTCTTCAAGTACTATGGCCCATTCGGGGTGTTAGAGAAGGTGGGCACAAAGAGCTTACGAGGTTGGAACTTCCTCCTACTTGCAAAGATTCATCCCTGTCATACATGTGTCTCAACTCAAGCTGCACATTCCCAAATCGGTGGTGATTGAGACAGACTTGAGTGATTTGCCGATTCTTGATGGGACTATTCAAGTAGTTCAACCTCTATATGTCTTGCAACGGCGATGTATTCAGAAAGGAGCTTCTGCTATTGATCAGGTGTTGGTTCAGTGGGACAATCTGCCGTCTTCGTTAACCACCTGGGAAGAAGTGCACGATGTTACTCGAAGCTATCCCTCGAGCCCAGCTTGGGGTCAAGCTGGAATTCAAGGGGGAACAAAGTCGGGAACCGAAGAGTACAAAGGCAAATCGGTGGCTAAACTCGACGAGTTTCCGGCAATAAGAAGATCATCTCTTGGAGTATGAGCGATTAGCCGAAGTTGGGCTGGTATTCGTCGTGTGTGGGCCTTTGAGCCTTGTAATGGGCCGTAGTTGGCTTTGCGTGGAGTATTTGGCCAGGAGGCCGGTGTGGAGACAGAGTCATGTATTGATTGAATCATTTCCCTCTCTAAGAAACGGTTACGTCCCGTTCCCCGTCCCCTGCTGTTTCTCCAGTTCTTCCCCAATTCTCTGCTCTTCTAACCCTAGATTCCTCAAATTACCCTGATTATCTCTGGAATTGTTGGTGATCTCGTGGCGGATCCTAACAGTCCTTATGTGTCCCAGGTTGTCCACTCTAGAGTCCATGGTGGCAAAACAATGATAGTCCATTAGCCTACAACGGGGTGTCACTATTGATGGTAGTTAACAACCATTTTAAACTGTCAACCAAACATGAAAGAAGGGCTTAAAATAAACATCCAACATAGATTTAGCGGTTAAACTAACAAAGTTCCATAGTTTTAGTAAATATGCATATTTTCAGGGATTAAACAGGAAAATGACCCAGGCATATTCAAAGAATATGTATCCAAAGCATATTCAAACTTGGCTCCTACCGAAGAGAGATCTAGAAGACACCAGAAGGCGACACCTGCAACCCTAGACCCACCTACCATAGGTAGAGCACAACCGAGCCCAAGGCAAAGCACGGCCGAGGTCAACCTCTCCTTCCTAGGTCGGGTTTCCCACGCCTTTGAGATAAGATCTACACCGTTGATAAAGGTTGGTTTGATCCGAGGGCTATGGTGTATCCAAGGTCCCTATATAAGCAATATGCCTTGACCCTAGGCTTCATTCCAATTCAACCAAGTCATTTGATCATCAAGTCATCAAGATCCCAAGCCTTAGAGTTCCACCATAATTAAAGCTTTAGTTATCTAGGCTAGTTCTAGAGGAAGGCAAGCTAGTCTAATTCCTAATTTTCTAGAAGTTGCGGAGGCCGAGCTTCCCGTGGCTTCTCTCTTGTATCTATTTGTAAGTACTAGTGATTTGCGCGCTCCCATGCACGCGAGTGATGGCCATTGTATGAGCCAAGAAATGAAATAACAGTTGAACCGTGTATCATGTCGAACCCTTTTCTTTGTGAGTGGCCTCAACGGTCGATGGCGTGCGTCTTGAAGCAGCTAGCACCGTCCGTATGGGTTCATGGTGGCACCGCCACAACGGGAAGGTAAGTGTGTACCATCTATAGCTCGGGCCCGTGCATTGCGGCCAATGGATGAACAACGCCTATGCCTCGTGCGGCGGTGAATCGACGTCCATACCGGGCTGTGGATCGGTATCGTGATGCGAAAACAACAACTTGTTGACACCCAAAAATGGCGCGGTCTAAGTCACGGTAAAAATCCGGACTTAGCCATATTTTCAAGAGCTAACCCACCGCAAAATTCGGACTTAGTCAAATTTTTCGAGGAGGTTCAAAAAGGGCTCTCTAGAATGCGACCGGACCCATCGGGCGCGTCCGGTCCTAGCGTCGGTCCCTGGTCCCAAACGCGCCCCACGATCGGTTTGCGGACCTCTTCGTTAAACCGATCGGACGCGTTGACCGGAGCGTCCGGCCAACCCTCGCGAAGTCCGGTCAGCGGCCGGAACCAGTTAATTTCGGTCCATCGACCGGACGCACCCATGGGTCCGGTCCAGTCCGGCCCCAGATCCGGCCGGGTCGCGCGCGCGCGAGCCGGCTGCGACTCTTCTATCGAAATTCGACCGGACCCGTCGACCGGTGCGTCCGGGCGAGGGCGATTCGGCGTCCGGTCAGCCCCGACGCAGTTCGCGTCCCGTCACGAGATCCGAACCGATTTGTTTCCAATCGTGTTTAGGTCGGTTTTTGATGCTTGGAAACGTCCAAGGACGGTTTCCTAAAAGGATAAGACCACCCTCCTCTATATAATAAAGAGGTTCATGGCTGATTTGATCCCATCTACATCCAATCGACAACCAATCTATCTCCCCGGCCCCGTTTGTAGGTCATCTTCTTCCCTCAACCCCTCTATCCTGCTGTTGTTCGGGCGGCAAACTCCGCGTTCTTCGTCGGCGTTCTAGGCGGCCACGCTGGTCCTAGAGCACCCCTCGCGTCGTCCTCCTCGACGGGTCTTCCCGGAGGTGCGTTCGGAGGTCATCTCAGCCGTCACCGAGCTTCACGCGCCCCCTACCGATCCCTAGATCGGTTTGGGCCGCCACGCCAGCGGTGCTCGGCTGCTACAAGATCGATCGCGATCTTCGTGGGCGCCCAAGGCCCTCCCGTGTGTTGGTGTGAAGCCCTAGTTTCGCGTCAACACAACTATTTTACGGGAGTGATGCTTTTGTTTATTTTTATTTTTTTGGACAACGCAAAATTCCAAAGAAGAGGTCATTTCACTTTTCATGGATCAAAATACATCTCATTCGCTCTGGCGAGCAAAATTATCTCGAATATCACGGGTAGAAATGAAAAAAAAAACCGCACGATCGCTCTACCTCTAGACGCAAAAGCGAAGAGGGATGTTGTTTGGGACACTCCTACACACGGCCATTGGACCAATTGATGTCTCTGCAGAAGAGTTGTTGTCAAGCGTAGATAGGATCTCGAGCTCGAGAATGGTGGCCACCCTATCTCTCGCTTTTTTCGATGACCGCAAGAAAACACAACTTTCGATGACAAATGAGACCAACAAAACGGCCGAAACCATTGTTCAACTCAAGGAGCATCCAACGACCAAGGGAAACAAGATGGTTTAGAGTACTTTTCCACACACATGGTTTAGTTGTATTTCTAGAAAGAACGCTATAGGAAGACACAACAAGACAAAGATGCTTATGTAATGTTAGAACATGCACTCGAACAATATGGGCAAATGTTTGGAAAATATAAACCACCTAATGTGATAGATCACATCTCCTAGGAAAAACATTGAAGCCAACTAATAAACAATTTCATGTCTTGACACCGCATGAGGCATATGGGAAAACTAAAAGAAGGTAATATTTTTTTTTTTTTAAAAGCATACCATTGGCACGTATTTCATTAAGAGAAGTGAGAAATTACATATAAATCGTAGGTAATCCACAGATTACTCACGAAACACACGTGCACAAACAAACAAAGAAGAAACGAAGGGGGAGGGGTGGGGCGGACCCTCCATCTAACAACCCCGATAGTTGATCCTATTACAACAACAACTCAACACCTAGGTAGCCAGCGGCCGGAGCCAGCGGCGATAACAAGTATTCGTGTTTTTCTAGCTTGCACAATGTGAAAGGACTACAAATTGTTCATGGCCTGCATTCAAATCATCACGAAAAAACTAATCGGGTCAATTTTCCTAAAGAAGCTCAAAAAATGATTGGAACTAAAATACCCAAATCCCGATGAGGTAGCCGAACATTACTTACCAAGGCTGTCTCCCATTTCTTACCAAAATCGCCTTCCACAAAGAAAAGCCCCGATCAAAAAAAAAAAAATGGATACAACCGGCATCATATTAAGCCGGTAAGAAATCAAACATGGTCCAAATTAGCACATCCCAAAAAGCATCATCAACACAAACCATACCAGTCCAAGAAGCCTAGCACACAACGTGAAAGCTAACATTTGAGGGTGAAGCCTTTACATCGGGGCAAAGAAGCTCACTCCCGGTACCAAAGAAATACAACGAAAAGAAAAAATGGGAAATCAAAATACCTTGATACTTTGCAATAGCATCAAGTATGCAAAAGGCACCGTAGTGTCCATCTATTCAGCCACCAAGCATGGCTCAAGCAGACATGCCACCACCACGCCTAGCTACTCACCAACCCGACCGGATTGCTTACAACCCCACCGCTCGAATCCTCGATAGCAAATGCGGGACCTAAAAAGGGGA
This sequence comes from Hyparrhenia diplandra, assembly GCA_015847255.1. Lineage (NCBI taxonomy): Eukaryota > Viridiplantae > Streptophyta > Magnoliopsida > Poales > Poaceae > Hyparrhenia > Hyparrhenia diplandra. The sequence continues at coordinate 36,966 of JADLZK010010593.1, read as the reverse complement.
GGATTAATTAAAGTAAAACCGTAACTTCATTCCACGGTATAAGCAAACGCTTGAGAAAAAGATTATGCACAAAGACGTATTATAGTGAATAGGGGAAGCAAAGAACAAATCCACTCTACGACTCGTCAAAGCACTTCGCGACTCCCCACAAACATTGCTTGCTGGCCGGCTGCCGCCGTGACATCAAACAAGAAACCCACATCACGAAGCATAGTAATTTATTCAAAAGAAAATCCGATAAGAACGCGGAGGACGATGGTATGATAAGCGAGCTGGGCGAGGCAACCCTAGTAATTTATTCAAGGGGTAGGAAGAAAATCCAAACAATAAGAACCCACAGGACATGGTATGCACCCGCGCCGGAGGTCCGAGAGAAGGGGAGGAAGCCGAGAGCCGAGGCGCCCTGCCTACCATGCCGAGGAAGGCTAACCCAACAACGTGATATTAGCGCGCGATACCGGGAGTTGGAGAACCGGCATTGCCTCCCAGTGTCCGTGGGTAGGTCGACAAGAGGTCCCATCCATCCACATGGAAGACCGGGCAACCTATTTAGAGGGTGTTCACTTCCCTTCAACAACCCAAAGAGTGCTACGTTCCTGTCACATCGAATCTTTTAACGCATGCATGAAGTATTAAATGTAATTAAATAAAATAACTAATTATATAGTTTAGCCGAAAAAGTACGAGACAAACCTTTTGAGCTTAGTTAGTCCATGGTAGGACAATAATTACCAAATACAAACGAAAAGTGCTACAAGAGTCAACCCAAAATATTTCACCAACTAAACACCCCCTTAACCCAAAAGAGCCATCCGGACCCGGCGGGGGAACCGAGACACAACCACGTCACGTGGGTCCAAGAAAACGAGATATAGGGCCTCCCGTCAACGTAGTTGGCGACAAGGCCACGATTTCTCTACGGGTACTACAGCTTGGGCCTAGTGATTTTTCAGCGCGAGCTGCGCCACCACCAGTGACCACCCCATCGCCATACCGCTCCGCGAGGCCAACGACCGAAACTCGCTAACACCGGGGGACCCGGACAAGGCAACCAACCAGAATCGAGCGGCGCCGCCCACCAATGAGCCAACATCCGGACGTACAAGGTACCGTCGCCGCGAGAACTCTTTCTTCTCGACCAAGGCCATCTTTCTTTAAATTTTTTAAATTTTGTTGGCTACATTTGTTATGACTTTATTCAATATTTATATTCATAGTTATATGTTTCATTGCTTCTTATGATTATATGGTTAGTATAGCTAGATTATCTTTATATTCAAGCATAGAGTCATATAACACTCACTTAGATGTACACTGGGTGGGTGGTTGACAAAGTGTAAGCATGGTGCTTATACAACGTTTGCCTGCGATTGCACCCTATATTTTGGGCCATGTCGTAGATCGTGGAGGTGATACTCCTATTGAGTCCTTTGTAGTCCACTCCTCGAATATAGCGAAAGTTGAGCTTTATTACTATGGTAGACTTGTTTTGTTCTTGATCTTCCCTAGTAATGTTCACTAAGCATAGATATGATGCTTTCTTGCCATGATTACTAGGTGTACTTGCACTAATCTTAATATGCATTGACATAGAATTACGAATAACTTAGGAATATTTCTCTATCCTACATATACTATGCCAGTAAGAACATAACAAACAGTATATAATGAAATAAAGCAAAGTCATAATGAGAACTCAAATAAATATATTACTAAATCTTCAAAAATAACTGATTTGAAGTCCTAAGCAACACTCAAACTCTTCCTTGAATCTCTAATAGATTGTCTAAACTATAAACCTCGAAGAACTAGAGCTCTCTAATTCTCTAATCTCTAGAAACCCTAGTCTCTAATCAACTCTCTACTAAAATCTCTCTCATGAATTATGAAGTACAATGAATTAGGGTTTCAGGGATGAGCTCTGTCCTTGCTTATATAGCCTCGGGGGATAAATCATGACCATGGGATCAAACTGACTTGACTGGATAGCTTTGATGCAATCTCAAAGGCGGTTGGAAGAAGCTTCCAGAAGCTGGACTCATGGCTCGATTTGATAGGGGCGGCCGCCCTGGCATTCTGCTAGGTGGGCCCCACTTTCGGCATGGCATCTTCTCTTGTCGTTTAGGTACTTCTAATTTACACCAATGCTTTTGTTGAGTTTCTTTTCTTCCATTTCTTCAATTCCTCTCTTTTCTACACTTTCTAGAGTTCATCCTACAAAGTAGAGTATGCAACAAAACTTGTGGAATTTATTAGTAATAATCATCTTTTAGTAGCATTGATCCCTTAGCATATTTAGTAATTGATTTTAGACTTCATCCACCATCAAAAAAGTTCCCCAAGCTTACCTTTCTCTAGTCCCTTAGCAAAACAATTTTTAATTATAACAGAGATTCAAAGATTTCATAACTCCTTAAAAATACACATGCATTTAAATAAGAACTCTTCTCCGGATTATAATTTAGAAATCTAACTTTCAATTTACTCATGTATCTTTTTTCAACCATGAAGCTTTTAGCAATCACTTAAATCTTGAGTAATTGAAAGATAGAACAATCAAGTGAGCACTATGTCTCCAATTCTACATTTAACCTTCATTCCGAGTTCTTTTAAGTTTTAAAATAAAACTCGAGATTCATTGCATGACACTCTCAAGTCTCTCATATATGTGTTATTTTTGGATCCTCACTAAAGCAATAATAGTGATATGCCTTTTCTCTCATCCTATAACTAAAGTTTATACATATTTGTAAACAGATATTTGTAAAGTCAAACAACGGTTTCAAGGAGAGTTAAGTCATACAACTAAATCAAGAGGTGCATGTGTATGGAATGAGATGGATAATTTATATATATAGTGGCTAAGCTAATTCTACTTTACTCCCTTTAAAGAAATATTATCTCTCTTATTTGGAAATATAAGAAAATAGGGGCTATATTTTCTTTTTTTTCTTTTTTTAATGAGAGGCGCACATTAAGTATCCATTGTTTTCATGAAAACACTTGTGCATTTTTTAAACTCTCTTTACGATTTTTTTCATTGCCCCATGCTTCTTTTACAATACTGATATTTAAGAGAGATAAAAAACTTTGTAGCATTTATTGATGGAAACCTATAAATGAAATATTTTTTTTGGTGTTTCTCCCAAAGTAGGAGACTAACATTTTTGGGTGGCTAAGATGGAAATATAGGGATGCATACTCCTAGTGTAGGAATAGAATGAAAAATATATATGGAGTGTACATGATCTTGATTTAAGAGTATGACAAACCATACAACAAAGCTTAACTAACTCAATGAAATATAAATAGCATAAGAGTGGGAGGTTTTCCTATACTAAATATATAATTTTGGCTCGTAGGAATTCAAACTCATCATATAGAATCTCATAGAATCTCATCATGTAAATTCTCAAATTTTTTAGAAGATAAATCTCTAGAAATCAAATTTCACTTAGAATAAGATAAATAGCAGCTCAACCTATCTCATATCATATCCGTCAATTACCTAAATCTAGATCAAGCATATGCATCTCACGTGTTTTAAAGCGTAGAGCAAATTTTGCATGTCAAATTAATTTCAATTCAATTTAAATACTAGGCATTTGAAAGGAATTATAACTTGAGAATATTTTCATATCTTCACATTCTACTTATTTATTCAACTATTTAAACATAACAAAGACACTAGAAAGTAAATTAAAGCAAACTTATATACACACACTCTATTTTTGGGTTTTCATTTAATCATGCAGAAATTAAAATCAAAAATTAATTTTTATTGAGTTTTATGGTTTTTTGACATTGTTAAAATCTACAAAGAGACATACAAACAAACAAAACTAAGAACAAGCATCAATCAAAAGAGAAACTAAGTGCGAGATGAAACAAAAGGGGTGAGGTACTATGGACATGAGAGTGTAAGAACATTGAAGAACAAAGCTACTTGTTGAAAGGACACGATTAATGATGCGAAGCAACATAATGAAAAAGTCGCACGATGGGTTTATTTTAGTTATCTAAAACTAGACGTAGAAGATCTCATAGGACTACTCTATGTTAAGGTTAATTACATCCTATTATAAAAGTGATAGTTAAACCTTTACTCAAAACATTTAAAAAAGATTGGGCATCATTCAAAACATTGAAACATTTTTTTTAGTTCGAAAACATAAAGCCTATGAGAGCAACTACTTGGATCACTATATGTTTAGAGTTGATCTAAGTAGGTGATTAAAGAAAAACATTTATATAGTCATTAACATTGTTTTATGAAAAACCTATATATAAGCCTAGGTTGCTTTTGATTTTAAAAGAGCATTGAGAAGCGTTAGTCAAATTAACAAAAAAGGTGCATTTTCAAAAGCATAAAACAAGTTAATCGACACTTTGCTAATATGTAGCTTACATCGACACAAACCTAACACGACTTGAGCGGACCAAAACGGAACTAAGACGCAAAAGTTATAGCTAAAACAATATTTGTGGCAAAACTATAGTTTACAACTAATTTCACATTTTTAAAATAAATAAAACCGCTTTTATTAAAGGGTTTTGGACCTTGGGCGTAAAACCGACGAGTTTAGGGTTTAAACCGCAAAGCGTAGGGTTGTTTTCAACCGAGGTGGACCTCGGGGCAAAAACCTAAAATGGTAGGCGCTTTTCTACGAAAGTGCGGGGAGCTTGCAAGGGTTGACCGAAGTTGACTCGGTCATTTATCACGTGTGGCGCACACGTGGCCACGCCAAGACGGTGACCGGACCTGGTTGACTTTGATTGACCGGTACGCCCAAATCTAATTTGGACCACCGGATCGAGATGAGGCGGTCAGGGGAGGCTCGGTGTAGGGATGGTCGCCAGGGCGGTGACCTTAATGGTGGTGCTGCCGTGGTCGGTGGCAGAGGCTCACCAGTGACGAGCTTTCGGGTGCTATGGGGCTCGGCTACACGTGTTGTCCACAAGGGGAAGGAGAGGGTGACTATGAGAGCGTGACCATGGGGGCGAGGGCACCAGAGGTCGGTCAATGACGACAAATTGCCGAGGGCGGTAGGTGACGGGCTCCCTGGCGAGGCTAGGCAGGGTTGCGGGGTGAGATGTGCCCCGATGAGGTACTCACATGATGCACATGCGGTCGTGGGCGTGGTGCGTGTCTGAGTTGCGGCCGCAGAGGGTCGAGGATGCGTGACAAAGTGGCGGCGGAGGGCGCCGCCGCCATGGCCACACGGAGCAGAACGTTGAGAGCGTGAGGGACGGAATAGGAGAGGGACATGTGGACAGCTCACCTCGGGGAAAGGCTCTTGGGCTAGCTCTCATCGGCGGGGTGCATGCACGATGGAGATCGACGACAACTTGTCAGACTCGTGGTGGCAGTGGCTCTAGCAGCGCGTAGATGAACGTTAGGGGTGGCCCTACATTTCTGCTTGGTTTCGAAAGTGGCGCTACGCGTATCGGCCAAGGCCTTTATAGGCGTAGGCACAAGGCGTTAGCGACGGCGGGGTGAGGCTGACTGGAAGGCCCCACATGGTAGCGACACTAGGGTTGCCTAGCCGCTGGGAGCTGGTCGTGGCCAGGCCAGAGCGGCTATAGCCGGCTGGGAGCTGGGCCGAGGGTGGCTAGAGGGGGGTAGGGATGGCCAAGCAAGGCTAGGCGAGGCCAGTGTATGCCTAGAGTAGCCTGGGCATGCTAGAACAAGCCAACGCTGGCTTAGGTGGCTTAGAGCTAGCTAGGGTTAGGCAGGGGCTAGCTAGAGCAGGCTTGGTTTGGGTAGGCTTAGGTAGGAGTTGGCCAAGGGTTGGACAAGGAGCTTATCCAGGTAGATAGGGTTAGTGGGAGCGCGGGTTAGGCATTTTTGCAAAACAAAGCACGCCTGCATGCTTTTGAACTTTGATCTCAAAGGAAACATATCTTTTGGTTTTATTTTCAAAACGGAAAGAGCCTACTCCGGGGTTAGATCAAGTATTAGAAAATTCTTTTTTTATACTCAAACAGAACCAGACAGGAACGTACACAAGCAACCAACAAACTAAGCACCCTTTCGCTAACTTCGCAACAATTTTACAAAGCCATTTTCTCACTTTATATTGACAACAATTAATTAAATCTTGGTCAATTTTAGGAAAAAATATTAATTCTCCGCACATCCTTAGCACCTTGTTCATCAAACAAACTATCTTTCAAGTATTTTGGCCCATATATTATCCTCGGCATCGTATTGGGGAGTCAACTTATCGCTTGAAGTTGCCCGTTTATTGTCATATTCACCTGATTTTTCATGTTTCTCAATTGAAGGGGGCAGTTCCCTGCAGAAGTAAGTGATGAGTTGCCGGATCTTACTAACCATCTCCAAATAGTCTAGGCTATTCTAGATCATCGCCTATGTTAAGGTCGTGATACCATGGTGCCTCAAATACTGGTGCGCCGGTCCTACCTCCACAATGAATTGTGCTCATAGGAAGATGAAGTGCCTATGCGCCAACGATTTCCTCGAGCAACAGCTTGGGGGACAAGTTGGTTGTAAAGGAGGAGGGAATGTCACCATCGCAGCTCCTGCAACCGAAACCGTCGGCGAGCCAGGTGTTGATCAGGAAGGCACCATTCATCATGAACCTAGAACTTGATCAAGGGGCAAGAAGCCGATGCTCCAATTGCTTGTATCCAACCCAGAGTGGTTTTAAACTATATTGCCCTTGCGTGGCCCAGACGAGAGGCACCCCACTCGGTCACCTCTATTTAACGACAGTAAGGCAACGAGAGAGGGGGAACTTGGTCATCATCGGAACCTTGACGGTGCCGGAGGCGACACAGGCAGCGGCGGACTTGGCATGTTACCGGAGCTGAGACGTTGATCTCAAGTTAACAGTGAAAGTAGTATAGTAGTTCGGTAACACGGGGTCAAAGCTCTTAGGGCGTCCGCAATGGTAATAGCTAGTGCTAGCTACGTAGTCTGCTGATGTGGAGGTGAGAGACAAAAGCAAAGACTATTTTATATTCTTGGACCCTCATGCTCATCTCACATGTTCTTGAGCTATGTGAAATAGTTTACTATTTACTTATAGCTAGTGACTACTCTCTCTCCTACTTTTTTCTTGTCACGTTACATCTAGCTAACCAAATAGCTAACCATTGTGGATGCCCTTAGAGCATCTCCAAGGAGCTAGTTAAATGATATTGGATAGGTATATGTTTTCAAAACACCACAAATTTGCATTCTAAGAGACTAGCTATCTCCTTCCGCTAGCTATCCCGCTAGCCATATGGGTGACGCTGCTAGCTATATTTAGCTAGTCGTTCGCGCTAGCTATCTCGGTCTTTAACATGTGGGGTTCATCTATGTAACATCCCCGATTTCCACAAAGGGAAATCCACAGAATGAAGTATAACATGATAGTCCCCAAGGATCATTCCATCATATTATCCGAATTGTAGTCGATTACAGAGTCAAACTTCGAATAAAAAGAATACAAGTAGAGAGGTTTACATTAATATGTCGCCACTTCGCGGAAGCTAACAGCGTCACGCAGCATCCAAAACAGCTAGAAGAAAGTCACGGAAGCATCTTCATCCAACTCCAGCTTGAGCGTAGGCATGAAACAGTCTAATCCTCCTTGTTGTCGAAGTCCATCTAGCAATCTAAAAACCGCATTTTAGTACATTGCGTACTGGCTACTGTTTCCCACCCTATGCATTTGCTTTGCTTTGTGGTGCTTTGTGGAATGCAAAAGGGTATATCAAAGAGGCCTATATATGGTTGTAGTTTTCTATGCAAGCGATCAAGTTGTATAATAATAATAATAATCAAGTTTTATTCACCATCCCCAAAGTCACACCAAACCTAGTGTGATGCCAAATCCAGGATCATATCCATCCCGAAATCCATTACCATAACACATCTCACAACTCACACTCTCGCTCAAGGACAAGACAACTCTCCAGCTCCTTCTGCCTTGCCTAATCGGCTCTCAGCCGTAACCCAACTCACATCACTAACTCATCTCGGGGTAAGAAGAGAAGGGACACCTCTCACTACTCAGAGAAACGTGGGTCAAGGGAAGAAGCATACCACAAGCCGGCGCACACCCAAAGGCAGTCCAAGCTAGAAATGCTGGCGCAAACCTAAGGTAGTCCAGGTGATAAGTCCGGCCCAGGCGGGGTTGGATGAAAAGCTTGACACACCGATCCGGATTCCACGAATCCCGCAATCTTAGCACCGACAACCGAAAATTCGACACACCGATTCGGCTCCAATGCCACTAGGGCCTCCTGTTGCGCCTCGGCAATCTTAGCACCGTACTCCGGTGCCCCCACTCAGGGAAAGGCCCAATCGCCCCAAAAGACTAGTGAAGATCTCTAGTTTGGTTTTGGCTAATTAGTGACACCTTAGGACTAATCTCTCGATGCTAAGTGTTTGATTAGATTGGAGATTGGTCGTGCCGGAGTTGGTGCATTGTGGTCATGGAGGATGGATCGAGGTGATCCAAAAGATGATCAAGCATCCAATTCGGTGTGGTTTGGAGATCAAAGGTCCCAAGGCAAAGGTATAACCATAGGGCTTTTTGATTTCACACCCAAGACACTATAGAGAGTGTGGGTGGTTATAGGATCGATAAGCCGTACTATAAAGAGGGGAAAACTTTCGTACATATCGATCCTCATGTGCCTTTAGGTTCAAAATTCATATGCATGCATTCTAACCTAAAGAGCTAACTCCGCGCTTGGAAAATGTTTCAAAAATGCTAACACATGGTGTCGAGGTGTTCTTCGACGTGTCGGCAACAAGAAACAAGTGACGGAAGTCGGTTTGGAGCAAAGGCGAACGAACGATGACGAAACGACGAAAATTCACGGCTTCGGCGCCGACCGGACACGGTGGCCCGGAAGCCGAGGAATTTGACCGGGCGCTCCGGTCGGCGGGTCCGGTCGAAATTCCAGAGAGCATGTTTCTGGCTCGGTGGTCGACGGGGCGACCGGACGCACCGGCCGGGAAGCATCCGGTCTTGACCGGACACATCGGCCGGATCTTGCGACCGGACGCACGGAGGCAGGGGTTCAGCGGGTCGGTTTGGCTTGTCGGTTGTGATCGGATCCACCGACCGGACTCACTGGTGAGTCCGGTCAGTGCGTCCGGTCAGGCCGCAGAAAGCGTGGGTTTCACCCTTTCCACCACATTTCGTGGTGTGGCCTATATATACCCCCATGGCTGCTCCTTGCTCTCTCTCTTAGACATTTGAATCATTCCTAACACCTTTGAGCAAGCAAGCAAGCCTCCCTCCTCTCTCATTCTTGATTTGTGCTTCATTCTTGACAGAAGAGTTGATCCAAGTGTATTGCATCGAGTTCTTGCATCTAGAGGCACTTGGGGATCGTTGTGAGACGGTGAATTTCCCGTTTCTCTTGGAGGCACCGCTCCTAGCCGGCTTGGTGTTTTGGTGGAGTTGTTGGCAAGAAGAGGTGATTGTTTCTTGGCCACCTCCGGTTGATTTGTGAGAGGATTACGCACTCCTCGTCGGGAAGACAAAGTGCAAGGAATACATTGCTCGTGTCTTGGGTACCACACTTGTTGAGTGGTGTGTTGAGGTTAGCAAGGGCACCGCCTAGCTCAAACACCATCCTTGTGTTGGTCGGCACAACCGGAGAGTAACTTGTCGGTGTACAAGCGAACTCCGGGTGAACAAATCGACTTGTTTATTGTCTCGGTGTGTGGATCATCACCTTCGTGTGATTGATTGTTCATCTTGTTCCCGGTGATTGGTTGACATCCTCTACGAGTTGGTATATCACTCTTACTCTTGTATTAACCTTCCTAGTTTACTTTGAGTAGAGAGCTAGCTCTTGCCTTGTGTAGTTGTTCTTGCTAGCATAAGAACCATATTAGGATTGCTCACTAGATAGAGTAGTGACATAGACTTTGTGTGACTTAGAGATCATAGAATTATTTAGTCTTGTCACTAAAAGGCTTGCAAGACCACTAGAGCTAGTGCAAACCGCTTATTTGCCTTTTGTTATACTAATCGGTTTGTTTAGTGAGTTTATAGAAAATTTTTATAGGCTATTCACCCCCCTCTAGCCATCTAGGACCTTACAAGTGGTATCGAAGCCGTGGTCACCTTTTTGAGGGCTTAACAACCTTGGTGTGAAGCTATGGCTAATGTTGTGTTCAACCATGTTGGGGGAAAGCCTCCTTTCTTCGATGGAGTCAAGAATTTTAACTATTGGAAGAGATGCATGAGAATGTACTTGGGATCAATCAATGACCAAGTATGGGAAGTGACCGAGAAGGATTATGTCATCCTTGATCCTACCAACCTCACTCCCACCGATAAATCCAACAAGCAATGCAACACCATGGCATTGAACACATTGTACAATGGCATGGATGTCAAGGTATTTGAGGGAATCAAAGACCTAGAGAAAGCAAGTGAGGTTTGGGAGAAGTTGTGTGAGACCTATGAGGGCACAAAGGTGGTGAAAAGTGCCAAATTGTATGTTCTCAAGAATGAATTTGAGAATTTCAAGATGAAGAAAGATGAGAGCATACCAGAGACATTCTATTGGCTCCAAGTGATTATCAATGATCTCAAATCATTGGGAGTGAAGACATTGGATAGAGACTTTGGGCACAAATTCTTAATGTGCTTGCCCAAGAGATTTGCCATGTTGAGGAAGATTCTCTTTAGAGGTGCATTGGATACCATGACACCTAGTGACTTGCTTGGTGAAGTGCTAACCGATGAGCAAGTAGATGGCATGGAAGATGAGGAAGAAAAGAAGGAAGATGACAAGAACAAGAAGGTTGTGGCATTCAAGGCCGCCACCACCTCATCCAAGGCTAAGGGCAAGTCCAAGGCTCAAGAAGAAGTTGATGAGGAGATTGATCTAGATGAGATTGATCAAGAGTTTGCCATGTTTGTGAGAAAGTTCACAAAGGTCTTGAAGAACAAGAAGATGGGGCAAGGCTCAAGAAGAAGAAATGACTCATCCAAGAGCAATGAAGAGTCAAGGAAGTGCTTTGAGTGTGATAGTCCTTATCACATCCTTGCCGATTGCCCAATCAAGAAAGAGAAAGAAAAGATGAAGGCATACAAGGGTGGCAAGACAAACAAGAAGAGCAAGACCATGACATTCAAGAAAACAAATGATGGTGCATTTGTGTGCTCTTGGGATAGTGATGGCTCCTCCGATGAAGAGGAAGAGAAGCCCAAGGCCATGAGTGCAATTGGCCAACACAAGAAGTCATCTATCTTCGGCTCATCACCTTCATGCTTCATGGCTAAGGCCACTAAGGTATCATTGCATGAGCATGATGAACTAAGTGATAATGAAGTAAAATATGATGATAGTGATGATGAAGATGATGAATGTGAACCCACTAAAGATGATCTTCTTGAGATGCTTAAGCAAACTCATATCATGCTTAAGACTAAGGACAAGGAATGTAGAACTTTGCAAAAGAGTGTAAAAACTCTTGAGCAAAACTTTAGTGAGCTAGAGGCCACCCATGAGGGTCTAAAGGAAGACCATAGGAAATTGGAGCTAGCTCATACAAGGCTTCAAAAAGCCCATACCTTGCTCTTAGAGAAGAATGATAGAGCTTGCTCAATCATCAAGAAGGATGTTGGTTCAACATGCAACATCATAGATGAACCATTCTTGGTTGATGTTGAAGAACCATCTATTCCTTCCACATCCACATCAACCCACTCAAGCTCTACTAATAGTGATGGAGTAATTTTAGACTTATCATTAAAAGTTGAGAATGAGACTCTCAAAATGAGATGGATGAGCTCACCCACTCCTTAAGGAAGGCATATGGTGGGGATGCCCGCTTGCTAAAGTGCTTGGGTAGCCAAAGGTTTTCCCCTTAACAAGGAAGGCTTAGGCTATGTCCCCAAGAAAGGCAAGAAGGCCTTTACTACTCCAAAGCCTAGCTTTGTGAAGAGCAATGGGTCCAATTGCAATAGATGCAAGCAAGTGGGGCATCAAGAGAAAAAATGTGCTAAAATGAACATGAACAAGAAATCAAGCAAAGTGCATTCCATACATTTTGATTCTTGTTATTTGCTTACCAAGGGTGAGAAGGGGGTCAAGGCAAAGTTTGCTGGTACACCCATTGTTGGCCCAAAGAAGAAGGCAATTTAGGTACCAAAGGCTTTGGTTGCTAACCTCCAAGGACCCAAAGGCAAATGGGTACCTAAATCTTATTGATTTCCTTATAGGTGAATTACAAGATTGGGGGGAATCATTGGATTCTTGATAGTGGGTGCACTCAACATATGACCGGTGATGCAAGGAAGTTCAACATTATTGATTCAACTCAAGAGAATGGCAAGCCTATTACATTTGGTGATAGCAAAAGTGGCAAGATACAAGACATAGGCAAGATAGCAATAACCAATGATTTGACCTTATTAAATGTGGCACTTGTGGACATATTGAAGTATAATTTGCTTTCGGTGGCACAAATTTATGATCTTGGTTATAAGTGCGTCTTTGGTGAAGATAGTGTTGAGATAGTTAATACAAAAGATTCAAGCTTGGTCTTCAAGGGAATAAGATTTGACAACCTCTACCTTGTGGATTTTGGTGCTAGTGAGACTCAAATTAGTACATGCTTCATATCTCAATCTAGCATGGGTTGGCTATGGCATAGAAGACTTGGTCATGTTGGGATGAAGCAACTCAACAAGTTAGTGACGCATGATCTAGTAAGGGGCTTGAAGGATGTTCACTTTGACAAGGACAAGCTATGTAGTGCATGTCAAGCCGGTAAGCAAGTTGCCAATACTCATCCAAAGAAGAGCTTCATGAGTACTTGCAAGGCATTTGACTTGATCCATATTGACTTGTTTGGCCCAACCGCATATACAAGCATTGGTGGCAACAAGTATGGATTTGTGATTGTGGATGACTATACAAGATTCACTTGGGTGTTCTTTCTCAATGACAAGAGTGATGTGTATTCATTGTTCAAGACATTTCTCAAGAGGGTGCACAATGAGTTTGATATCATAGTGAAGAAAGTGAGAAGTGACAATGTAAGTGAGTTCAAGAACACAAGAGTTGATGAGCTATGTGATGACTATGGAATCATGCATCCACTTTCGGCCAAGTACACACCACAATCCAATGGCCTAGTTGAGAGGAAGAATAGGACTCTCATTGAGATGGCAAGATCAATGCTTAGTGAGTACAATATGAGTCAATCATTTTGGGCCGAAGCAATCAACACCGCATGCCACTACATCAATAGATTGTATTGACATCCCATGATGAACAAGACATCTTATGAGCTATTGAATGGAAGAAAGCCAACCATTGCATACTTTAGAGTATTTGGGTGCAAATGCTACATATTGAAGAAGGGTGCAAGACTTGGCAAGTTTGACAAGAGGTGTGATGAGGGATTCCTACTTGGTTATTCCACCACAAGCAAGGCATATAGAGTGTGGAACAACTCAAGTGGTGTATTGGAAGAAGTCTATGATGTTGAATTTGATGAAACCAATGGGTCTCAAGATGAGGATGAGAACCTCAATGATGTTAGTGGAACTCAATTGGTAAATGCCATGAGGGGTATGGACATTGGTGATATAAGGCCAACTCAAATTGTTGATGACAACAAAGATGAGATACAATCAACTCAAGCTAGTGGTGCTCAAGTTCAAGATCAACAACAAGCTAGTACATCATCTCAAGTAACAATAAGTGATCAACCAAGTTCAAGCAATCAAGTTCCAATACTCCAAAGCTCAAGCATAGCTAGAGATCACCCAATTGATCAAATTGTTGGTAACATTGTAAGTGGAGTGCAAACTAGAGGAAGACTTGCGGCATTTTGTGAACACTTTGCATTTGTGTCACAAGAAGAGCCCGAAAAGGTTGATGATGCCTTGAAAGATGAAGAATGGGTCATTGCAATGCAAGAGGAGCTCAATAACTTTGATAGAAACAAGGTTTGGGAATTGGTAGAGAGACCAAAGGACTACAATGTCATTGGAACCAAATGGGTTTTCAAGAACAAGCAAGATGAAGATGGCATTGTTGTGAGAAACAAAGCAAGACTAGTTGCACAAGGTTACACTCAAGTTGAGGGTCTTGACTTTGGTGAAACATATGCTCCGGTTGCAAGATTAGAGGCAATTAGAATCCTATTGGTCTATGCATGTGCACACAACATCAAGCTCTATCAAATGGATGTCAAGAGTGCTTTTCTCAATGGCTTCATCAATGAGCTAGTGTATGTTGAGCAACCACCCGGTTTTGAAGATTACCATCATCCCAACCATGTGTACAAGTTGAACAAGGCATTATATGGTTTGAAGCAAGCACCTAGAGCATGGTATGAGAGGTTGAGAGACTTCTTACTCAAGAAAGGCTTCAAGATGGGCAAAGTTGACACTACTCTTTTCACCAAGAAGATTGGAAAGGATTTGTTTGTCATGCAAATATATGTTGATGACATCATCTTTGGATCAACAAATCAAGATTATTGAAAGAGTTTGCCAAGATGATGGCAAAATAGTTTGAGATGTCTATGCTTGGAGAGCTCACATATTTCCTTGGTCTTCAAATCAAGCAAATGAAGAATGTCACCTTCATTAGTCAAGGGAAATACATTAGAGACATGATCAAGAAGTTTAGCATGCAAGATGCAAAGGGCATTAACACACCAATGGGTACCAATGGATCATTGGACAATGATGAAAGTGGAAATATGGTTGATTAAAGGTACTATAGGTCATTGATTGGAAGCTTACTCTATGTGACCGCTTCAAGGCCCGATGTGATGTTTAGTGTTGGCAAGTGTGCAAGATTTCAATCCTCACCTAGAGAGAGTCACCTCACCGCATCAAAGAGGATATTGAGGTATTTGAAGCACACACAAAATGTTGGGCTATGGTATCCCAAGGGGTCAAACTTTGAGCTTATTGGATATTCGGACTCCGACTATGGGGGATGCAAGGTTGATAGAAGAAGCACAAATGGCACTTGTCAATTCCTTGGAAGATCTCTAGTATCTTGGTCCTCAAAGAAGCAAACCGGTGTGACACTTTCAACCGCCGAGGCCAAATACATAAGTGTCGGTAGTTGTTGTGCACAATTGCTATGGATGAGATCAACATTGAAGGATTATGGATTTGATTTCCATCATGTGCCTTTGTATTGTGACAATGAGAGTGCTTGCAAGATGACTCAAAACCCGGTCCAACATACAAGAACCAAGCACATTGACATAAGGCATCACTTCATTAGAGATCATCAACAAAAGGGTGACATTGCTATCCAACCTATTGGCACCGAAGATCAACTAGCCGACATCTTTACAAAGCCACTAGATGAGAAGAGGTTTTGCAAGCTAAGAAATGAGTTGAATATCCTTGACTTCTCCAACATGAGTTGAATGCACCCCACATCTATGACATGCCCCTCCATCAAGCAAAGCAAAGGTGAAATTGTTTGACATGGCATTCATAATATCTAAGGACTTGTTAGAACTTAGAACATATAGACATACAATTTGTGCCTTAGGAAGCATTCATAGAAAATAAAAGGGTTTCAATGTATGTATGTCATCACTATTGCTATTCATGCTTGGTTGATCTAGTGATGACATATGACATGTTTAGAGGCTTGCAATCTCAAGTGTTGAATTTGGCTATTTTTTCACACATATAGTTCAACATAGGCAAGATAACCCTTGTCATGAGGTGTGAAGAAGCTTGTTTTTGGTTCAAACCGAATTATATATTTGACAAGTGATCCAAATTTGAGCACTATTCTCTCTTCCATAACACAACATGGTCATACCTTTTGTGGAAATTGTCGACAAAGGGGGAGAGATTAGTGCATGAAAGGTTTTGGAAAATTAAAAATTTCACATATTTTTGAAAACCTCTCATGTGGTTCATGAGTTTTCAAGTGGTTCACACAAGTAGGGGGAGCAAGCTCATAGACATTTTGTTGCATTTGATTGTGCACTAACATATGACTTGCTCATTGCACATGTATTTAAATTCAATATACATGCTTGTGTGGTGTATGCTAGTTTTCACAAGTTGCTTTTCAAGTGGTTGAATAACTTGCATGCATAGGAGCTAGCTAGATTTTCTAAATTCCGCTCTTAATTCAAGTACCTTGCTTATAATGTGATCTCACGTGGTACTTTGAGTTTTGATGAAAATCTAGTTACCTTGATGCTTGTATGGTGAAAATGGCGCAACTCCGATTGGTATCACACTTCAAAGGTCCATTTCTTTCACCTAAGCATCATTTTGGTAACATAGCTCACCCTCAATTTCAATATTAATACATGTATGCAATGCTTCGTTCCAAACTCGTGGCATACATGTAGGGGAGCTCATGCTACCAAAACCGAACTATGATGATTGTCCAATCCTATGATTGTGAGCAAAATGCTTGGACAACCGTTGTATGTTCAAAAAAAACATTAATCATAAAACCTTTTATGCGGGTTGTCACCAATTACCAAAAAGGGGTAGATTAAAGATCTCTAGTTTGGTTTTGGCTAATTAGTGACACCTTAGGACTAATCTCTCGATGCTAAGTGTTTGATTAGATTGGAGATTGGTCGTCTGCGGGAGTTGGTGCATTGTGGTCATGGAGGATGGATCGAGGTGATCCAAAAGATGATCAAGCATCCAATTCGGTGTGGTTTGGAGATCAAAGGTCCCAAGGCAAAGGTATAACCATAGGGCTTTTGATTTCACACCCAAGACACTATAGAGTGTGGGTGGTTATAGGATCGATAAGCCGTATTATAAAGAGGGGAAAACTTTCGTACATATCGATCCTCATGTGCCTTTAGGTTCAAAATTCATATGCATGCATTCTAACCTAAAGAGCTAACTCCGCGCTTGGTGAAAATGTTTGAAAATGCTAACACATGGTGTCGAGGTGTTCTTCGACGTGTCGGCAACAAGAAACAAGTGACGGAAGTCGGTTTGGAGCAAAGGCGAAGGAACGACGACGAAAGCGACGAAAAAATTCGCGCTCGGGGCGCGACCGGGACGCGATGGCCAGGAAGCCGCGAGGGAATTTGACCGGGACGCTGCGGTCGGCGGGTCGGTCGAAATTCCGAGAGCATGTGAAAGGTCCTAATGGCTAGAGGGGGGTGAATAGCCTATTAAAAATTCTACAAACAACACTAAGCAAGGCGGTTAGTAAATAAGGCAGTAGCACAAAAGCAAATGCTTCAATCTAATTACGCAAGCCTCCTAGCAATTCTAGCAAGATTAATATCTCTAATCACACACAAAGGCTAGGTTGCTAGGTTACTCCTAGGTGGACAAGTAATTCTAACTAGTTCTACCACTAGGAGCTAACAAGGCTAAGCAAACTAACTCACTACACAAGCTAAGCAAGACTACACAAGAAAACTAGTGAAAGTAATGCAACGTAGCTATAATACAATACCACCGTGGAGTGTAGAGGTTGTTGCCAATCACCGTGATCACCAAGAAATCTCCAACGAGCAAGAACAAGTGACACGATGATTTTTCACCGAGGTTCACGTGCTTGCCGGCACGCTACTCCCCGTTGTGGCGACACACTCACTTGATGTTGCCAAGCAATGACCGGTGTCAAATCCCCTATGGGAGCTCAAGCAACAAACACAAGAGAGGGTCCAACAAGCCACGAGCAATCCACTAGTGCTCCTTTCGCGATCTCCCGCGAGGTAAGGAACGACCCCTCACAATCACCACCGGTGTGGCCTCGAACAAGCTCCAATCGAGCTCAACACCGCCTCTTGCTCCAAGCCGCTAGGGAACCAGGGCAAATTCCCAAGAGTAACAAGATCCCGCGGCTTCTCCAAGGATGAAGTGCTCTAGATGCAACCACAAATGCAAATCACTTCTATCACTCTCAATCTCACCAAGAATTCGAGTTATGGATGGAGAGATGAGTGGAGAGGAGCATCACAAGCTCACAAGTGTGTTAGAGTGTTCAAATGTGCAAGAGAGAGAGCAAGAGCCCGGCCATCCAAGTATATATAGGCTCCTCTCCAAATGGAGCCGTTACTCTAAAAATTGCTCTCTGGCGGCGGGGCCGGGCGACCCGGACGCACCACCGTCCGGTCGAGGTCCGGTCGGTGCTTCCATTCCGCTTCTGAGACAAGCCTCGGGCCCCACCGGTGGCGCCCTTCCTCGTCGCGTCCGTCCGGCGCTTCCGGTCGACACCGGAAAGCTTCGGTCCGGCTTCGGTCGGCAGCGTTCGGCGAAATCCGGCTGCGAGCTCTACGCGAGCCGCGCGGACGAGCCCTCCGGTCGGTGCGTCCGTCCGACGTGTCGAGCGTCCGGTCACCACAAAATGCGGCTTCTTCTTCTTTTCTTTTGCTCTTTGCTTCAAACTTGCTTCGCCTCTTGCCAAGTGTTGCCAACACGTCAAGATGAACACGTTATCACCAATGTTAGCACGTCGAGATGTTAGGCAAGATCGAAGTTAGTGCTCTCATTGTCCTAAATACAATATGCAAGTCAATTGGACCTAGAAGCACTTCATGCAAGGATTGTCGCGGCATTCCCTCTTGATAGTCGGCTATCTATCCTATAATGTGATCACACGCTCTATCGTGTCTTGACCACTAAAAGGAAAACCCTATCAAGATACCTTTGCCTTGATCTCCCGGGTTCCTCTCAAGCCGATCACCGAGCTTGACGATCCACCATGTTCATCCCATTGTCCATGTTCATGATCATCATGCTCCATGTCATCCTTCTAATCCTTTCTAAAGTCACACACTTAGAACAAAGGATTAGTCCACAAGTGTCGTCATCAATTCCCAAAACCAAACATGAGATTTCAATCTCCCCCTTTTTGGTAATTGATGACAACCAAACTCACAAAGATTTGAAATAAAATTCAATTGAACTTGAATTGCTTGCCCATAGAAATTTGATCATGAATCAAGAGATGGACAATCATTTCAAGGTTCGGTTTTGGTAGTAGTAGCTCCCCCTACATATGTGCTTCCATGTGTTTGGTTCAATTTTAGCACATATGTTGGATAGAAATCATGGGGAGAGATACTAATACCAAAAGAGATGCTAAGGTTCTAGAATTGGACCTTTGAAGCGTGAAACCATCGGAGTCCTTAGCATCATGTATCTAGACATTCATCAAAAACTCAACATACCCCATGAGATCAACATTATAGGCTAAAATGTGAGCTTTATCTAGATACAACCTATGCATGCTTGTTGGTCAATACATCATTCAAATTGCAAAAACTAGCATACACCAAGCAATCATGTATATTGAATTTAGATTGCCAATGCAACATCACATTATGATCATGCACATACAAATGCACAAATAGTCTATGAGCTTGCTCCCCCTATTTGTGTGATCCTTTCCAACATCTTTGTGACTTATTTCTCCCCCTTTGTCAACAATCACCAAAAAGGTGTAAATGAGAGAAATCAAGTCAATCAAAGTATCACATGTGGTCTCATCTAGATCACTTGCCTTTCCATGTATTCAAGTTTGAACCAAGGACAAGCTTTTTCACACCTCATATGAATATAAGGGTTATCTTGCACCATGTTAGAATACACATCAATAGCACATTTTCTAGAGTTGATACTAGGATTGCAAGCACATAAACATGTCATATGCCACCACTAGATCATGTAAACATTCAAAGCTATAGTGGTGCCACACATACATTGAAAACATTTGATTTTCCATGAATGAGCCTATTAAGCATGCATTATGTCTAGATGCACTAACAAGTCCTTAGCAAATATGAATGCCATGACAACCAACTTTTACCTTGGGGTTTGACGAAGGAAAGGCATGTCATATAAGTGGGGTGCATCAACTCAAGTTGGAGAAGTCAATAATGTTCAATTCTCCCTTTAGCATGCAAAACCTTCTCTCATCAAGTGGCTTGGTGAATATGTCGGCTAGTTGATCTTCGGTGCCAATGCCCATGATACAAATGTCACCCTTTTGTTGATGATCTCTTATGAAGTGGTGCCTTATATCAATGTGCTTTGTTCTTGGATGTTGAACCGGATTTTGGGTCATCTTTCTTGCACTTTCATTGTCACAAAACAATGGGACTTTGTCAAATTGAAATCCAAAATCCTTCAATGTTGACCTCATCCAAAGCAATTGAGTGCAACAACTTCCGGCACTAATGTATTCGGCTTCGGCGGTTGAGAGAGCAACACTATTTTGCTTCTTTGAAGACCATGATACTAGTGACCTTCCAAGGAATTGACATGTGCCACTTGTGCTCATTCTATTGATCTTGCACCCTCCATAGTCGGAGTCCGAATAACCAATCAAATCAAACTTGGATCCCTTTGGATACCATAGTCCAACATCTTGTGTGCCCTTCAAGTACCTCACAATTCTCTTTGTTGCTTTGAGGTGACTTTCTCTTGGATCGGATTGATATCTAGCACACATGCCCACACTAAATGCTATGTCCGGTCTTGATGCGGTTGCATAGAGCAAGCTTCCTATCATAGACCTATACTTCTTTTGTTCAACCATGTTGCCACTTGGATCGGGATCAAGGCTTCCATTGGTTGCCATAGGTGTGGACATTGACTTGGCATCTTGCAAATCAAACTTCTTGATCATGTCTTTGATGTACTTGGTTTGACTAATGAATGTGCCATTCTTCATTTGCTTGATTTGGAGACCAAGAAAGAATGTGAGCTCTCCAAGCATTGACATCTCAAACTCATTTGCCATCATCTTTGCAAACTCTTCACAAAACTCTTGGTTGGTTGACCCAAAGATAATGTCATCAACATATATTTGCAACACAAACAAGTCTTTGCCAATCTTCTTGGTGAAGAGTGTGGTGTCCACCTTGCCCATCTTGAACCCTTTAGAGAGGAGAAAATCTCTCAACCTCTCATACCATGCTCTTGGTGCTTGCTTCAAGCCATACAAAGCCTTCTTCAACTTGTACATATGGTTGGGGTACTTCGCATCTTCAAAGCCCGGTGGTTGCTCAACATACACCAACTCATTGATGAAGCCATTCAAGAATGCACTTTTCACATCCATTTGATAGAGCTTGATGTCATGTGCACATGCATAAGCAAGCAAGATTCTAATTGCTTCAAGTCTAGCAACCGGTGCATAGGTCTCTCCAAAGTCAAGACCCTCTACTTGAGTGAACCCTTGAGCTACTAGCCTTGCCTTGTTTCTAACCACAATTCCATCTTGATCTTGCTTGTTCTTGTAGACCCACTTGGTTCCAATCACATTGTAATTCTTTGGCCTTTCCACCAATTCCCATACATCATTTCTCTTGAAGTTGTTCAACTCTTCATGCATAGCATTGATCCAATCCTCCTTCTTGAGTGCATCAACTATGTTCTCCGGCTCTTCTTGTGCCACAAATGCATGGTGAGCACAAAAAGATGCTAGTCTTCTTCTAGTAACCACTCCACTATTGATGTCACCGACAATTTGATCAATTGGATGGTCTCTTGCAATGTTGGAAGGTTGCATCACTTGCACTTGATGACTAGGATGAGGAGTTGGACTAGCTTATTGCTCTTGATCTTGATCTTCATCTTGGGTGCCACTAGTGCTAGCTTCATTTGTACCAATGTCAACCGAAGTAGTTGGCAATGGAGTGTCTTCATCATCTTGCACTTGCCTAGGCCGAATGTCACCAATGTCCATTGTCCTCATTGCATTCTCCAGGTTGGAACCACTCACATCATCATGATTTTCAACTTCATTTTGAGAGCCTTGGGTTTCATCAAATTCAACATCATGAACCTCTTCAAGCTTGCCACTACCCAAGTTCCATACTCTATATGCTTTGCTTGTGGTTGAATATCCAACTAGGAAACCTTCATCACATTTCTTGTCAAATTTGCCCAATCTTGTGCCTTTCTTGAAAATGTAGCATTTGCAACCAAAGACTCTAAAGTAACCAATGTTGGGCTTTCTTTCATTGAGTAACTCATATGGTGTCTTGCCAAGCATGCCATGGCAATAGAGACGGTTACTACAATAGCAAGCCGTATTGATAGCTTCGGCCCAAAAGGAATGACTAACATTGTATTCACTAAGCATTGATCTTGCCATTTCAATCAAGGTTCTATTCTTCCTTTCAACTACACCATTGGATTGAGGAGTGTAGGTTGGTGAGAATTGATGTCAATTCAAGCTCATCACACAACTCTTCAATTCTTGTATTCTTGAATTCACTTCCATTGTCACTCCTAATCTTCTTGATGGATGTCTCAAATTCATTTTGCACTCTCTTGACAAAGGTCTTGAATAGCTCAAACACATCATTTTTGTCATGCAAAAAGAACACCCATGTGTATCTAGTGTAGTCATCAACTATGACAAAACCATACTTGTTGCCTCCAATGCTTGAATATGATGTTGGCCCAAACAAGTCCATGTGTAGCAACTCAAATGCCTTGCTTGTACTCATGATGCTCTTGGTTGGATGTGCATTGCCATGTTGCTTCCCGGCTTGACATGCTCCACAAGGTTTGTCCTTCTCAAACTTGACATCACTCAAGCCTCTAACCAAGTCATGCTTCACTAACTTGTTCAATTGCTTCATCCCAACATGACCAAGCCTTCTATGCCACAACCACCCTTTGCTAGCCTTTGAGAGTAAACATGTTGTCAGCTTGGCTTCTTTTGAGTTGAAATCAACAAGATAGAGATCACCATATCTAAATCCCTTGAAGATCATGTTTGCACCATCACCACTAACCACTTCAACTTCTTGACTTGTGAATATGCACTTGTACCCATGGTCACAAAGTTGAGAAACCGACAAGAGATTGTAATCAAGATGATCAACTAGCAACACTTTGGATAGACTCTTCTCTTGGGTAATTGCAATCTTGCCTAACCCCAACACATTGCCTTTCTTGTCATTGCCAAAAGTGATAGACTCATATTCATCAATGCCCTTGATGCTAATAGTCTTGAACATGTGAGAATCCCCGGTCATGTGTTGAGTGCACCCACTATCCATTATCCAATGCTCTCCTCCGGCACGGTAATTGACCTACAAGACAAGATCAATTCTTCTTAGGTACCCAATGTTGCTTGGGTCCTTCAAGGTTAGTCACCAAGTTCTTTGGTACCCAAATGGCTTTCTTCTTTGAGCCCATCCATGGTGTACCAATGAACCTAGCACGAACACCATTGTTCTTCTTCACAAGCATATAGGAGTGATCAAGCTTGATGGAAGAGACATTGGTTTTCTTGTTCATGCACTTTGGCTCTAAATGACCAACTTGCTTGCAAGCTTTGCAATAGCTACCATTGCTCTTCACAAAACGAGTCTTGTGAGTCACATAGGCGGCCTTGCCTTTCTTGGGGATATAGCCTAAGCCCTCCTTATACAAGGATGCCCTTTGGCTACCCAAGCACATAAGCAAGCGGTCCTCACCACCATAGGCCTTAGCCAAGGAGTGATTGAGCTCCTTTACTTCCCTTTTCAAACTTGCATTCTCATGAATAAGCATAGGGTTACAAGTATCTTCACTAGAGATGGATGTGCTAGTGATAATGCTAGTGGAGGTGTCACACTTAGGAGATGATTCATCAACTAGAATATCACACATGATGCTAGCATGACATGTACTAACATCTTCCACAATTTGGCACAACTTGTGCTCTTCTAGTAGAGAGGAGTGAGCTTTCTCTAACTTAGAATGAGATTTCTCAAGCTTCTTATGGTCTACCTTTAGACTCTCATAAGATGCCCGAAGCTCCTCAAGTTCTTGCTTAAGGTTTTTTATTTCCTTACGCAAGCCCTTGGCCTCCTTCCTACTATCCTTGTACATGTCAATGCTATCATCTAGCATGGTTTTCAATTCATCCTTAGTGTAGGTTGGTTCCTCATCATCACTATCACTATCACTATCATCATCATCATCTTTAGTGATAGATTGTACCTTAGTGGCCTTAGCCATGAAGCATGATGAAGGAGTGTCGAAGAGGGAGATCTTGTCATGCATAGCAAGGTGAGCTTGTCCCTTCTTCTTCTTCTTGTCCTCCTCTTCATCACTTGAGGAAGATGAGCCATCACTATCCCACATAGCAACATGGGACTCATTCTTCTTCTTTGGCTTCTTCTCCTTCTCATTCTTGGCATCATTCTTCTTTCTTGCCTTCTTGATGCCCTTCTCATCATCACTCTCATATGGGCACTCCGCAATCAAGTGACAATCATCATGGCAACGAAAGCATGTCATGTTGCCTTCATTCTTGCCATCCTTGGTCTTCTTCTTGGATGATTGCTTCTTCTTGTTCTTCTTTGATGAGATATAGCTCTTCTTCACATACTTGCCCAACTTCCTCACAAAGAGGGCCATGTGCTCATCAATCTCACTTCCACTAGTAGAAGTGCCATCCTCTTCATCACTTGACTCTTCTTTCTTTTTCTTGCCCTTGGATGATGAGCTAGCCTTGAGTGCCAAGCTCTTCTTGTCTTCTTTCTTGTCTTCATCCTTGACCTTCTTGTTTGCCTTGTTGATGAGTTCTTGCTTCTTCTTGTCATCTCTATATGAGTCATCGGTCATCACCTCATCAAGCAATTGGTTGGGTGTCAAATCCTTCAAGTTTGTCCTCACAAGCACGGTGATGAACATCCCAAACCTCTCCGGCAAACACCTCAAGAACTTCATGTTGAAGGTCTTGTCCTTGATGTCCTCACCAAGTGCATTGAGATCGTTCACCAACACTTGCATGCGGTGGAACATCTCCGGCACGGTCTCATCATCTTCCATCTTGAAGCTATTGAATTGCTCAAGCTTTATGTATGCCTTGGCTTGCTTGACACCTTCGGTGCCCTCGTAGCACTCCTCTAGCTTCTTCCATATGTCATGAGCAATGGTGAGGCTCTTGACTTGCTCAAAGACACGGTCATTGAATGCCTCATGGAAAGCACTCACGGCCACATCATTAGCATATAGCTTCTTCTCTTCGGCGGCGGTTGGCTCTTCGGGTTTGGCAACCTCAAACTTCTTCTCCGTGACAACCCACACTTCTCTATTGATTGACTTGAGGTGTGCGGTCATCTTAACCTTCCAATAGGCGAAGTTTGTGCCATCGAAGGGTGGCGCCTTCTTGGTGTTGTTGACATGAAACATTGTAGCCATTTTCTTGTCACCGTTGGATGTTAAGCTACTCAATTACGGTGCCTCGACTCCGATACCACTTGAAAGGTCCTAATGGCTAGAGGGGGGGTGAATAGCCTATTAAAAATTCTACAAACAACACTAAGCAAGGCGGTTAGTAAATAAGACGGCGTAGCACAAAAGCAAATGCTTCAATCTAATTACGCAAGCCTCCTAGCAATTCTAGCAAGATTAATATCTCTAATCACACACAAAGGCTAGGTTGCTAGGTTACTCCTAGGTGGACAAGTAATTCTAACTAGTTCTACCACTAGGAGCTAACAAGGCTAAGCAAACTAACTCACTACACAAGCTAAGCAAGACTACACAAGAAAACTAGTGAAAGTAATGCAACGTAGCTAGAATACAATACCACCGTGGAGTGTAGAGGTTGTTGCCAATCACCGTGATCACCAAGAAATCTCCAACGAGCAAGAACAAGTGACACGATGATTTTTCACCGAGGTTCACGTGCTTGCCGGCACGCTACTCCCCGTTGTGGCGACACACTCACTTGATGTTGCCAAGCTTAATGACCGGTGTCAAATCCCCTATGGGAGCTCAAGCAACAAACACAAGAGAGGGTCCAACAAGCCCACGAGCAATCCACTAGTGCTCCTTTCACGATCTCCGCGAGGTAAGGAACGACCCCTCACAATCACCACCGGTGTGGCCTCGAACAAGCTCCAATCGAGCTCAACACCGCCTCTTGCTCCAAGCCGCTAGGGAACCGGGCAAATTCCCAAGAGTAACAAGATCCCGCGGCTTCTCCAAGGATGAAGTGCTCTAGATGCAACCACAAATGCAAATCACTTCTATCACTCTCAATCTCACCAAGAATTCGAGTTATGGATGGAGAGATGAGTGGAGAGGAGCATCACAAGCTCACAAGTGTGTTAGAGTGTTCAAATGTGCAAGAGAGAGAGCAAGAGCCCGGCCATCCAAGTATATATAGGCTCCTCTCCAAATGGAGCCGTTACTCTAAAAAAATTGCTCTCTGGCATGACCAGGACCTTGACCGGACGCACCCGGCGGTCCGGTCCAGGGTCCGGTCGGTGCTTCCGGTCGCTTCTGAGACAAGCCTCGGGCCCACAGTGGCGCCCTTCCTCCTCGCGTCCGGTCGGCGCTTCCGGTCAACACCGAAGCTTCGGTCCAGCTTCCGGTCGGCGCGTCCGGCGAAATCCGGCTGCGAGCTCTACGCGAGCCTTGACCGGAGCCTCCGGTCGGTGCGTCCGGTCGACGTGACGGTCCGGTCACCCCTGAAACAAACGGCTTCTTCTTCTTCTTTTCTTTTGCTCTTTGCTTCAAACTTGCTTCGCCTCTTGCCAAGTGTTGCCAACACGTCAAGATGAACACGTTATCACCAATGTTAGCATGTCGAGATGTTAGGCAAGATCGAAGTTAGTGCTCTCATTGTCCTAAATACAATATGCAAGTCAATTGGACCTAGAAGCACTTCATGCAAGGATTGTCGCGGCATTCCCTCTTGATAGTCGGCTATCTATCCTATAATGTGATCACACGCTCTATCGTGTCTTGACCACTAAAAGGAAAACCCTATCAAGATACCTTTGCCTTGATCTCCCGGGTTCCTCTCAAGCCGATCACCGAGCTTGACGATCCACCATGTTCATCCCATTGTCCATGTTTATGATCATCATGCTCCATGTCATCCTTCTAATCCTTTCTAAAGTCACACACTTAGAACAAAGGATTAGTCCACAAGTGTCGTCATCAATTCCCAAAACCAAACATGAGATTTCAGCATGTTTCCTGGCTCAGTGGTCGACGGGTGACCGGACGCACCGACCGGAAGCATCCGGTGCTTACCGGACGCGCATCGGCCGGATCTTGCGGCCGGGCGCCGGGAGGCGGGGGTTCAGCGGGTCGGTTTGGCTTGTCGGTTGTGACCGGATCCACCGACCGGACTCACTGGTGAGTCCGGTCCGTGCGTCCGGTCAGGCCGCAGAAAGCGTGGGTTTCACCCTTTCCACCACATTTCGTGGTGTGGCCTATATATACCCCCATGGCTGCTCCTTGCTCTCTCTCTTGGACATTTGAATCATTCCTAACACCTTTGAGCAAGCAAGCAAGCCTCCCTCCTCTCTCATTCTTGATTTGTGCTTCATTCTTGACAAAGAGTTGATCCAAGTGCATTGCATCGAGTTCTTGCATCTAGAGGCACTTGGGGATCATTGTGAGACGGTGGATTTCCCGTTTCTCTTGGAGGCACCGCTCCTAGCCGGCTTGGTGTTTTGGTGGAGTTGTTGGCAAGAAGAGGTGATTGTTTCTTAGCCACCTCCGGTTGATTTGTGAGAGGATTACGCACTCCTCGTCGGGAAGACAAAGTGCAAGGAATACATTGCTCGTGTCTTGGGTACCACACTTGTTGAGTGGTGTGTTGAGGCTAGCAAGGGCACCGCCTAGCTCAAACACCATCCTTGTGTTGGTCGGCACAACCGGAGAGTAACTTGTCGGTGTACAAGCGAACTCCGGGTGAACAAATCGACTTGTTCATTGTCTCGGCGTGTGGATCATCACCTTCGTGTGATTGATTGTTCATCTTGTTCCCGGTGATTGGTTGACATCCTCTACGAGTTGGTATATCACTCTTACTCTTGTATTTACCTTCCTAGTTTAATTTGAGTAGAGAGCTAGCTCTTGCCTTGTGTAGTTGTTCTTGCTAGCATAAGGACCATATTAGGATTGCTCACTAGATAGAGTAGTGACATAGACTTTGTGTGACTTAGAGATCATAGAATTATTTAGTCTTGTCACTAGAAGGCTTGCAAGACCACTAGAGCTAGTGCAAACCGCTTATTCGCCTTTTGTTATACTAACCGGTTTGTTTAGTGAGTTTGTAGAAAATTTTTATAGGCTATTCACCCCCCCTCTAGCCATCTAGGACCTTACAACTAGTCTAATAGGGGAAGGGTGGCTCTCCCTTTTAAGGTGGCTTCCTCCTCCCAAGTTAAGCAAGGTGGGATTATTTAGAGGCTCACACGGTCGCCGCCCGAGCTACAAGCCGGGCCACTTGGCCCATTTAATTGTTGCGTCTTTGCCAACGGGTAATAGTGGAGGATGTCCTCATCATTCCCACCCCCTTAACAAGGGCCCAGCTTTGATACCAAATGATAAGTCCGGCCTAGGCGAGGTTGGATGAAAAGCCCGACACACCGATCTGGATTCCACGAATCCCGCAATCTTAGCACCGACAACCAAAAATTCGACACACCGATCCGGCTGCAACGCCACTAGGGCCTCCTGTTGTGCCTCGGCAATCTTAGCACCGCACTCCGGTGCCCCCGCTCAGGAAAAGGCCCAATCGCCCCAAAAGACTAGTCTAATAGGGGAAGGGTGGCTCTCCCTTTTAAGGTGGCTTCCTCCTCCCAAGTTAAGCAAGGTGGGATTATTTAGAGGCTCACACGGTCGCCGCCCGACTACAACTGGGCCACTTGGCCCATTTAATTGTTGCGTCTTTGCCAACGGGTAATAGTGGAGGATGTCCTCATCATTCCCACCCCCTTAACAAGGGCCCAGCTTTGATACCAAATGATAAGTCCGGCCCAGGCGGGGTTGGATGAAAAGCCCGACACACCGATCTGGATTCCACGAATCCCGCAATCTTAGCACCGACAACCAAAAATTCGACACACCGATCCGGCTGCAACGCCACTAGGGCCTCCTGTTGCGCCTCGGCAATCTCTGCACCGCACTCCAGTGCCCCACTCAGGGAAAGGCCCAATCGCCCCAAAAGACTAGTCTGATAGGGGAAGGGTGGCTCTCCCTTTTAAGGTGGCTTCCTCCTCCCAAGTTAAGCAAGGTGGGATTATTTAGAGGCTCACACGGTCACCGCCCGACTACAACTGGGCCACTTGGCCCATTTAATTGTTGTGTCTTTGCCAACGGGTAATAGTAGAGGATGTCCTCATCACCAGGCCTAAGATATGAATATAAACATGCCCGAAGGCTGGACAATACGTATTGGTTTTAACTCTGTAGAGCCTATTGTTGACACCTGTTATAGTATAATATTATTAGTCAATTAAATATGAAATAAGGGCTTAAGATGAATATCAACATAAGTCTAGGGGGGTCTAACTAATGTAATTCCACGAGTTTTGGTATTCTATGACTTTGCAGGGACTAATAGAGAAAAGCAGAGAATAACGGTGAGAAACAGAAGAGTTTACATCCCATACGATGACAAGACTTAACCGTGAAGTAACTCAACCCAAAATGTGGACTAAAACACTATAGAAGATACCAGAAGACACCAGGAGGAAGGAGATCCTGAGAGGATCACCTACCCTAGCGGCCGCCAGAGCCATTTAGGCCGGCTGCCAGGTGGATCCCACCTTTCAGTCTCATATTTTTATGTCGGTTTACCACCAACCTTGAGGTTGTATCTACACCGTTGCTGGAGGTCGGTTTGATCCAAGGGTCCCTGTTCATCGCCAAGTGCTATATAAGAAGACCACCTGACCCCAGGGTGAAACCCTAAGTCATTCTAATTCATTATCATCTGAGTTCATCTCAACTCAAGTCCAACCAAGTCTAGACCTAAGCCCTAGTTCATCATATTAGAAGTAGTTAGCTATCCAGCTAGTTCTAGAGGAAGTCAAGTTCATCTTGGATTCCTGATAGTCAAGAAGTAGCGGGAGCATTGATCTCGTGGCTTCTCTCTTGTATTCGATCTGTAAGTATTATTATCGAAATACAATTGATATGACTTTGATCTATATTATGATTATATTCTTATTGATATGTATCCTTGCATGCTATAGTTATATGTTTAGTAGTAAGTTTGTCTTATATCTTATGCATGGAATTGTATAGCATCCACGTAGATGATCACTATGTGGGTGATAAGCAATGTGTAAACGTGGTGTTTATACAACGTTTATCTTCAATTGCACCCTATATTCCGGGACGTGTGGTAGATCGCGGGAGTGACAGTCCTGTTGACTCCTTTGGAGTCCACCCTCCGAATGATAGGCCAAGTTGAGCCATAATTACGGTGATGATCAAGTTTTGTCCTTGATTGTCATTGGTAATGCTTACCATGTGTAGATGTATTGCAACCTTGCCATGATAGCTAGATGTATTGCACTAATTATAGTATTCATTGGCATATGATTAGGAGTAACTTAGGAATATTCTTTCTATTCTTTCTATACCATGTTAATAGCTCGTATGATACTAGTGGCACATGATGATCTTAGACTTGGGTAGTTATCATTTATTCAATTATCTTTATCTTGTGACTTATCATGTTAAGAGTATTGTTAGATGCATATGGATACTCTGCATTATACAACTGCAAGTGAATCTCATAAGTAAATCACAATCTAAATCATTATACCCCCTCTCTCTCTACTTTCCATAGACTCCCCTTCCCTGTGGTAAAATATAAATACGATACCTGGATTACTCCCGGTGAAGTGCTACGATTCCTCGTCAGAAGAAGAAGAAGAAGAAGAAGAAGAAGAAGAAGAAGAAGAAGAAGAAGAAGAAGAAGAAGAAGAAGAAAGAAGGGCGACTTCATCAATCACCACCGATGGGGGGGACTTTCGGTTGTCGTGAATCAGATTAACTACGCCCGGCATAGATGCCTTCCGTCCTTTGAGATTGCTAATCGGGTTCGGATCAAGCATGGTTATGACTTCCTTACGAATGCTAATGTACCATAAATCATAAGTAATGCGTGTGTTGTAAAGAACATTTGGCTTTGGTAATGTATTATATAGAATTTTTTTGTCTTCATGCCTATCCAATGTCTGTAGGTGAGATACTCTAGTTACCGACACATACCACTACCAATCGTCTGTACTCATACAAACATCAGAATCGGGGCGGGCATACGTTCCAATCGTCGTAACCTTCGAGCATACGTAACAATCTTTATATGTACGGACACACTGTTGCTATAAATCGTCTCGACAAGCGTGCGACTGTATTGGGCGTGATAGTTCAGGCGGCGTGTACCTGCCAAGCGTCTGTATATTAACACGCATCTGCAATATTTCCGAACGGTATAGACACCTGTCGAATTCGCACGTCTCTACATTATCACGCCGTCTGTAAAGCGGTTAGGTGTATCCGCGTACTGGTGATACAAATCGTCTCTAACAAGACGCGCGACTGTATTGCATGTGCGAGTTGCAGACACGTGCACCCACCACGCGTCTATTTACCGGCCAATGTCTGCAATAGTTTCAAGCAGTATAGACGGCTGTCGACTAAACACGTTTGTAAATGGTCGCGCGTCGGTAACGGTTCGGATATGCCGAGACGCCTTCTGGTAAAACTCGTCTGAATCTAAACGCGCGACTTTAATATACGTGACCGTTACAGACCCTTTGTACATTCCAAGCGTCTGTGAAGACACGGCGTAATCTGTAATACTCGCGAACGGTGCCGCACGGGTGGCACCAAAAAAGTGTTTGTATACAAACACGCGTCTGAATTCGGGCTCGCATCCACCGACGGTCGGCCTCGAGAATGCGTCTGTGATCAAACGCGTGTCTGAGGTACGGTGAATGTTGCAGACACTTATTTCGAAAAGGCGTCTGTTACAACCGCGCGTCTGTATCTAGAGAATGAAAACGCGTCTGAATAGAAAATGCAGACGCGTCGGGCAAATACGCGTCTGTAATTACCCCTTATTTCAGACGCGTTTTGTCCATGTGGGACCAGCCGTCACCTATTACTGACGCTCGCCCAGGCCGCACGTCAGTAGTATCACAACATAGACGCACGTTATAGCGGCGTCTCTGGCGCATCCGCGTTATGAGCCTTTTTACATAGTGATAGCCGTGGGAGCCAAAATATGTTGTTGTGTGACTCTATGGAGTTTTCTGACCAAGTTTACCTATTAATTTTATTATTTATTAAATTACTAAGGAATAAATGTTAAAATACCAAAACATGGATACAAAAATCTAAGAACTTGCATGGGCTCCTCCCTTTGGTGTATTATATTGACAAAAACGTTTCAATTGATTCTCGAAAAGTGGTGATGCACATCCCCACAAAAGCATACATGTCTCACACATGTCATTGTCACTTAGTGAGAGATGTTCATCCTTGTGTGTAATGTATAGTACCGGTTTCTCCACATCATTTCAAAAAAAATTTGGGATGCTAATGGATCCAAAGTATGAAGTTGTGTGAAGTTTTGGAATTTTCGGACCAAGTTTGCCCTTTATTATAATTGTTTGTTGAATTACTAAGGAATAAATGTTAAAATACCATAAACTAGCTAGAAAAATATAAAAACTTACATAGCCACTTTATTTTGTGTATAAGCATAATATAAAAAATTTCAAATGATTTCGACGAAGTGTTAGTGCACATGACTCACAAAGGCATACATGATTCACATAATCATATAAGAATAAGTGAGAGATGTTCATGATTATGAACGATGTATAGTACTAATTTTTCAAATCATGATCTTGATAAGTTCTACAACCCTTGTGTCAACTTTTTTTAGTTGAAATCGTTAGTTGCTTCAAATGTCAACCTGAAGTATTGTATTTTTTATATAATGCTAGTTGATAAGACTCAACAATACGTTCTTCTATCCTAGTGGTTCGGTTGGATTGCTGGCAACTTGAAGGTCGCGAGGTTCAACTCCTTGGCATACTTTATTTTTCCTTTTATTTGCCTTTTTTTCATTTTACTTTTCTAGATTGATTTTTTTGCTTGGGTTGAAGTAGGTGGGTGACGTCTACACAACG
Organism: Hyparrhenia diplandra; assembly: GCA_015847255.1. Lineage (NCBI taxonomy): Eukaryota > Viridiplantae > Streptophyta > Magnoliopsida > Poales > Poaceae > Hyparrhenia > Hyparrhenia diplandra. Next base: position 4,070 of record JADLZK010010593.1, on the reverse strand, counting down.
TGACTAGACGGGGGTGGGGCTCGGGAAAAATAGTTTTGATTTGAAAAGTAAAGTCACAATCACGTGTGAGAAAGTATATACGCTAATTGTATCTACTATATATCTCAATTGTGGTTTGTAACATCCTAGATGTTAATGAGCAATTAAAATTTTGATCATGTCATCATGACATTGCAAAGCATGCATTTTGGATAACTTTTCAATGCATTAATAAAAATAAGTTTATTTATTTAGAAATTGTATGTGCTTTAGGGTTTAGTGTGAATTTATTTTGATCACATGTGTTTGATCTCAATTATGGTTTGGATTGGTTGTTTTTATATTTATATCTTGTTGGTTTGAATTTTATCAAATTCCATTTTGAATTGGATTTTGAAAACCCTAGTTTCAAACCCTAGATTTTCCCCCTTTTCCATATTTCAAAATCCATGCAAAATTTGACAAAACTTCCAAAAAGGTAGTTTGTAGATTTTGTTTTGATGTACAAAAGAGTTGTACAAAGTTTTTCAAGTTTCTATATAATTTTAAAAGTAATTTTGAATTCAAATTTGCCCCTTTTTGACCCCATTTCGAGAAAGTCCAATTTAGAGGCCGATTTTGTAAATGTTTCTTTTTATGAAAAGTGTATATATTGAAAAGTTGAGAGACTTTTATCTTGGGAGATTTTCAACTTCTATTCAAAATTTGAGAGTAATTTTACAATTTTGAAGTTAGGGTTTGGTTGCTCTGAGAGAAAGGGGAGGGGGAACAGCGACCACACAGCCAGCTTGCCGTCTGAGGTCTTCGATCCGCTTCGGGCGCGTCGAGGCGCCAGCCAGCCTACCGCGCGGTGGCATGGAGAGTCCCTGCGTGTCCTCGTCTCGCTCACGCGGCCGTCCTACAAAGCCAAGCACCGACCCGTCGTCCTTATCTTGTCCGCCATTTGAACACTGCCGCCAGGCTGCTCCGCCGCGTCGTGCTGCTGCCGACGAGCCCCAATCCACTGATTTGACCGCACCACTGGCTCCGCCTTTCCCTTGCGCTCCCTTTGAACCCGCTCTCGCACCCTCTCACCGCTTGAGCTACCCGCCAGCGCCACCATCTTCTCGGGTCCGGCCGGAGTGCCGCCCTTGAGCCGCCATTGTCACCGCCGGCAACCCACCTCCACCATGTCCCAGCCTCGGCCGGTAGCACCACCGTGCTCGTGGGTGAGGTTACATCCATGCTTGAGTCGCCTCATTAGCCGTTTCTGCATCTGCAGCCGCCGGAACGCCGGTCCCCGGTGAAATCTCATGTTTGGTTTTGGAAATTGATGACACACTTGTGGTATTAATCCTTTGCTCTAAGTGTGACTTGAGAGATAGGATTACATGGATGACATGGAGCATGATGATCATGAACATGGTCGAGGACGATGGACATGATGGATCGTCAAGCTCGATGATAGGCTTGAGAGGAACCCCGGAGATCAAGGCAAAGGTATACTTGATAGGTTTTTTTTCTTTCGGTGATCAAGACACGATAGAGCATGTGATCACATTATAGGATAGATGGCCGAATATCAAGAGGGGATGCCGTGACCAATCCTTTGGTGAAGTGCTTCTAGGTCAATTGACTTGCATATTGCATTTAGGACAATGAGAGCACTAACCGTTCTTGCCTAACCGTTCGACATGCTAACATAAGTGATAACGTGATCATCTTCGACGTGTTGGCAACTTATGGCAAGAGGTGAAGCAAGGTTGAAAGCGGCGACAACAAAATGAAGAACACGCGAGAAAGTGCGGCGATCCTTGGCCCTCGACCCTCGGCCGAAGTCACGGTTTTAACCGGAAGCGTCCGGCCGATGAGTCGGCCCGAGAGAGCATGTTTTTCGGTGTGTGGTCGGCGGTTTGATCGGACGCGCACACCGAGGAAGCATCGGTCCGACGGACTCACGCTCTTGACAGCGTCGGTATGGGCGAGGGGCTCGCGTCGTTTCGGACGGACGTCGGTCGGCCGCGACCGGGGCCAGACCGGACCAGTAGCGTCGCGCCCGGTCGCCGAGTCCGGTCGGTCTTGAACACCCCAATGGCTCTATTTCGAGAGGAGGTCTATATATACTTGGATGGCCGGGTCTTTTATCTCTCTTTTGCATTTTTTAACACTCCTACACACTTGTGAGCTTGTGAGACTCCTCTCTACTCATCTCTTCATCCAAACTTCGAATCTTTGGTGAGATTGAGAGTGATAGAAGTGCATTGCATTGTTGGTTGCATTCTAGAGACACTTCATCCTTGGAGAAGCCGCGGGATTTCGTTTCTCTTGGGAATTTGCTTGGTTCCCTAGCAGCTTGGAGCAAGAGACGGTGTTGAGCTCGATTGGAGCTTGTTCGAGGCCACACCGGTGATTTGTGAGGGGTCGTTCCTTACCCCGCGGGAGATTCGCGAAAGGAGCACTAGTGGATTGCTCGTGGCATGTTTGATCCTCTCTTGTGATCGGTGTGCTTGAGCTCCCACCGGGGATTTGGCACCGTTGCATTAAGCTTAGCAATCGTCAAGTGAGTGTATCGCCATAACGGGGACTAGCGTGTCGGCAAGCACGTGAACCTCGGTGAAAAATCATTGTGTCATTTGTGCTTGCTCGTTGGAGATTTCTTGTACACGGTGATTGGCTTCAACCTCGACTCTACACTGGTGGTATTGTGTTCTAGCACCCCTTTGCATTATATCGGTAGCATATCTTGTTAGGGTGCTTAGCTTGTTAGCTAGAGTAGCTTGTTTAGTTTGCTTAGCCTTGTTAGCTCCTAGAAGTAATTTTAGTTAGCCTCTTTGTTCACCTAGGAGTAATCTAGCGACCTAGCCTTTGATTGTGCTTAGAGACTATACAATTGGATTGTGGCTTGCATAGCTAGTTCGTAGCACCGCTTATTAGCTTCGCCATCTTATTGTCTAACCGGTTTGTTTAGTGTTGTTGCAAGAATTTTTAATAGGCTATTCACCCCCCCTCTAGCCATTAGGACCTTTCAAGTGGTATCAGAGCCAAGGCACTGTAACTAGAAGGCTTAACAACCTACGGTGAAGAAATGGCGTTGAGTTTTCATGTCAACAACACCAAGAAGGCAATTTGCCTATTGGAAGGTGAAGATGACCGCACACCTCAAGTCGGTCGTGACCGAGAAAAAGTTTGAAGTGGCAAAAGAAAATGAGCCAACTCCATTGGAAGAGAAGAAAATATATGCCAATGACATTGCCGTGACTGCATTCCATGAGGCATTCAACGATAGAGTATTTGAGCAAGTCAAGTCACTCACAATTGCTCATGAGATTTGGAAGAAGCTAGAAGAGTGCTATGAGGGCACTGAAGGCGTCAAGCAAGCAAAGGCCTACATCAAGCTTGAGCAATTCAATAGCTTCAAGATGGAAGAAGATGAGAGTGTTTCGGAGATGTTCCACCGCATGCAAGTGTTGGTGAACGATCTCAATGCTCTAGGAGAGGATATCAAGGACAAGACATTCAATATGAAGTTCTTGAGGTGTTTGCCAGAGAGGTTTGGGATGTTCATCACGGTGCTAGTGAGAACAAATTTGAAGGATTTGACACCCAACCAATTGCTTGATGAGGTGATGACCGATGATTCATATAGAGATGACAAGAAGCAATAACTCATCAACAAGGCAAACAAGAAGGCCAAGGATGAAGACAAGAAAGATGAAAAGAAAGAAGACAAGAAGAGCTTGGCACTCAAGGCAAGCTCATCATCCAAGGGCAAGAGCAAGAAGGAAGAATCTAGTGATGAGGAAGAAGGCACTTCTACAAGTGGAAGTGAGATTGATGAGCACATGGCTCTCTTTGTGAGAAAATTGGGCAAGTATGTGAAGAAGAGCTACATCTCAAATAAGAAGAAGCAATCATCCAAGAAGAAGAGTGGCAAGAATGAAGGAAACATGAAGTGCTTTAGATGTCATGATGATTGCCATCTCATTGCCGAATGCCCAAATGAGAGTGATGATGAGAAGGACATCAAGAAGGCAAGAAAGAAGAATGATGCCAAGAATGAGAAGAAGGACAAGCCTAAGAAAAAAAAAATGAGTCACATGTGGCTACTTGGG